>JAMJEX010000021.1:0-1200000 GCA_024713705.1 Morchella sp. 2018-W38C | reverse complement strand
CTTTCGCTTCGCGCGGGAAACCTTTCGGAGGTTTCCAGGCGCATCTTCAAGGAGTTCTTCGTGGAGAGGATTATGGCGGCGGTATGGGCGCGGGCCGGAGGTACTTTCTTTTGGCATAGTATTAGACCAGGTCACGGTATACGATCTCTTATGTGTTTATTCTTAACCGAAGGTCAATTGGACGTGGTGGTGATAGTGGGGTGTTGGTGGTATTTTTGGTTGGAGAGTGATGCAAAAAATCGAAAATTCACTTGCGCACAAATAAAAAAAAAGTGAAGCCATGAGGGGTTAGGTCTGCAGATCCAGATTAGATAAGATGTTACAATGATTAAGTGGGGCAAAAAAAAAAAGTCAAATGCTGCAACAGAGCCTCATGAAAATCCCCCACAACTTCTCACCAACCCACGAATCCACGACGATAGGCTTCTAGAGACCAATAAAATGTCGAAGCGCCCCGCAGAACCCACCTCGCCTAACAGCGGCGGTCTCAAAAACCGCTCGCGCGAAACCCCCGAGACTCAGCCCCCGGAGATGGGCGACTTCGAGGACAACTTTGAAGACGAATTCGAGTCCGATGACGAGGTCATTGAAGCCGGCGCTGACGGAGAAGACCCTGGCGAAGATGAGGGAAAGGCTGTGGAGGAAATGCAATTGGACCAGCAGGTCTATATGCCTTCCCGACGACAGCTCGCTAAGGGCGAGATTCTGGAGCCAGATCCAAGCGCGTACCACATGCTGCATAGCATGAATGTCAATTGGCCCTGTTTGAGCTTTGATATTCTGCAGGACGGGCTTGGAGATGAGCGGAGAGGGTATCCGGCGACTGTATACCTGGTTACTGGGACCCAGGCGGCGAGACCAAAGGATAATGAGGTCACAGTCATGAAGTTGAGTGGATTACAGAAGATGAATCAAGGTAAGGTTTTTCCAGTGATATCTTGTTTTCTCTAAGCCTCGGGGGTATCCCTTCCTTTTCCCGGAATCCGAGAACCTATGCTGATGCCCGTACAGGAAAGACAGAAGAAGACGAAGATTCGGACTCCGATGATGAAGCTGAAGACGACCCGATTCTCGAATCCCGCTCACTCCCCCTACCCACAACTACAAATCGTATCCGCGTATCCCCTCACTCTCCACATGCTGCTTCTCTCGCAGAAACCGGCGATGTCCATATCTGGAATCTGTCCACGCACCTCGCCTCCTTCGACACCCCCGGGACTACAATTACCCCAGCCGCCAACAAGCCCACAACACTGCGCATGCACAAGCACGTCGAGGGCTACGCTATCGACTGGTCTCCCCACCCACGCGAGTCGATGGGCAAGATTGCCACTGGCGACAACGACGGCAAGATCTTCGTCAGCACCCGGAAAGAAGACGGGACCTGGGCCACCGGCAAGGACCCCCTCAGAGGCCACACCGGCAGCATCGAGGAGCTGCAGTGGAGCCCTACTGAGCGTCATGTATTTGCGAGTGCATCAAGCGACGGGACTGTCAAGATCTACGACGCCCGCGCCAACACCAAGAAGCACCAGCTATCAGTTTCCGTTTCCTCGTCCGATGTAAATGTCGCATCCTGGTGCAGTGCGGTACCGCATCTTCTCTCGACTGGAGCTGATGACGGTGTTTGGGGTGTTTGGGACCTTCGGACTTTCCCGAACACTCTCAAGGGCGAGCATGTTTCTGCCACTGCCTCTTTCACCTTCCACCAGCAGCCCATCACGTCGATCGAGTTCCACCCGACAGAGGATAGTATTGTTGCTGTTGGGTCGGCAGATTCAACAGTCACATTGTGGGATTTGTCGGTAGAGTTGGATGACGAGGAGAGCAGAGATACTGGCGGTGTTGAGGACGTGCCCCCGCAGCTCTTGTTTGTCCACTACTGCAAGGACGTAAAGGAGGTCCATTGGCAGAAGCAGGCGCCGGGAACAGTTGTGGCTACGGGGGCAGATGGGTTCAGTGTCTTCAAGACAATCAGTGTGTAATCTTGTTGGGTCGGATGTGTTCTTTTTTTCTTGATCTCTTTTGGAGGAGTGAGTATTTATTGTGGCTACAATAAATTAGCGGTTTGATGCAAAAGTTTCTGTAAATTTGTGAGGATTTGAATTTTACACGAGTTTGCTTTCTTAAACACGGAGGCATAATACAAGCGTTTTTTTTGTTGTTAATTCTTATTTGGCTAATTGTCAGCTCGTTGCCACTCTATATAAAAAAGAACCGCAAATAATGTCAATGATGGATTTGTAAATGACTTCATGATATATCACTCGAATAAATTCGGTTGTACCTAGCCTGGGCGCTAGTGCAACCAAATTTAGCAGACCAAGCCATATCTGTTTAGTCATACCGCTACATGCAAGCAGCTTGTTGAGCTATGTCACCACCGCACCCTCCTCTACTCCGTACTCGATCAAATGAAGCCGTCTACTGCCCGGTTAGCCATCATACATGCGAGATGACCTAACAGCATACTACATGTCTTTCGTGTTATACTAAATGAAAGTGCAAATCTTTCATTCTCATCAACACACATCCCGTTTACCTGTGCGGAGGGGCACAGATAGCCCACCAATTATCCTTCTCGTAACCAGATCCCAGTACTATGCCTCCAGCAGCCACCATATCTTGCACCCTATAGAGATGGTAGTATCTTTGGTACGTGGCTGCATAGCTTTGTCATCCTTGCTCAGCCTACCGCCCCCCACCTTTCACGCCTGAGTAACCGGTGATCAACATACTCCCGCTGTCAGCCTTTAGAGCCTACGTGTATACGTACATATGTGTGTTCTCCCGGGCTCCCAGTACAGCCTCCCGCCTCACTCTCGATGCGATTCCCCCCCTCCGCTCAAATACCGCCAGGGCGCCGGGCCTGGGGTTAGGGTTGCTCCAAGTTCCATTACCCGACGTCACAAGTATTGTTTATACTAGGGGCGCACCGGGTGCTACCATCGGACCCGCGCACGGGGATTCTTCCCCAAACCTATTTCTGCTGGGGCTATCGCCGGTACTGGTCCTCTATAGCTGCCGTAGTTACGTACTTGTGGTAGACTCCGTTCGGCGGTGAGGGCACCGGGCAAAGGGCTAGGGTTCTCGTCGGTTTTGTTGTTTTTTTATATACGAACTATTATAGGTGACATGACTGTTGCACATGAACGTCCTGCATGAAGACTCAATTGTATCCGCATTACGAGAGATTGAACAAGCATGTACGTATTGGCCTAAATACATGTATATTTGAGAACCTTGTAGCAATAGTATCGGGTTTTTTGGAACTATATAGAGTGTCGAGTGATAGATTGTGATTGTTTTAACTATACCCGCATTAAAGTTCTACTCGCACGTCAAGCATCCGAGATCATGACTGGCCTCTCCTTGATAGATTTTACAAACATACTGGTTACCATACCTGTTGTTGTTGAGATCCTTGATCATGAGTGATACTATGATAGATGGTTTCTCGTTGACCAGTTATATTAACTCATCGACCGACCGTGGCCATAAAGCTATGTTAAACAGTACCCGCAATTAAACTTTAACTTTGATACAACATCCGGGGTCAGAATTAAGATGAGACATGCGGCTTTTTCTTTGTCGGCGAACCTGCAGACGTGGCCAACGGAGTGGAGGCGGGAAATATGCCATTACCAGGTAAGCTGAACTAGAACAAGGATGTCACGTCACGCACGTCATAGACCAAGAAAGATCGGTCCATGCAAACTACCTGTACTCTAGCTTGGTCAATAATAACAGCACAAAACAGAAACTTCACACCAACCCAAAGTTACACCACATCCGATGCAGTAGAACCTTATGAAGCCTTAGAAGGCACTGCAACGGATGATGGATCGAGGCCGGGAGATTTTTTTCAGCTACAAATAGCAGCAGCTGGTGCGCGGTACCAGGCATGTATATACACGTACGTTACAAGGTAGAGAAGATCGTGGGGCGAACCCGCTTCTCTACGTTTATGTACATGGCGTGAATTATTGGTTGCAGAGATGGGAGCCATGTACTGTAGCTGGTGTCAAGAGAATGAGCGCAGGCTGCGTGATTCTAGACGAATAAAACTCGAAGGACTTTGCCGGGTTATAATTAACTACATGTATGTACATGGCTTCTATTCTAGATCTAAACTTTAAGGTTTCACATGTACGAACACGGCCAGCATTAACGGCCGGCCGGGTATATAGATGCAGTGTTTCTCCCGTTGTGTAACAAGTGGGGCATCTGTGGGGTCGTGGTTATTGTGATATGTTTGCTTTTTTTTTTGCGGGGGTCAAGTATTGCCCCACCTAGAAAGTCATCTGGGGTACCGCGGTGGATCAAGATTTTCTGTAGTTTCTCCTTTGCTACAAGAGCCATATCAAAGGGGAGGAAGGAAAAGAAAAGGTCAATCGATGAGGAAAATAAAAATAAAACATGCCTCCGCTTTGTCAATTTTGAAAAAGAAACGACAGGTATCAAGCACCAGGAATAAGCTTTCTATACGGATATCCAGCTTTCCGTTGAGAATCTAACTGTCCCAGGGTACATGTAGGTAGTTTATTGGCTTGAACGGTACGTCACTTGCGCTCAGGTAGCCCTTGGCATGCATTTTGGGCGCTTTAGCGAGGGTTCTTGTGAGTGCGCCATACTGTTTCTTCTGTCCGCATGCCCGTCTGCCTCTTTATGCCTACAATGCTGATGTGTGTGTTCCTACTTTGAGGGTATGCAGAGATCCCAAGATCCAACCTTCTAGGCCTTATCCACATACGCATATTCCACACACATTCAATATTCGGAAACCTGGTCTAGGGATTTCATTGTTGGGGTATCGGCTATGTCAAAACCCTTTTTCGCACCCAAGAGGACGGGGATCGGTCGTTTCATTCAAACCCCATGGCCCACCACAAGGTTCACTCTGTGTCCTGATGTCACCAACGCTACGCCCCGCTGAGTATTCAAGCATCGGACTTGAGTCAATCTAGGGCTTACAGCGCCGCCATGCGCGCCAGCTCCATGGAATAACTTGGAACAGCGGAGTTTCCCGAGCCGCAGTTTGAGGCTGCTAGTATGTATGTCATTCTCACTCAATTGCCAGCGCACCGAGACTTCGTTTACAGTGCACTGCAGGCTTTGTTTTAACATTACTTATCATGTGACTCGTGGAATTTTCAACCTAGGCCGAGAAGTATTCGTACTGGGACTAGCTGCAGAAGAGCACACCCCAGGAGAGCGCAAGAACGTGCATGTATGTGCCGTTGAGTTTCAATTATACTCAACGAGTCAGTTCTTAATTGATTGGTCTTGAGGGGTTAGGACTTATGTCTAGTGTAGACAGTGTAGTCCGATCGTCAAGTGAAATCGATTGTCAGCCACTACCTACCTATCAGTCACTACATGAAACTACATGTAGTGGGCCCTATATTCTTTATCACCTACTGTTAATATCAAGACGTTTGAATTCTTTGATTCTTCTCTCAATCTTGGAGATGTCGGAAGATCTCTTATGGGTTGCGGCGGTTATATGTAAGGCTACTCAAGAGGAGTACTTCAAGTTAGGCATTGGCTTAAATCTTTACCGATATCTACTAGCTTTCTGAAAATCACAGTATTAGTTGAATGCCGACCACTTACCAAACTACCAAAGGTTGGGGGAGAGGGGGCGGTCGAGTGACGGCTCATGATCGTCGTCCCAAGCGCTACATACCAACCCCCATTTTTACCTCAACCTGCTGTTACGCGCGCCTGATGTGCATATATACCTATTAACCTAAAGTTACGTCCCACAAACATCACGAGATTATACGAGAAGATATGAAGTTAATTCAGTCAAAGATTACTAGCCTCGCCCACCTGGAAAATATGTGAGCGGTTGTAAAAACATTAATCAACAGACTAGGAAATGGCACAAATCCGATGATAAGAGATAGCAGTAGTAGTTTTTGTTTAGCGGAGGCCGCTAAGACTCGTGCATACCAGAAGGTAAAATCTCAATAATTGAAGTAAAAAATCCGACATCCACCAGGCATTACGTATTCTAGTACCGATCGAAGAGGGCAGAGATGATTAGGTCTAGGTACGCTTGTGAAACCCGAGGAAATTCTTTTGGGCATAGTGGTTTACGATACGCAAATTTTAGCCAGGCAAGTCCTCGACCTGTGTCACAGCCCATATGTCCGCTAACATCAAGAAGTCCTAAGAAAGCAAGAAATTGCTGCCAAGCAGCTTCTTTCAGACACTTGTTTCCAAACACGACCGCCGGTGTCACCTACACAAGCGGCGCCACTGTTTCACAGTAGTCACATGTCAATTTCTAGACTGATAGTGCCGCTAACCAGGGGTGTGCTTGTTTATTCAGAACCCTTAGATTATGAGGAGCCGCATAGATCTTAATGAGGATAACGCCCATGACCAAGCATGGAAAGAAGATAAATTAGAAAGAAAGAATGCGTTGTTTAGGCGAGCTCCATGGGCCCAGGCGGTTTGTCGATTGAAGGGTGAGCTACCCTTAGTATTAATAGCCTGCTTTGCATTTTTGAACTCCTGAAAGAAAGTGCTATATATATTGGTACACACCAGCTAGTATGCCACCGTCACTGCAGTTGCAAAAATAGACACAGTAAGAGGTTCCACGGCCAATAGCGGAAGATCCTTTATTCACACACTAATACTAAGCCGTAAAAATCATCAGTCATTTCCCATGTCAAGATTATATACTATAAAGATTGTTAGTCGCCTTGATCGAGGGCTATACATTAATTCAGACACAGAAGAAGAACCTCTAATACCGAATCTGTAGAGCTTAGTACCGCTTTCGTAACCCTCTTTTTCTTTTTCTCGCGGAGTGAATTCTGCCCGTATTTTCTTTGTAAACAACTAGCAGGTGTGCTATCAACAAATACAATGCGAGACATAGTAAGCACAATTGCCCATACAAAGCACCCTATTGGTTAGAAGTAACTCAAGTTAGCCATTATATCGCGAAGCTCTACGTTTGGTAGCTGGTATCTACTCCCTCGAAGGACAGACTGGTAATTGACAATTTATGAAAGTAGTGTTACCTGAATGGCAGAAATATAGCTTGCCTTGTTATCGCAGGCATGCGTTGGCTAACACATGATGGGTTAGAAGCTCTCTTCCGGGGTGCCATAATCCTTTCCCTCTGGCCCAAAAGAAATTCACTGGTTGACGCTGATGGTGGCTTTAAAACGAAACCCCGGATCCCACCGGCAGAACGCCTACCCCCGGCCGGCCTAGGCCTTGAAACAACATCACCGACCAAAGAGATCAAATACTGATAGACATATGCACCAGAATTTCGAATTCAACTCGTATGTGCGTGGTGGATTGGTGTTCAAAGGGCGGTTTATTCTTGTCTGCCCCAGATGTGTGCACTGGCCGCTTGACAGTTCAACTTTGCGCAGTTTAAGCCAGGATCGTGTGTTGGGGAATTAAGAGAGACATAACCTTGGTGGTAGTATGATGTACTGGCCACGGTAGCTAAAAAACTATGACTGGGTCGACTACTAGGATCCGGATGAATAACTAGAATCCTACCCAATGAAATGTTCTAGCTTTAAGAATGATATTAGTGTCGGGCCAATATTCTGAAGGTTTTTATGATTGCTTATCGGGTTTCACTAGCTAAAGGCCAGTATTTCTTTGTGAAGGCCACAGCCCAGCACTCCGCACGTAGCTGGATCCACTTCACAACCCGTCAACAGTCATTAGTACAAGGCTGATGTACTCGCAAGAACCTTAGATCTGTTCTGTTGAACCGTGATTCTAAATTGTTGGGAAGGTGATGTTTTTACTATTTGAAGTGAAAGCTCAAGTGTGTGACTGCGATTGGTTATTATAATGTAAGTTTGATCTAGTTTGTGCCTCTAGCTAGCTCTTCGGAGGAATAATCAGAACTTGCGATTAGTTGTGTCAAACAGGATTACAAGAACATGTATATATGTAGGTATATATATCATATATTCCTCACATACCTCTATCGCGGTTCTAGGAAAATAAGCTAACCTCAGGGATTCTGTGTTCAATCCGATATCATTGATTCTCATTTCCACGGAACATCTCAGTCGGCACGATTACCCTTCGAAGCCTCAAGTTCACCTTTAAATTTTATACGTCCCATACTTTCTCGTTTAAGACTCAATCCTCTACTGAAGAGTGTACGTGGTGAAAAGAGAGAACGCAAAGATGACGAAGACTCAGAATCTTGACATTCTCTCTGCGCCAACTGGAAAAAGTACCCGTAGGTCATATTCAAGTCTCGGTGTTGTTACCTAATTACTGAAAAGGTTCTAGTCATTACCAAGATATCCACCAGGAATCTGAAATCATTACAGGCCGGCGAACGTGGGATGATGTGTGCGTTCCTCGGACAAAAGCCAGAAGAGGAAGGGGTTGTAGTATTCTCGAGAACCCAACCAATCACTGCACTAGCACTGCTGCCGCAACAAATGGGGCCTAGGTAAGTCCTACACAGGCCTTCTGACTCGCAGATTGAGGAGCATAGCTTATATATTCTGAAAACCCTAGCTTATAGATGTAGAAGCAGTACGGAAAGAGAAAATGGTTTTGTCGAAATATGCCATAAGCATATATATGCGTATATATGTTATCCCATCAACCGTAAGAGGGCATCACTTCCCTCGATGAGATC
Organism: Morchella sp. 2018-W38C; assembly: GCA_024713705.1. Classification (NCBI taxonomy): domain Eukaryota; kingdom Fungi; phylum Ascomycota; class Pezizomycetes; order Pezizales; family Morchellaceae; genus Morchella; species Morchella sp. 2018-W38C. The sequence goes on along the minus strand of JAMJEX010000021.1, from coordinate 1,191,347 downwards.
TGGAATAACTACACCCTCACTCTTCTTCTGGGAGTTTACATCACCAAAACAAGAACAGGCTACCCGGTCAGCCGGGGACCCTCTCCACTCGATTCAGGCTCAGGATTTTCCTCTCCCCTCAGCTCAGTCTCCTCCTCCACTACTTTATCAGCCCCGGTAATGGGTCCCATCCCCACCATCTACGCGTCATAAGAAAGTCTCATTGAGAGCAAAAGGCCATGGGCCAGAAGGATTTCACAGGAACCGGCACTTGCCCTACCTCCAAATTGTTCACTGTCTATTAGTTGCGATTGCCTTTCATTTGTCTATACTTTTTTTTTGGAATTTTGTTTTGCTTTTTTTCAAGGGGACGAGTTTTAAGATTGTTAGGGGAGAGGTTTCTTTACGCCATAGGTTATCCTTTATGCGATCATTGTGTACCTAGAAACAGAAATCGAAATGATATAAAAAAAAAAAAAAAAATATCCCATCAACCGTAGCAACCGAGTTGAGGACCCAATTGGGTCCCACTTGGAATAAAGCGATCTTTCTTTAATTCGCAGCAGCACCAGCTCCACGAGTACTATATTAAGAGCTGTTATCGGGATCGCTTAAAAAACTTTCTTTTTTATTTATTATTACTGAATAGGGCTGAATTATATTGTTTTTGTCTTTATGGAGGTTGGGGTTACAAAGTACCCAATTGGGACCTCAGGCCATTACGGTTCATGGGACGGGGCATTACTACATTATACACATAACGTAACTACATGTATGTATGGTAATCCAAGCTGAATCACTCCAGTGTGCGTGCAAATAAGGCGTTCATTTTATTTGGCTCGAGCTCAACTAGCTATAGTAGTCTAACTATGTACTCCCTTAGTATGTGTAGCTACTGTTATAAAATTATTCCAGTACGTGTTATACCCGCAGTGCTGAGTAATGATTTGTTTGCTTTATTTCTCTCTGTTTTACTTCTTCCCTAGCTATTATTAATTAAATGTCTGCAAAAAATAACCATAGGCCTGACTTTGTTCTTTCCGGATCCGTAAATGTTGAAATAACATAATTCAGCACACGCATATAGAATTGACCACATGTCTATACAAGTAGTTTATAATTATATATTAGAGGTATTTACTTCCTCAAATGCATGCTCTTCTGTGCATGTGCTTATAATCATTGGCCGCATAGGATGGACGGCAGTCGATTATTCTGAAGCACATACGAGGAGAAGATATGTATCATCAACTCACATGTCGAGCCAGAGCACAGAGAGAGTTAGGGTTGGGGTTCGGCGGGTGGGAGTTAAGGGCTACGTGCCCCACCCACCCTAATTGAGCAATCAACCTTTGCCCTCTTGTAGCCTGAAATAAGAAGCCCGTGAGTTGTTAGGCACGTTCGTGGAGCTCAACCGCGCGCCCTAGTACCCTTGTGTAAATTAACATTTACCCCCGGCTGGCACATGCAGCTAAGAGGAGACTGCAGCGATTGATATATTAGACTCTATTTTCTGACAACCTGATTGGTGCCGATCACACTATTAGTCAATCAGATAATCAAAATATAGAGCTGGCTCCATTTGCGCAAAGTCTCTATTATGTAGGTACATATATACTAGGGGTGGGCCAGGGCCACCTCGCGACCGCGAGGTCTCTCCCACCTCTGATCTCCCCCACCTCAGATCTCTCCCATCTCCGTGTAGTATTTCACCATGTCCATTAGTTTAAGTAATTTCGCCTTATAATCTCATGGGCAGTTCTCACGGCCAGCTCCCGTAAATGACCAAGTCCTGCTGTAGCGATCCATTTCCTAGCCCCGGTGCCAGCCCCCAATGCCAGCTCCGGTGCCAGCTCCAGTGCCCGCTCCAATAATGTCAGCTCAGGTGCCAGCTCCAGTGCCCGCTCCAATAATGCCAGCTCCGGTGCCAGCTCCAGTGCCCGCTCCAATAATGCCAGCTCCAATAATGCCAGCTCCGGTGCCAGCTCCAGTGCCCGCTCCAATTATGCCAGCTCCAGTGCCAGCTCCAGTGCCCGCTCCAATAATGCCAGCTCCAGTGCCAGCTCCAATGCCAGCTCCGGTGCCAGCTCCAATATATGCGAGCTCCCTTCACCATTCCTCCACTGGCGCCTTCACGTCCACCGCTCCTCCACCTCCACTGCTCTTCCCCCTTGCCCCCCCCCTTCCTCTACCGCCCCTCCACCTTCCCTCCCCCACTGCCCTCCACTTTCTCCCCCACTGCCTCCACCTTCCATCCCCCACCACTCCTCCCCACCTCTCCTCCACCTCCCGCTGCTCATAGTTGACTACTTAATAATTATATTTATTATATTTAATTATAAAGAGTTCCGTTGGGTGGGCTGGTTTCCATGCCGGTTAGGTCAGGGTTAGGGTTTTTGTGGCCCGCCAGCAGGGAAGTAATGGCCCAAAGCAGGCAGGGTAATGGCAGGGTAATCGCTCAAAATCGGGTAGGGTAACCGCAACAAAGACACAAAATTTGATGTGTCGTGCTTACTAAATACCCCTATTGCTGTCAACCAATCAGACTGCAGCAACTTTTTCAAGAAGTGTATTCCAGTAGGTACAAGGCTCTGGGATAAAGTGAGTGAACGGATCTTCATCTATAAACACCCCGTTTAGTTCGCTCACTTAATCCCAGAGCCTTGTACATATTAGATGATACTGTGACCTGGACATAGAGCAAAGAAAAACAGCCAAGCACAGTTTATCTTTTCTTATTGGTCAATCGAAAAAGTCCTAGCCCTGTCACTCGTGTCACACCTGAACCCCTGTGCATGCGCACCCCGCCTTAATCTTACTTCATCAAATAACCCGCACTAGGAGCTCGGCCAACACGATACCATCCAGAAACGCGTACGCTAAACCATGGCCGACGGTTTAGGGCTCGCAGCTAGTATCATCGCGGTACTTCAAATCACGACATCGGTGGCATCTTTGGGTTACCAATACTTGCATAGCGCAATACGAGCGCCCGACAGTCTTCGCGAACTTACGCTCGAGATTCAAACACTCACGGGAATCCTCTCGCGTTTGAAAATATGCGCACAAAACCCCCAAGCAGTAGATTTGCGGATAGTAGAAAACTCTTTGCATGTGTGTCATAAAGAGATGTTGGGGCTACAAGAAAAGTTGAAACCTAGAAAAGGTCTCCTCGGCCGGCTACGATGGCCCTTGGACGAGAAAGATATTCGAGGATATCTAGGGCGAATAGAAGGATTTAAGAGCTCGTTTTCACTTGCCCTGGGGACAGAACAATTGTGAGTAAAGTCTTGCGTGCAATAAATATGCAATGACTTAACCGGGCTGTGGATGTAGGGCACGCACAAACTTAGTTGTGGGCATTGTTCAAAAGGTGGAAATCGGAATCGGGGATATATCAAATACTCAGAATTGCCAGGAAGAAAGAGAAAAAGACCGTAAGATCAACTCTAATCGAAAGTGGATTCAATGATATCCCAGTGCTAACATGGGGCGTGGGAATCCCTCGTGATCTGTCAGAAACCCGGCGGGACGCCCTGAATTGGCTATTTCCAGCGCCCTGCGACAAAAGGCATATGGAAGTTAGTAGTCAGAGAAAAAAGGATACCGGTCAGTGGATATTTAAAACACAGGAAGTTCAAGATTGGATTAAAGGAAATTCGAGTTGCCGGTTACTATGGGGCTATGGTATCCGTAAGTACCCACATAGTACACTAATTCAAATCTCAGTATCACACCACTTACCAAACTAATTTATATTATGTCTAGCGGGTGCCGGAAAGACATTTCTAAGGTACATTCATTTGGGGTCGTTGTATATAAAGATATTGCCTAATTAGCAGCTAATTCTGGTAGCTCGTTGATGATTGATCATATTGAAGCAACCAATTCAAACTACGGCGTTGGGTATATTTATTTTAATTTTCAGGAGCAAGGACAACAAACACCAATCGATACTCTTTTAAGCCTGGTGAAGCAACTGGCGTTCAAAGCCAAAGTGCTACCTCAAGCAATTGAAGAAGCGTACGATGAGAACAAAAAGCCTAAGCTTGATCAGTTATACGAAATTCTCCTTGAAATTCGGAACTCATTTGCACAAACTTTTATTATTTTCGACGCCTTGGATGAATGTGATCAGGCACTTCAGCGAGAAAGACTATTACCCATGTTCCATCGTCTAGGAGAGGCTGGTATAAATCTGTTCTTGACAAGCCGTGAACACCCGGAGGATATTCAAGAATCGTTTGCAAATATCACAAAGATGAGACTTTGGGCTAAGGATGAAGATATCTCAAGTTATATCGAACAAAGAATAGCAGATAGCCCTCGAGCCAAACGCCTCATTAACCGAGGTAATTCCGACTTGAAGGAGGAGATAATTTCAGCTCTCCAAGAGTGTGCCAAAGGAATGTAAGTCAGCCTGAGATCCTTGCGCGTGGGGCATCACCATACAAGTATAAACCAGGAGCTTAAGCTGGTTTTATTGTGCATAGGTTCCTTCTCGTTCATTTTCACATTGAGTCCCTCTGCCAGCAAACGAGCTTGAAACAGATTCTCATGGAGCTTGAGAAGATCAAAAGCTCGTCGAACGAAAATTACCCTATGGACCCCACCTACCGTAGAGCTATGGAGAATATCTTGAGGCAACAGAAGAGCGGTGTTAGACTCGCACTAAGAGTCATTTCATGGCTTACGAAGGCTCGAAGAGTTCTTACGGTTCGCGAACTACAACTTGCGGTGTCAGTGGAGGAGCAGAATATCATATTTGACGAAGATAGTCTGCCAGACCGCAAAACCCTACTGGATGTCTGTGCTAGCTTAGTCAATATCGATGAAACAAGTGATTGTGTTAGATTTGTGCATTACACAGCTCAAGAGTTTCTCACCAGAAACCAACTAGTCCCTGATGACGCGGATTTGCAACTTGCGATAGCTTGCACGACATTTCTTTCCTACGATATCTTTTCCCAAACGCCTTTGGCCAACGGAAACGCCTTGACCTCCACTTATCCACTGCTGACATACATGATTGATAAACTACAGTACCACCTTAACCAATGTGACGAGCTTCTAACAGAAGCGGTCGTCTGTCGGTTGGTTGAGGCCAAGGGAAACTTTCGTTTATATTTTTGCTCGTACAGGGCCTCTGACGACATCAACGCTGACTACCAAGAATTTCTTGATGGCTTATGTGAACTCGAGTTTGCAGCTTGCCTCGAGAATTCCTCTGTTGTCATGCGTTTGTTGGAACACAAAAAAGATGCCAAACTACATTACTCAAAATTTAATTTAAGTCAGTCACTTATATTGGCGGCCTACGGAGAACTCCCTGGAGATGGTACCGACAAACCTACAGCACACAAAGGCAATCAAGCAATAATCAAGCTACTTCTTGAAAACGGCGCCGACCCCAACTATAAACATCTGGTTTGGAAGGCACCGCTGTACAAGGCAGCAGGGAAAGGCAATGAAACCGTAGTCAAGCTACTTCTTGAAAATGGCGCCGACCCCAACTATAAATCTCCGACTGGGAAGACACCGCTGTACAAGGCAACAGGTAAAGGCAATGAAATCGTAGTCAAGCTACTTCTTGAAAACGGCGCCGACCCCAACTATAAATCTCCGACTGGGAAGACATCGCTGTACAAGGCAACAGGTAAAGGCAATGAAATCGTAGTCAAGCTACTTCTTGAAAACGGCGCCGACCCCAACTATAAATCTCCGACTGGGAAGACATCGCTGTACAAGGCAGCAGATAAAGGCAATGAAACCGTAGTCAAGCTACTTCTTGAAAACGGCGCCGATGCCAACGCTCAAGGCCGGGACGGAGACACAGCCCTGTTGCACGCAGCACGCGGAGGCAAAGAAACGATAGTCAAGCTACTTCTTGAAAACGGCGCCGATGCCAACACTCAAAGCTGGGACGGAGAGACAGCCCTGGTTCATGCAATGCACGGAGGCAAAGAAGCGATAGTCAAGCTATTTCTTGAAAACGGCGCCGATGCCAACGCTCAAAACTGGGACGGAGACACAGTCCTGGTTCTTGCAATGCACGGAGGCAAAGAAGCGATAGTCAAGCTACTTCTTGAAAACGGCATCGATGCCAACGCTCAAAGCTGGGACGGAGAGACAGCCCTGATGCACGCAGCACGCGGAGGCAATGAAACGATAGTCAAACTACTTCTTGCAAACGGCGCTGACGTCAATGCCCAAGGCCGGGACGGAGATACAGCCCTGTCTCAAGCAGCACTCGGGGGCAATGAAACGATAGTCAAGCTACTTCTTGAAAACGGCGCCGATGCCAACGCGAACAGAGACACAGACCTGACTCACGCAGCACGCGGAGGCAATGAAACGATAGTCAAGCTATTTCTTGAAAACGGCACCGATGCCAACGCCCAAGGCCGGGACGGAGACACAGCCCTGATCCACGCAGCACGCGGAGGCAAAGAAGCGATAGTCAAGCTACTTCTTGCAAACGGCGCTGACGTCAATGCCCAAGGCCGGGACGGAGATACAGCCCTGTCTCAAGCAGCACTCGGAGGCGAAGAAGCGATATTCAAGCTACTTCTTGAAAACGGCGCCGATGCCAACGCGAACAGAGACACAGACCTGATTCACGCAGCACGCGGAAGCAATGAAACGATAGTCAAGCTATTTCTTGGAAACGGCGCTGACGTCAACGCCCAAGGCCGGGACGGAGACACAGCCCTGATCCACGCAGCACGCGGAGGCAAAGAAACGATAGTAAAGCTACTTCTTGAAAACGGCGCCGATGCCAACGCTCGACCCCCGAACGGAGACACAGCCCTGATGCACGCAGCATGCGGAGGCAAAGAAACGATAGTAAAGCTACTTCTTGAAAACGGCGCCGATGCCAACGCTCGACCCCCGAACGGAGACACAGCCCTGATTCACGCAGCACGCAGAGACAAAGAAGCGATAGTCAAGCTACTTCTTGAAAACGGCACCGATGCCAACGCTCAAGGCCGGGGCGGAGACACAGCCCTGATCCACGCAGCACGCGGAGGCAATGAAACGATAGTCAAGCTATTTCTTGGAAACGGCGCTGACATCAATGCCCAAGGCCGGGACGGAGATACAGCCCTGTCTCAAGCAGCATTCGGAGGCGAAGAAGCGATATTCAAGCTACTTCTTGAAAACGGCGCCGATGCCAACGCGAACAGAGACACAGACCTGATTCACGCAGCACGCGGAAGCAATGAAACGATAGTCAAGCTATTTCTTGCAAACGGCGCTGACGTCAATGCCCAAGGCCGGGACGGAGATACAGCCCTGTCTCAAGCAGCACTCGGAGGCAATGAAACGATAGTCAAGCTACTTCTTGAAAACGGCGCCGATGCCAACGCGAACAGAGACACAGACCTGATTCACGCAGCACTCGGAGGCAATGAAACGATAGTCAAGCTATTTCTTGGAAACGGCGCTGACGTCAATGCCCAAGGCCGGGACGGAGACACAGCCCTGTCTCAAGCAGCACTCAGAGGCAAAGCAACGATAGTCAAGCTACTTCTTGAAAACGGCGCCGACGTCAACGCTCGATACACGGACGGACATACAGTCTTATGTCGAGCAGTACACAGAGAAAGAGAAGCGATGGCCAAGCTCTATCTTATGCACAGTGATCCCAACGCTGAGAATCAATCGGGAAGCACAGCCTTGCACCTGGCAACAGATGAATGCAATGAAGTCATGATCAAGCTACTTCCTGAGTATCATGCCGATTTCAGAGCTCGGCTTAGGCGCTTTGCCCCATACTTCGCCAGGGCAGAGTTTAATGGCCATAAAGAAATTATCGAGCTACTTAGGAATTCCATCAAAACTCAGGCTCAGCAACAAGAACCCAAAAAAAACGACGATGCGGCATAGTAGTCCCCGCCGGCCATATTTCTTGAAACGTTTTCCTTTCCTCGCAGAGCGGCATCTCTAGAGCCGCATTCATACACGTACACATGGAGGAAGAGGCAATATAGACGGCAGTTCCCGGGCACTTTTATGGGTAGACTTTGGGTGGTGGTGGTGGTGGTTGTGGTGGTGGATTACTTGTGGGTTCAGGTGGGGGGGGGGGGGGGATAAGATTGATTCAACGATATATGCTCGAGTGCGATTTCATGATCCTGGCTTTCTTTTTTTTCTTCTTTCTTTTTTCTCTCCTTCCGAGTGTCGGAGGGTTGTGCTTCTAAAGTGGAGGAGAATACAGTGATGGTTTGGGTGCAATTCACGATGCACTTTGGCTAGCATGGAGAAGAGAATTTGGGGGGGGGGAGTGGATGTGCTATGTTGCGCTGCTGCATGTCTTCTTTCAAATTTGGATATCACTTTGGAGCTTGGGGTATTTGGAGGTGCGGATTACGGTTCGATATGCTTATATTTTTTTTTTTCTTCTTTCTTTCCGAATGTCCAAGTATTGTTTTTTTAAAGTGGAGGTGAACACAGTGAGGGTTGTGGGTACAAAATTCAGAATACATTTTTGGTTAGCCTGTGGGGAGAGGGGTAGGGGGGGTTGGGTGTGCTATGTTGCGCTGCTGCATATTTCCTTTCGAATTTAAGAATCAATTTAGAGCTTGGGTTATGTTAAGGCCGAGGGTTACGATTAGATATTTCTTTTTCATTTTTCATTTTCATTTTCATTTTCTTTTTTCTTTTTTGTTGTTTGGAATAAGGCGATATCAGGAACGATTTTTACAAGCTACACAACTTTCCAGATACAACATTTTATTGACTGTACTTTTATCCCGCGACCATCGCCTGATACTTCCGCCCCACCCAAGCAAAGACCGAAGAAAGAAGAAAGCTTAGCGTAACCAGATATCTACCCCTGCACCCCCCCACCCATCCCACCCACCCATCCCACTACCCAGAAACAACCTCCTCCCTCTCCTCCACCACCTCCTCCACAATCTCCTCCACCACGCGATCCTCCTCGACCACGGCCGGCGCCGCCGCCTCGTCGTCGTCCACGCCGCGCTGCATCCGCACCTCAGCCTCGACGCGCTCGCGCCAGGCGCGCCACTCGTCGAGCATGCGCATGCGCGCCTCGACAACCTCCTTGTTTGCCGCCTCGGACTCGAACAGGTCCTCCTCGTCAAAGGCCTTTGAGTACTCGCGCAGGTTCTTGCGGATCGCCTTTTGCGCGCTGGGCGTGAGGAGCGTGGGCGGGCGGGGGCGCCACAGGAGTTGCTTGAACTTGTCGATGTGTTCTTCGCGGAGAAGCGCGCCGCGGAAGTCCCAGAGGTGGTAGCCGTTCTCCATCTAGGGGAGGGGTGGGGGGTTAGTGTGGTGCTTGGGGTTGGAAGAGGGAAGGGGAGAGGGGGGTGGGGTGTAGATGATGGTTACAGGTCGATGGAGAGTGTTTGGGAGATGGGTGTGGTGTGGTTTATGGGTGTAGATGGGTAGTGGTGTGTAAAAGGGAATGAGTGATAGTCTATGATGTTGCGAATAGCAGCCCAATGACAGGGGTGTGGAAGTGCAGAGTGACATCCCATGAAGCACAACCAAAGAACCAAGGACCAAATGCCATAGACCAAGCAAGAAGGTAAAAAGAGAAGAAAAAAGAGAAGGAATACATACCGGAGTCTTCCACATACTCGTGCTAGTCGCCACATACCTCCCCGTCGGATCCCACTCCACGTCCGTCACGCCATAATGCTCGCCCGTGCCCATCAGCATCAGATTCGCCGCCACCTCCTTCCCAGCCCTGCCGCCGCCGCCGCCAGCACCACCACCACCACCACCACCACCAGCACCAGCACCACCCTCCAGCTTCATCTTCTCGCCCTCAAAGTCATAGTCCCAAAACTCGAGCTCAAACGACATCTGGCTGTGGACCGTCGCCACCAGCACAAACCTGCCCTTTGGGCACCAGTAGATTGCATTCGAGTTCTTCCTCTCGACCGTCTTTACGAGCGTAAACTCGCCGACCGCGCCCGCGGCCGCCGCGCCGCCCTTGAGCTTCTCGGGCGCGTAAAAGTGCACGGCCATCTTTGGGGCGACGGCGGCCGCGCCCGGGACGGCGTCGTCGGCGGTGATGAAGACGAAGCGGTCGCCGTTGGCGGGCTCCCAGGCAAAGTTGACGATGCTGGCCTTGAGCTCGATGATCTCGACGGGGATGTCGCGCTCGCGCAGGCGGAAGAACTCGAGCGAGGTGAAGGTGCTCTTCTTTGTCTTTGTGTGGCGGTCGACCTTGACGCAGAGGTATTTTCCGGACGACTGCCAGTGCAGCTTGCAGTCGGAGACGTTGACGAGGTTGCGTGTGCGGATGATGGCCTTGGTGGGGAGGGACATGAGGGTTACGCGCGCGGTTTGGTTGTTCATTTCGGGCGTCCAGAAGGCGAGGATTTGGGTGGAGGGGGCGGCGGCGGCGTTCTTGTCTTTGGGGTCCTGGGCGGTGGTGGTAGTAGTAGTAGTAGGGGTGGCCAAGGGCTGGGGTGACCATTCAAAGTCAACCACGCCGTCAATCTTGATGGCCTTCTTCCCAAGCAGCACCATCGACGGCGTCTCAAACACCTGGATCGACTGCCCCGGCACCACCCTCGCCACATAGCGGTCGTCGGCGCTCCACTTGAACACCGGCCACGACACCTTCTTCCTGACCACCTCAATCAGGTCGTCCTCGGGATTATCCAGAATCGCCGCAAAGCTCCTCATCAAGTTCCCCGTCTTGATATCCCACACGATAAAGCTCTTTCCGTCCTCGTCCGGGCCGAGCGGGAACCCGGCCGGCAGCACCTCGGGCAGACTAATCGGCTTGTTGCTCCACGTGACCAGATAGCGCTCGCACGGCGAGAAGTCCACCAGGTTGACGGCCGGGTGGGCAAAGCGCATCACGCGCTTCCACGTCGGCCCGCCCCACAGCTGCACCCCCTGCTCGTGCACGCTCGTCAGGAAGGTGCCCTGCGGCGACCACTGCACAAAGCTCTCGGTCCAGCCCAGGCGGTCGACGTCGGCCTCGGGCGTCTCCTTCTTGCGGTTCCAGAACACGCCGACGCTCTCGCCGCGGTACATTGCAAACTGGTCGCGCGCGTTGGGGTCCGACAGCCACGCGCGCAGGTGCTCGCCCTCGGCGAAGGCGTCAATGTGCGGCGGCGTGTACTCGTCGGGGATGCGCCCCGCGCGGCCAAAGTGGTCAATGTCGGTGAGCTTGTTGATGGACATTGTGTGCTTCTTGTCGAGCGCGACGCCGTGCAGCGTCCTGATGGCGAGGCTGGCCTGTTCGGGGGTTTCGTACTCGACGAAGGCGTAGCTGCGGGGGGAGAGAGGGGGGGGCCTCATGTCAGCATCGTGTAGGTGCAGCAAGTAAAACAAAAGCACCCCTAGGGGGCTCTGGGGAAAAATTACCCTTCAGTCATACCGCTCTCCTCGTTCACCGGCATAAACACGGCGTCTGGCTTTGTTCTGCCAGCCTCGCCGAGCTTCTTGCACAGGAACTTGATGAGGCGCGGCTTGTTCTCCTCCGAGACGATGGGGCAGCCGTCGACGACGACGAACGTGTCGAGGCCCTCGTCCAGGCGGACTTCATGTTGTGCTTTGAGGTCTGTTTTTGTATTTTGTTAGCGATGGGGGGGAGGGGGGGGGGGGGGATAGAGTTGGGAGTGGAGGTGGGTGTAGAAGATGGAGGGGGGGGATCGAACCGGAGAAATCAATGTCCTCATCGTCATCGTTTGCGTTGCTGTGCGGAGCCATTGCAGAAGTTTTATTTATGTTTTTCTATTTGTGGTATAGTGAGGGAGGGGGTGGATGGATTTGGGGCTGTTTGTCGATTCGATGATCTGCTGGTTGGTTGGTGGAGGAGTTGGTTGGGGTTGGTGGGGTTGTTAGGGGTTGAGTGGGGCGGGGTGGTTGTGTGGCGGTGTGGGGAAAGCAGTCCGGTGGTGGGCGGTTACCCTGCCCAGTGGTCGTGGGTGGGCGATGGGTTGGTGGGAGATGGGAGATGGTTGTGGGAGATGGTCGGATGCGGTGGTGTGCAGGAGGGGCAAGAAAGATGGCGGTGTGATCATTGACAGGAGGTGAGACAGGGATACATGTAGTAGTAGTCTACTTGTGAGTGGCTATCGCTCAGCGCCTAGGGCAACTACAATACATGCGCATGATACAATTGGGAGAGGGTGATAGTGATTTACTTTAATTGGAGATTGGTCCCTTCGAGATCTAGACGAAATCCTCTTTGGGGTGTTAATTTATTAGTTGTCTCACACGCGACATGTGCGATCGACATGGCAGACATGAGCAACGTGAGCCGCAATTGGCCATGGCATGAATTAGCTGGTATGACCGTGCATAGACTCGCAGCCCAGAGTTTGAGAGTTCTTTCTTAGAATCCGAATCAGTGGGCCGAGATCGGCGGCGGAGACCTGCAGTACCAATTAGCTATAGTGGCACATGTACCTACTCTAGTAACACCGGCGCCGTACTTGGATAGTGTGCATCTCTGGTAATATTACATGCTCTATCGAGATGAATCTGGTACCACTTGATACGCGGTGGTGGTATATTAGATACACCTATCGGGCGATATAATTGATCTCACTGATCATACATGTAATTACATGTAATTAACGACCTCCGTCACCAGATATCACTAGGCGTTACCCTGCCCACCGCCCCTGCAACAACATGAACCTTCCCTGCTTATACCGTCAAACCCAGCCAACCACAAACTCCCCCCCTCCCCACCCACAAACAATGACAGAGCCCGATCTCACCGCCCAAGAAGAGTGGGCACTGATATCCGGCGACGCCCTCCCCGCCGCCACCACCGACTCCCCCACGCCGCTCGCCCTCGTCTCCGCCGGCGACTTCAACGCACTCTTCACCCTCCCCGAAACACAGTCCCTCTTCACCGCCGCCGACCCCGAGTACCTCACCCGCACGCTCGACTACCCCGGCTACCTGCAGAAATGCCTCGCCGCGCGCCCCGACACCCCCCCGCACACCCTCCTCGCCATCGGCATCGCAGCCCTCTGCTCCTTCATCCAGGCCAACGTCACCGGCCCACCCCTCCCCTTCACCCCCTCCACCCTCCTCCTCCCGCACGCCGACGCCGGCCTCGCAGCGCGCCTGGAGAAGGCCGTGGTCACGGCACTGACCGTCGACGGCGAGACCGCATACCACCTCATGCCCTGCGCGCTGCTCCTGTCGCTGTCCAAGACGCTGCTGAACGCCGAGGCCACGGCCCAGGGCGTGGCGACGGCAGTGTGGTGGCGCATGCGCGTAAACTTCTGGCACCAGCGCGTGCTGTCCGAGGCGACGGCGGCGCTGCACGACGTCATCTATGAGGACGCGAGGGCTGTCGCTGCGCTCGCAGAGGCGCAGAGCCGCGGTGTGCAGGCGAGGTTCCTGGTCGAGCGGGCGCTGGTCGATACGTATTTCGGGCACGACACGAGGGCGCTGCGGGGGCTTGAGGAGGCTGCGGAGAGGACGGGGCTGGTGTATGCGCTCACGGGTGTGATGGGGAAGCGGACAAAGTTCCAGCAGACGGATACGAGCCAGTTGGTGGTGCTGGCGAGGAGCAAGGAGGAGGGCAGCGGCGGGGGGGGGAGGGCGGGGGATGGTGCGCCAAAGGCGTTGAAGCTGGATGATGATACGTTGTTGGAGGCGATTGCGTTCACGCCAAAGAGCACGGCGGTGGTGGAGGATGCGCAGGGGCTGCCGAGGGAGCTGCAGGAGCTGGATCCAAACGACCAGCCAAAGCTGGAGCCGCTTGATGCCGCCATCCTGCTGCTTGTGGCGGAGACAATCAAAAACACCAACCCCGCCGAGGGGCTCACGAGAGAGGAGATGATGCCCTACGCCGAGCGGGTCCTCAAGCACCCCACAAACTGGGAGGTCTACACGCTCGGCCTCCTCGTGCGCTCCAAGATGGAGGGCTACCGCTCCCGCACCGTCGAGCGCGGCCTCCTCCAGCTGCAGGCCGTCGTCGACCAAGTCATCGCAGACACCACCCAGTCCACCGACTCCAGCACCTCCACAAACACCACCACCACCTTCCTCCCGCGCGCAAAGCAAGACGAGGCCGCCCCCGTCCGCGACCGCCTCCTCTACATCCACCAGCTCACAGTCCCCACCCGCTGGGACCTCGAGGCCGAGCTCGCCTCCCGCTGGATCTCCATGGGCGGCCTCCGCACCGCCCTCGACATCTACGAGCGCCTGCAGATGTGGCCCGAAGTCGCCCTCTGCTGGGCCGCCACCGAGAAGGAGGACAAGGCGCGAAAGGTCATCCACGCACAACTCTTCCACCCCCACAGCACCGCCGAGCTCACCCCACCCCCCGCCAACGCCCCGCGGCTATGGTGCATCCTCGGCGACATCGACAGCAACCCCGCCCACTACCAGCGCGCATGGGACCTCTCCGGCGCCCGCTACGCCCGCGCAAAGCGCTCCCAGGCACGCCTCTGCTTCTCGCAAAAGCAGTACCAAGCCGCCGCCGACGCCTACGCCGCGTCGCTGCGCGCAAACCCGCTCAACCACGCGTCGTGGTTCGCCCTCGGCTGCTGCCACATCGAGCTCGAGCACTGGGACGCCGCCGTCGACGCCTTCACGCGCACCGTCTCCATCGACGAGACCGACGCAGAGGCGTGGTCAAACCTGGCGAGCGCGCTGCTACACCGCACCACGCAGCTCCCGGCGCTGCCGGAATGGCGCGCCGGCGACGACGGCGACGGCGACGGCGACGGCGAGGTGCAGCAGCGGCTGGATCATCAGGCCGACGTTGGGCTTGTGCAGAGGGAGGGGAACAAGCGCAGTGCGCTGGCGGCGCTGAAGCGCGCGAGCGCGAGTAAGTACGACAGCTGGCGCATCTGGGAGAACCTGCTTGTCATTGCGGCGTCCGTTGTGCCGGCGGCGTGGACGGACGTTGTTGTGGCGATGCGGCGCATCATTGAGCTGCGCAAGGAGAGTGCGGGCGAGGGCTGCGTGGACGTGGAGGTGCTCGAGATGCTGGTGAGGCATGTTGTGACGTCGGGGCTGGATTGCGGCAAGCCGGGGCTGGGCAAGATGGTGGTGGAGCTTGTGGAGAGGGAGGTTGCGCCGCTGATTACGCACCAGGCGCGGCTGTGGCGGGTGGTGGGGAAGGTGGCGCTGTGGAGGGGGCGGCCGAGGGATGCGTTGGAGGCGGAGGAGAAGGCGTGGAGGGCGGTTCAGGCGCGGCCGGGCGTGGCGGATTCGACGGAGGCGGCGTGGGAGGGGTTGGTGGATGCTACGGTGGAGTTGGTGGGCGCGTATGAGAGCTTGGGGGGGATGGAGAGGACGGAGGGGCTGGGCGCGGGGGAGCCGGTGGCGAGGGATTGGAGGTTCAAGGCGAGGAGTGCGGTGAGAGGGGTGATGGGGAGGGGGAAGGAGTCGTGGGAGGGCAGTGCTGGGTGGGAGAGACTCAAGGATACGTTGGAGGGACTGAAAGGCTAGGGGTTTACAAGATGGGTAGATGCATTTTTTTTTTTCGTTCCTTTTGTTGTGCGCTTTGGTCTTGGTGGTTTGGGTAGAATAAATAGGGTAGAATAAAAGTATTTTTGGGGGCTGTAGATTCTTCCCCCCTAAGGTGTAGGTTCCCGGCCAGAATTACAACTGCAACGCGGTGAGATAGGAAGAGGGCCCTTGGCCATGGTGTTGGTCCCATCATTGACCTTTTCTCTCTCTTGTCTTCCACCAACCCCGGTTCACTTCTTTATCTAATTTCAGCACAGACGTGCTGAAGAGGAAGGATGAGAGCTAAGCAAGTTGATTCGCTAAATCTGACGACAAGAAGCCCCCTGAGCGTCTATACAGCCATGAACTGGACAATTGTTGACGGAGCATCCAACACAATGTGGCGCCAAGCCCCGAGTGAGAGACTATGATCCCTATTAGCCTAGAAGTGTGCAGCACAAATTCATCCATAAACCTCAACGCCAATAACCACTCGATCCATGATATGACATCACGCATGGAGATATACCAGTCGCTTTAACAGCATAACCTCCGGACCCTCTCTATAGGCTCCCCCTCCCCCCCACCCCTATAGCTAGGAGTACAGCAGCAGCCCCCGGTACACATGGAGAATTGCAATTGGGCCCGGTACACATGGGGAATTGCAATTGGGCCATATTGCCAGGACGAGACCGTCTAGCAACATGGTCCTAGCTGTGAGAGGGAGGGGGTCTTGGATTGAAACAACAGACAGCACAGCGGTCTATATAACCGGCCAACATCCGCTACCGTGGCGGGAGCCGGGGGCGCGTGCCGATTCGCACCTAGGCCTCTTGGCTAGCTACATTGATAGTGATTCCCGAATCGTGACTGGCCCCAGATTGGGCCGTGCACGTACGTACATGTAGGCAGGGCTTCCACAGCTACACCGCGTGCATGGAAAACACCCAACAAAGAGAGCCGGGGAGGAATCGTGACTGCAGAAATACATGTACCCATAACGTACCATCAACCACCGCGTAATTGTTTCCCACAGCTACTGTTTTCTTCCCAGCTCCGAGGTTAAACATCTAAAGAAAAAAGAAAAAAAAAGGAAGCAAGCTATAGACGACAAGATGACAAAGAAAAAAAAGGTAAAGTGGAAATAAGAAAAGGCCTGCATACATGTGTATAGATGTTTTTCCGATCGCGTGCTTATAAGCACAGGCCAGGACCTGTGCCAAACTACATGTAGGCATCAGCTGCAGGTGCAGGACGTAGAAGGGACCGGAGTGTGGGGCAGATGTGTTGGGGCAACACGCCCCGCGCCGCCCTCCCAGCACCCGTGCGGCCCTACGCGTCTGCGTACAACAGCCCTCTTCATCCCATTCACAGCCCCATCCATCCATCCATCCATCATCCTCCATCCATCCATCCATCCACCCAATATCCATCGTTATCCGGGCAGCAGAAGCAAAGGGAGCTGCAGCTAGGGCACTCTACCCATGATCGATTCAGACATCACATGGGGAGAACTTGACCCTCATCAGCCTAGAAGCGTCTCCGCCATACATATATCTTGCTGATGTGAGGGCGAGGCCGACCACATCACAGGCTATCACTCGTTGACTATAATACTTACTGCATGTAGCTGGTCCACCACCACCAACCAATCACGGAACCTCGCAAACAAGAAGTTAACTGCTGCATCGCCAAATCAACCTATCGCCTCTCGTCTCCTACCCGATTCTTGGCGCTGGACCCTAGCCAGGGTTAGGGATCGACGTCACTTCACATCAAGACCTCCGTTCCCCCAGTGCTCAATTGCAAGAAAACGCCACTCGGCGACACAGACACACTCCTACAAGCTCAATGCTCACCATCGACACAAACCGGCCGCCTGTCTACTCCCCTACGCTGCGTAAATGGCTCCACCAATACCGAGAACCTGCAGCTGGTGCGCCCCCCCCCCCCCCCTCTCCTCCGCAAATCAATCTACAGCCAACTAACCCATTCAACACCCCAGACCAGGACCATACCCTTCATGCCATCACCCCACCCACCACCGTCCTCCCGCGCACATACTACCCCACCGACTCCTCCCGCCCGGGTATCAAATACCTAGACCGTGACTGGTGGTACCGGTGCCTCGCGCAAGACGCGCCCGAGACCGGCGCCGCCGTGGGCCACATCGACGCCCTCCTCGCCGAGAGTCAGATCGTCACGACACATGCCGAGATCCTGGACCCCACCATCGGGACCCTCCTCGCCTTCGGGGGCGCGCTCGACGAGCAGCGCAATGGGCGCTTTACCGAGACGGCGGTGATGGCGATGGGGGCCGTGGGGAGTGAGATCGGACTGGGCAGTGTTGTGGAGGGGTGGCGGGGCGTGGAGGGCGCAAAGGGAGTGGGCGTGGGCGTGCTGGGTATCTCGGGGGTGGAGAAAGTGGTGGAGTGCGGCGGGAGGGTGAGGCAGGTTTGCACGGCGGGTGGGGAGTCGAAATGTGAGTGCTGGGTTTTGCTGTTGCGATTGTATACTATCAATAAAACCTGTTTCTGTGCTCATTGGGTGGGTGTGTGGTGATAGCGAGCATTGCGGTGCGTACGGCGAGCAGTACGATGCTTTTCCGGCAGCGGCGGTTGGCAGCGCCATTGCCGGGACAGGCAACGCGGCTTGCGGCAATCCCTCTGGCGAGTGTGGCGGGCGGGGCGGGGAAGAGGGCGCATGCCCATGTCACGTTTAACACCTGGTACGAGAAGCAGTTCGGCATCATTGACGAAGGCGGCAGGTGGCGAGTCTACGATCTTGAGGGCGCGCAGGCAAGGGATTGGCGCATCAGGTCAAATATAAAGGCGCTGGAGACGGCGAAGGGATATGTGGGCGCAGAGGGCGGTACTGGGTGGGGGAGACTGTTGTGGGGCGCTGATGTGAACAGTGTGATTGCGTGTGATCGCAAGAGGGCGGGGCTGTTTGACATCAGGGTGAGTTTCACTACTGCCAATAACTCCCTCACAGCTATTCCAAGATTAGGGATATACATTTTGATATATATGACACTAACTACATATATCTACAACTCCAGAATGCCCCCTCGACACGAGCAGACATCACCATCCCCGTCTACCAAGGCGTCGATCAAGGCTATCTCCTTGACCTCCAGCGCGGCCCCGAAAGCGCCAGCCAAACCAACGACATCTTCCTCCTCACCTCCGCCACCCTGACATGGCTTGACCTGCGCTACTCTGCAAAGCCCATCATGAGTCTCCCGCACTACCGCCACCAGAATGACTTCTCTCTCGCAATGAGTCTCCTGCACATTGACCGCACAACAATCAACGTTCTGCTCTACTCGCGCCTAAACCACCTCATCAGCTCCTTCCGCTTCGACCACAACACCGCAGAGAACTTTCCCATCACGCTTGGCCGCCCCACGATCGTGTCCGGCCTCGCCCCCCGTGACGCATCAGCACCCGTCCAGCTCGGCCTCACAGTACACCAATCCCCGCTCAAGCAGCATGGAGATACGGACGATAAAGGCGAGGAATACCTCTCTGACGAGGACCTCCGCTTCTTCACAGCCTTCAGCATAGGCCCTGACCTAGAGATCACACAGCGCGTATACAGCAACAAGGACCTCTCCACCACTCTACACCCCGATCGTGGCCGCGAGGTAAAGAGCGCATACGCCATCCCTCCCGTTGCCGAATCCGACTCCGACAACGAGGATGTCCCCCCCACGCTCCCCCCCGCAGAAAAAAGAGTCGGCTTCCGCGCCCTCTACAAACACGCCTTTCCACGCACCGATCCAACGCTACGCACCGCGTCCGAGGACGACCCCGAACACTCCATCGCGGCGGCAACAGCCCATCTGAAAGCAGCACTGACTCGCCGTCTCACCCGTGGCGACCTCGGCATCATCACGCTGCTCAACCTGCACCGCCCCGGCATGCTCTACGACAGCCTGGACGCCTTCCAAACCTCCGTCCACGCCCTCCTCACCACCGACCCCGACCTCGCCCTCTACCAGCTCCGCACCCTCCTCCCCTCCTCTGCCGCCGCCGCTACCGCTACCGCCACCAGCAACAACCTCCTCGCCATCACAACAGACACAACACCCCCCCCCAGCATCAACATCGAGCAAACCTACACCAACATCCTCCACTCCTGGGTCACCCCGCTGCCGGAACACACCCCCCCGCGCGTGCGCCTGCGCAGGGAGCGGCTCTCCCGCGCCCTCGCAACCGACCTCTTCCTCTCCACGCTCGGCGTAAATCTGCAGCCGCAGCCGCAGCCGGAGCCGCCGGGCCCCGAGCACCTGCTCGGCATCCGCACGTACGCCAACGTCTCTGCACCGCGCGTCACGCTGCCCGATAACCTCGCGGGCGTGCTGGGGCGGTGGGTGGTGGGTGAGGACCCGCAGGAGGTCGAGTATGTGCCTGATGAGGAGGACGAGGCGGCGAGGGCACGGCGGCGGAGGAGGAAGCAGCTGAGGAAGGCGCGGGAGGGCGGGGACGACGTGGGGAGGCTTAGGGGTGAGGTGGAGAGTTGGAGTTTGGGGATGGGATCGCAGCTGCAGCAGCAGCCGCCGGCGGTGGTGGCGGTGGCGGCGACCCAGGGGGGTAGTCAGGGGGTGGGGCTGCCGGCGAGTAGTCAGGTCGGGCCTGGGCTTGGGGTGATGAGTCAGGTTGAGAGGGGACGGCATGGAGGGAGGGCGCCGGTGGGGAGGAAGAAGAGGAGGACGGGGTTTTAGTGGTGTTGTATACGTAGCATGGTGGTTAATTAGAGCACTCTTTTCTTTTTTCCTTTTCGTCGTTTTTTTATTCTTTTGGTATTTCTTTGGATCTATTAATTAGTATTATCTATTCTATGCCAGCTCTTGGGCTAGCTATAACTCGCCGCATTGAATAAACATAATACACCCTGGTGGTGGGACTTTTTTTTCTTTCTTTCTAGTAGGCCGCCTGTGCACGTGATGTGCCGAGTGATGGGCTGTGATTTCACAAGAGGCCGGTTTTTGTGTTTGTTTTTTTACAGGCCGCCTGCCTATATCTATGTCTATGGCAATATCACACTGACCCCCTAAACCAACTACCCACCACCCTCCACCACCTCACGCAGTCAGTACGGTATAGTAATGGGAATACGTATATACGCAAGAAATAAAACCAGTACGTACTTCACCCGGTCGTCGTCTCCCTGGTTAGCTAGTATTTCACAACCACCAGGCGGGGGTCGCCGGGCGTAAGACAAGACTAGCTAGCACGCGCCGCGCGAAAAGGGGCAGAGAGGTTACATACAGACCATTGACAGCAACCAGATGAGCTACAAAGTGGATAATGCAAACGCAAGCCCCCTCCCTCCCTCCCTACCTTTGTCATTGTCATTGTCATACTTCTTGGGAGGGAGGAGGGAAGCCGATACCGATATCTTATTGTGAGTGGGTGGGTGGGTACCGGTGGTATGGCGGTCTGGAGAGAACGGGCATCACGCTCGATCACTTTGTTCGGGTTTTGGTCGGTCGGTTGGGTCTTGTATTTCCTACACGGCTTCTGCCCAAGGGGTTGAGATATGACCAAAGGGTCCGCGGTCCGCTGCATACTGGTTGCCGCCGTGTACGTACAGTCTCGGAAATGGGGGTACAATTGCTGCGGTATTGGGGTAAGAATAGTGGCTTGAACTAGTATTGTAGGTAGAAGTAGAGAGTACGTACGTACAGTCCCTACCCAGATGTCTTCGTGATTCCGGTGGCTCGGCGGCAACCTCAAAACCCCCACCCCACGAATTTACTCACGAATGATATGAGAGATTTTGGCGATCAATGCCTGATAGAGTTGCTGCAGCGGGCGGGTGGCAAACTAAATATCAAGATACATGTATTTAACTAATTCATTGAGTACCTATTGATCGTTGATCATTGAATGCCGAGCGTCAATGAGCATGAGCGTTCGTTGCCATCGCGCGCCGTACCACCCGAATCACGAAGACATCTGGGTAGGGACTGTACCATGTCGATACCGTACTCTTACAGCGTCACTAGCTAGCTAGGTTATTGACTGGATTATATTACGGTACACATCTACGGTACTGTGTATATGAAGACGTCTAGCCATGCCCGCCTAGCCACAGCCGATTCGTATATGCATACAGAATCAGAAATGGGGGTAAAACTGATACCGCATTAGTACGGCATTTTGAGAATATGCCGCTTTATCTCCGTATTTCAACGAACTATACGGTAGTTTTACCGCAGTGGTACGGCATCGCCAAAGACTGCGGCAGTCACTCTACTCATGTTTCTGTCACTGTATGTATTGCGGGTTTCCACAAGTAAGCGTACATTCACATTACAACCAAAATTTATATATATGGGAATGCAACTTCAAAAGCGTATTTCTCCACAACCACAAGGAGATGGAGCAAAGGAATCTTAGATATGGATTCTCCGGTAGTGATAGTATCTACAGCTAAAATGTCAGTTCGAGAGTGCGACTTTGAAATTTTGATGTTGTTAGGTGGTTTGTATGGTTACCATCTCAATGTTCGGTTACTTGTGGAAACCCGCAATACTTCCTACTAATATAACGGCTATTGGGTCCTGGTTAGATCCCCCATTCCGTCATCTGTCATTGCAGCTTAACGGTTATGGTGTCCCGAGTATCACCGGCATCAACGGTGGCGGTTCGAGCCCCTCTAGGGCTCGGTTGGAGGGGTCACTCCTTTGCTGCTCTGGGGAATATATTGGGTTAGGGTTTTTGTATCGGGGGTGGGGCCGTTGGTTTTTGTTTCATTATTTTTTCCTCCACCTTAATTACTACACTATGGGGTAGGGCGTTTTTTTTTTTCTTTTTGGAAGTTGCACTCACTTTACCCGGTCCCTTAATTCCATTCCCCCTTTTTTTTTTACTTTTCTCCTGGTCCGACCTCCGCCACAACCAAGGACGAGCGGGAGCTCCCCTGCGCATCAATCAGAGATTTCCCCAGCTTGCAAAACCATCCCCCGTGTCCGTCCCAACTCTCAAACACCAACGTGGTCGTCAAAGCTATGAACAAACGCTTGGCTTGGCTTCTGTCACCTCCAAGATCTAGATCGTGCGCACCGCACCTCATGCACCCGAGTGCGCACAACCACACACCCCGCAGCTTCTTTATCAGCCGCAAGAATAATCTCAACCCCCGCAAGGCCGCATGTCAGGCTTCTAGAAAAAATAACAGCTTTTTTTTTCTTATCGTGAATCAAACCGGTGTTTCATATGGTGATGCCAGCCGGGATATGAATTCCAGTCATGAGCTATCATTCGCCTGTCAATGATGTCAAATGATGTCAATGATCGATCTACAGGTTTTTCTTGTCGGGTGTTTCAACCCCGGGTGGCTGTGTGTTGATCCGGCGTGGTAACCTCATGAGGCTCTCTCACGGCACAGAAGTGATGGTTTAGTACGATGACGACTGACTGCAATTGCATTACGATTACGAGGCCTACATGTAGCCCTAAGAATAGCTAAACAATTGATTACCAGTGCCAAGACGCCAAGACCATATGCAGAGCTGGTGTGTCTTGTGGGGCTCATGACAGCGGAAGTGGCTTTTTTTTTCTTTCACTATCTTGCGCGTCGTTACTTTTTATTATGTAAATGTACCTACTACCCCCTTCTCTGAGTGCACTCACAGCGGCCATCTCATGCAACAATCCGCTTCTTTTCCAAGGCAGAAGCACACCTCAGCTCCGAGATGAAGCATGCATAGCACTTCCTGAAAATATGCACATGAGGGTCGTCAGTGTCTTCAGCACAGATTGTATCGTATCTGCCAGCTGCGGGGGGGGTGGTTAGAGCCTCCGCGGTATAAAGTGATACCGCTATATACCGGGATCAGGAACACTAGAGTCTATATATAGATCATATCACAGAGTGGACTGGATCGAGCCTGCACATTGAGTGAGGACGATAGGGATGAACTATGTGAAGGGCATGCAGGTGTAGTTTTCTATTACCCTCGCCTCGAAAGTGAAAGCATTGCATAAGGCAAGCAGTCAGCAAGGAAGCATGTCTAGGCATCTTGTTAAACTTCACTCGTACCTAGCAAGGGCTAGAGTGTGTGCTAGACACCGCAGCGACTACATCTACAATTACACCGCCATAAGTAAGATTAGCTGGTCCTCTCCACCATGAGCAGAAACAGCGATGCGCACGGCGGGCCTCGCAAGATGGGGCAAGCAGAGCGAGAACCAGTTGTGTAGATGAATGCGCCGACAGACATGCATAAGGACCCCCACATCAGCGCTGCAGGAAGCTATTCAAGGCCGCCCTGCAACGTAGGCCACTGCAGCTCATAAAACATTACTACCGAAGATTTATGGCTAGGACAGCCCTGACTAGGCGCAGCTGCGTATGTCCATAGCAAGTTCACTGGGGTGGCAATCTCTCCAGCCATTGAACGAGCTCTCGCACAGGAGGGGTAGCTGAAAAAATATTTACATCTTGATATTCGCATTGGAGGTGCTTGTTTGCTGGAATATATCCCTCACATGCATGGAGCACCGTACCCCGCACGCACAAAACCATAATCCCAAAGGGCAGGAATCACACAACGGAGCATCATCAAATCCTGTTTTCAATTCCGTAGGCAGCAGGTTCAACCTAGAGTCATATCCTGCTGATATTTCGAGACAGGTTAGTAAAGCAAGCCTCACTGCAAACAATAAGGCCCCACCCCACATGATGCCACTAGCTCGCCACCCAAGGAACCGGAAAGCAGGCCTCCTGGCTGGCTTCTCCCTCAGTGAACTTCCCCGCCAGAGACAAGTCCATCTCCGGAGATATGTGCTGGAAGGGAAAAGCTACTGAAAGGCAGTCGCACATTTGTTGGGGGGTGGGTGCGGAGCCTAAGTTAACAAAAGCTTCCCTCAACATTTCCCTAGGAAATAAGCAATATGTAGTATCAAACTGGAAGGATATTATTAGTGCTGTATGCACCATAAAACAAGAAATTATAGACTGTATGTGTACTCGAGATCGATGACTAGAGCGCTGACCAGCTGTCCCCAATAAGCTCAAAGAACATGTGCGCTCTCAACGGTCTTGAAGAGGGTAGAAACGACCTAGTCTTATCATAAATTCTTCTTCTTACCAGAACCCATAACGGATCTGCGTCTGTGTGTTGTGCTACACGGAAAATACTCGACCTCCTCAATGCCGAGTGATATTACATGATTCAGTTTTTTCTTTTTCTTCTTTCGCCAAGTTCGCCACTGGCAACAATTAGTACTAGCCTTGTATTTTGCTCGAGTCTACAATCCACGCTTGTACAGCGGTAGGTAATAAGTGACGGAACGCCCTGAGACAGAGTGATACCTGCTTTGAGTAAAACGCCACCAACATACGGTGCTTGCAGGTATAACCGTATCTCAGGGCGTGCCATCACTTATTACCTGTCGCTGTAGTTTGAGCCAAACTAGGCTTACTTACCTTAACTGTTTTTTTTACCCCAGTTGCGGCGTGGTGAGATTTAGAGTTGCATGGCTGCGCATGGGGACAGTTGGAAAGGAATTGATTGAAGCAATCATCTGGTACTGGAAGATTGTGGGTAGTCCAAAAGGCTATACTGGCCAATGCATACGAAGCCCCTAGTCCCTAGTCCCTCCTCCCCAGTCCCTCCATTGCACACCTTATGACCGCACCTTCAAAGACCGGGACGGGTACGATGCAAGAGGCTTATCATGTCAGTTCTTTGGTCAATTACTCCAGAGGGTTTTCTTCACATATATGTCCACAGTAGTCAATACGGCATATTATAAACTATTCAATATATTACCAGATCTTTCCATTGACACGTTCACTTAGCTCATAGCTCATGTAAGCCTGGAATACAACCTTCATACAGGGAAAAAAGATCAATTGCTTTCTGCGGCATAGCACATTCTGGAATAGAAAGCGAGAAAGTCAACAAATCAATCACACTGCATATTATTACAAGCACGGAAAAAGAAAGAAGCGATATGATGCTATGCTAAGATTCTAACCTACTAAAACTATTCTAAATGCTATTCTCTTTCTCTCCTTCCCGTGAATCACATATTTAGCCTCATCCACAAGTCTAGACCCATTAGTACTTCACCTAGCTATATATAGCATCTATTAACGTCAAAGGACAAGTCCCGGCATCTTACTTATACCCTGCAGCTTCCATGAAGAGACGGGTCCAATCCCAAGAGTGATGGTCTGACTTGAGAGACGCAAAAAACACGGGGGGGTGGACCTGTCTCATCATCGAACTAGCCCACACGCATCCCATAGCAGGATAGGTCTCACCGCACACTGTAACTGCATCGCAGAAAACAGAAGGAAGTGAGACCTATCTTGCCATCGGAGCTTAATTAAATAAACCCCACCCCAGATGCCCCAACTAGCCAACATCCATGAAGAGACAGGTCCAATCCCAAGAGTGATGGTCTGACTTGAGAGACGCAAAAAACACGGGGGTGGACCTGTCTCATCATCGAACTAGCCCACACGCATCCCATAGCAGTGTAGGTCTCACCGCACACTGTAACTGCATCGCAGAAAACAGAAGGAAATGAGACCCATCCTGCCATCGGAGCTTAATTAAATAAACCCCACCCCAGATGCCCCAACTAGCCAACATCCATGAAGAGACAGGTCCAATCCCAAGAGTGATGGTCTGACTTGAGAGACGCAAAAAACACGGGGGTGGACCTGTCTCATCATCGAACTAGCCCACACGCATCCCATAGCAGTGTAGGTCTCACCGCACACTGTAACTGCATCGCAGAAAACAGAAGGAAATGAGACCTATCTTGCCATCGGAGCTTAATCAAATAAACCCCACCCCAGATGCCCCAACTAGCCAACATCCATGAAGAGACAGGTTCCAAGAGAACAACAGCAATCTGACTTGACAGAAAGTAAAGTTGAGCTCGAGGAACCTGTCTCACCATCGAACTGGCGCACACACGCATCCCATAGCAGGATAGGTCTCACTGCACCTTGTAACTGCATCGCAGAGAATAAAAGGAAATGAGACCTATCGTGCCATCGGAGCTTGAAATTGGAAACTCCCCATATAGTGATCCTAGCCAGACTGCTGGATATACAGCTCCCATAGTGCAATAGGTTCGATCAGATCAGCTACACAGCGCACCCGGCAATGCCGGACAACACTGCTGAAAAGACCGAACCCATCGCACCATCGAACATCATCCCATAACGGGACAGGTTGAATGCAAAAAAAAAAAAAAAAAACCCACAAAGAAGGAGGAAAGACAATAGAAATGGGAATATGAATAGGACGTAGGAAAGAAAAAAAAGGGATAGGTGAAGGAAAGAATGATAGGAAAGAAAATGCACGAAAGGCAATGAAAGGAAAGGAAAGAAAGGAAAGAGAGAAGAAAAGAGAGAAAAAAGGAAAGGAAAGGAAAGGAAAGAAAAGGAAAAGAAAACGTGATTGCATCCCATAGTGGGATAGGTTGGACGTACCTACATGGTTGGGGCGAGCTGACTCCTACCAGCGCAGTTACTCCAACCTATCCCCCCATCGGAGCAGGGCAGCTTCGTGAAGTCACAATCAAGGGAAGAAAAAGAAGAAAGAAAAAGGGGGGGGGGGGGGAGAAGAAAAAAAAAGGGACAAGAAAGAAAACAAAGTGAAGAAACAAACCGTGACAAAAGAAAAAAAGGGAAAAAAGGGAGCAAACATACCCAGAAAACCAAAAACCTAAACCGCAGAAGAGGAAACTGTAAAGTAAAAGAGTGCCAGCCATCTCAGCTGTTGAGAACAATGAAGAAGAAGAAGAAGATGATGATGAGGAAAAGAATAATTACAGGAGAGAAGGGATCCAGCGGGGTATATAAGACAGAACCGCCAAGGCCGCTCTCCAATGTTTATAGCAACTTAGGGCCGGGGGAGCCGGGGGGGGCCCGGTGAGTTACCTAACCCTGATTTCGCAGAAAGGGCGCGCGTCATAGTGTAGGGTGAATCTTGCACGCGTATCCCTTGCCCCCCCCTGTCGTAGGTACTTTGATATATGTGGTTTTTTTCTTCTTTTTTTTCCGGCCTCTTCCCCCACTGTACGGGCAATTGCACTCAATTGCAATTCGGGCTATCTTATAACCAGCGGGGGGGGGGGCTGGTAATGGAATGGTTTAGAATAATTGTATGCACCTCTTGTTCGGAATTACATCATAATAAGGAGTCTACTGCCCATCCCCCCTCCCTCCCTCAATTGTCAATTGACATTAGTGCCTTCGATATGTATATATCCCGACCCGCGGTTCCACCACCCGCGCGCCCTGTCCAACCCCCCCTCTCTCTCCGCCACTTCACCTCCCGCAGTATATATATCTATATATCTACATGTATCTATGCATGTAGTCCCTACTCTTCAACCACCACCAACCACCAACCACCAACCACCAACCACCAACCACCAACCACCAACCACCAACCACCAACCACCAACCACCAATTGGCCAAGGCCCATTAACCCCACCAACCCCACCAACCCCGCCAACCCCACCAACCCAATTGCAACACCAGAAATTTAAAGAAAATACAACCACCCTCCCCCTCCCCCCGATCTGGCATCTGTATACTAGCTGTTCCTACGAGAGAGACACATTGGGTGACTGTCCTACACGCAGCTAGCTAGCTGGTCTGGTCTGGTGGGGCGGGCGGCCATAAGTTGTATATGTTGTTGGCTATGTATATGTATATGTATATTGACGGCGGCCTGTTTTACTTAGTCTTTGGCTGTGGGGTGGGGTGGGGTGGATACCGCAGTATCCCCCCCGCTCCCTTTTTAATCTTGTCATCAGCTAGCTAGAGGATGCAGCCAATCGGTGGAGGGGGTCATTCTCTGGGGGGGGGGGGGCGGAAGGGGCGTGTATTAATTCGCCTGCAGCATCCCTCGAGCTCGGGTACACCCGCGCAGCGGTACGTATATCTACCTAGACGCCACAGCCGAGACTCTGGGGGAATCCACACCACCACCACATATCACACCGCACCACACCACGCCACGCCACACAACACAACACACCACACCACGTAGCTATTGGAATACCAGCGGTCCCCAATCTAATTCGCCCTACATACCTATATGGGGGGCCGGGGCCGGGTGGGGGGTGGAATGTCTAAGCTTGGGTATTAATAATCATCGTAGCTACAGCCATGCATGGGCCAGCTTGAAACGAAACATTGTGTTTCAATTGGCCAGCTTTCAATTGGCCAGCTTTCAATTGTGCCGCCAGCGCTATAAGCTGGCGCTCCTTGTGCCACGGGGTTTCCTCGGAGGTTCATCGGGGCAGACACGGATAGGTCAAGATAGTGATCCATGGCCCCGCTGGGGGAACGCGCGCAGAGTACCGGTATATCGAACATGTAGAAGGTATGCATGCATTGCCATCTAGCTATAGCTGCTGGGTTGGACCGTGTCGACCTGTACGTACGCCTGGGTATAAACGTGCAAGTAGCTAGCTATATATCGCTCTGTATCCTGAACCTGGAACCCGGGAGCTCCACTGAGGTGTGTGTGTGTGTGTGTGGGTCGACCGACGTCCGCGGCCTTGTGTGTGTATACAGGCCAGTGCCAGATAGATCTAGAGTCAGTAATCAACCCACGTACTACGGGACGTTGGGGAGGCTAGCTAGCCATGGGCAGGACGGATCGGTTCAAACACACATCCTAGCCTATGCTACGTATGTACATATATAGACGGTGATCACACATCATGAGCCAGGCGGTAGATGAGCACACGCAGAGTGTAGGTGCATGGCAAGTCTCCCGCTTGTGTGTACGTGTGTGGTCCCTGCATTCTGCACCTGGCATGCGCGTGTGATGCATACCCGTCAACAGATCTCCGGGACGCATTGCCCTAGGCTCTTGGTTATGAGTATGTACTCACTCATCTGTAGGAGCTGGGTCGTAATGACCCAATAGCTGTTACGGTAATGCAATGCGGCTTGACACATGTAGAGTATATAGCTGATAAGGTTTGGCTGCAGTCGTGCGTCCCGTCCCGTCTCGCCGGGAGTTGGGCTTCCGCTTCTGCGCGTCCCCCACGAGACATTGATGAAATGTAGGGTGAGTCAGCTGGTACTACATATACTCGCTGATCGACCATGGTCATGCATGCATGAGCTGCGCATGCGCATGCTCATAACGTGCTGGGAGCTATGCGGTCCATTTTTGCCAGGTCAGAGGATCAGGATCAGGATCAGGATCAGCACGGCCCAGCTACAGTACAGCCACCGCCGATCGACCCACGCAGCAGCGGATGCTCTGGGGATGACGTACAGAGACACACTCGCCTGGGACCACGACACTGTTCAATCATTGACCACCGCCGAGTGACAGTCCATGATGAACCTCCCTGTTACCCGGACTCCCCCCCCCCCCCCCCCCAGAATTTTCGCCCCGCCAACACCTCCACCGCCGCCCTCCTCTCCGCCCCCCCGGCTCCCTCGCACGCACCCAGACAGCGGCACCCTCCCCGCAGTGACAGAAGCACCAGCCCCCCTCCCCACACACACACCACACACAGACACTGCTCAATTGGGCCCGCAGCACACCACCACCACCACCCACCATGTCGGCCGCCAAACGCTTCTCCCCCGGCGCTGCCCTCCTCCGCCGCTCCCGGCTCCTCTCCATGCCCGCCCCCGTGCCCTCGCCGCCCTCCCACTTCCTCATCAACCCCGACGTCGCCCCACACCCAACCGTGCAGGCCATCACCACGCCCGCCTCCTCCCACGCGCGCGGCAACTGGGGCCTCAAGCGCGACCTCCCCACAAAGACGCGCTACCCCTTCCTGCGCTACACCGCCCTCGACACGCTCGAGCACTTCACCACCTACGAGTCCGCCGCCGACGACGTGCTCACGCTCAAAAAGTGGCAGGAGATGGACGTGCCGCTGCTGCAAGGGCCCACAGTCGACACCTCGGCCCTGGCGAGCATCCTCACCGCGCGCCACAGCGTCTTCAAGTTCTCCGCCGATGCCCCGAACAAAGAGAACTACACGTGGCGCTTCCGCGGGCCCTACGTCCCCGACATGTCGGCCGGCGAGTTTGCGCGCTACATTGAGAAGCAGGTCAAGCCGCGCCGCGCAGAGTTCTTGGAGTTTGTGTCCCGCAACCAGCGCCGCTTTGCGAGGCAGCCCAACGCCGGCCTGCGCCGGCCGCCCCTCCCCCAGTACTCGCCCTCCACCTACACCCCTGCCACGGGCGCCCCAGCGCAAGCCGACCCCCCCGCCCTCCACGCCGACACCGACACCGACACCGACACCGACACCCCCACCCCCACCCCCACCCCAGACCTGGACGCCCCAGTGGAAGTCGACCTCCTCGCCCTCCGCGCCGACGTCTTCCTCCTCGGCCGCCTCGTCGTCGCCTTCCTCGACCTCCCCACGCTCACCCGCCCGCACCGCACGCACCCCTCCGGCGGCCTGCACTACACGCGCTCGACCGCCGCGGCGCGCTACGACCCGCTGCTCGGGCCGCGCGCCGAGACGCGCCCCGTCACGGGCCGCTACCTCAACTACACGGGCGCCTACGGGACCATGATTGGCGTTGGCGGCTTCGTGGCCAAGAGCGTGGACGCAATGCGCCTCGACGACCCGCTCAAGCTGTACAACAACCGCCAGCACACGCGCAAGTACGTGCCCGACAAGGCGCGCCTCGACGCGCTCGGCCGCGTGCTGCTGGACGTGGAGACGCTGCACGAGGATGGCAGCGGCGGCGGCAGGAGCGTGTATGATGTTGGGGGTGGCGGGGGCGATGCGGCGGCCCTGCTGAGGGGCTTTGGCGCGACGCGGAGGTGGGACTCGCTGTATAATGCGGATAAGGAGATTAATGGCCCTGGCGCGGCGGGGCAGCAGCAGCAGAGGGGTGCGGGGATGGGGATGGGCCTGGGCATGGGGGGAGGGTATGGCGGCGGGTGGAGGGATAGAGGCCATACGGAGGCGATTATGGATCTGTTGGATCCGAGTAAGAGGTCGTTGGGGAGGTAGGTGGATAGACAAGAAAGACTTTGGAGTCGTTGTAAATATTATTACTGCTATGTACTACTTCTTCCTGTGCTGTACATCATCTAGATCTCTGGGGAGGGAACCTGCAATCGTGAATATTGGGCTGTCTATATGTATAACAAACTCCTGCTTTTTGTGTGCTGCACTCTCTGTCCTCTCCCAAACCTCCAATCGTGGAATTGACCACCGTCTACAATGATATACACGCCCACCGCCCACCTCCCCGTAAACCCCTCAAAGAAACGAAAGAAAGAAAAAAGATAGAGAGAAAAAAAGCCATCCATTCCTATATATCTACCCAGCAGCCACAATATCTACACCCTCCCACTCCCGCCCCTCCCCAATCCCCCAATCCCCCAATCCCCCCCTCCCCCTCCCCAACTCCAATTCCCAAACCAAAGGGATCCCCCAGCTAATTGACCCCATTCTCCCTCTTCCACCTCTCCAGATACAACGCCCCACTCGCCGGGCTCGCCCCCGCATACCTCTCCGCGCCCACCGTCGGCGCCATCTTTCGCGTCACAAACGGCGTCAACTATTCCCCTCACACCCCCCCCCACCCCCTCTGATTAGCCCCGCGCTCCCATCCCATCTCATCCCCATCCCCATCCCTTAACCCCCCAAAAAAGAGCAACACATACCTTAAACCCCTCCAGCCCGGGCGGCACCACATACGTGCGCACCTTGCTATAGTCCACCACGAACCCTCCACGGCGCGTGTGCGTGCCCATGGCCCCCGTGCGCGTGCCCTTGTAGTACCCGCCATTGACCATCTTTGTTGTGAGCGCGAGGCGGCGGATCGCGCGCGCGAGGGGGGCTGTTGGCTGCATCGTGGGTTTGTTCTTTTTTTTTCTTTCTTACTGGCTGGCTGGCTGGTGTGTGTGTGTGTGTGTGTGTGTGTGTGTGTGTGTGTGTGGTGGTACAGCGGCGGCGTGCGTGGGGCAGCTTGATCGGCGGCGGGAGAGGCGGTGGTGGAGTGAGGTTTGGTCTTTGGTGGGTTAGGGTTGTGGTGCTGGGTGCTACGGTTACCCGGACGGTGGTGGGGCAGAAGTGGGGGCGGGGTGAGGCTCAACTGGAGGAGAAAATCATGAGTTATCACTCGAGTTACATCTACCATGCATGGGGCAGCGCCATCTCAACATATCTCAACAAATAATTGAAAAGGGCCCAGATTGCGTCATGATTGGATTCATAGTTCGCTATCATTATTTAAGGCTGGGTAAATAGAGCATGCAGATTGTCGAGCCTGGTTGTCTCGACACTGGAAAAGAGGCATGCTGAATGGAGGCACGGGCCATATCGGGTACGTACCTACATGTACATACATGTATGTACCGGGTGCATCATGTATGTACGTAGACCCTCGAGCCTGACTGCAAACAGGACACGACAACACAATTGCAATGGCATCTCAGCCTGCACCTGAGTTGGAGGAAGAAATATCCCCAGGAGTGATTCCGTTCCAGGCTCCTCCTGAAGCCGAGCCTGATCTACATGAACGCGTACGGGCCGAACCCCACAACCAGGCTCGAGCCTGACATGCGGCAGACAGCATACTCTACGTCAACACATCGCATCAACGGATGATCAAGGGGGGGGGGGCTCCTTTTACGGGAAGCCTCGTAAGGTCGCTTCTCTCCACGTTTTATGCAGCGGGCTGGGCTTGAGGTGAGTCGTTGACTTAAGCTCGAGCCTGGGGATCGAGCCTGCATGTCTAAGCCTGAACTGCATGAGCGACGAGAGTCTCAAGGATGAACCTGGTAAATACATGCAGGCTCTAACCTGGCAGGCAATTATCGAAACCGTGGTGATTTGGTACTCTCGACTTGGGGAAAAGAGACTGTTGTAGAACGTTAACGCCACCTACACGAGGCCTCAGAACAGATTGGTAACTGGGCTCGAGCCTGGCAGCTTGCGTCGGACAACATCGGAATCGTAGTGTCAGAGGCCCTTGGTGTACGGAGGAGATACCGTTGCCGAGGCTATCACCAGTCTCGGAAGGCGATGAAATCGATGTACCAAACGTGATCAGCCAGGGTCTCAGCATGAACCTGGGGACTGGGCTCGAGCCTGGCACCATGCACCCAACGTGGAGGCAATCGCGGAGAAGATCATCACGAGTCGCAGAAAGTAGAGAAAACCTTTCGGGCTCTGACACTGGTCAACCAAGCAAGCCGTTGTTTGAGCTTCTAGTCCCCTGATCCAGGCTACAGATATCAGGCTCGTGAGAGTTTGGTCACGATCTGGTACTTCTGAGCTTCAGGCTCCACCTGGGCTGGACTACCAACCGAGGATTCGAATGCTTTGGAAGCAGATTCGTGGCTGGGATTGTTTCACCGCTCTAGTTTCACTAATTTGGGTTTCGCAATTTCGATAGAGACAGGCGGAGGTACCGAGCCTGATGCTGTGCTTCTCTCTAATGTAGGAATGCGTGGACGGGATCTGAGACAAAAGCTTGATTAGCCGATCGAGAGATTGTAAAGATACATGTGTATACTTGTCTCTAACTTGATTCTAGAAGCGTCGTATCACGCTAGGCAACAATGTTTCTCTTGAGCGATAAATCTACAAAGAATGTTTGTAGAGATTACGTGTAACGTTGACGAAACAAATTTGAGGATCTAGTCTGATGACCAAATGTATAATGGATGTTGTTCTATATCAAGGGTTGGGAATCTCTCTTCTGCTTCCATCTTCAGCTGAGCCTACCCTACATATGTATACGTACTCACAGCCTTGGAGATTCGGTAATTTCATTGGCTGACCAACATTCAACGGGAACTCCGATGAAATAAACGCCATTGTATTTTCTGCCTACTTGCCACCCATGCATTATATTACCTATTCGCTTTCGTGCTTCTTGGTCCGGCCTGTGGCCTACACAGGGATATGGTGGGCGTGCATGTCGGTCTTTGGAGTCGCTTGCTTACGGAAACCAGTAATACCGAAAACCACCAACCCGCGGTAAATCACGCACAAGGAATAACGTTTTGTGCATTACCGAGACATTTCATCAGGCTGTTCCATCATGTCGGAATATTAGGTATTTTCTGGCGCTAAAATGCCGAATTGACTCTCTACACATATCCAGAATATTATAATTACTAACTATATATAAATATCACCCAGTTAAACCACTACCTATACTACCAAGTACTATTTGCGAAACCCGAATCTTGAGTTCACAAATGATTGAAGCTACACTCAATCGCCCTAAAAGAGTACCTCTTATAAGGATAATCTTCTTCATAGATACAAATTCCTCTTCTCTATAAGCTTAAGGGTACGACTTCGCGCCACTCTTGTAATTAAATTATTCAAGCGTACATTGGCTACCAGGGTTCCCAATCTTCGTATGAAGGAATGTGATAGACTTTCACACCAATTGATGACCTGGACTCGAGCATGCAACGGAGATAGCACCAAATATGAATCGCAAGGGCCGACAGAGCTAGAGTACGGATAGAACCAGAAAATGTAAGTGAAGAAGACAGGGATAATTTGTATGGAGTGGTTCCATACAAATATTCCTTGATCTTAGCAACTGAATTTTCTGGTTCTTATTCTGGTGAACGAGTACATACCTAGGTACATAGTCCGTACACGTAAAATCTGGCCGCCGAGCCGCGCGCGCCTGCAGCCAAGAAATACTTTTATGTGAATATGGCGGGGGACACCTTGAGACGGAAGTTCGCGACATTGGTTTCTGACGATCAATTTCCCAATCGGGTAATTATTTAATCAATTTACCGATAATAATTCGCCAAAACCAGCCTCTGGGCGCTCACAAAGGCCGTATCTAGATGTAGACCTTCCTAATCGGGAGATTTACCTGTCCTAAATAGGTAATTATGGGCACGACATTGGTTGGGTCCCCCACCAAAAACCCAGCTTTTAGAATATTCATAGCACCACCACAACGAAAGATAGAATTAATCTGGCTCTGTCACGTTGTAGAGAAGAAGCAGAACTATCGAATAACAGAGAGAGGAATAAATTAGGGTGTGGTTGGGGAAAGCCATTAGCGGTTGAGGTTGACTCCCGAAACCACTCCGTCTCAAGGTGTCCCCCGCCATATATCAGCTCGCTGAGTAGAGATAACTGCACATGTTGATGACAGCTATTATATCACATTGACAAAGTCCTGGTTCTGCGGGATCCGGACGCTTAATTCTCCTTTTACTCCTCCTATTTTTCTTTATTTTTGTTTTTCGCTCGAAGGTGGGCTTATCCGCAAGGCGTTGTATTATACAGCGAGAGATAAGATTATTGTAGAAACAGGGGTCTAAAAACAGGGTTTGTATGGCTGGTCAAGCCAATAGGGTTCCTCCCATATTTCTACAATAATCTTATCACAAGCTGTACACAGTTCCTCATCCTCAAAACTGGAACCAGTCCCAAAGGTTGCAGCACCCCGCTACGCGGATCCCTCTCTTATATCTTATCTCGCCGGTGAATTGATAATCTTTTACTAACTATTATGTACAGGATTCCCCTCTGTGGAGACATATACCACGCGTTCATTAAATGGTCGGAATTTTTTGTAGGGATTTGGTCCGACCGTTTAATGAACTCGCGGGTAAGCCTCGTAGTATCTCGGGATTGCATATCGTGACGAGTGCCCTACGAAGATAGACCGACGCCGACGTCCCGCTAACAAATAACTACATGTAATGTAGCTAGTAGACGCCAAGTATCAGCGCACAAGTATATATACGTATATATACATCGCATCGATTATAGTCCGATCCATCTTCTCGTTCAATTAACACTCACTTTAACCTGCCAGTAGTACCACCTCAATAGGTAACACCAATGCAATGTGTTGGGCGATCTGCCGCCTTGCACGTCGACTACGGCAATGCAAGAAGCCGGAGTGCTTCGCTGATAATTATGAAACTTTTAGCAGCGTCAACCAGGTGCCAAGAATTGAGGAAAGCCTATGAGTACTGTCGTTCACGGGGCATTGGCGGATACTGTGTCCGGATTGCAGGCAAAACTTGGCTTGGCTGTCTCTCTTTTGGTCTGTCCGTCAATACCCGGGCCCGTCAATACCCCGTGAACGACCGTACGGAAAGAACAAGTGACGGAGACAATACAAATTATCCTTGCCTTGAGCAACTGCATTTTCTGGTTCTTTCCGTGGTAAACGAGTAGATCTAGTGGGGTCACGATGCTGGTTGGGAGATATTCGTGGTGTCAATCCGATAGACCTAAAGCGTAACTTTTGGTCGTCTTGACCAATGGGTAAATGGTATTCCAGCCCAGTCCGATTCTTTGTTCCTGAGATCCTGCGGTATGTACTAACCGTCAATTTTGATAACTGACACTTCACCACTTTCCAAAGTGCCGTCCACAAGTGTCTGTTTTGAGTGGTCGCTCAATTGTCAGACTGTGGAATACTAAATAGTACTCGTAATTTCACAGCGTTTGTGAACACGACTACTATTGCATGCCATACAAAAAAGGTTGTCTTGGTGTGAAACTACGAGTACCGATATTTCTGGCGAGTACGCCCATGGGCTTAAAGCAAAGTGGTAGGAGGATAGTCAAGGAAAACTGGTGGTGTACGCATATTCCCGTGACTTGAGCCAATCAGCAAGCGATTTTCTACCACAACTTTGCTTTAAGCCCATGGGCGTACTCGCCAGAAATATCGGTAGTCCATGTATCCCTTGGACGGATGAAAGTTGACATGGACCGTGCACCACTTAATTAGTATTGCTTTTATGGTAAAGAGCATTGACAACAAATAAAATCAAGAATTTCCAGTAATTACCACACTAGTGATAGCTCAAAGAGGGTGGTCGCGAATTTGACAAGTTTCATCCGTCCAAGGGATACATACATGTAGTTGTCATCCTGCTCTTGCGGCTTGCGCATTAATTTGTTTGCATTTTTGAGTTCTTATTCGGGGGAATGAGTATACCTATATTTATGTAGTATTACATAGTAATTGCTCTGGCATTTCGACCATTAAAAGCATTATGTTACCTGATTTCTAAAGCCCTGAGACTCCGCGATGTGTATCGTGTGCTGATACTGCGTTGATTGGCCCCGATGAATTGACCAACTAGAGGCAAGTGCATGTATACATCGAAAGTTCCAATGATCTCGGAGGCCTTTTCATATTGTAGTTATTCACACGATCGTGTGGGTACCCCCCACCCTCAAGCAAGCACACCGAATAACTAAGCCGCTCTTTTCGCCAATAGCACCTCCCGAGAGCGCTGCATCATGAGTGAATATGTAGCTTACTCACACCAAAGCGTGAGCTATGTTACTTCTGGACTCTTTCTGCATTGTCTTCAGTGGCCGTGACAATTGCTGCAATCTATGTTATGGTATCCTATCAGGATTCACTTGGTGCTCTTTTGCTCATGTACGTCGGTATATGAATGATGTATCTTACTCTTACTGGTTATATCACAGTTTATCAGCGGTAAATCTGGATCAATGCCTCTCAAAAAGCGAAAGGTAGCCGCAAGAGAGCTGAACGCAATGAACATGGCAGTGGAGATAATTAAATTCCGCCGCTTATTTGCCACAATCCTCTCAGCATACATCCTCCGGAATTGAAACAGATATCTTGGAGCGAGTAAAGCAAAGCATTGGACATACCCGCGGTTTCTACACGCTACTTTCAACAAGCATCTTTGGAGTTGGTCGAATCAACATGATAAACTGGTTAAAGACCTGTTCGTCAACATCCAGCCACAGAAAACCGGCATATATTAAAGACCCGTCATGTTTGATCACTCGAGGGTTAAACTGTTTTACATCCCTTCTAAATAAAGTGTGTAGGGTGTGGGCGAGAGTTCTGCAGCCCATACATGTCTAGACATTATCAGCTAGTGACCAGCCACTCGTACACCACGGGGTTTCACCTACCCCTTTCCGTTCTAAAGTATCTACCCTAGTTTCCATGATGCATCTGATTAGACTCCGGGGGGATACATGTATCAGAGCCATGGCGCGCGTCAGAGGCTCAGAGTGTCACGAAAAAGGTCCATCGTCTTACATATATTAAGTTTATAACGGTATTATCCACAATCCGGAAGATCTAGACTCGAATACAGGGAACCCTACGATGAAACTAGATCGCACCTCAGCGTGGCTTTGGCGGGATGCCGCTCAAGTAGCACAGTAAGGGCTCCGGAAGTCGACGATGCGATTTTGTGCGCACATGTACAGTACACACAGAAAATACCTATATATGTAGGTACATACATAACAAGCGAAGTATACAAGCCCATAAGTCACATCTTGCAATGAGCCTTTATCCTTACATATTTATCATCGATATAGCAGTTGGTGGTCAGCCTTAGATCTTTAGTTAGACCACGCTGGGATGGAACAGTTCACAAGTCAGCCCCCCTTTGCTTTAAGATTGAACTGAAGCTGTTTAGTAGAGGTTTTGTTACCAGTTGCTCGGATCGTACGTACAAGTTAGCCATATGTACGTGTGGTTACACTACATGTACCTACGTAACAGCGGCTATGTTCATGTATGGTGTAAGAGGGAGTAGAGGGTGGCCCGTCAACCCCTCACACCAGTTCAGTGCAATACCTTATTAGCTCTGACGGCCATAAAGTCGGATTAAAGGTGAGGCTCCTCAATGTTTGCTTCCCAGAGCCAATGAAATATTTGACTGAAGTGGTGTGTCTAGGGTTTACGAGGTCGCCCTCTACCCCCTCTTGCACCATAGCTAGATACATGATAGGTTATTCAGCCTAAATTGTAACCATCATCACCCTTCTATAGGTCCTAGAAGACCTCAGAGTACTATAGCACTAGGTTTGGTGGAGGAGGTGCAGTTCATGGCGAAGCAAACATCTTCTTACTTACACTTTAAATATCGACAGTAAAGAACATTGGAGACGATGTTGGTTGGTGTGAGCAGCTCAACCAATTAGAATAGCCCCCGCCTGCCCTTTACCCATAATTCAACCAACTGCGTAAGGTATACTATATGTAGTTAGACAACATATATTTACCTAGGGTCTAGGTACATATAAGTGTACATGTATGTACTTAGGCGCGTGTGGTTTGTGCCTTATGCATATAGGTGTCGACGGCAAGTGTTCTAGAAGTTGATGCCGGCCTCTTCAGCTTAGATTAAAGCCCTATCGTACCTGCAGATAAATCCTGTGGCGCTTGGAACATACGTTCTCCCACGTGCCACGAACGGTGTTTGGTGAGTACTAGGAACGAAGGTGATTTGTATTCCTGGCAACACTGAGACACAATATATAAGCATAGTTTTTCCGAAGTGATTACCCTTCCTCATCAAGTCGACAAGTGTTCGGGTCTCGCCTTGCAAATTGCAGATTTGCTCGCCCCATGATTTTAAAGAACTTCTCAGTGAACCGGCAATCTTGCACGAACAAGTAAAACTCATTTGCACACAGCATGGCGAAGCAGTACCACTGGCTACCGCGAGCCTCAAAATCAAGTCGATAGAGCCAGGCTTGAGGCAGGGATAATTGATCCGCCCTCCCAGTCGAGACTGAATTAAGAGTCTTGGTCTTTACTTCTATAAAGCACCCCCTACTCCCAATATGTTCCAAAGTTCCATACTTTCACCAGAAAGCAAAAGCTCCATTA
Organism: Morchella sp. 2018-W38C; assembly: GCA_024713705.1. Taxonomy (NCBI): domain Eukaryota; kingdom Fungi; phylum Ascomycota; class Pezizomycetes; order Pezizales; family Morchellaceae; genus Morchella; species Morchella sp. 2018-W38C. The sequence continues at coordinate 1,151,323 of JAMJEX010000021.1, read as the reverse complement.
GCACCGTACCTTTACCTCCACCCAAACTTTTATATCGTATCACACCTACAACGACAATAACAAAATTATTTACGGCTATACCTCTAGCTCCAGATTTCATTTACCATATACATTATCACTTCACTTTTTATGTCAACAATGACCAATATCAACACCCCCCACGAAGCTCAGCAGACCCTGAACAACACCCAAGCGCAAGCAGGAGCTCAACCAACCAACCCAACCGCTGGGGCTGCTGGTGGTATATCATCCCTTCCTATTTCCCCGAAATCAAGCCCTGACAGAAATATAGTAGCTGTTGCTGCTGGTACCCAGGATGTTCGCAGAAACCCAATGATGGAACGATTCTTGAATCAGACCCCAAGCGAGGAATCCGTGGCTGCCATTGCAAGGAATTTAAGTTTGTTGAACCAATGAAGGGTTCTGGTTATTTCTTAACAAGGACACTGCTCTGTCCAGATTCAAGGTACTTTTTCTTTTTACCGATTATCCTCTAATTGTTTTCCACATCTAATTTATTATAGCCCGCGAGTACGGCAGTTCTGAATCTCCTTCCAGCGCGAGGGGCATCATAAACGCACCGGCCGCGACTAGCTCCGAAAATTACTGCAAACTTGGTACATACTCACGACGCTGCCGAGTGTAGGAGGGACTGGACGTTGTGTGGTGTCTGTCCGATCACGGTGACGAAAACGCCCCGTGGACGGGGGAAGGCTCCGACTCATCGCAAGGCTATCTCTTTTTTTTCTTTTTTTTGTAGCAAGTTATATATTTGGGGTCGCCGGCTTGCTATCAGACTGCCAAGATTTCATCGTTGCCCCTAAACCTGCGCGCTTGTTTGATTCCTTATTTTCAAGTACATGTACATCGAATTTACCTATCGAGACAGGTTTAGTAGCATTTATCATAATTCGATTTCAACAGGGAATTTCAAAATCAGTGTCGCCTTTCTAAGTGTAAGGTGCATCGGAATATGTTGGATCCAGTTATGACCTTAGAAAGACGTTTTTTGTTGCCTGTTTGCAGAGTGATATCATGGTCCTTAAGTTGTGATGAGGATTACTTAATAACTTTAACTCAACACTTTTTTAATGTTGACGTTGTTGCCTACTATTTTGTCTTAAGGGCCTGTTGGTTGTACTCAAGTATGGTGATATTCGACCTAAAGGGCATATTTGTTACCAGATATGTCAAGACCCCCTCTCTGTTAGGCCAAATATCACGACATAGACATATGGGTGCAACTGAACGGGCCCTTAATTGGGATTCGCGCCGTAGTTGTTGCTACATGTGGTGCCGTAGTAGCTAAGACGGTTGCGCATACATATCCTACATGTATGTACAATATGTAGACGTTCGGCGAATACATTGAGTTCGCACCTCAGAACTCAACAAATCCGGCCTATTTCTTCTCCCCCTACATTTTTTCTTATTCTAGCGCGGACACGCAAGTGCATAAAGATCGTAGATGCAGTGCGCCTACATTAAAGGTAGCATGCCATGATGGTAGTAAAATAGAATATACCCCCAAAAAACAAATAATTAGCTGCACCGCACTGCATCACATATATAAAGCCACGCGATCTGTCGATTCAATGCTGCGAGAGGTGCGGCAGCAGGGAGATCTTACTAGAAGTGCCGAAAACCATAGGTAGGTTGATCGATCATGTCTATTGCTCGCTAAAGTGTCAAAATCGCCAATTAAAAATGTACCCAAACTCTCCACATTCTAAGAATCTAAGACAGCTCTTATATTTTATTCCTCAGACGGAAGGCGCTCCGTCGTGGCCCCGTTGCCTTCAGCCTCGTGGGTCCGACGGAGCAACGTCCGGCGCGGTGGGACTCCTCCAGGCCCATCTAAAGATGCGTGTAAGTAAAGGTACCGGACATAATAGTTGTACTTGATAGACCGTCACGTAGTGTGCGGGGGTTGATGAGGAGTTCGTTATCTACACTAGTAGTGCCGAGTGTCCCTAACGATAGTAGCCACACACATGGATGTATGCTCTAACTAAAATGCCGTGAAGGCTGATCTGTACGGCACGAGCCGGCGCACGAGCCATTGTAATCCCATATCCGAGCCGAATCAAGATCTGGCGACGGAGCAGATCTTGGGACCTATCCATCGGGCAGGGAAACCCAATGTTTCACAGCGCTTATTCCGTGTGCGAAAACTCAAATAGACGATAGAATGCATAGGCGTTGTGCCTAGCCCATCTCTTGTGCATGTAAGAATCTCAGCTATACCCCGATTCGGGGCAACTTTCGGAGAATTCAGCTAATGAAAGAATGCAGAAGAAAAAAAACATCCGGCTTGTTCTCTACGCAGATCAGACATCGTTTTCTGCGAGATTTCTTTTCTCGGTGTGACATCAGATAGACAAAGCTTAAGTATCCAGGAACAGATTGGCGAGAGCTTACATGTAACTACATGTAGTTTTCCTTTTGTTGCACACTGATTCTACGTATTGAAAGGTTAGTCCGAAGCTCTTTCCCACTTACACCGGCACAATTACAAGTCTAGTCGGATAACGCCTACTAATATGAAGCATATACCAATGTCATCACTATAGTCCATCTTTATGAGGTGGTGTGTTTTGCGTTAGAAAAATATCACCGAAAGCCAAGCGAGCTAGTTTTTTCAAAGGTTATTCGCACATAGACGTTCTGTTAGGAAAGGGTGGAGGGGTGGGGTCGGGGTGGGGGTGGGGTGCGTTACATTCAACACCCATATTCAGCCGGAATGAGAAACCGGGGCTTCAACAAACAACTACAATAAAGTCGGGCAGCCCTGTATTCCATAGCAGTATATATGGGTTTTCAGGATCTTTTCTCATGGAAATTAGGCGTACACATATTGCAGGTATGGCTTTGCAACACGTGGATATCGAATAACTTGGCAGAGACACCAATCTAGCTTCATGATGTTGCTATGGCTGTACCAATTTACCTAAGTTCGTAGTTCTATTAAATGGTAAAGTTTGAAAACTATATATATATGTATGTAGAACTACATACATATAGTTAGCATCGATCCCCTCATACGTATTGGACTGATTTAGATTCTAGAAGGAGAACAGAGAATGAGTGCTGACTTTTCGGAGGTAAAAACCGGCTCCGGTGGCCCAAAGGTTGAAATGGAAAAGGGTTTATGTGCGCAATATCTGGTTAACTTGTCCATGAGTCATTTCCCGGGCCCTCGTATTGTGGTGTGGTGTGCAGGTCCGAAGAGTTCCTTTCAGCTGAAGCAGAGGATGGCTACATAAAGTACATGTAGTCACACATACATTCTTCGATCAGTTTTGCTTGATTGATCTCTGCTAGGAAGTACTCGCGACCAGCAACAAGAACCCGAAAATGCACGTCCTAATCTGCAATTTCCATTGGAGTGGAAGTCAAAAATACGCCATAGACTTGCAGCTGCATATTCGGGTTCTTGTTGCTGGTCGCGAGTACATGTATGTTTCTTTTTTCTTAATAGTAAATGCATGTATGTATATTAAGGGATCCGGAGAGTACTTACGGATTGTAATCGAATGATGTACATACCTATGTACTCGTAATTTTTTGGCATCTGCTATTGCATGCTATACAAAAGATAGCCTTGGCGGGGGTTTTCTGTGTATGCAATAGCAGTTGCTTCCGAAACGCCAAAAGACTACGAGTAGTACTCCGATGTAATTTCGGAGATAGGAAGAGCTCAAGCAACAGTTATTTATTGTGCCAATACAGCTATTGCATTATAGAAAACTAAAAGCGGGGTAGATTTACAACTGTAGATGAGAAATGTGCGTAGTAGTGGATCGTACCAACTGCGAGATGAAACTCGTACTCGGGGATCTAACTACATATAGCACTTGACTGCTCGTGAAAAACCCACATGTACATACCTCAATGTTGGGAGTTGAGCTGCTCTGCAGCCTTCCTAACGTTTTGAACTAGCCATTATTGCATACAATCAATATGAGCGAGTACAGCATGCAATATCAATCACGTCCACAAACGACAGAAAAAATACGGGTATGTACAGCCACTCATCAAAAGTGTTCGTGATTCGGATTTAATGTGACATGTCCGGCTCAAGTCAGGAATCAAAGTGCCCATTGAAATGTTCAAAACCTCAACACAGCGATACTCAAGGGTGGCCAAAATCAATATTGGACATTCATGGTATTTTTATTCTCTGTCACTCACTCACTGAATACAATTCTATAGATACATTTTAGTTCCTCAATTTGACCGCAAAATCTGGTAAGCCACATTACTGACCAACTTTGATGTGAATCACGAACACTTTTGATGAGTGACTGTATATCCAGCTAATGTTAAAAGCAATTATAGATTTATACGTATATATGTAGCTGTTAATACGTTATATACAAATATACCTACGATAAATGTACGACGGGACCGCACCCAGTCCAACGGATCATAGTCCGAGATACAGGCCTGCGGAAGAAACGAAAGTTTGGGGCGCTTGCGGGTTTCCCGCCTGGGCCTAGACGTATACTATATACGCCGACTAACTCAATATCCTTGGCGCATACGCTTCGGCGACCAAGCCCCCGGGTTTTGGGGTCTGATCAATATTGATCCGCTATAGACCTTTGTGTGGTATGGACCCCCTCCCTTGCATGCATTTAAGGCGTCCACAAGAAAAGCTAAGCTTTGCTTTACCGGTTTAGCAGGATTAATCTTTGGTTTTCTATCTGCAGCCTTAGACTAAGGGGAAGGAGCCTTCGAGCGCACGAGGCAGTGCAGCAGGGGAATCCGTATCTTGAATACATGGAGCCAACAGAAAGCGCATAACGTTCCGGGTTCCTAGGCTGGATCGGATCGGCCCGCACTGTCACCTTGTGTCTATCGACCCACCCCTAGCCTTTTTTGCCGCTAGGTGTCCCATAGGTGTAGTGTACGACCAAGATGAATTATGTATGGTGCGACGATACGGCATCTTTTTTTTGCAACCAAAGCGGCGCTTGGTAGGAACATCAGAAGTTATCTAGAGAACATTTTGTAATTTTAATCTCTATAATTACATAAACTGCGAAGTGCTCTGTGAATTGTATGGTAATTTGAGTTTCTCAGATTTGTATGGGTCTCCATGCAAATTTCTGTGTGGGAACGGGCGCCTCACGTTACCAGCATCGAAAGGCTTTGAATATAATTTCCTATGCTCACGTAAAGCGAGAAACTTTTCGGATGAAGTTGTGGCGTTGATTCAGGTAGCCAAACCGAAATTTTTGTCCAGCACTGTGCATACATGTACTTATATGACCATGATCATATGAAGTATTGCCTTGATGGAGTGTTAGTGGTTTGTTGGAAGAGGTGTTGACTTGTATATATTTATCTATTGTTAGTAAGTTGTAGATCGTGTGCTTGCCTATACCCCTCTCCTACGAGCAACTTTTTGCTAGCCTACATGTAGTAAATCACCTTACTGGATATTGAATATTACATACATGTCCATTTCCCCTCCCCCTAGTGTCAACCCTGGCCCTTGCCAAGGCAAACCATGTAGGGGATGGTGGCGCTGGCATCGCGGCGCGCGGTGGGGGTTATATATTAGAGTTTCCGAAACTTGGGGTATAATGGTAAATACATGTACTATCGTGATGCAATGCCAATGATTTTTTACCACTTTTAGGACTAATGGTGTATCTACTCGCGACAGGCATGAAGAACCTGAACATCGTCTTTCTGGTAGCCACCACTTTGAACCCTGTTAGCGCGTTTTTATGTTCAGGCTCTTCATGCCTGCCGCGAGTAGAGTATTAAATGCCGATAGCGTTCCTAGCAAGGGGTTGGGGCGACTTTACAATAGTCCAAAAATACTCTTTTCATAGCTTAAGCGGAGTTTAAGAAGGAAAGACCCGATATAAAGTATTTACTATAACCCTGAATAGTCCTTTTATAGAAATTAAATATCGTCACCGTACATAACCCCTAAGTACTGTTTAAACTAGGTGTATTCAGCTTATGGTATAAACCAGCTATTACAGCACTGCAGTCCTGCGATGCAATAAGACCATAAAATCAAGGGTGGTCTGTGTATCTCCGAAATAGACTCCCTCAAGTCAGTCGAACAAAATTAGCTAGCTACAGGATACAGGGTGTATGTTTCTACAAATAACATGAGCCTTTACAGTTGCGTCAAACGCCAAGCCAACTATTCGTTACTAATCGCTTAGCTTATTAATAATCCTTGGTATTCAATGCCAATACCAGCGCTAGCCTCAGCTACACCTCCCCCACTCACCACTTTACAAACCAGCTTCAGTTTCCCCTTCTCCTCCTTTCACCAGCGTTAATCTGACCGATATTGTGGCTGAGATTACATAAGTTCTCTCCATTTAATTTACAATACCGGCAATTATGACTGACGAGCTAGACGTCACCGAGGGGCATCGACCAGGTACATTCACAATAATGATCTCCCATAACCATGTGTGCGCACTTTGAGAGCGCTCGCAGATTCAAACTATGAAACCCTTTACAGCTTCCCCTTCTCTTCGTGGAAAGTAGCTCAACGAATACGCAGCTAGCTCTCAGTCAGTTCCGACACCTCTGACGACCGTCGCTTGCCAGCCCAGACTTCACGTCAACTACATGTATCTATGCCACCTGTCTACCTAGGTTCACTCATGGCGGAGTTCTATGCTTCCAGTCTCGAGCGTGGTGGTGGCGCGGACGATGTTAGGTAGACCTTTGTGGGCGCGATCAATCACTTACTCGCGAACAAGAGGAAGGAACATGAAGTTCTCTCAATGTTACAAGGCAGTGTGGGGAGTGAGGTACCTAGTCGCATTTCTCCAGAATTGGTGAGTACCCCTGAGGCTTTTCTCTCAACCTTTTGTCTTCGCCCCCACTATATTCCCACCTAAGTAACTCATCAAGATCATGCATCTACAGAACCGCACCGCTAGCTTCGGGACCTTATCTACTCCAGCTTCCAGAAGTGTACAATCAATACACTAAGAAAACTCATATTAGCGTCCACGTTTCTTTTTACCTTACCACCAGCACAATCCATTCTCAAACAATAACTTTGATAGGAAATTCAGCGACCTAGAATCCAATCACCTCACGAATATCTTTCTTCGCCCACATATTCCCTGAACCGTGCCAATCCACACCAGTGTATGTGAGGTCGAGCATACCTGCACGGTGACACAAGGGACGAGAGCACATATAAGAGCACCATTCCCCCTCTTGTTCCATCTCGAACTATTCTCTGCCAGACTTCCATAGATACAATCACCTCCTCAGACTTCCATAGACACAATCGTCATCTTCGACTTCCTTTTTCAATCTACCTCAATCTCTTCAATCTACCTCGATCTCCTCCCTCTCTCAAAATGTCTTCCAAGAATACTTCCAACAAGGGTCAGGCCGCTCCTACTGGCACCGGCACAAGTAAGGATTCCATGTCGACCTTCACCGTACAACCCCCCATACTAATGCCTTCATCAGACTCGACCCCGCAATCGTCTTCGTCTAGTAGCCAACAGTCTTCTACCTCTCAAAGCGTAATGCTGCAGGCCTATCTCAACCAGCCGACAAAGGATTCGTCCAAAACATGGTATAATCAGTCTTCTTAAACGCATCGAGGCCTATATCGTGTTCATAGAAGAGATTTGGTATATCAGGTATGTCTGCTGCTCCTGCTGGGCTGCTATGATTGTTTACTGACATTCCCAAGGTGACATGAAGATCGTTTTTGTTTATTCTCGATAGGGCTGGGGAGGGCAAGGCATCAAAAAGTAAAAGGATAAAAGGGCAAAAGCACACGAAGACCTTTCCTTTGTTCTTATTAATTCCCTTATTAATTTATTTGTTTGTTTCATCAAGGGTTTATTTTTTATTGGAGGTTTTTGGTTGCGTCATGCATGATAATATGTTCTGGCGTATATTTTTCCCTGTTGGATAAATGGTTATAGGGGTCATGGGTGGGGGCAACAGGGCGTTAGACTTGACATTTTTCTTTTTCTTTTGTATCGGGCATCCTCTTTTCTTTCTTAGTTTCGGGTCTGTTTAGATTACTTGAGACGATATTGCGATACCAAATATTACTTGTGCAATTTGATATAACTCTGATTGTACTCATCTACCAACTTAACGTAGGGGAATATCAGAGTTGCATCGGTATACATGTAGGTACATGTACCGCAAAATCTGGGTTCGTTCGGACGGTTTCCACGAGGACAGCTTTGCAGAGGGCTGAAAAATCTCAAGAGATCAGAGCCTTTTACAGTAGGATTAAAGCCAATACCTCTCTTGGCAACCGTCCGAACGAACCCGGATTTTGCAGTACGTGCATGTACTCAGTGATTACTACATGTATGAATATATATCCTGGGGAAGACATTCAGGTGGGGAAGACATTGAACCTTGCCTAGCTGAACTCAAGTCTTGGGATAAAATAATGCGTCGATGCAAATTGTGATGTTGTTGCTCCCGCGCTACTGTTGGAGCAAAGCGTTTCCCGAACTCTATCTATGTAACCTATCTTCTCACTTCTTGTAAAATTTCGTTGATCATGATGTATTTGTAGAACGACTCATACTTACTGTCAAGCTGTTCACGTATGTTACTTTCCGGCCTACAACTTAAGAGGGTACCAGAAGTTGTTGATTACGGATTATGTCGACCGCGCACGTACGGGAGCGACCTTTGAAATGTTTGATGAGAGTCTCCATAACTACATGTACATGTACATATATGTATTTCATACGGTGGTCTTATCAAGCAGTTAAGTGTTGATATGTATTAAGTAACTGCCAAGCCAGTTAGAATTCGCTTGTTTATACATAGTCGACTCCACCTAAGTGGCCTAACACGTGCGCACGCGAGCTGGCTTACGTATTGCAACCATGGTTACACACCGTTATCCGTCGGATCCTGTCTAATGGTTGTGCTTGTAGAAATTTACACTTGGCGTCTCTGATAACCGCCATCAGACAGGATTCGCCTTCACTCTGTGAGTGACTGTACTACTCAGGGCTGGAATTCCCGATGCGGGGAGGAATTAATGCCTTTCTTTTCTTGTTCACTTTATTTACACACTACATACGGGCACAACAAAGCCGGAGGAACTACCGCATTTACTGCCCCAGGGCACGCTACAGCCTTATCGGGTTCCCAGGAGCAAAAGAACCACATGGCTAGTTGCAAACAAGCAAGGCTACACCTTTCAGGGACGACGATCATCGGCCTCTCTCTCCAGCACTGCCTGCCATCCGTGATAAAATATTCAAGGATCTGCAGCCGTCTGACATAGTGTTTATACAGAACTTTACGGAGATCCAATTCAATTCATCCCATCCGCGGCGGCGATGAGGAAGGCTGCGGTGGGGGGGGGGGGGGACGTTCTGCTCTCTAAACCTAGGTTTACCATCGTAGTAGGGCGGCGGTGTTGGTAGCACTCAACAGAACGAGGTGGACTACCAGCGGGGTCGTAAGCCGTTTTACGGATCCCGTACGGCAGGTAAAAAGGGGAGGTTATCAACAGTAAACAAAACACACCATCTACTGCCACATGCTCAGGCCAACCAAGCAGGGATCAAACCCCAAAGGACTTCTGGCCCTACCATAAGTAGTTCACAACAGTAGACTGCGGTCCAACGGGATCTCGAACGTTTCGAACATAGCCATAGCCTTGGTGTTGCTAGAGAATGAAATTGTGTAGTTGGAAAGGCGCAGATCCTTAGATAGCAGGAATGATCACAAGTACGCCTACCCCCAAAGACGTTCTGCCTTCATGTTTTGTAAGGCTCTCTTGGGTCGGAAAAATTATGACCGTAGCAGAGCACAGCCCCTCAGCTGCAGGCGTTGATTTTTGAGGCCATCTAGTGGTTGGGCAACTTAAGCGCGCAAAACGCTAGCCCCGTTTAGTCAATCAGGCGGCCATAAATCGAGAGCTTGGCCGAAAACCTGACGGGTTGGTGCCCGCACCGTTGGATTCCTTGTCTAAGGTATATCTGCGGCGTAATGTTATCCCCGACTTTGAACCATGGTCTTCCGCAGACCTTTTTGACCAGAAGGCCAAAAGAAGTATGAACATTATTGTGTATAGTCTCGGAAGTTTGAAGCTTCGAATATAGCAGCGTAGTTGATGTCAATAGAAGCCCAGGTAGGACATGATACAGCTACCCATGTTCCTGGCTAGTATTAGTCTTGCGGTATTCAAATCCCAGGCTCGACTCATGGATGATAGAATACCCACGATAAACGAATAGCCAATAGCATGTAACCAGCCTCGATTCAGTGTAGGGAGGGTTTGTGAGACTCGCCCCCAGATCTCTTTGTGCCATCCGGAGCCTTTTGGGTCGGGTATAAACAGTTATTATCCCTAAGTCGACTCCTGGGAAGCCAGGCTCGTTGAGTGGGGGGCGTGAGGTTGGATCATCTCTGAGATGGTAGAGTCCAATTTTGGTTTATGCTAGCTAGGAGGAATATCCACGGCTCCAGAAGGTGGGTGCGTAGAGATGCGGTTTTATAACAAGCCCAGCAGCACTAAGCTACCGAGAAAGAGGTACCTTGCAAATATTAATGTTTTTTGCTTGCTTAAATATCAAGAGAGGGGAATGGTGGGGTAGTGAAATAAGAACCCCACTTTGGTCTAACAGTTCAGCCTAGCCAGAGGTCAGAAACTCGGTCTCTTACTCCGCGATCTGGAGGATCGATGTCGGATGACTTCGTAAACCTGCATGTGTTGTCAGACGACAAAACGGAAGATCAGAGAGCTTTAATCATCGGCTTAAATCATTGCCGTGTGTTAGGACACGTCATTGATTGATTTCACCTTCAGTTGCATTGGATATCCTTGGATCATAAACTATCACTCGAACAACACTCTTGATTGATTGATTGATTTTGTTTTAATTTATTAATTACATGCAAGATTGTTTTGTTTTGTTTTGTTTTGTTTGTTTTGTTTGTTTAATTCATTAATAACTGATCATGCTTGATCGATTGATTACTTCATTAATCACATTCTGGATCCATGGATGGTGCGCCTCGTAGAGGCCTTTTATCTGCAGAAATACAAGCAGCTAGACAGAATGGCTAGCTATTTTAGTATACGCCCACAATTGGTTCGGCTAATTAGATGTGCAGGACCTAGTCGAAGTAAGGGTTGACAGAATGACCCAAACCTCCCACTGTGTGCACTGCCTTGCTGGCTGGCAATATTATTTTCGAAATTGATGGTTTATATATCGACCTAGCCCCAAATGCGAAAGGCTCTAAACCTCGTCTCACAGGTCAATTGAAAGAGTTGCATACGCCATAACAATAACAATTTAATCCACAAGGTGTTCTCACTCGGGGCCTCTGCCTCAAAAGAGCCGAAGACACGAGGGTCAACAAGGCGGGAATGCTACCGCCAAAACTCGATAAATTGGCTATCTCGGCCAGGTAATCGGGATTACCTCTTTAACGATTGGTTGAAGGCTATAGATCAGCCTCAGAAGTGCCCATTAGTAGTAATTTTGATTAGGCAACCATACTATTAGCGGCACTTTTTTTTTTTTTTTTAAGTCAAGTGAATTGATTCTAGGTACAATCATGGCATAAAGTTAATACTATGGCCTAACTATTGGCGGCACTGCATACTGAGTATATATATATGTATACATTGGGTGTACAGTCTGCACAACCATTGGAAGCATTCCCTATCTTTGAATGCCAGTATTACAGTAAAATACAACTTTGGCAGATTTGAATGTGGTGACTGTCTACCTCGCGTGTGCTCGAGCACCTCGAGGTATCACTCTCTCTAGTGGGCGAGCAAGCAAAGGAATTAATGGACCATGACATACAAGACACAGGCCATGCCCCTGGAGGCACTTGTCCCTGATCCCCTCAAGCGGTCTCGTGGAGCACACTAACAGTAGGAGTAACCGTATCCCCTCTAGCCCTTAGCCCAAAGCCCGTATTATTGAGCAAACGTTCTCTCTGGGATATATGGATAGTCCTAGTCCATGGTGCTGGTTGGTCCGTTTTGACTGAGAGCTCAGAGCATACATGTATATATGGCTGGCGAAGATAGAGAAAAAAACAGTAGAGCACCAGAGCTGGGCGCAGCCTAAACAGCCATCCTGCCAAGAGTGTATGACCTTGGCCAAACACGACACGTAATGTCGTCTACGAGGCATTGACGATCGAGAGAGCTCAAGACGTACGTAGGAGTCCACGTGCGCTGCGCGAGGCAAGCATTGCCGAGTGAAACCCACCTTCTTGCGCGCCTCGAGCTGCTCGATGTTTATAGTACCAAACAATGGGGATGCAATGGGTAACGTATTGTACAAGTACTGAATTGTGCAAAGCTTCTGAATTAAATCGGAACCCTAGCTATTATACTGTAGCAATATGCACCGTAGAAATACAGCAGCTTAGCAGCATTCCGCTAGTTTTAGTACTGGATCCACCCGCCTTTTTTTGGTACTGTAGGTAATTATAATTTTCGAGGTATGTATTCAGCAGGATTGATGTTTCCGCCCAGCCGGCCCATATTAACAGAAGTGCCAGTTGAAGAGGTACTCCCGGATACCCCAGTTCCGTCCCGTCAATATTCATTTGATACATCTAAATATAGAAGCTACATCTAGAGTACTCGTATTTTCCTGACGTTTGTACATAAAAGGAACCACTATTGCATACCATATAAATACGCGCCAAGTCCACAATTTAGCATGGTATGCAATAGCGGTTCCTTTTACAAACGTCAGGAAAATACGAGTACGTGTATCCCGCCTTGAGCAGCCTCATCATGCATGATCGACCCCGCCATGCATGTAATACCAGTCCGGACCCGCGCCTGAGACATATATGCAGCTATGATCATTCAAACCTCCCACCAGCAGCTCCCAAGCCTGCTCGGAAGCTGACTATATATATATATAGGTGTGTGTGTATGCTACACCCATTCCCTCTACACATCCATCCCCCAGATCATCTACAGAACCTCACCCTCAACCACATCTCCATATATACTCGACCCACCCACCCACCCACCCACCCCCTTCGCCGCCTAACCGTGGTCCTCGTCTCCAGCTTGCAATCGCCCCGAGCACACGCCCGTGGCCCGGCCCACGACTACGACACACCCAAGGACCGCGGCCCCGAACTGAGAAGGAACCCAGAGGACTATAAAGAGCCATTCTAGGCAGATTATGCACCTAATCTGCATCTGCCCGACTAGTTATTTATAGTGGGGAAAAACCGGAGGCGGCCAACAAGGGAATATGCTCTCTTTAACTTAGGAATAAATCACGCCCCTTGCACTACCGCGCCGGCCGGTCAACGTACTCGAATAACAATACCGGACTTGAGCTTTGAGGACATGACAGGCAAGGATAGAGTTCAACGAGAGGGAGCGCTACTCATGGGCCATAATCTCGCCAGATACGCATGCGGAAGGAGCCAAGATTTAAAAAGTAAGGTCATACGCGTACTTACGTAGCTCCACACAGCAGAAGTCACCTAAGTCCGAAACAGGCGCAGAGCAGAAATTAAAGCAGACACAAAGCCGACTCAGCATCTACAGCAACGGACCGCGGATGAGACTAGAGTCAGCTAGGTGAATGGGTTGGTCTGGAATTGGGGTTGTGTGTGTGTTCTATTTTGTATGAGGACGAGATCGAGTGATCGGCCATGACCCTAAAAACACGATAGGGGTGTTAGGGAACAAGGCTTGATGAAGTTCATATCATCCCATAACATATCAACGTAAAGGATTCCGTTTCTTTTATTACTCCACACAATCACTGATATCCGGTATGTTTATTCTGTTGAGATATGTGTGCCATTGAAATTTCTATATATATCCCCTTCCCGTCAACCCTTCACTCTCCACCCCCCCCCCCCACCTTCAAACCTACTCAAGCTGCATCTCCGGCACTGTATCCTCCAACGGCTCCACTCCCTCCTCCAACATCTTTCTCGCCACCTTCTCTACATCCCGCCAAACCCTGAGCACATTCTCTCCAGCCAACATTCTCCCCTGCTCCACCGTCATTCCCCTAGACATGAGGACTTCGAAAAGTGCCGGGAACTTTGACGTATCCTCCAGGCCCTTTGGAACGATAGGGATCCCATCGAAATCCGAGCCAATACCGACATACTCCCACCCAATGAGCCCCGCGATATGCTGGATGTGGTCGGCGACGTCATCTATGGTTGCGTATTTGGGGTTAACGCCGGGGCCGCAGTGCACAAACTCGGGGTAGAAGTTGACCATCACAACACCGCCGTTGTCTTTTATGATGTGGAGAACATCATCGGGGACGTTGCGAGGGGAAGGGCAGATTGCGAATCTAAAACCAACCAGTCAGTCAGTAAATTGAAGATTTACACACAGCATCCTTGGTTGACCTACGCAGAGGAATGGCTGAAGATAACAGGCGCCCTCGTGACGCTCAAGGTGTCCAGCATTGTGTCTTTACTCGTGTGCGCCAGATCCACCATCATGCCTAGACGATTCATCTCCTTGATGATAGCTACGCCATCTTCCGAGAGTCCGTTCCAGAACGGTGCGTCGGCAGGGAGCGCGGCATCAGAATATCTGTTGTTGCAGTTGTGGTTGAGTGTTACGTAGCGAACGCCGAGGGCGTGGTATAGACGCAGAGTTGAGGCGGAGTTGCCAATCATATGCAGGCCCTCGACGCCCATCATTGAGGCAACCTTGTGGTCCGCATGGGCCTTGACGGCTGCCGAGGGGGTGAGCGCAAGCTCAAGGTCATCCGGGTACGCGGCGACAAGACGACGGACGAGGTCGATCTGCTGGAGCGCGTCATGGACATTCTGGACCGGGATTTGTCAGCGGAATGAAGGAGAAGCTCGGATCAGGGCGGGGTGTTACTTTATAATAAACGGCATCCGTAAAGTTATTATCGGTTCCTGGACAGTCGACATAGATGCTCCAAAATGTCCCCTGATGTAACAATGGTTAGTTAAACCTTGCGGAACCCAGCAGGGAAGGGAAACAAACCCCTACGCGCCCCTTTCTTAACCGCGGAAGATCAACATGGCCCATCAACTCTGTATCAAATGTAAAGTCTTTGTTGTAAATCTTGTTCTGGTAAAAGAACCTGATGGCAATAGGGAGATCGTCATGGCCGTCTGTGTGGTCCATCCGAGTTAGTATTCCACACAGTACAATGCTCGATATATCTACGTCTAGACCCTCATACCTATCAACGGTGTCAAACTTAAGATCTCCTCAACTGAGTCGCTGATTGATAAGCCGTCCTCTGCCAACGCGACGTGGTCACCATCACCGGTGCCCGAGAAGACACATGAGGCCGGGTTAAACAGCACAAAACCCACTACACAGAGAGTTACAAGAAGACGTGATACTCGTGAGCTTAGTCGTGAAGAGGAGGATGGTTGAGGCATTTCGGATAGCTCTTCTGTGCCGGGGTCTAGCAGTCCGTTCTTGTCATTGTAGAGCAACATGGCATGCTTTTTGTAGCTGTGGGAATTCGTAAGTGATTGTCGAGGTGGAGCTGTTTTTTACTTCAGCCGCTTGAGCACTGCCGCACTTGTGTAAGTAAAGAAGCACGGAGAATACGAGAAGATGGGCATGTCTACAGTCTATAGATTGGTCATGTTTCCTGCGTAACCCGAGATACCAGGGAAGATGGACAGGAAAGGCTAGAGGTCCGGGAATCTGCATTCCTGCCAAGGCTTTGTGCTCGGATGGGCGGCGGCCGAGCTGTCGTTGGATCAAGCTTCGCGGCTAGCGTAGGGACGGTGGTGGGGGGGAAGGGTTCGGAGGGGGGGGACCCTGCAGGAGTTGTTGTCTTACTAATGACATCATCACCGTGACAGATCCGCCCGTGCCCCCGATGGCTCTCATTGGCTGGGAGGATTGCTGCATGTTGGTAACGTTAGTACTCTAGAGTAGGTACAGTACTGTACCTACATATACCCTACATATATGTACCACACTACATCGTGTAGCCAGTGTCAATCATAAGTAGAGCATCATTTACAGGCTCATCCCCGCCTGCAGCCACGCGATTGGGGGCAGGTCCGCAAACACCCCAATTTACCCCGGCCCGTCTCCGGTTATCGGCAAAGCCCCGCACCCGGCGGCCCAGAGGCCGTGTCGGTTATCAGGGCATAACTACATGTACTCTACATATATATATGTATGTACATGCATGCACATATACGTGTATATACATGTATATTACTATCACATAGAGTACATGTATATACGTACTTGAGCTGGCTGCCAGAAATTAACCCATATGCTTAGATCCTCAATTGCGAGTCACCACGAGTACTCTCGACTTACGCAATTAACGACTCACATTGATCCTCAAAAGCTAACAGCACAATGCCTATAAAGCTCCCTCGCTCCCTCCTCCTTCCCTCCCCCCTCCTCCTCCACACCAAACCCCAACTCCCGCCACAACTACGCCCCTCCTTCCTCCCACGCAGCACCACCAATATGAGCACCAAGCCCTACGACCCCATCGCACTCACCGGCTTCTCCGCCGCCGCCTCCTACGACGCCCACCGGCCCTCCTACATCGCCCCGGCACTCACCCACCTCCTCGAGCAGCTCAACGTCGCCTCCGTCCCCCACGCCAAGATCCTCGACCTCGCCGCAGGCACGGGAAAGCTCACAGAGCTCCTCGCGGCGCGCCCCGAGGAGTACAAAGTCGTGGCGGTCGAGCCACACAAGGACATGCTTGCGGCGCTGAGGGCAAAGGACCTAAAGGGCGTTAGTGTCAAGGAGGGCAATGCATACGACATCCCAGTGGAGGATGGGTGGGCGGATGCCACTGTTGTCGCGCAGGTGGGTCACACTCGTGGAGTAGTAGCTAGGCAGTTGGATTATATACATGCGTTGTATCATTGAGCTGGCGGGTTAGAGTTCTGGTTTACTAACGCAACGCCCGCGCCCCGGCCCGCCCGGCCTATCACATCTAGGCATTCCACTGGTACCCCCCCCCCCCCTCTTCCAGGCTCGCTCGCATGCCACCGTGCAAGACTAACGCACCACCACCACCACCACCACAGGTTCGCCAACCCCGCGTCCCTCGCCTCCATCGCGCGCACCCTCCGCCCCGGCAGCCGCCTCGGGCTGATCTGGAACGTCGAGGACTACAACCAGTCGCGCCACTACGCCACCAAGACGCGCTGGGAGGGGCAGCTGCGTGACCTCAACTGGCAGCACACCACGGACGCCTCGCCGCGGTACAAGAACAACGAGTGGGCCGGCGCGTTCACGCCCCCGACCACGTTCTCGGCGCTGCAGGAGAAGATCTTTGAGGTGGAGATATGGCTGGGCAAGGAGGCGCTGTGGAGGCGGTTGGGGACGTTGAGTAATATCGCGAATCTGGGAGAGGGGGATAGGGGGGTGAGTCTTTTTCATCCTTTTTGGCTTTCTGGCTTTGGTTTTTTGGGGGGTGGGGGTGGGGCTGGACGAGTGGGTGGATGGAGAGAGAGAGAGAGAGGGTGCTAATTTGGTCGGCGCGCGGGGATGTAGGAGCTAAGGAAGGGCTTTGACGAGATATTAGAGGGTGAAGATGTCCAGCGGAATGACGAGGGCGAGATTGCAGTGCATTATATCGTTCATACGGCTTGGGCCACGAAACTTTAGGCGCGGATAGATAGGTAAAGCACCATAGACAAAACATGTAGTTACGGTGGTGGTCGTTTTTGCGGCCCTATGTTATGTGCAGTTTCCTGTGTGTATTTCAGCCTTAGTGGGGCTTTTTGAGAAATGGATTACATATATGATTTGATCCGCAGAATGCGTTTCTTGTGTGATATTAGTGGGGCTTTTTGAGGAATGGATTACATATATGATTTGATCCGCAGAATTCGTTTCTTGTGTGATATTTATTGAACCTCCTGAGCGACGTGGATCGAACAAGGTGGAATTGTGGATGGGGATGCCTGCATCATAAGTCATCACTCGACAACTCGGTATTTGTCTTGGCGTACGATCATTGACCCCGTAGCGCGTTCCTGCGAAAGTATAGAGCTCATTGGAGTCTCGAACCTTAGAGAGGGAAGGGAAGAGGTGATCCTCCAACTTACTCTCCTCATTTTGCACTGCCACAGTGTGGTCATCCCATCGCTTAAAACGCCTCCACATCTGTGTCCTTTCCTTATACTATTCGGCCTTCTGAACGACATTTGTCGCCTCCCTATCGGGCCATTTTCGGAAAAGCTGGTATTTGAAATCTCATAGCTATCGTGACAGTACAGGGCAGCGTAGTCTAGTAAGTATCGCATTGGATATATACACCTAAAATACACCACCACACAAAGTCATCTATCCAGCCATCTATCCATCTAGATAGTAAAAAACACAGCAACCGTTAAGCCTCTTTCACATCCCCCTCCCCATACGGAAACACGTCCTCCAGCTTTATCCTGGCGAGCACATTCATACTCAGCAGCTCCTGCACGAGCAGCTTAGCCGCATACGGGATCTTCATCTTGACCACGCCCTTGCTAGACTGGCAGGTCGTGCACCAATTGCTGTATCCCATGAGCCCACACGTCTCGCACAAATCAATCTCGTGCACGTCCGACGAGAGCATGAGGCGCTCTAGCAGCAGCTGCGAGGCGCCGTAGGCGATCAGGCAGTCGCGCTCCATCTCGCCGAGACGGAGACCGCCGTCGCGGGATCGTCCTTCCGTGGGTTGGCGGGTAAGGACCTGTGGTTGTGTTAGCTTATTGAAGAGGTGGGGGTGGAGGGGAACTTACGGCTCTGGGTCCACGTGACCGGGAGTGCATCTTGTCTTGCACCATGTGCTTTAGTTTCTGGTAGTAGATGGGTCCAAAGAAGATGTAAGCCTGTAGGGACTCGCCCGTGATGCCGCTGGTGACAAAATCCTTTCCTGAGTAACTGAAGCCGCTATCGACGAGGATCTTTGCCATGTCGTCGACCTTGCTGCCGCCGAACGCGGTTCCGTATTGCAGCTTTCCGCACATGAGGCCAGCCTTGCCGGCCAGGAGCTCGATCATCTTTCCGACTGTCATGCGGGAGGGGAAACCGTGCGGGTTCATGATAATGTCAGGGATGATGCCGATGTCGTTGAAGGGCATGTCTTCCTGGCGTGCGATGATGCCGCAGACACCCTTTTGGCCGTGGCGGGAGGAGAATTTATCACCCAGTTCTGGACGACGGGTTTGGCGGGTGAGAACCTTGATGAGGGTTTGCTCGGACTCGGCTGTTGAGATGAGAATCTTATCAACATACGCGTGATCCGCAAGCTTATAAGTCATAGGCGCATCCTTGTACTCGTCTAGAGGAGGACCGTCATTAAGAAGTGTGGGAGCGTTTGAAGTATTTGTAGGCACCTGTTTGTTGACGTAGACTTCACCTGCTGATATCTTTTCACCCACAGCGGCAAGACCATCGGCTTGGAGTGCAGCGTGCTTTTTTATCGGCACCATTTCGTCAGGAGTGTCCGGGTCTCGGCTTGGCTCTCTTTTTATATCGCCGATACGATCGACAGTTCCGTTCTGATATTTCTTTAATGTTGTTGAATACTTTCTAAATACCTGGCATCTTCCAAATCCTCTATCCAACGATGCTCTGTTAAGTACCAGTGCATCCTCAATATCATATCCGGAATAACTCATGACAGCCACAATCGCACTCTGTCCAGCAGGAAGCTTGTCGTACTGGATCAATTCTATAGTCCTTGTTTTCACCATAGGCTGTTGCGGATAAACCATAAGGTAAAGCAGAGTATCTATTCGCAAGAACTGATTATACGCGATGGCTCCAATGGCTTGCTTTCCCATGGCACACTGGTAAGTGTTACGCGGAGACTGGTTGTGGTGAGGATATGGAATGAGACCGGCAACAGCTCCTAGTATAGTGAAAGGTTCAATTTCAAGATGTGTGGTGGACTCGGTAATCTCGTGTTCATAAATGGCAATGTGCGCATCGTTTTCTTCGTTACAATCGACATACTCAACAAGACCACGTTTAAGAAAGTCTTCAAAGTTCATGCGACCAGCTGCGAGCGACTATTGATAAAATCAGCGTCAGTGGGCAAAAATTGACGTCTTAACAAACCTTGAGGTATCGCGGTGTAACTTTGCACCGCTTGTTCTCAACAATGATCAATGGCCGACAAATCCTCCCACCATCTGTCGCAATATGTACACCATTATGATGTTGGTTGATGAAAATGCTAACAAACTCGGAGATTTTGCCCGTTCGCCTTAGCCGTCTAAAGTTTTGCAGGAACTTTGCCGGATACCTTGTTAGGCCAACGACTGTGCCGTTGATAAATATTATATACGCCCCCGGCGCGTAAAGCTCATACCCGCTGACTAATGTTGCATCTTCCGCACCGAGCGCAAACACTAGTTTCCTGATCGGTTCTTCTTCATCGTCTGTCGTAATGTGTGTCATGAGAGCCAAATTTTTAACTAAACCACAGGCTTCACCTTCTGGCGTATCCGATGGACACAGCAGGCCAAATTGGGAAGGCTGGAGTGCACGAGGACCAGAGACCTTACGAGTCTTTTCAAACTGAGATGATATTCTCGTCATCATGCCAAGAGCACTGATATAACTCAGTCGACTGAGAACATGTGTGACTCCAGCACGTTCCATCTTGAAACGTTTTACAGACCAGTTGCCAGTCGAGATGGCGCGATTCATTCCATGTGTGATAAGGTTAGCGCCAGTGGCTAGCAAAGTGCTTGCATCAAATTCTTCTGTTCGGCTAGGCTTTTTGAGAATTTTATCAATGTTCATCTTCATGTCATTATTAAGCTTTTTGAATAAATCTTCAAACAATAGAGATAGGAGCTGGCCAGCACTAGAAGTTTAGTCAGTGTCTGTCTTAATGTAACTGAAGGAGAAGTAGCATACAGCTCAAGACGTTTGTTCCCGACGTAATCTCGATCATCCACTAATGCCGGGTTGGTCATGCACATTAACACTCTTCTCGTCAT
This sequence comes from Morchella sp. 2018-W38C, assembly GCA_024713705.1. Classification (NCBI taxonomy): domain Eukaryota; kingdom Fungi; phylum Ascomycota; class Pezizomycetes; order Pezizales; family Morchellaceae; genus Morchella; species Morchella sp. 2018-W38C. Next base: position 1,130,368 of record JAMJEX010000021.1, on the reverse strand, counting down.
AAAAGCCAAGTACAAGGCTTTTGGCCTGAAGTTGAGATTCTCCACAGGAACATGAGCCAAAACTATATTTGCTAAAGTTTCGAGAGCCTCCATAGCTGGTGGTCGTCTGTTTATCGCATTTTGAGGCATTCTTGCTTTTTTGGCTCTGGCCCCGAGATAATCAAGAGCTTGTTGTTGTGTGAATACCTTCAGTTTCGAGCACTCTTCAAAGTTAATAGAGAAACTATCTTGATACACCATATCTGTGCCAGCAACGAGGAGAAGAATCTCGTGGTCAGATTGTATACCCATAGCCTTCAAGACCAGAACGATGGGCATATCTTCCATGATGGAATTGTGCCGAAGATAAATGCATCCCTTTTTAGTGATAACGTGGGTTTTCGATTTTCTCTCGTGGGTAGAACTTTGAAATCTTAGCTGTGCCAAGGTCGTAAATACACCACGGGCATCGCTTACCTAGTAACGGTTGCCTGAACAAATCCTTTCTTTGGGTCATTTTCAACAATGATACGGTTCTTGCTCAGCTGTTCTTGGACAAGAATAACCTTCTCTGTACCGTTGACAACAAAATAGCCACCAGGGTCTAATGGACACTCATTGAGCTTTGCCATCTCCCATTCATTCTTATTCGACAAAACACACTTGCTACTCCTCAGCATAATCGGAAGTCGCCCGATGTTCATTCCCCTCCTCCGTACAATCTGCTTTCCACGACTGTACTCAACGTCAACGAATATCGGAGCAGCATAGGTGAGATCGCGCAATCGACATTCGTTGGGGGTGATTTCAGCATTGCTCTGAATATCTAGGCGCTCGGGCGTACCCACCCGGATATCCGTATACCTATGTTGCCAATATGAGTCCAGGCTTCACAAAACCCCAAAACTCAAGTTTAGTATATATTTACCTAAAAAAGAACTGCGGATCCACATCACTAACCACACGCTCATTTGCCTTCACAATTTGTTTCAATTCCACATCCACAAAGAAGTTGAACGAGTCAATGTGCTGCTTCACGAGCCCTTTTACTTTCAAAAAAGCAGGTAGCAGCGTCCACTTATCCTCCGCAGTGCTGATAGAGTCCGTCAAGTGTTTCCCCTTGTAATATGTTTGTAACAAGTCATCGAATGCGTCTCCTTGTGGCTTAGGCTGTTCGTCTTCAACTTCTTCGGCTTTGGCCTTTGCGCGGAATTTAAGGGTATTTGGCTTGGGCGGCACCGTAGAAGAGGCAGTAGCAGCAGGATTTCTGCGTGGAGGCATCTTGCACGGGCTGTTCAGGAGTTGTTGGGAATAATAGAGGCGGTCCTGGACAGTGGTGTTCAAGAGTCATGAAGAGTTGCATGAGGCTCAACACAAAGTTTTATGCTGATGTAATCAGATATCTTTGACGCCCCGCCAAGACCTTTGAACTACATGCATGATGCAGCACCGACGCAAAGGGTCTATTGTCTTCAAGGAAATACTCGACAATAAAGGAAACACTCGACAATAAGAAACAGGGTCGACTAGAATATATACATGTACACGTAGTATTGTCATTAGTTTGGGACAAACCTTGCTGCTGACACTCGGGAAAAAAAAGGTACACTTTACTTATGGGCGCGCTGACATGCGATGTGAGCTTGGGTACAAAGAACGCCGGTGAAAAAAAGGTGGTTTCACATTTTTAACTCTTGTTTTGCGCTGGTTGGTAAAAAGATTATGGAACAACCAGGCAATGGACTTGACAATGCTTTTTTAAATGGTGGTATAAATTTAAATCGAATTCTACTGACAGCTGATATCCTGGTGTCAATGAGACCTGGGGGTGGCAGTACTCACACAGCTCAAAGCTCATTCAACATATCAGTAACAGTCCACCTAGAGTCTCGCGACCCAGCCCCGTTAGTTAGTATCGAACTTTCGCGATATTTTTCTATATGTAAATTTATCATTCCGGCGTATGTATATCCGGGATTGGTTATACTGAAGACCAGTCAGAATAGCCAGTCCCAACAAAAACGGCCACAGCTCCAGAGAGAAAATAACCAGATACTTCCAAGTATAAGTTCATGTACTCTACTTGGGGTGAAATTAAGTATTGTCCCAATTGCGCTGGCAACATCCATTCTACCCGGCCCACCAAACTTGAGACCATATGAAGCCACAACCAATAGCCAAAACTAAGTGTGTTGAAGTCATAGCTATTTTTTTTCTCAAAGGTAATTATTTTCTGGTTAAATTATGATGGTTATACAACTATTAAGGTGGTGGTGAGCCTAAGGAAATGGTGGTGGTTGTTATCACGAGTCGAGACATTACTTAATTCTACCCCATGTAAATAACATCAATTTACATCCCCGGAGTCGGAAAAATTCAGACAACTGGATTTTTGTTATGATCGAGTGAATCAGACAATTACCCGACAGGAGGACAACCCGAATTGGTACAGCGGTGGGTCATAAGTCATCGGATGACCTAGCAACAATTTTTCCTGCAAACGCGTATTTTGGTGGCGTTCCGTTCGATGACTTATTACCCACCGCTGTACACAAAGAAACAATGCAATAGGCTCTACCGGATCAGAAGTTTGTGAGCTGGGCTGGACCGCACCGGGCCAGTAGTTTTGACCTAAAGTACACGTATGCTCCCTCAAGGTGCGGACCGGGGCCAGGCGAGCTGGGAAGTGCCGGGGGGCTCGGGTTTGAGCCGGTACATGAACCCTTCGACCGGATCCGACTTGTCCAAGTGCAAAAGGATCACTGAAACCTTCCCGGCCTTATGGTTCGAAATATCGACTGAGAAATAATTAAACACACGGCTCCAAAGCAGCACAAGCAAGAACTTAAGGTTCTCAGAATAGAATATGAGCAGGGTTACGTACGTGGTACGGTCTCAAAGCGAAGCACAACATGTATAAGCTCTAACATCAGATATGGAAGAAACGCCACTTGGCCTATTCAACCTCCTACTTAGCACTCGACTCTAAAACCATAAGAGGGTAATATAAATGCAAGTACGGACGGATCAATACTCAACTGGTCAACAGAGACATGTGAGAGGTCCCTCGCATCGGCCGAGTGATGAATTGTGAACCTCAATCTAGTCCTAGCACAAGAATTCTTGGCACGGTTACACCGCCACCTCCGCTGGCCAAGCATATTCTAACTCACCTTTTTCAGAGAGATGTCAGTACATACATGTAAGGTAACTAGATTTATACTAGATCTTTAGAAAGTGTGTCATTTGAGAAAAAATGGGCTACATACTAGGAACGTTGTGTGGTGGCAGTGTTGCTAGCCTGGTTCTTTAATTACATACATGAATATAACAACAAGCTGCTCGCGATCGCGGTTCAAAGTTACAACTAGCCTCAGATTTAATAAATCGCTTATTGATGTTGGGATTTAGGAGTTACTTCGAAACTAGGGAACATGCACATAATATCCAAAAGACGTCTTGGTGGCTATGCCGCATGTCCCGGGTTGCATGAGTCACCACAGGAGTTAATGAAGCTCTCCTAGGTAGTCTCCTACATGTATATATAAAATACTGAAAATCATGGTTAACTCAATCCATACACTAAGGATACCTACCAACTTAGGACTCGCATGCATACTTTCATTACATATATGTAGTGATATTGAGGTATGTGTTCGTGATATGAAAATAATCATTCTCGTAAGGTGGTCATAAGCCTTCATTAAGATTTGAGTATTACAGTTTCTCCCACTCTGTTGAGATATCAGTCGTAGGCTGTGAAGAGCATATCAATATCACTATGGTAATTACGAGGTGAAGGAAAAGTCCATAGGCCCTGCACTCAATTAGGTCCAAAGACTAATCGTACAGCAGTATTTAAAACCAATAGCGATAGCTGAACTTAAGCGTATATTGCTCCTTGTCATGACCTTCAAAAGCCTAAATTTCTACCTAGGTGAAGTACGCATACGTAGTGCCCACAGCACACAGCACCGTGTCTCTAAGAGTGGGTGTAGCTTTCCGGGTGATAACCTGTGATCATGAAGACACGAAACACATAGTCCTGCCACATCATTTGGGCTCGGCGGGAAATTCTGAAAGATACACATATCGATATTCCAACCATCTTTCTTTACCTCTAGCCTAGGCATCCCAACCTTATCGGTAAACATGTAAAGAAGTATGTGCCACTTTGTACTGCATGCAGGTAAGCATATTAGCGGACATGTTGGAAATCTCGCAACCCTGACTGTACGGCGCCGCATCGAAATAGAGCTCATGTCATCTGGCTCCACTTTGAGCCCAATTAGAGAGGGCTGCTGACATCGTTACAATATTTCGGTTATGCTGCATAGATACCGCAAATACTCGATATGTGAGCATGGGCTCATCGAATCCGCGCTCTCTGATTGGTTGCTTTATGTTTCTCGACTGTTATCCACCTGTATTTTGGTTTTAGGCCTGGGCTCACCTATCGAATCCTTACGGTATAAACACTTGTGAGTGCTCTACATGTCTAATTATAGTAGTTGGTGGTATTATTCTTGTAAGTACGTGTTTTCAGCTCATAACTTCCAGGCTTTAAAAATTCTGTAACTCACATGTGGGAAAGCCCTTCTAGTACTCTATGTAGCCATAGTATTAATTTATATTGATAGTGATAGAACTTTAGGTTGGGATGTTGTAACTACTATATGTAGGTGGTACGAATCTATCAAGCTCTATCTATAGGGAGAGATCTAGGGAAGACTACAAAAATATCAGTTTTTCGATTTGAATTTTTTTTATTTACAGCGCCGGCGACGGGCGACGGTGCGATCTCAGACGCGGCATGTAAATCTTGGCGAGTGGACCCCTGCCTCATCTGGTGGAGGGGCAATTCAGCCATGTAACTAGCGCTAAGCGGGGTGGTGCCTACCAATAGCCCAAGCTGGATGAGATTTTTTTTTCTTTCTTCTTTTCCCTCTTCTCTTTTTTTCTCTCTCTCTCTTTTTATATGGAAGGCTCTCATTTTCCAATAAGGTGTGCACTCATCATCCTCACACTTCCACCGTGATTCTCACCCACCTTTCTCAAAGAAACCTTTTTTCCCGCTCTCACACACATTGGAATTGAGCACAGTCTTGTTGCGGAATACCATTACTTGCTCGACCACCGCTAGGTACACTGCGTTACCCCGCCATTCGCAGCAAAACTTTCCCCAGAACCACCTTATCGAGAATAAATAACAGTAAAAAGTTACAATGTCAAAAGATGGCCAGACAAAGTCTTTGATTGTCCCGCACCCGCCGGTTGCGGCCCAATTCGTTGGAAAAGATGGTAAAGTATCTGCTCAAGAACGCATCATGACACTTGAATTGCAAGATGGAAGTGCCTACCAGGGGTTCTCTTTTGGTGCCGAAAAGAGCGTGTCTGGAGAATTAGTCTTCCAAACAGGTAATTGATCATGTGATAGCATTGAATTTTTGCTTTAGTATTATATTTACGAAGAATGATCTCTGGGAGACGCTTTCTGACGGTTTGCCACTTTAGGAATGGTGGGATATACGGAAACCATCACTGATCCTTCCTATCGCGGTCAGATTCTAGTCATGACTTTCCCCCTCGTTGGAAACTATGGTTGATTATATCCTACCCAGATGTTACGATTAAATAATACTGATTTCGAAATTAGGTGTACCTTCTAGAGATACCATGGACAAGCTCCTTGGATCTTTGTCTCCATATTTTGAATCCAAGGAAATTCACGTTGCAGGAATGATATGTGCTTCTTATTCGGGAGAAGACTACAGCCACTACCTCGCGGAAAGCTCACTGGGAACATGGTTGAAGGAGCAAGGTGTTCCTGCCATATATGGCGTTGACACCAGGGCTCTTACGAAGAAGATCCGGACTCAAGGAAGTATGCTTGGGAAGATGATGCTTCAAAAGAGCACCAGTGTTGGAGAGAAAATTGCCAGCGGTTTGAGCTCAATCGTCGGCACGAAGGGTGTAAGCCAAGATTGGCGAAATGACTTCGAGGAGGTGGACTGGATTGACCCCAACGTTAAGAATCTTGTCGCCGAAGGTAATTTACATGCCAATATCCATTTCTCATCAGCTGCTAATAGCTGGTGTAATAGTTTCTATCAAGGAGCCAAAAATCTTCTCGCCGCCTGCGGATAAGGCTTTGAAGCGACCCGATGGCAAGACTGTCCGTATCCTCTTTATCGATGTTGGCGGAAAGAACAATCAGCTCCGTTGCTTTCTTTCTCGGGGCGTGGAAGTCAAGGCTGTCCCTTGGGACCATGATATCTCCCAGGAAGCTGGGGAATACGACGGTCTTTTTGTCAGTAACGGACCCGGTGATCCAGCAACGCTCTCCAAGACGGTAAAGAATCTTGAAAAGGCTCTCGCCGATGCTAAGACTCCCATCTTTGGTATTTGTCTTGGTCATCAGCTTCTTGCCCGAGCGGCTGGCGCAGAGACGAAGAAAATGAAGTTCGGTAACAGAGGGCATAATATCCCTTGCACTAACCTCATCTCCGGACGATGCTACATTACATCTCAAAACCACGGTTTTGCGGTTGACACTGAAACATTGAAAAACGGCTGGGAAGAGTTGTTTGTCAACGCCAACGACGGTTCAAACGAGGGTATCTGGCACACACAAAAGCCGTTCTTCAGTGTCCAGTTCCATCCGGAGAGCACCCCCGGCCCAAAAGATACCGAATTCCTTTTCGATGTTTTCCTCAACGCTGTGAAGAAGACTTTTGGCCCTGAAAAGAGCATTGCCATGAACAGTCCCGTTGAAATGCCTGGTGGTCTCCTCGCTGATAATGAGAAGGTGTACCCCAAGGTTTCAGTACGGAAGGTTCTTGTCCTGGGTAGTGGAGGTTTGAGTATTGGACAGGCCGGAGAGTTTGACTATTCCGGAAGTCAGGTACGTAAATCTAAAACCTGAAATCCACCGGTTTACCTCTGGTAGAGATCTTGGAGTGCGCAGTATAAATTCTTTCTGCCCGGAGAAGCTATGCACAGCGCACTAGTATTTCGGGATTTGATAAACTAATAAGTTCAACAGGCAATCAAAGCTCTTAAGGAAGAGGGAATTTACACTATTCTAATTAATCCCAACATTGCTACTATTCAAACCTCCAAGGGTCTTGCAGACAAGGTCTACTTCCTTCCTGTAACGGCTGAGTTTGTGCGAAAGGTAATCATTCACGAACGACCAGATTCAATTTACGTCACCTTTGGTGGTCAAACCGCTCTACAAGTTGGTATTGAGCTTAAGGACGAGTTTGAAAAACTTGGAGTCAGAGTTCTCGGCACGCCCATCGAGACAATCATCCAGACCGAGGACAGAGAACTTTTTGCCAGGGCCATGGAGGAAATTGGCGAGAAGTGTGCCAAGTCCGCATCCGCCTCATCAGTCGAGGAAGCCTTGAGAGTGGTCAAAGACATTAAATTCCCAGTGATCGTTCGTGCCGCCTACGCCCTTGGCGGTCTTGGAAGCGGTTTTGCATACAACGAGGATGAGCTGGTTGATTTATGCAACAAGGCATTTGCTGCAAGCCCACAGGTGCTCATTGAGAAGTCTATGAAGGGTTGGAAAGAGATTGAGTACGAGGTTGTTCGAGATTGCCGCGATAACTGCATCACAGTGTGTAATATGGAGGTAAGTTTTACTTTTCTGAGTGATTGCGCAGGAACTAACTCCTACTTCTTTGAAGAATTTTGATCCTCTCGGAATCCATACAGGTGATTCAATTGTCGTTGCGCCATCTCAAACTTTGTCAGATGAAGACTACAATATGCTACGAACAACAGCTGTTAATGTCATCAGGCACTTGGGTGTTATTGGTGAATGTAACATCCAATATGCCCTTAACCCCTTCTCCAAGGAATACTGCATTATTGAGGTCAACGCCCGTCTTTCCAGGTCCTCAGCTTTGGCTTCAAAGGCTACTGGATACCCGCTTGCGTTCATTGCTGCCAAATTGGGTCTTGGAATCCCTCTCAATGAAATCAAGAACTCGGTCACTAAGGTCACATGTGCCTGTTTCGAGCCTTCTCTTGATTACGTTGTAGTCAAGATTCCGCGTTGGGATTTGAAGAAATTCACTCGTGTCTCCACCCTTCTTTCTTCCTCAATGAAGAGTGTTGGAGAGGTCATGAGTATCGGCCGTACTTTCGAGGAGGCAATCCAAAAGGCGATTCGGGCAATCGACTTCCACAATATTGGTTTCAACCAAACCCAGGCCTTGATGAGTATCGACCAGGAGTTGCAGACCCCCTCCGACCAAAGATTATTTGCTATTGCGAATGCTATGCACCAGGGTTATACCGTGGATAGAATTTGGCAACTCACACAAATTGACAAATGGTTCCTGAATAAACTCATGGGACTGATTGACTTTGGTAAAGTTATGAGCACTTTCAATGCCTCGACTATCACTGCTCCGCTTTTCAGACAGGCGAAACAGTTGGGATTTTCAGACAGGCAACTGGCAGAGTTTTGGGGTTCCAACGAAGTTGCGGTTAGGAGGTTGCGTGTTGAACAGGACATCATGCCCATTGTAAAACAGATCGATACTGGTAAGCTTTAATTTCTCGATATGGCTACAAATATTCTAATCGTAATTTAGTCGCTGCGGAATTCCCTGCTTTCACCAATTACCTTTACATGACTTATAATGGCATTGAACACGACGTGGATTTCAACGATAAGGGTGTCATGGTGCTTGGATCCGGTGTTTATAGAATTGGATCTTCCGTCGAATTCGATTGGTGTGCTGTTCGTGCTGTCAGGACTCTTCGCTCAAAAGGTGTCAAGACGATCATGGTCAACTACAACCCTGAGACTGTCAGTACTGATTATGATGAGGCCGATAAACTTTACTTCGAGAACATCAACCTCGAAACTATCCTAGATATATACCAGCTTGAATCATCAAGCGGCGTGATTATTGCAATGGGCGGTCAAACTCCCAACAACATTGCTCTCCCACTGCACCGCCTGAACGTCAAGATCTTGGGCACTTCACCTGAGATGATTGACAGTGCCGAGAACCGGTACAAGTTTTCTCGCATGTTGGACAGAATTGAGGTGGACCAGCCAGCTTGGAAGGAACTCACCAGTATTGAAGAAGCTGCCAACTTTTGCGAGAAGGTCACTTATCCTGTGTTGGTTCGCCCGTCTTACGTACTCTCTGGCGCTGCTATGAACACCGTTTACTCAAAAGACGATCTCGCAAACTATCTCAACCAGGCAGCTGATGTATCGAAAGAACACCCTGTGGTCATCACCAAGTACATTGAAAATGCCAAGGAGATTGAGATGGATGCTGTGGCCAAAGATGGAAAAATGATAATGCATTTCATTTCGGAGCATGTTGAGAACGCTGGTGTTCATTCAGGTGACGCTACGTTAATTCTACCCCCACAGGATTTGGACCCGGAGACTGTGCGGAGGATCGAAGAGGCCACCAGAAAGATCGGAAACGCTCTTAACGTCACTGGTCCATTCAACATTCAGTTCATTGCAAAGGACAACGAGATCAAGGTGATTGAGTGCAATGTCAGAGCTTCACGATCATTCCCATTTGTTTCCAAGGTCATGGGCGTAGATCTTATCGAGATGGCAACTAAGGCAATCATGGGACTTCCAGTAGATGCTTATCCCGCTATTGATATTCCAAAAGACTATGTTGGAATTAAGGTACCACATTTTAGTTTCTCCCGTTTGTCGGGTGCGGATCCGGTTCTTGGTGTGGAAATGGCCTCTACCGGTGAGGTTGCATGTTTTGGTCGCGATAAATTCGAGGCGTACCTCAAGGCCCTGCTCTCTACTGGATTCCGTTTGCCCAAGAAGAACATTCTCTTGTCCATTGGTTCATTCAAAGAAAAAATGGAGATGCTTCCATCTGTCAAGAAGCTGCATCAGCTTGGATACAAGCTCTTCGCGACCGCTGGGACTGCCGATTTCATCCAAGAGCACGGAATCCCCGTCCAGTATCTCGAGGTTCTCGGTGAAGGTGCACCTGGAGAGTCAAATGATCAAAAGTCTGAATACTCTTTGACGCAGCATTTGGCCAACAACTTGATCGATCTGTATATCAATTTGCCTTCTGCCAATAGGTTCCGCAGGCCGGCTTCATACATGTCCAGAGGTTACCAAACCAGACGTATGGCCGTCGATTACCACACTCCTCTGGTCACCAATGTCAAGAACGCGAAGCTACTGATTGAAGCTATTGCTCGCGGCTTTAAGCTGGATGTCGATACTGTTGACTACCAAACAAGCCACCGCACTATCACGCTCCCTGGCCTTGTGAACATCGCCGCCTTTGTTCCTGGACTAGCCAAGGAAGGCAGCAAAGATTTCGAGCGTGTCACTAAAGAGTCTATTGCTTCTGGGTTCTCAATGATTAGAGTGTTACCACTAGGTGTCGAGAATAGCTTGACAGATGCCAAAGCCTTGCAGACAGCCCAGGCAAACAGCAAGAAGGCTCATTGTGATTTTAACTTTTCCGTTGCAGCTACATCAACCAACGCTCAGCAGCTAGGCCAGCTTACTACCCAAGTCGGTTCTCTTTTCATTCCTTTCAACCATCTTTCTGGGAACATAAACAAGGTAGCAGCGGTCACTTCTCATTTCGAGGTTTGGCCTGCTCAAAAGCCTATAATGACTGATGCAAAAACCACGGACTTGGCCTCGATACTGCTTCTTGCTAGTCTTCACAACCGCAATGTCCACGTTACCAGCGTGACAACAAAGGACGATATTCGATTGATTGCCTTGAGTAAGGAAAAGGGTCTTAAGGTCACATGCGATGTTGCTGTCTATGCTCTATTTTTGACACAAGAGGATTATCCCGAGTGTACGTCACTCCCGACAGTCAAGGACCAAAAGGCACTTTGGGAGAACTTGGCCAGCATTGACTGCTTCTCCGTGGGAAGCTTGCCCTATCAGTTGGCTCACGACACCAAAAATGGGCCTTGCCCTTCTGTTGGTATTGTGGACTCACTTCCTCTATTAATCACTGCCGTATGCGATGGTCTCTTGACAATTGAGGATGTTAAGCTTCGCCTGCACGATAATCCAAAGGCAATTTTCGAGTTACATGATCAACCTCTCTCCTCTGTTGAGGTTGAAATGGACAGGTCATATGTCCTACAACCATCCGAAGTATGGTCTCCTCTTGTCGGGCGCAAGCTCAAGGCAACTGTAAAGAGGGTCACTTTTGAAAACACAACTGTCACCCTTGACGGCCGTGTGAACAGCGATGGAACACTTGGATCACAGGCTTCTGTCACATTCCACAATCCGGTTTCTAGCGCTCCAGCCGTGGCCCCTGAGCCTTCCCGTGCTCCGGAGGCTTCTCATACCCGCCAAATCTTGAGCCCAAATTTGATGGCACGTATGCATTCCATAAGTAACGATATGCCATCACTTCATGTAGGGAGTCCTATGGTAGAGGCAGTAACAAGCCTCCCTTCTCAGATATTGCCGCCTGTACCCATGGTATCTCCATCACTACAGAAGCTTCTGTCTCGAGAGAACATGTTCAAGCGCCGCCATATCCTTTCTGTCAGCCAATTCAACCGTGCGGACCTACACCATCTCTTCACCGTTGCACAGGAGATGAGACTCGCTGTTGAGCGGTGGGGAATCATTGATCTTCTTAAGGGCCGCTTGCTCTGTACCATGTTCTTCGAGCCATCCACTCGCACTTCCGCATCTTTTGACGCCGCTATGCAACGCCTTGGAGGACGAACTGTAGCTATCTCGGCCGCACACTCAAGCCAGGTGAAGGGTGAAACACTGCAGGATACTATCCGCACTCTTGCATGCTACGGTGATGCTGTTGTGTTAAGACACCCAGATGAATCCAGTGCTGCCACAGCTGCCAGATTTTCGCCAGTTCCAATCATCAATGGAGGTAAGAGATTAATATTTACTCTCTCATGAACTAGATTGTTGACATGTTTTATAGGAAACGGTAGTCTTGAGCACCCTACTCAGGCGTTCCTTGACCTCTTTACGATCCGTGAGGAATTGGGAACCGTCAATGGTCTTACAATCACCTTTGTGGGAGATCTTAAGTTTGGCCGCCCAGTGCACTCCCTAGCGAAGCTTCTCCAGCATTATCACGTCCGTATCAACTTTGTCTCTCCCCCACAGCTCGCTATGCCGCCAACGATCATCGAAGCTCTTCGAGCTTCTGGCATGACTATCGAAACGTACACCGAGCTTACATCTGATGTTATTGCCAACTCCGATGTGCTTTACTGCACGCGTGTCCAGAAGGAACGTTTTGAAGATCTATCTGAATTCGAGAAATTGAAGAATAGCTTCGTGATTGATAATGCGGTTATGAAAAATGCAAAGAGCCATATGGTTGTTATGCACCCATTGCCAAGGAATGCAGAAATTGGGGAAGAATTGGACTTTGATCAAAGGGCAGCTTATTTCAGACAGGTAATATTTCATTCTTTAATATCCCTCAAAGGCTTTGATCGGTTGCTAAGCGGTCGCAATAGATGAGATACGGGCTTTACTGCAGGATGGCTTTGCTTGCGTTAGTGATGGTGTAGACGGACTAGGTGATGTTTCGTGGGTTGAACAAGAATTGTGGCTGGTTTCTTTTTCTTTCTTTCTTACTTTCTTTTTTGTTGAGTTTTATTATTACTTGGATTTTACAGATAGATAAGTTTGTTTCAAATGATTATTTTCCTGTAGGCACATGCAACGCTGGCTATTTCCCGTACCTTCCGTTCTAGCGTATGCACTAAAATCCATGAGTTGGCTTTTCCTTTACCGAGCAAATATGCTCTGAATAAACTCGTCAAGTTAAATAGGAATAAAGGAAGTGTTTAATAGAGAATGTCACCATTGATATTATAGTTCAATGCTTCTCTATATCAACTACCTGTATAAGCACATCGTCTACTGGGAGTACACCAGTGTACAATCTGTTCTCGAACGCTGCCAATATCCACCCACCAGGTATAGATACATGTAGGCATTACTGCAGTACAAAGGGGGGGATGTAATAGCTACTGTACCAATGCCGGAATTACGCAAAACCCCGAACTAAATTGGAATCTTAACTATTATTGTAGGAATACGGTATTTTACCAGTATAGTGCTGGCCCGGCCGCCTTTAGAGGGCGACTTAGGCGAGCTCACGGAGCAACGGGCCCGGGCCAATATTATGCGTGCCGGGCGCCGGGCCGGGCCTACCTGTTCCTTCCACGGGCCTAGCATAGCCTTTAAGCCCGCGAGCCGTTGAAAAGCTGGCCCCAGCTTTTCACTGAAAGCTGCGAGCTTAGTCTTGTGCCGGAAGTGATATGCTGCACACTATACCTAGGTATATGAAGGGGTTTAAGTTGGTATACTTGTGCGAGGCGGCGGATGAGAACGGGCAGTTTAGGGGTAGTGCGATATTACCTTAGACTACGGTCTGCATGTGATTAATGAGTTAAACAAAAAAAAAAAGGTTCAAGTTGGTATGACTTCATACATAGACGGCCGCTAGCTCCTTCTCTAGAATGGGTGATATGGACCTAATTTGATTTGCTACTACGTGTATGTGATCAAGCCGTACTATGGGTCTATGAAGTATAATTATTTCTCTTGTCTCTAAGCCAGTTGTTTACTGTGTTCCTTACCTTTAACCCTGACCCTTATCAATTCGCGCACGGGACTCTAAAGCTTGTGTTTGTGGGCCAGTCCGACTCGAGCCTGACATACAACTGTATCATACTGCACGCTCTACTCGTAACTTCGTGACGTTCGCAAAAGGAACCACTATTGCATACCATACAAAGACGCGCCAAGTCTGTATGGTATGCAATAGCGGTTCCTTTTACAAACGTCAGGAAAATACGAGTACTGGCATCGTAGGTACATACATGTATTTTAACTCCAAGGCTTGATCAATTCCCCCAGACAACCGACTAATAATCCCTAACCCTCACCAACTCTAGCTCAAACTATACAGAGACATAAATAATCACTCGGTTTAACTAGGGCTAGTATGCCTACCTTAAGGCGACCAATTACATATACCTAAGGCTGAGCAGATCAGAATACATATTTTATACTAGCAGATATCCCCTATCAGAGTCTACTACTACAAAATTATTGCTTTCATTGGTCAAGATTGGCCAGTTACCGATATTAGTGGTGATACGCTACCCACGGGGTACACCGCATACTGATAATGATAGACTGGGTAATTATCTACCTCAGCGAATTCTTTCGGGGGGACATCTATAGGACATATAGAGTACATCTATGGTGCCGGTCTCGATAAACCTACGCTTTTGGCGGACGAAAAGCCACCCACGCCAGATTTATATAGTCTACCAACAACCAAGGAATAAAAAGTTGAGAAGATAGAAGGCCTATGAGTACTACATGTATTTCTCAGAAAAATGAAATAATGGAGGTGGTGCGATTGTACGATTATTACAGGGTTAGGGTGGATATAGCTACATGTAGGTTAGGGTAGTAGCTATCAAATTTATAGGCTCCAGAATTCATCAAATGAGATCAGGAAAAAGCTACTTGCGCGCTCAACAATCCTGGATTAATTTCCATCAGTCATCCAAATGTCGGAAATGCGGCCTCGAAGACGAGACCCCCCTCCACGCGTTATTACAATGCACCGCTACAGAACCCATCCGCGTTCAGCTCCTAGAGGGCATCACCTCCCTCGATGAGATCTGGAACAACTACACCCTCACTCTCCTCTTAGGAGTATACATTATCCGAACAAGAACAGGCTACCCGGTCAGCCGGGGGCCCTCTCTACTCGATTCGGGCTCAGGATCCTCCTCCCCCCTCAGCTCAGTTTCTGTTTCTACTACTTCATCAGCTTCTATAATGGGACCTATTCCCACCATCTACGCGTCATAAGAAAGTCTCATTGAGAGCAAAAGGCCAAGGGCCAGAAGGATTTCACAGGGACCGGCACTTGCCCTACCTCCAAATTGTTCACTGTTTTATTAGTTGCGACTGCCTTTCATTTGTTCATATTTTTTCTGGAATTTTGTTTTTGCTTTTTTAAGGGGGCGAGTTTTAAGTTTGGTAGGGGAAAGGTCTCTTTACGCCATAGGTTATCCTTTATGCGATCATTGTGTACCTAGAAACAGAAATCGAAATGATATAAAAAAAAAAAAAGGGTAGTAGCTATCAGGGTTAGGTTTAAGCCATGTAATTTCCTGTGCTAGATATGTACAGGGTGTTCACGTTAAATACCGAGAACATCGATTGATTGGCTCGAAATTATATGGGCGCCAGCATGGGCATAGCAACCCAATGTGATGGAAAAAATCTGAGAAACGTTTACAAATTCTCGACTTAAAAAATCCAAATATTTAACTAAAAATCTGAAAAAATATCCACAGGATAGGGCTCATTCTCTGCTTCCCTAGATAGGGCCTTGGGTCATCAAAGAGATTTTTTGGCGGAGTTCAAAATAATCGAAGGTGAAAAAAAGTCAAATTAGCGGTGGTGGAGGTTGCGTGGCAGGGGATCTTGCTCAAATATCTTCAAGTTGTCTTTTTAATAACAATTCATTGTCATGAGCCTCATAGCTCTGAGAAATTAAAATCTCCCAAAAGGGTTCTTAGTACTTCTAGTGAGCACCTTGCATACATCTTATACTTGTTGGCGAGGTTCTGGAGACAAGGCAGGCGATGTCGAGATGAGAATCGGCTCGGATCGTTCGAGGACTAGGGCGGAGATCGAACCGATCGATCAAACAAATATATTTTAAACAAAGAACTAGAATGGGCTCGCTGGCGTGATAAATTTAGATGAGGAAAAGACTTATATTGACTAGAAATAAAGACGTTGCGTAAGGAAAGAAGAAGAAGAGAAACAGAGACGAAGCGAGGGAGAGCCCCAATATATATCCAAAGAAATCACGATGACTAATCCCTAATATTTCGCACCACGCATATATAACACCGTAACCGATCCCGATCTTTCCTTCCGCATAATCCTAAAGCGCCTAAGCGCTGACCGTCTACTCAAGCACCTTCCTAACCCATCCATCTTATCCGTCGCGATCAGCCCTTCACCTAACTCGATTCCTCAACGTTCTTGTGGCATAGCAGGTGGGGCGGTCGACGCGATAGTAGCTCTCTGGGTTCGAAGCTCATGAAACTCCGGCAATCCAGGCTTAGTAGGATATAGGCGATGGAAAGCGAGGCGAGGCGTTGGTGGCGATGTCGAAATCTTTCAGGGTAGAGGCGTCGTATCGCCCATTCTGCGGATATTGGAGACGTTTATATCGAATCCGAGAATCTAGGATATCGTTAAGTTCCCACTCTTCCTCACCTTCAACGACACATCAGCAAACCTCCAACCTCCGCCAGACGCTCTGGACGCTCCAGGCGCCCAGGGCGTTCGGTAGACAAACTGCCTCTCCAGAGAAGCAACGGAGCGTTCCTGGCGCCTTCTGGCGCATAGCATTCCGCCCTGGCGAGCACTAGTTTCCCCTGCTTTCGCCCAGGCGCACTAATGCATCTAGTGCGCCCGAGAACATGTTCGCAGCGAATACGCCGCTTCAGGCCATCTCGACAAACCACTCTCTCGCGCAGCGCTCTCGCGGCGGAATCTTTCTCTCGCCTGGCGCTACCGCGGACGGAATGCTCTCTCTCGCGACGCTCTCGCGACGGAATGCTCTACCTGGCAGCTCTCGCGGCGGAATCTCTCTCGCGGCAGCTCGCTGACGGAATTATCTCTCGCCAGCTACGCATGACGGAATGCTCTCTGGAGACTACTACCTATCTCCTGGGCCTCCTGAGCTCTCTGACGACTCAAGATATCGCTAATCGTTTTGAGCACTTCGACTGCTCCAGCAGCGCCGATACATCAAGATTTTACCTTCAGCTTGTTTTTACAATGCATACTACTTTTGTTTTAGTGGGCACTGCTCAAGAGCATTCAAAACCGTGATTCGATTGCTAAATCCTAACACTACAAACCGCTCTTCAACTCGCTAATTGAATATAATATAGGTATATAGGTTCTATCTCCAAAGACTTCGCCGATACGCTTCCAAAGCACTAGCTCTTTCAGAGCACTTCGCCCAAAGCACTTCGCCAGTATTCTCCAAAGCACTTCGCCCAGAGCGCCTCCCAGTGCTTCCAAAGACTTCCGCCCAAAGCGCCCCAGTGTTTCTTCCAAAGCACTTCGGCCAAAGCGCTGCAGTGTTTCCAAAGCACTCGCTGGTGCTCTAAACATCCTCTTCCTCCTCGCCTTCGTGATCACCCTCTTCTGCTCCTCTTCTTCCTCTTCGCCTTCCTCTTCCGCCTAACGCCCGGTTGAGCGCTAACCACCTCATCCTGGCCGCCACCGTTGTCGAACCAGAGATATCCTCTCGAGCACTCGGGGTGCTTTCCGAGCCCGAATGCCGCAAGATCGCCGCTAACGCTTCGTCAGTCTCGCTGAATCCATCTTCCGTATCACCGATAGTGATGCCCTTCTTCTCAGATTCTATCAACGTTAGCCTCCAGGTTAGCCTCCGCCTTCAGAAAAGCACTCCGCCAGTATAGCATCCATCCTTATAGCATACCTTTTCCCGGAAGTTGTCCTTGATCACCTCCAACGCGTTCTCCTGGTTCTGCTCTACCTCCCTTCCATGTGTTGCTCATCCTGTTGAAAGTTTCTATTCAGATTTCAATGTCAGCGAAGCAAATCGATTATAGCCCTGAGAGTGCTCTCAAAGCACTCGATAATCTCGAGAGTTCTCACCACTCTCAAAGCACTCGCTATAGCTGTAAGGGGATGTATGGGTATCAGGATGCATACTAACAACACTCTCGTTCTGTGACTGGAAATGGTCAGGCTTCACGTATGTTCCTGTTGACCATGCCCGAATGCCATGCCAAATCGCAGTCGATATCAGGCAAATAAACGTAGGGGTAATCCGCTTAGGAACTCGGGTCTTTTACCCCTCGCATTCTGACACCATCAAAGTATTTATAGTACAATATGTCGATAATCTCCGGGGCAAGAAACCGTAGACGGTAGGTCTAGTGTCTGTTAGCAGCGTTCGCGAGTGCTCTATTAGCACCCCCGAGTGCTCGTTGGGGATTAATCATACCTCGTAATCGCGCGAGGGCTCAAGAAGCGATCATTCTTCAAAAGATACTCTACTTGGAGCAGCCCTCGCCAGGACTCGAGCTTTCCAAGCCCATAGATGGTCGAGTCTGCCAGGCGCCTTTAACCTCGTGCATCAAGTGCGAAGACTCGGAGTGTAGACTTCTGACCTATCGTCAAATTACGCTTCTAGAGCACTCGCCAACGCTTTCAAGAAAGATTCACTGTTTGATAACGACCTCGCCGAGATCTACTGCACATCCCACCCTGCGACCCAAGAGCTGCCCACATATTTCCTACCAGTACTGAAAGCCTCGCTGCAGGGGGAAACGGCTCATATAAAAGAGTGTCTCGATTAGCGTTGCACTCCTTTTCAATCCTCTGAGCCTGCATTGAACGCTTGCACTCCTCGAGCTAGGTAACAAAGACCTCTGAGATAGGTTATCGCGACGAATCGTTAACGATGCTTTCTCAAAGCGTCGTCAGTGTTATCGAATACTACTAACCTCACTTTCGCTATAGGAGCATTTCCTTCGGCCCCTGATAGATGAAGGAAACTGTGCAATATCATATCTTGGTTATTGGCGCTTCTGGTAAATATACCTGAGGGCTTGAGGGAATCCGGGACTGCTCATAGAGTTTCGCCAACGCCTCAAAAGGCGGGGAGGAACGATAGGGCGGTAAGTGGTGAGGAATCGCCGTGACTTAACGCATCGAGGAAAGATCAATGTGCCGTGGAAGAGCTATAGTCAATATCGCGAGAATAAACGGCACTGAAGAAGGCATGGACTGTGAGGATATCGGAGGCTTTTCGAGATGCCGGAATGCTTTCTGAGATGCCGGATGATCTCTGAGATGCTTCCTGGCTGGATGCCAAAGTGAGCGCCTGTGGGATGCGGTGGGCGCTTCTGGGATGCATTCTGTTTGGGATCAAGTGGGTGCTGCTCTCCGTACTACCTTGCACCCGGACGCCTCCTCTGAATCGTTAGCGTTTTGTCTTCGACATTAATGGGTGGGAGGAGTCGAACCTGTACCACATCCACCGAGACGCCGGAGGAAGCAATAACCTCCGCCACCGCCTCCGGTTGGTCTCCTCCGAGCATTGCCCAGTGCTCTGGCAGTAGTGGGCTGTACTGTCTGAGGCCTCTTCCCGTACTCTGGGATCTCTGCTGGGTGGAGGCTTGAGGTTCTTCTTCGGATCATCAGATTCTCCTCAGAGCTCTCCTGGCGTTCTCTGAAATCGTCATCTTCGGAGTGGCTTGTATCGGCGGTTTCCTCCACCTCCGGCACATCCTCCTGCTCCTCCTGCACTTCAACTCTGTCAGTATTGAGATGGAATTCTACCCTTCTAGGGCTGCTTCTTCCAGTGGATGTGTCGGAAGAAGCAGAAGCCCTTCTGTATTAGGCGGTGGTCGTGGCTACTCCAGTCTTGGTCGATTGACTACTCGAGTGCTGGTTGACAGTGCGGTCAAGGCTCGGAATGATATTTCAGACTCGTCAGTCTGTGAATCATCATGCTTTCTTGGTGGTACTGGGAGTCGTGGTCGACTGCGGAAAGAAGTGCTGAACCTGCGGATCGCTTGTTGAGAGGCATTCTGCTTGCTGGCAGGAGTATCCAATGTGCTCTAGGAGCATTCTTTTGCGTGTTTTGATTAGAAATCAACGCTTGGCGACAGAGTTTTCGTCGCCAAGCAAGAAGAATTTTCACCGCTAACCTTGTAGGGTAGCGATCCGCTCAACCGCATCCCGGCCCGCTCAACCGAATCCGAGTCATTTCTAATCACTTTCGTTTT
Source organism: Morchella sp. 2018-W38C (assembly GCA_024713705.1). Lineage (NCBI taxonomy): Eukaryota > Fungi > Ascomycota > Pezizomycetes > Pezizales > Morchellaceae > Morchella > Morchella sp. 2018-W38C. The sequence continues at coordinate 1,110,508 of JAMJEX010000021.1, read as the reverse complement.
ACTGCACTTTCAGAAGCGATGCAGTGCTCTGAGAGCAATCTAGGAGTTTGGCTTGACTGTAATTCAATTAAAAAATGAAATAATCTAATCTGATCTAATCTAATCTAATCTAATCCAATAAATCTAAAAGCGATGATCCCATCTATTCATAATAGCACGAACCCAATTAGGAGCACTGTAGCGCTCAGAAAACAAGACATACCGCTATTCAGAGGTGGCGATTGTTAAACAGAAAAGAAAGCGAAGATTATCTGAAAGAAACTAATGGCCCGTGCTTTTCATGAGTCTTTCGAAAACAATCGTGCCGCTATTCAGAGGTAAGCGTTAGTTGTGCAGAAAGAGGCAGATTATCCAAATAAAACTAATGATGCCGCCATCACCACCGCCACCACGCGCCCACCACCGCCTCAGGAAGGTCCACCACCACCATATGGGAGGAGGAGGAGGAGGAGGAGGAGGTCCGCCGGAGGAGGTTGCCACCACCACCACCGCCGGAGGACCAACCACCGCCTCCAGCAGCAGCAGCAGGTCGTCAGCAGCTCTCTTGGCTGCTATCCGACGGCGTCAGATTCTTTCACTGTGCAAAGTTTGCGTCGCAACCCCAGAGGATACTTCGCCGGTATTTTGGGGGTCTAAGTCGTCGATAGCATCCTGCTGTCTGTCGACGTCTAACAAGTCTGGATTAGCCTTTGATTACTGGCATCAGTTCTGAGCAAATATCCCTCGTCCTTTAGCATTAACGCGATGATTTCCCTCCGCCGTAGTCAGAGTCCTCTGCTGGGATATCGATCGTGGTGTATGTCGTCTTCCTCGATATGAGGAATGCTTTCGTGATAGCGGCGGTGTTTCAGCACCACCCAAATTAGCACCCGCGCCCGCCCTGTGGAGCACCGCGAGTATCCTCGAGGCCTGCCAGTACTATTCTTCAACCAACCCTCGACCTCTTCGAATCAGTGATCTGGACCTCCTGTGGCGGACAGGAGGATTGGATGCTGGTGGAGCGTTCTCGAGTGCTCCCCAGATACTCCTGATTGCTCTGTCGGGTGGGGTGTGCTTCAGGATCAAGTTGCAGAGCTCTGGAAGCGTTATCTTTGTCAGAATACCAATGAGCGAATTCTGATTTCATCGATGGTTCCAGTCATAGATCGAGGCGGGCAACTACGGAGAATGCTCCCAGAGCATCCGGGTCTACCGTGACCATTATGGAAGGTCTATCGAGTTGGCGGACACTTGATGGCGTTCGCTTCTGGGCGTTCGGCGGGCCGTCCACGTCGTCATCATCATCGCTCGTCAGCAACTTCTCTAAACTCGCGATTCCCTGCCCCTCGATAGCTTTTCCTTCTGCCCAACATCGGCAATGAGCCACTTCAAAGCGTCGGCGAGTGCTTTCTGCGGGTTCTTGATATTGCTTCCGTTCCACATAGGCAAGAAACGCTGAGAGGCGAAGCTCAATAAATGGAGGCATAGAGCATCGAACGCTGCTGCTCGGAGGCGGTTTTGTTGACCCAGCGGTGTTGTGCATCTCCGCTTTGAGGCTGTTGCAGACGTTAGTGTACACTTTAGGCAGGTTGATCAAACCTAAAATCATCTTTCTTTTGTTCGCTTTTGAGTCGTTGTGTGAGTGTTTTGAGAGATTGAGGGCGATGCTTCTGCAGCACCGGGAAACGCTTCTGGAGGACTGGCGTCTAACCGAGCAAGCCTGGGGCAGGATCTCGCGCCGCCTTCTTTCTGCTCTGGCGGTGGAGGAAGCGGGTATTGGTATCCGGCAGGGGCGTCGGAATTGAAAACTCTGTGAAGCACTGGCGGACTGCTTTTGGAGCAGGGGCCGAACTGAGGCTCGGTTTGACGGACAGGGCAGCCGGTGGTAGTGGCTGCCTAACTCTGGGGAAAAGCTGGAGACTTGTCGAACTGTTAGTTCTCTTGGGGCTTTGGGCTTGCTGCTGGGCCTGCTGGGCCTGCTGCTGTGCCTGCTGAGCGCTGTTTGGGCTTGGGTGTTGCTGGGCCTGCTGGGCCTGCTGCTGTGCCTTCTGAGCGCTGTTTGGGCTTGGGTGCTGCTGGGCCTGCTGGGCCTGCTGCTGTGCCTTCTGAGCGCTGTTTGGGCTTGGGTGCTGCTGGGCCTGCTGGGCCTGCTGCTGTGCCTGCTGAGCAGCTTTGTGGGCCAGGTGCTCTTGGGGCCTGCTGGGCACAGCTTCTTCCATCTTTCTTGAGCAGCTTTGTGGGCTTAGGTGCTGCCAGGCCCCTACTTTGGGCCTTTCTTCTGTCTTTGCTGCAAACGCGTTCTACATCCGGGCTCGGCTTCCAGGTTCTTGTCTCATTACTCCTTCTCCTTCTCATGTATCCTTGTCCCATGTCCATGCTCATCCTTATTACTCCCATTATCATTCTTAGCCCTTTTGTCCACATTCATGCAAGGAAAATTAAATTATTCTTCGAGAGCGGTGAAAGCGTTTCGCGAGGCGGTGGCAGTCAACACCGGGCAGCTGACGACTGCAGCCGGTGTCTCTCCCTATCTCTATTGGGATAGGCTGGGTGCCTTCCTGCTCTTTCTGAGGCAGCGAAGGTGAGGACTTCTCTTTCTGCTTCTCGCCTTCTTCTCTTTCTCCTGTGCCTTCCTCTGTAGCTCCTGCACCTTCTTCTGCAAAATCTCCAGCTCCTTCTGCTCCTCTATCTCCTGCTCCTCTATCTCCTGCTTCTTCCCCTTCTCCTTCTTCTTTTCCTTCTTTTCGGCGTTTTTGCTATCTGAATAAATGGGGTGTCTGGATCGCGATCTCGGCTTCTTCTGTGAGCTCTGTGGAGTGCTCTGAGGCGGAGTGAAGGTGACTATAGTGAATATAGAATATTTGATGAGTATGGTTCTGAGAGCAATAGAATTAAGGAGGAGGATATACCATCTTATATATGATTGCTAGATGTGCAGCGAAAGCTCGAACTTGAAACTTGAAACTTGAACCGTAAACTTGAAGCGTGGTGAATCTTGACTTAGAGATCTTGAAAGCTTTGATAGCAGTGAGGGTATGAAGTGGTAGTATTTGGAAGAGGTATTTGGAAGAAGGTAGTATTTGGAAGATGGATGGTTAGGAATCTCTCACGATCTGGAAGGAGGAGAAAGTGCTCTTATACCGAATAGAATCAGCTATTCCAGAGCTCATCATGCTTCGAGAGCACCCGTGTGCTATGGAAGCACCCATGTCTATCTGAGCACTCTCGAGTCTTTCCGGCGTATTGCGTATGGTCTTCCGGCCGTGCTCAATGTTTGCTCCAATACATGGCGTAGATCAATGCTCTGGCGAAAGCTCTCTACTCTGGTGGTTTGATTCAATTGAATAGCGTAGATGAATGCTTTCTGGGCGTCTTTCGGGAATCTTTCGATGGTAGTACCAACATGATGTCGATTGGATTTCAATGTTGGGTTGGAGTTTCTGTTCTTGTTGGTGTCGGGGCTCTGTCTATGAAGCCGAGTCGGACAGTGTGTATCGTTTGAGCTCGTAGTCGATATTGGTATTGAATTTTCCGTTGTGAGCGGTTTCTCACGGTTTCTCGATCTGAATAAACTTTTCGCGAGTCTTAACGAGGATGGCGAATCTTTGAAAAGGCAGAACGGAGGCATCGCTGGTGGCATGATTGCTGTTTCCTCTCGTTGCATGCTCGTGTTTGTGTTTGCAGTATTCCGTTGGAGATGTATGGCGTCAAGTCAGCCTTCTTTCTGCTTTGGAGAGTCTGGCGCAAAGCATCAATCATTCGGCAATATTTCTGCTAGCAAGCACTTTGCATCGTGACTAATCGCTGTAAAGCACTCTGCAACCTCTTGGCAGCGAGAGCCTCATTGGTGACAAATCGACTTGTAAAGCTCTCTGATTCTTCGGCGGCGCTCTGCAAGCGCCGTTGGATGACATGATTGTTAAGTAAGCACTCTGCACGCCTGCGAAAAAGCCTCACCGGCGTATAATTCTCGAGTTCAATGAAATCGTCGTCTTTTTGCAGCAAGAGGTACAGCTCCTCCGCGAATTTTGACAGAACATCTTGAGCAATCATCCTTTAGAAGCAGATGAATGGTTGAAATCAATATTCACTGCTGGAAGCGCGATCAATCAGCAGAAACCCCGGCAACTGGCAGGCGAGAGAGCATTGATTGCTATTCAGAGACGATTGAGTCCGCTTTATGATTCCATTCGGCGCGACCTCGAATCCGAATCATATTTCGTGATGGAGGAGGGGCGGCGATTCAAATGGGCATAAGGCATCTACTACAGTTTCTGGTATTGAGGAAAGCACTTTACGGCTCGGAGGACTACGACGAATCTTCATGAGCGCTTCTCCGATACCATAGCGCGTTCCGGTCAGTATCTGAGTTCAGAATGGCGCTATTTCACTGTCCAAAGCCTCACAGGAAACATCGACAGCTTCTTTCTGCATCCGCCCGAAAGCGATGTGAAAGTCTCTACAGCACTGGCTGGGCGGGGTTTTATCAAAGGCTGGAGAAATGAGCGACATCTTCGGAAAAGCGGCTGGAATCGTTCGGAGGTGGATATTGGGGAGAAGGTATCTTACTACTACCGGGATCCAATGGTAGTCGTCCGATATCTTCTAGAGACAGCGTGCCTTCGAGTCATTGGTGTACTTCATGCGTGGTGGAGCGTAATGAATTGGCGGCGAATGCGAAATCATCTGAGGAGATTGGTGGTGGGAGATACAGGTCCGTAAACTTCGCCTGTCAGCTTGAGGTCTTCTATGAGCGTTCGATGATCTTCGAGGCAGTCGCTGATCTTTCTCGACAGAATCGTTACGGAGGGTCCACTGTGGTCTGCAATTATCTGCGCGTCGGATGGCGTCGACAAATTTCAGCGAGACAAGAAAGCTGGCCAATCTATCTTTACCATAGGGAACATCAAGTTGTCGATTGTGCAATAAGCCTACAGGCGTTCATTCATTCTCCTAGGGCTGCTACCAGTGCCACCGAAGCTCGGGAAGAATACAACACTCGCTAACTCCGTGTTACGACGTCAAAGTCAAATGGCACTGCATCGCGCTCTTGGGGAGATCTTTCAAAGCATTCGCGAGTCTTTCTCGGGACGAGCTAATCAAATGCGCGCCAGTGCGAACGACTTTGCTTTCCGGTCTTTCGGTGGATCGCTGATCAACCAGAGCATTCAAACTTGCAAAACATCAGCACTAGTCTTTGCCCAAGATCTTGGTCGAGTTTAGATCTTGGGAGCACTTCGCTCTGTCTGTAATCGCGAGGACTGAGGAGAGTACTGCTATTTGGCGAGAACCCGGGCAATCTGGAACCGGTGGAATACCTTGTCACGAGATCCGTCAAAACACTCTTCAATGCTTTCTGGGGTATGCTTGAGGGTTAATCCGTCGATCTCAATAAACCGGACATTCTGCACAATATCTACCGCGGGGATGTTGAAGCGTGATGGAGTGGATTCAGGGCTTCCTGAAGAAGCACCATCGATTGGAGGAATTTGACAAAGCTTGGGCTTCGATTGCACCTTACCCTGGGCTGGCAGTACCAAACAAGGCATATCGTGCTACCACCCAATGGCAAGGGAAAGAGACGCGGAATCTGGGGCGGGTCGTTCTAGGAGCACGCGCGGCTGCTCTGATAAACCCGGGGGTGGCTGTCAGGAGCGAATTCGCAAAAGCGTTGAAATGCGTTCGAAGCCTAATAGACTTCCACTTAATGGCGCAATATGAAGTCATCTGTGCACCGCAGGACTATATGGAGCTATCTCGACGATTTCCATAAACACAAGGATATCTTTTTAGAATTCAGGGCGTCTGAAGACATTAAAGGGCGAGAGATCGAGCAAGCAATAAGTGGCTCCAGAGCTCAGCGACGCCCCGGGCGGCGTGGAGGAGATCCGGAGATTCGGGAAAGATCACACTTCAACTTCATCAAATTGCGTGATAACGCACTAGGGAAGCGCGTTGGCGCTTTGGGAGCATTCCTCGATACTCGCGGGACGTTAGCGAAGCTTGCGTGTCTGGCGGTGAAAGAACTACAGAGCGTCCAAATGGAGGCGATTGGCGTTAGAGATTCGAATTCTGAATCTGAAAGACATCGTTGGAGGTCCTGAGAGCACTGACGACATCCTCTGGAAGCCATCGGGATAACTCGAGGAGTTCTTCGACATTTTCAAAATCGAGGACCGCAAGAAAAGCCGAATGAACGCTCAATAGTAAGCGGACTGCCCTTGAAGCGTCTTTGCAACCCTCCACGAAATCGGAAAAGACTGTTCAACGTCGCAGATGGACTGCAAATGAGCTATAATGACGCTTTATCGCCTGATAAAGGAGTATGCGAAGATGCGGAATCTTCTCGAGCTTTGCGGAAGCTCTCTGAGCATTTTTTTTTTTCACATGCTTGCAGGTTCCGATACCAATCTTCCAAAGGCCTGACGTATCTGAGGTTCACAATATCAGGTGTCGGGAACATCATCTTTTAGGAAGGGAAAATAAGAAAGGATTGGGCGTGGGTATCGGTAGGTTCGCTCGAGCAGTGGGGAGTGTTTGAGGGCGCTTACCAGGGCGTGGAAATTTCTGTTCAAGGTCTTGAGGATAGCCTTGGTAGCATGGTATGTGTAGTTGAGCTGCTTGAGGCGAAGGATCGTGGTATCGCTGATAGCTCGCGTAGCTGAAGGTCTGTGGCGGAGGAGGAAGAGGATGTGGGTCGTGAATATTGAGTATATTAGGAATGGCCCATTTATTTGAGGTGGATGCTGGCAATTGGCTGGTAAATACTAGGATAGATTTGCGTCGTGGAATGAATTTAGTTGAATCTTTGTGAGAGCGGTCGTAAGTCTTTGTAAAAGCGTTCATGAGTCTTATCCGATGATGTGAGAGTATTACAGTGTTCTCCGGTGAGAGCATTACAGTCTATTGAATGACAGCAGTCGGGTCTTTCCGTGAAATTGGTATTTGTGAGGCAGATGGCGAGTCTTCTGAGTGGAAAGTTAGGCCAATAATCGTCTAATTCAAAATTAGGTAATGGATTCTGCTAGTGCTGCGACAGATTGGAAGAGGAGGTGAGTTTGACGCTCAGTATCTGAGTCTGTTATCCAGCAAGCTCGCTTCATGCGTAATCTTTCTTATGCATGGGAAACAATTTCCAGCAAATCGCTGGAGTCTTCTTAAGCGAGGGCATTGAGCTTTTCAGGCAGCGGCCGTCTGGCCTAAACCTCAAGGCTTAAATGCCTTTCACGAATCGACAGATACATCGCTTTTAGTCAAAGGTTTGGTAGCCATCTCCAGTATATCTGCGTGATCTTCGTATCGATATTCGCGGCCGTTCAGCGTGAAGAATACCGCGTGAGATATCGTTTGAGAGACTGGCGATGCCTACCTGCCGCCTTTGAAGAAAGCGTATCAATTCATATGGGTCTAAGTGGGGATGTCCCACCTTGAATAGTATTATCAAAGATATTTCCATTCTACGAGCATTGGTCGATCTTTATGAAAGCGGCCATGGTGCTTTCTCGGATGTGGGCAATATCTCTTGAACCTTGTTGACGAAGAGTGTCTTGGCGTGGCGATATGCTCCTGTGGTGTCTGGCGAGCATCTCGGTGAGAATCTTTCTCCTGGCGCGAATAAGCGGCGAAGTCTTCTCTGGCGTGAGGATATGTTCTGGTGGCGCCTGGAAGCAGCTCGTTATGATTTAATCTCCTGGCGCAGATATTAGTGGCGAGTGCTGTCGAGGCGCTGGCGTTGTCTCCTGGCGGGCACCGGCAGCGTCCGTGATTCGTTCTGAGTCGCAGGCGGAGCTTCATTTGTTGATCGTTATCCAGACGCAGGAGGCATACAGGCGTCTTAATGGCGAGAGAAGCATCGCCGGGTCTTTCTCAGGGCGATCAACACATTGCCTGGAGCGTGCTGGCGTGAAGGTGCCTGGCACCTAGAAGATCGCGGAGAAAGATTGGCGCCATTTGAGGGGATGATGCTGATATCGCAGAAGACTCTGTAGATAAGAAAGATTAGCGAAATAAGAAAAAAAGTTTCACATTGGTGACTATTCGGTACTGCTTTGAATGAATGCTTTACAGGAAATGGCTTCATTAACGCTAGGAAATGAAATATCACAGAAATGAAATAAGCTCACAGAAATGGAAATAAGCTCACAGAAATGAATGGCTCACAGGAAATGAAGTGCTACAGGAGGAAGGCTTTGGAGCGAATATTTCCCAAGGAGCGAAATATTTCCATGAAATGCGAATAAGCTCACAGAAATGAAATTCCTGATATCGCCAGGAAATGAAGATTTCGCCAGGAGCGAAGCTGCTTGCTTGAAATAAATTTGCTTGGAAGGCCGCAGCCGAAATATGAGCGACATAGACGATGATGCGCCTTGCTGCCAGAGAGGAATATATCGCCTGGCGTGCCGGCTACGGTAATAAGCATCGCTTGGCGAAAGATTACGCCCTTGAACGCCTACGCGAAAGATATGCTTCCTAACGCCTTTTACGCGAAAGATATGCTTCTGGCGACGCTTTACGAAGATTACGCTACGGCGATTACTGGCGATGGAGATTCTCATGCGGCGACGCCAGCGCTGGAATGATTCGTTCGGCGACGCTTCTAAGAAGAAGATTGCCTTTGCTGGCGCTCAAGGCGCTGCGTACGAGGCTCATACCGGAGGAATACCAGAGTATTGGCTGACACAATGCGAGGAAATTTTGAGGAACGCGGTCTGCAGAGGCCCCAGAATAAGAAGCGGCCCACTTCAAACATTAACACGGTACCAGATCTTCATCGGCGCCGGCAGATCGAGCCAGACGCTGCAGTGATCGATGACCTTCTTGATTTTGAACCTTCCCAAACGCTTTCCAATCGAAGTTTCCGTGAGGGGCGAATGGTTTGATATTCTAGCGTTGAGCCATACCGCCACCGACCTTATAATCGCTGGTGTTCGCAAGACTGGCTTCGTCGATCCCGCCAGACGCATCTCGCTCGAGGTGTTCCTGTATTCCCCGACATCCGCTTAACTAAGGCGTTGACATCTTGTTGTGGGTTGCCAAAAGTCGACGCGGTCAGGTCTTCAGAAAACGCGGTCAGAACCATAGTTACCATAAACGAGATTATGCGTTTTCAGAAACGGCGTTGTTAGCTGTGAACTCGGCGACGGGTAACCAATCAGTCCAGTCATCCTGTTGGTAGGATACGAGTCTGCAGGTATTGTTCCATGACCGCTGGCTCGCTCCGCTTGGCCGCTGGCCAGTGGAACGCGAAGACATATATCAGAATCTTCAAAGCGCACAACGATTTCCAAAACCTGACGTGAATTGGGTACCGCGATCGAACCGGAGGATGGTGGGTCATGGAGTTTCCAGACGTGATCAATGTACAGGCGCAGGTCCTCCGATCCGTGGTTGTGTGACAGGCGACAGTGCTTCATCTCGACAGCGGGTCGACTACAACTAGGATGGCATCCTTACTCCTTACTCCGCAGACCAGTAACAAAGTCCATTGATATATGAGTCCAAGGTTTCTGGGGTACAGGTAGGCGAGAACTCCGGGGCATGGTGCATGTCTTGCTTCGACTACAGGTATGGCAGTTATGGATATATCGCTCCACAGACTTCATGCGATAATGGGCCAAGAGTAGGTTCGCGCTTAGCAGGTCAAAGGTTTTAGTTTCTTCCGACGTGACCAGCCGATGGTGCATCGTGGTGTTCCTTCAACAACTGAAGCTCAGAAAGGTAGTCCCCAAGACGTAGAAATTTTTATTTCAGATGTCAGAAACCCCATGGCCAAGCACATTCGCCAGAATGTCTCGAGTGCTTATGCGCCGCATGAAGGAGTTCTAATATCTTATTTGGAAATGGATCAGTAGTGTACGCTTGTTTAAAAAGTTCTTCCAGGGGGAACAGTCAGAAGGACTGGGTTGTCGCCAACAAACCCAGATTTCCCAAATTCTGGGACTTCAACACTGTCGACTTTGGTGAGTCAGGCTGCTCATCCCTCCTCAGGCATATCCTGTGACCTCCTCATTAACGCGTCCGTTTTCCACCTTTCTTCCCTGGTCGACATGTAATTTTATAATCAAAACGCGATAGAGTTCGACCATCTGGCTTGACGATTTATTCAGTAGTTTTGGTCATAAAATATTCCAAGTTGCGATCGCTAGACCTCGATGGTTTCCACGGGGACATTAATTCCGCCTCCATTCTTCAAAACAACGGATGACGCCAATAATTCCTTATCGTAAATTTCATAGTTGCATTCCGCCGAGAGTTTTTTTATTCATATACGCTACAGGGTGTAACACCGGAATCGCCGAATCGCGAGAGACTCTAAACGTAGTCGAGGCATCGGATTCCACAACGATACGCCTATCGGGTCGAAGTGACGGAGGACAGTCGATGTGAATGCAGCCTTCAGGTGATCGAAGGCCGCTGACAGGCAGGTGACCATATCTGAACGTATTATTGTGGGTGAGGGCTGTAACGGGTAGCAGTATCTCGAAAGAACCCCCGATAAATCGTTTATAGAAGTTTGCAAACCCAAAGTAAATACCTGAATATCCTTAACATTCCGTGGCGCTTCCATTCCCTGATTTTCTCGACTTTCGAGGATCCATTTCCAATCCCTTCCTTGTAATTAACAGCCCCATATACTTCGCTTTCTTACGTGAAATTCGACTTCGGGCGCAAGATACAGGTCGTTGTTCGTGAGGAGAGGACGCTAATACATGGTCAATATGGGATTCCAAATCTTACTGTAGATCAGGATATCGTCCAGATAAGCTGTACAGAACCGATCGAGGAAGGGGCGGAGAACGTCGTTGATAAATCGTTGGAATGAAGCGGGGGCATTGGTTAAGCCGAACGGCATTACATTGTACTGGAAATGACCGAAACGGGTACGAAAGGCGGTTTTCCACTCGTCTCGGCGGCTATCCTAATCTGGTTGTATGCTGCTCGAAGGTCAAGCTTGATACCACTTCGCCACCGATCTGGTTAAACGCTTCTTAGACAGAGGCAGTGGGTACCGGTCCTGATGGTGAGTCGTTGATTCCCGGTAGTCTACACAAAATGGAGACCACCTCCCGGTTTCTTGACAAACAAAACAGGGCACCGGCAGAAGATGAACTGGATCCATTCATTCCGACGCTACTTTCTTCCTCCAAATGTTTCTGCAGTTCTTCACGAGACATACCATATAGGGGCCAAACGGGGTTCCTGCTCTTCTTTCAACCTGACGCTGGTCGAGGGCGGTGTGGTGGTAGCTTTTAGTTCCTCTTCTTGAAAGCGAGATAGATATTGATGGTAGATCGCCGGACGGGCCAGAGGGTCTGACAGCGGGGAGATTGTGTTGGGTTGAATACAGCCAATCACCTCCAAGTCCTTGGTAGTTTCAAAGAAAGCGGTCACTGACACCCTTTCTATTTCTAGATCGTGTAGTGGCAATGGACTAGAGATCCCTGACATAGGTTGAGACGTCATCATTGCAGTGGAGACAGTGAGGAGAGTCGAAGAGAATGGAATTAAGAAAATCGAGCTTGACATTATGCGCCAAGATCCAGGGATACCAAGGACTACAGGGTAGTGTCCCAGACGGGTGACATAAGCGGTGATGTTTTCAAGTGACCTTTGAATACGGAGGGACAGTTAAGTGTGGGTGATATCACCGAGGAGATTTCTCTCCCATCGACGACTTGTAGAAGCTTTTCGGGTTGGGCGAGCAGGTAGGAAGTTGGTGGTGGCATACTTAATCTCTCACAATGAACGCGATTCCAGAAGCTCCAGTGTCAACTAACGCAGAGGTTTTACAGATTTTATTTTTATCGATACAGAACATGAAACAACCAAATGATCTGAAAAACCTTGCGCAGAAGCGACACTAGAAACAGGACCAGAAACCGAAGACAAAGACAAAGAGATAGGAGGAACCTGTACTGAGCCACTCAGTGCAGGTCGTCCCCATTTCCCGACGGTGGGGAGCGGGGGCGCGGCATATTGAACGGACCAGAGAAAGAAAACCCAAGATCAGAAGAAACAGAAGTACCAGGACCAGAACCAGAAGAAGAAAAACCAGAACCAGAAGCAGAAGAAGACGAAGTAGTAAGAGCCCCACGCATCACCGGAGGTTGATAAGCCTCGGTGGTAGATGCAGCGCGGAACGAACGAGCATTAGTACGGCGGTTTGGGCACTCGGTAGCGAAATGTCCGGCCTGCCCACAGTACATGCACAGCCCTTGGGTCATGCGACGTGAGCGTTCGGCGGGGGACAGAGGACCACGGGGGGCGCGGGGACGGAGGTTGGATAGGTCCATGGGTACCGCACCACCAGGTGTATGGGATGGGTGCGCGGAAGTCACTGGGGCGGGAGCGGAAACGGAAGATCTTTGGGGGGCAGGGGCAGTGGCAGGGGCAGAAGTAGTGCGGGTACGGAGGCGAGCATCCCTGATGCGTCCATCCAACTCTTGTAGGAGTCGAACGTAGTCGAGTAAGGAGTCAGGGGTCGGGTGGTGGATCATGGCGTTGCGGAGGTCATTGGAGAGCCCCCGGGTGAGAGCATGTTTCTGGGCCTGTTCATTCCAGGCCACATCGGCCGCGAGACGTTGGAAGTCAGCAAAGTAAGCAGAGAAGTCTCGGGATCCTTGCGTTAGTCGTTCCAACTCCCGTTCGGCGGTAACCCGGTTAAGGCGGTGTCGAGAGTGATCAAAGCCGATGTCGGCAAGGTTGATGTTGGCACCATTGACCAAGGGCATGACTTGGCGAAGCGCGTCCGGTTAGCAGGTTGATCGCGTATCTGAGCTGTTGCTGGTTCGAAGTGAAGCGATCAGCGTTACCGATCATCTTGAGACGGAGCTGGGTGACGAAGGGACGGAGTGCCGAACGGGTACCATCGAACTTAGGCGGGTCAGGGATCTTATCAGAGCGTTGAACGGGTGCGGGTGCGGGGACTGGGACTGGGGGCTGGGCTTGGATGGGGGCTGGGACTGGGGCAACGGGTACTGGGGCCGGGGGTGCTTGTGTGCGAAGGAGGTGATTAAAACCTCGATTCCGCAAACTGCGTGGTGGCTCTTGGACCTGGGCTTCCAGTTCGGGGATGGCGGCGTTGTTGTTCGTAGAGGCGTTCATTTGTTGCTGTAGAGTGTCTCGTTCGTTAGCGAAGGTGTGAGCTTGCTGGAAGTTCTCCTTGCTGATCTGCGTGGATAGATTTGTATATAGGAGGTCTGGGTTACCGAGATAAGATTGTTGAAAGTCTTGAGGTTCTAAAAACTGAGATGGGGTTGACATTGCGTATCAGGAGTCGATGTAAGTCGGCCTATGGCGTAATCTCTTGTGGCGAGGTTCTGGAGACAAGACGAGGCGATATCGAGATGAGAATCGACTCGGATACGTTCGAGGACTAGGACGGGAGATCGGGCTCAGATACCGATCAAACAAATATATTTTTAAACAAAGAACTAGAATGGCTCCGCCTAGCGTGATAGGCTAGATGAGACCAAAAGACTTATATTGACTAGAAATAAAGACGTTGCGTAAGGAAAGAAGAAGAAGAGAAACAGAGACGAAGCGAGGAATATATATCAAGAAATCGCGATGACTAATCCTAATACGCATACCACGCATATAATGTAACCGATCCGATCTTTCCTTCCATAATCTGTAAAGCGCCTGGCGTGACCGTCTCTCAAGCCCTAACCCATCCATCTTATCCGTCGCGTCGTCCTTCACTAACAATTCGATTCCTCAGCGTTCTTGTGGCATAGCAATTGGGGCGGTCAAGGCGCGATAATCTTAAGTCTTGTGGCCATGACCTTGGTCTCATCTCTCTCATCTCCGTGTAGTATTTAAAGCACCTCCAATAGTTACGTAGTTTCGTATAGTTTTGTGTTAACCGTCTCATCTTGATTCTAATGTATGTTGCGTAAATCATATCTTGCTGTAACAATCTCTTTCATTATCTCTATCTCCAATCTTTGGTTGGTTAAATTTCAGTGCTGCTCAGTTCAGCTCCGATTCCTAGCTCAGTGCCAGCTCAGTGCCAGCTCCAGTGCCAGCTCGGTCGATTTCGATCTTGCTCGCAGTCTTTTCCGGTGGTCTTCATAAATCTTCTTTCCTTCTTTCTTCTCTTTCTTTCCGCCTCTTTCCTCTTCCACCCTCTTCGCCTCACCTCCCGAATCTCGATTATTTAAGTATAAAGAGTTCCGTTGGGTGGGCTGGTTTCATGCGGATAAGGTCAGGGTTAGGGTTTTGGGAGGCCGCCAGCAGGAATGAGGGAGGGTAACTGTATCAAAGCAGGCAGTAATCGCTCAAATCGAGAGGGTAACCGCACAAAGGAGACAGGGTAACCACACCAAGTCAGGCAGGGTAACCGCACCAAATCAGGTAGGGTAACCGCACCAAAGACACAAAGTTTGATGTGTCGTGCTTACTAAATACCCCTGTCGCTGTCAACCAATCAGACTGCAACGAAATGCGAAAAAGTGTATTCCAGTACATATTAGAAATCAGGTAGGGTAACCGCACCAAAGACACAAAGTTTGATGTGTCGTGCTTACTAAATACCCCTGTCGCTGTCAACCAATCAGACTGCAACGAAATGCGAAAAAGTGTATTCCAGTACATATTAGAAGGGTACCTTGGACTTAGCCCCTCACGGCATTGAGTTGGAGTGCATGTATGTACTTGTACTCTAGGAGATTATAATACGTAATCTCCTTCATTACAAAATCAATACACATGTCAATGTATCTTGAATATCATAATCATACCGTACTAAAGAGTATAGTAGAAAGTGACTACTAAAACCTGGGGTTAGGGGTTCTTTCCTACTGGCGTGAGTTGATGTTTATCGAGACCGGCTCATAGCCATAGGTGCCCGCTGTGGCTTTAGCGGAGCCAGTTACATGTATATAGGAAGCCAATCATACATGATCAGGCTGGTGCGCATGGGACAGCTCACATAGCATCAGCTAAACCCAAACTAATCGTACAAAACGGCTTTCTTCACTGTAAACCTCACACCTATTATCTCTACGTGATACACTTAGCTCTTTCAACATAGCAGAATATGAGTACTCGGTCTGTATCGCTTTTGTGTGTTTTCCCTTCTATTATGAGCGCTAGCTGACGTACTGTTGCTCGCAAAAAATTAGTCAACCAACAGATCCTTGGGTTCTTGCCCGGGACAGGTATCTCAAAACGCTCACAGATGAGCAAAAACAGCTCTTTGTTTGCGCTTCGTTGGAGAATGTTTTCTACACTTCAAGTGTTGAGCAGAGAAGCTACCAAGAAAACAGCAAAGCTGTCGCTTGGATAGCAAGGTTGAAGCCATTTACCGATGCAATCAGCAATTACGGAACAGCTCTGGATGTTTTCTCTAATACGTATTCACTTGTCATGTGTCCCCTCTGGGGAAGCATAAGAGTCTTGCTGCAGGTGACATCACTCTATCTTCCGGGTTTGTGGTTTGATAGATAGACTTTGCTGAATGATAGCAGATCGCGAGAGAATTCGAAAGCTACTTCGAAAAAGTAGTGGACATGCTCGCCAAAATCGGCGACATTCTTCCAAATTTTCGTGTTTATGAAAGGATATTTGCGGGTCACCACGCGGTATTCAATGCTCTATCTGATGTTTACCTTGATGTAATCGAATTCTGCTCGAAAGTCAAGGATGTCTTTTTAAAGGCAAAGTCAAAAGGTTGTAGCTGTTTTACCTTAGATATAAAATGCTAATTGTGCTAACTAAATAATAGCAATGAGTAGTTTACGCATCAGAGGACTGTGGCGGACTTTCGATAGAGAGTTCGGTGGAGTAGTGGAGAGATTTCGTAGACATGAAAAGAAAGTGGAAGCTCAAGCTCTTGTGGCGCATATGATCGAAGCGGAAAATGCGAGGCAGGAAATGCAACTTGAAAAAGCGCGGCAACTTGTACTTCAGAAAGGTATGACTCAAGGTGTTTACGGCGCAAATCATTTCTTTTGGTTGATACATCGGTTGATATTGATATCGATGTAGAGATGAAGCGACAGCAACTTTTGAGGAGACTATCGAATATAGACCACCAATCTAGGCATCGAAAGCTATGTAAAACACGGCATGAGAATACGGGGACCTGGATATTGAAGGCAGAACAATATCTGGAGTGGACTTCAAAAACCGATTCATGTTGTCTCTGGTGCTACGGGATACGTGAGTTATTCGCACTTACCACGATCATCAAAACCCCCTGACCTTGCAGATCTTATAGTATAGGCCCGGAGTACTGATGCCTTTCGTTTGAAACAGCCGGTTCCGGAAAGACAACACTTATGTATGTATTAAAGTTGTACGACTGTGATAAGCACTTTTCAGCTGAACAATCGTTTCTTATTAGGACATCCGTGGTTGACAAACTCGTAACTGACACTTCGTCCCCTGGGGCGCCAATTATGGTTTATTTTTATTGTGACTACACCAACGCCGATTCTCTTGATGTCTCTAGGATTGTGGAGAATTTTATCTTACAACTACTGTCAACTAAAAGCGAAATACCCGAGGAATTGGGATCCATCCTTCTTGACGCCTATGTAGGAATAAGGAAACCGGATTTTGATCAGTTATTAGATATCTTATCATCGACCATCAAGCTTTTTGACAACATCTATATTATTCTCGACGGGATTGACGAATGCACTGGCAGCAGTCGTACTGGTCTTTTGAAAGTTGTTCATTCAATTATGACGCCGGGCCCAACCGTTGTTAAACTTTTGCTTTCAAGTCGCAAAGACGTTGATCTTGAGAAAGCCTTCAATACTTATTTATGTTTGCAAATTTCAGAAAACGATATTTCTGCAGATATCGAAACTTTTGTTAATAGTATTGTTTCGGAAAAACTTGCATCTGGTGCTCTCACTGTGCGGAATCCGGCATTGGTTCAGGATATTTCAAGGGCTCTGACGAATGGCGCTCAGGGGATGTAAGATTTCCAGCCCATTTCTGCTTCAGCTGCCCATATGTTAGACACCCTAACTAATTTCATTCAGGTTTATATGGGTTACCTTTCAAGTGGAGGACCTTTGCGAGGAAACATGTGATAGCGGTATTCGAACAGTACTTCAAAACCTTCCAACAGGACTCGTGGAAACCTATAATCGAGCTTTACGGAAAATCCACATAAAGAAGCCGACCACAACCTTATTCGTTCAAAAGATCTTCAAGTGGGTTACTTGTGCCAGGCGCCCTTTGACCATAGACGAAATTAAGGAAGCCATATCCATTTCCCCAGGAGACCGAAATCTGGATTCAGATAACATTACAACAGACGAATCGAGAATTATTCGGGCCTGTGCGAATCTTGTGGTGTTCGACAGTGACGATAGAACAATTCGATTTGCACATTACAGTGTCAAAGAATTTCTGGTTTGTGCCCCCAATCATGACGAAAGCATCGCAAACGTACATTTTCAGCTCCTTGACGCTGAGCGTGAGGTCGGGGAAATATGTGTTACGTACCTTTCATTTCAAAATTTCGGGATGGAAGTCGCAACAACTAAGACACACGATCCCAAGACTTCTAACTGGGATTCGAGCCTTTTGAACTCGTTGTTTTTGTTCAGGGACTCTTACGTTGGATGGTTTGGAAACGCTATTATGAGTGGATTGGCACGTTTCCGAGGATACAAAAACACCCGAAGCGGTTTAAACATAGATTGGAACGAATACCTAAGGAAAGCGCCATCTGAACCACCCAAACCAGAGTTCGTCCAGAGGTATAGGCTTCTAAACTACGTCATTGAAAATTGGGCCGATCACACAATCGGATTTTCGGATACCGATAGATTATGGTCTCATTTCAAAAGTTTGGCTCTAGAAAAGCACCTATCCTTCAGCTTTCGGCCCTGGGGAGATCTAGGATCTACCAAGAATCTCCCATACATGTCGATGGTTCAATGGGCAATAGAAAAGGGCCATGGGCCGTTACTAAAGCTCCTTTTGGCCCCACCGAGAGGCCCTATCCTAAGCATATATCTCGACCAGAAGATAGAAGGTTTAAAGCTATCCGTTGCTGCATTGCATCGATCAGCCAGAAGTGGATACTATTCAGGTACAAAGCTGCTACTAGATATTGCGGGATTTCAACACGTCGATTTGAAATCAGCACTTGATCTAGCGGCCGATGGAAGGCACGGCCCTATTATCACTCTGTTACTAGATCGTATAACCCAGTTTTACTCCACAGATCACCATATTTATAATAATAGAGATGCACTGCATCTAGCAGTTGGACAAGGGAACGATACAATGGTTCAATGCCTTCTAGAAAGGGGCGCTATAGATTTAGATAGCAGAGACAAAAAAGGATATACAGTGCTTCATCTGGCAGTCCAAGGAGGGCACGATCAGGTGGTTCGATGTCTTCTAGATGGTGGTGCTGGTATAGATATTGCAGGCACAGACGGATATACAGCGCTCCATCTGGCAGCCAAAGGAGGGTACGATCAGGTGGTTCGATGTCTTCTAGATGATGGTGCTGGTATAGATATTGCAGGCAGATACGGATATACAGCGCTCCATCTGGCAGCCGAAGGAGGGTACGATCAGGTGGTTCGATGTCTTCTTGATGGTGGTTCTGGTACAGATATTATAGACAGATACGGATATACAGCGCTCCATCTGGCAGCCAAAGGAGGGTACGATCAGGTGGTTCGATGTTTTCTAGATGATGGTGCTGGTATAGATATTGCAGGCAGATACGGATATACAGCGCTCCATCTGGCAGCCGAAGGAGGGTACGATCAGGTGGTTCGATGTCTTCTTGATGGTGGTTCTGGTACAGATATTATAGACAGATACGGATATACAGCGCTCCATCTGGCAGCCGAAGGAGGGTACGATCAGGTGGTTCGATGTCTTCTAGATGGTGGTGCTGGTACAGATATTACAGACGGAGACGGATATACAGCACTCCATCTGGCAGCCAAAGGAGGGCACGATCAGATGGTTCGATGTCTTCTAGATGGTGGTGCTGGTATAGATATTGCAGGCACATACGGATATACAGCGCTCCATCTGGCAGCCGCCGGAGGATACGATCAGGTGGTTCGATGTCTTCTAGATGGTGGTGCTGGTATAGATATTGCAGGCATATACGGATATACAGCGCTCCATCTGGCAGCCAAAGGAGGGTACAATCAGGTGGTTCGATGTCTTCTAGATGGTGGTGCTGGTACAGATATTACAGACGAAGACGGATATACAGCACTCCATCTGGCAGCCAAAGGAGGGCACGATCAGATGGTTCGATGTCTTCTAGATGGTGGTGCTGGTATAGATATTGCAGGCACATACGGATATACAGCGCTCCATCTGGCAGCCGCCGGAGGGCACGATCAGGTGGTTCGATGTCTTCTAGATGGTGGTGCTGACGTAGGTATTATGAACCTCGAAAAGCAGACAGCGCTTGACCTGGCGATAATAGAAAAGCATATGGAGCTTATTCGACTTCTGCAAAAGGATAAAGGGGTTACAGCCAATCGGAGCAATGTTCTTAAGTACATCCAAGCATCCAGAGCAAGGAACAGTAAAGCTACAGCTGCATAAGGTAAATTTTCAAATCATGCTACTAAGCCTCAGGATAGAGAAATTAGCGATGCTAATCGTACCATCAAAGGATTTCCCTCTCGAAAAACTGGCCCGGCTAATCGATACTTTACCATCTGATGTTTATGCCTGTGGGACATGAATGGAGGGATGGCGTTATTAACCTTTTTTTTTTTTTTTTTTTTTTGTTTAACTCATTAATTACATGCAGACCGTAGTCTATGGTAATGGCGTTATTAACCTATTTTATTATTTATTAATCTCTTTGGTATTCTTACCCCACAGATAGGGTCATTTGTTGCTCCCAATTAGTTTATAATCCATTTCATAAATCACCCCGCCGGGAAGAAGCCCTACTATTTGATTATAATTGCTGTTTATGTTTTTTCTTTCTTCTCTCTTTTAATTAATTCATCTTTCATTAATGGAATTATTCATTGATTTCTTAAGTATATTCAGTCTTCTCTTCAATTTATCTTTAAACGTTACGTTAGTTTCTCTACATAAATTAATTATTTTGAAAAGGGCCTCTTCTAGACTAGACGTCACGCAACTAGCACCGCATCTTCTAGTAAGGTTTACTAGAGATTGATCATCTAGCTTTAGTACCTAGCCCTCGAAGTGAGTACATCAAACAAATTTAGTAACATTAACACCTCAAACGCAACTCGCTCGATCTTTAAGCACCTGCCGGACGCTCAGTTCTATCCTGGTCAATGGTGTGTAAACATGCATATATGAAGGTCGAGGGTATCCGATTTAGCCCTATACCGAACACTCCACGATCTAGTAGCGTCGGGTATTATTCAAGCTCGTAAGGGTAGCCACAGTGTGGTCCACGAGGACCAGTGCCTCTAATGGTGCAAAAGGACAAGGATCCTCGAAGACTTAAGATACCTTAATCCGAAGAGGCCATAAACAAAGTACATATACCCTCTATTTTAAGAAACACCACCTTTTTGGTTTACCGGGCCATTTCTTTATCGTCCTCTGGGTACTTTTTTTACTGCTAGACTCCTTTGTTTTCCAATAACCCATGTGCGTGTCATTTCTTGGCGAAGGAAATCTTGTTCCCTCGATCATTGATCACTGTCTCAAAACCTCGAACCGATTCGGCTTAGTGCTTTTTTTTTGTTTAACTCAGATTAGGCTTAGTGCGGCTCGTGAGCGAACATCTTCTGACTTGCCAGGCTGCTCGTCACGGGCCTCCGAGCTTCTAGTTTTGTCTGATGATCTTGTCTCTAGGTCTTAGATTTATAATTGCTAATGTGGCCAGTAAAGATAATAAATAGCACTCAGCGAGTGTTTCGTTATCGTTTAAATTCACTTGGTTACGTTTTCCTGATAGCGTACATACAAGAGAGGTGAGTGTAAGGGAATGTCCACCACATAGGGTCTGTTGGAGCACTTCAATACTCAGAGGAGCGGATAGCCTCGGAAATGCCCCCAAATGTAGGGCTGGATATTGGTTGATTTTGAAATCTACAGTATCGTACCGCGCATGTTTCTTCTGCTCGGATGGCTAATATAAGAAGTTGTGTGAAAGGCAAATAAATAAACCGTAAAATTAAGACATCTATCAGTGCCCACACCTTCCCCCGTCCCCTAATATATCATACAAAGCAAAAGCATGTCATCCTTCATTTTTTTTCTTTCCTGCTAGATCCTATCCAATTTGCAACGCTACCAGCCCCATACCAAAAGAAATACAAAAAAGTGTGGGCAAAGGGTAAAAAAAACAAAGAAACCCACACAAACTAAGTTTTTAAGTATAACTATTCATCATCCTCTTCCTCCTCATCTTCATCCATGCCCTCTGCCGCATCAATCTCGAACTCCTGCTCTTGATCCACGCCAATGTAACTATCGCTCATCAGGTACAGTTTCAACTCATGCTTGCCAGGTGTTGGAACGACGTATTCCAACCTGACATCCAATTTCTTTCCAATGGTAATTCGCTTGATGGCCAGCAAGTTCTTTGTTGCTTGCTCTCCAACAACAAGCCACCAGTTCTCCATCTTCGTTTGCGGGTAGAATGGTGCATGGACAGTGGTGTCAACTTCCTTGGACTCATCATGCTCACGCACAATCTTAACCTTGATGTAAGCTGGCGATCCTGCGACGACTGAGTCTTCATCTTCAAGCTCATATTCCATCTCAAGGTCAGGGTACTTCGTGCCCACAAAGGTTGAGATCTGGTTAAGCTGGGATTTATCAAGATTAAGATGATTGACTAGGGTAGCGCGTTTGTCATCTTCACTCATGAACGCCATAAATTCAAAGATATCATTGATCCTGCAGACACAACTTGTTAGTCATTGATTGGAGATCCAGAAAAGACGGAGGGAAACATACTCATGCTCTGTCGCAAATTTGTCCATTTCCGGACTAAAGAACGGAATTTGCTTAAGTGGACTATCCCTATCCCACATTGCCTGCACACACATTTGAGACAGCTCCATCGCGTTCATCGCGTTGATATGACCCTCAGAACTCAACACATCCACGCACGCGCTCAGTAAATTCAACACCTTTGACAACACCACTCCTTGGTCTGTTGCCAGGTCCGCCGGAAGCTGCATTCGCGAAAAGTGCGCTTGGATCAATACAAATGCTTTGAAATGTGGACTTTCGTAGTTGGGCTGTGACATCTTGACAGAGACATTATCGTAAATCCGCTTGAGCACTCTATCCTCATGGCGGCGAATCTGAATGCTTTCAAACTCCGTCGCTGAAGTAACAATTTCAAGGATACCCTTGAGCTTTGTCTTCCCTGTGAGCGAAAGAAGGAACGTCTGCATGGTGATGAAAGAAATATTATAATAAGCCGCAATCATAGCGGCATTGAGTGGGGTGACAGTATCATCTTCCTCGTCAACATCGATGATCTTTGCCTCGGCAAGGTCTTTCAAAGTGTTCTCCACCATCTCCGACAAATGTGTGCTAAGCCCTTCATGGGATGTGTCTGTCAAGCTGTAGAAACTCGGGTTCGCAAGCAACCTCCTGTAAAAGTAGGTGTAAGTGGACCAATCCACGGCATCTTGGGTGGATCCAATGGTTTTGGTGCTGATTTCGGTAACGAATGCGTCGTGAAGATATGCTGGTAAATGGGATTCGATCGGCAACGCCTCGTTCAAAAACTTCCTGTAGTAGTCCTTCTTCACCGCGGGTGTCATAAGAATCGCTTTGCCGCTCTTGTCTATTCCCGCTCTGGATGCCTTCCCAAACATCTGCAAGACCTCTGAGAGAGGGTAATCGATATATCTGTGCTCCCTCCCTTCGAAGAATTGCGTTCCCATCACGACAACCAAAAAGGCACTATTCTTCAACTCCCAGGCCACATCTCTACTTGCCAGCAGCACCTTGATCGCACCGTGCTTGAACAATCCCTCGACAATGAGCTTATCGTTCTTGCATAATGCCTCGTGGTAGTATCCGATACCATGGCTCAAACTCTCCTTCAAAGCCTTCTCCTCGACGTCGTTTAGGTACTCGGTAATGTCATCCAAATCGACGTTTAGGAACTTATCCTCATCTCCATCAGCAATGCAGTACGAAAGAATGTCTAGCGCGGTAGCCCTGCACTGCTTGCGAGAAGGAACAAACACAATGACGGGTTTGTCTACTGGAGTGCTGCAAATTGCCAGATAGGTCGGCTTTGCCATGGCGATCATCAAAGATGGCTGATGCGGTATCGTAAAAGATTGAATATGAATTTCTAGTTGTGTTGGTCGATCTCTGGGGCTGAAGTTGAAGATGGTATGCTTGTCTGCCCCAATCCATTCTCCCAAATCCCTGGCGTTACTCAAGCTCACACTAAGCGCAACAATCCTCATCGGATTCTCGGTTTGAACAGCAATATAGTGCATCCTCGACACTATGATCTCGTAATTGTAGCCGTTTTGACCGCCAAGCATATGCAATTCATCCGCGATGAATAGTTCCACGGTCTGCACATTCTTTCTCCTCTGCCACTGCCTGGACAACACATCCCACTGTGCAGGTGTTGCCATGATCAGATCCCCCCTCTCGAGCAATTTCAAATCCGCACTCGTCTCTCCCGTCAACTTGACAATTTCTTTTCCACCAGCCAAGCCACTCAATCTCTCTCTCCAGTCACTATATCTCATATCTACCAGCTCTTGGAAAGGCGCAATGTACACTGCCCTTCCAGGCTCATCGTCATCCTTGCTCCAATGCCTCAGCAGGGCAAACTCGGCACACACGGTCTTTCCACTTCCAGTTGGCGCACCAATGAACACGTTATCATCAGTATCGAAGAGACTCTTGAAAACTTGCGTTTGGATCTTGTTGAAGTGTCTCCAGTCTGGATAGAGCTCCATGTATTCTTTCTTCTTCAATGCCTCCACCGGCAACGGCACAAGATCTAATAGGGGTGTGTGCGGCGGGAATTTCTCTGGCAAAATCAGTTTCCGGAAAGACACAGCGAGCTTCGTTTCAGAATGCATCCAGCGGTCAGACACAACAGTAATAAAGTAATTCGGTGGCATCGGCTCCGTCATTGGCACTGTAAACTCGACCAAATGCTCATTATTTTCGCTCTCCGCATATTGGCGACGGAGTATGAATTGGTCGTGGAACAAGATATCTTCACCGTCACAATCCTCCACAAGAATCCAGAAACTCTCCGCTTGTCCATGGTATTCGACATCCCACACAAAATCCGGCGTTATTGTCAACTCTACCCTTAGCATACTCCTAGTGACGGGCTGAACTTGCGCTTGAACATCCAGCCTTGGGAACCTCTCAAGCAAGCTATGCACCAACTTTCCGGTTCTTGAGCTCGCACCGCCCTTACTCGAAAAAAGCTCTGAGAGGTGGGGTACGTCCATAGTGAAATACTTGCTCCATGTAAACTCTGCCGCTCGTTCTGCCTTGTTCACAATCGGCGCTAGCTGATTAGGTGGGATAGGAAACTGCCGGAACGGCGTCATAGTCGGCCACATTCGCTTCTCGGCCATTTTACACAGGTCGAGCGCTGTTTTCGCAACACTAGCCCACCCACGCTTGAGACAGATTTCAAAGATAGCACGGAGAATACGCCCTGCAGATTGTGTAACGTAAACCATGTCGGCCATCAATGCGAGACCCTCGAGTTTGAGACGTGAAATATAAGCTTGGAGGAGAACATTGATCTTTGCTTGCGGCTCTTCGATGCTCTCTTTGACAGGGATAGGCACTCGGGCCAGTAACTTTTGTAGCTCGAGTCTCTCTTCTGAACGTACGGGAATGTATTTAAACTCCTCGCTGAGCGAGAACACACGGAAGAGCTCGATCGTCGTAAGTGCAGGCTGAAGGTGGATGTTGTATGTCAGCATGGAGTTGTGTGAGATGTAGTAATGAGACGAGATTCTTCCAAGCTCTGTTGACTGTAGCTTTCCGGTCTTCTTGTCGTATTTAACGAGGTTACATTTTTCTAGCACCACCGCTGCAGAATGGATCAGATCCACACGCTTCTGCTCGAGCGCTTCGTCTTCGGCGTAATCTGCACCAACCGAGTAGAGACCGGGCGACCGAATCATACGAACGTAGAGATAAGTGTAACCCAGCCACTCCACGGCTTCATCTCTACTGCGGACTGTACCCAAAACAATCTCGGCGTTCAGGTTATCCGCAAGTTTCTTCATAAACTGCGATTCGATCGGGAGCTGCTGATTCAGGAGTGAAAGGTAGTACTGCATTTCTGATTGTGTGGTGATGATGATACCTTCTCCGTAAGTATCATACTGAGGTCTTCCTGCACGCCCCAGCATCTGTAGCACATCTTGGGGACTCAATTCAACCCAGCTTCCCTTCTCCGGAGAGTATATTTGCGTTCCCTTGATAATGACCGTGTGCGCAGGCAAATTAACACCCCAAGCCAACGTCGCAGTGCACACCAGCACCTGGATCGCCTTATCACCAAACAGATCCTCCACTGTTGTTCTGTCTGCACGACTCATACCAGCATGATGTATCGCGAATCCGTATGGCAATAGATCCTTCAAATTTGCGTCTGTAACCTGGTCTGCCTCGTGCTGAAGCAACTCTCGAGTGCCGGCGTCCGATTTCAGGATTTGCTGGATGGTTTCTAGCTCGAGTGCTTTGTCCCGGATGTATTTAGCGGTCTTGGCGGTTTCCTTGCGTGAGTGTACGAAAATAAGCATTTGGTTGCTTGAGGCTTGCTCAATGACTTTTGTGTAGCAAACATCGTTCATAGTCTGCAGCTGTTTGATAGCTTTCTTGTCGGTGATACCAATGAACTCTTGACGGAGTGGGCAGGGACGGAAGGTTGCGTCGAAATGGAAGAGGCCGGTATTCGTGTCCACCCTCAAGAAGCTGGCAACGTCACGGTAGTTAGGGAGGGTGGCAGACAGGCCGACAAGCCTCACGGGCTCTAGTGTCGACTCCATTTTACGGATAGTACGGGAAACAATCGATTCCAGAACTGGGCCACGGTCGTCGTGCAGCAAATGAATCTCGTCGATAATGATGAGTCGTACCAAATTCGTGTAGGACATATCCGTCGCCTTACGAGTGATAACGTCCCATTTCTCGGGGGTAGTGACAATGATCTGAGTCTCCATTATCTGCTGCTTTGTGAGCTGCCTGTCTCCGGTTAACTCGGACACTTTGATCCCATACGGCGCTAGTCTCTTCCCAAAGTTCCCGACCTGCTCTTGCACCAACGCCTTCAGGGGAGCAATATAAACAATCTTGAAGTCGTCCAGCTTGATCTGGCCAGTGACCGGGTCTCTGTGCTTCCCGATCTCGCGAGTGATTGTAAGCATTGCCACGTTTGTCTTTCCGGAACCTGTAGGTGCGCAAATAAGGAGATTTCCATCGTCCTCAAACGCAGCAGGATAGCACTTTGTCTGGATTCTATTGAGCTCTTTGCTTGTGCTAAATGGCACTCTTGCCCACTCTGGCATACCGGAGATTGGAATCGCTTTGGGCTCATTTGGGTCGATTTTCTTCTTGGGCGCCGGAACATGAATTTCCTCGTATCCCTTGAATGTACGCTTAGTAGAGCCTTGAGGTAGTTTAACTGATGCATTCGTCATAAGATGGTTTCCCTGCTCGAAAACGAAGCTCTCTAGATCGATAGTCTTCCGCGGCTGTAGGCCGCCGGTTAGACCGGAGGATTTGGCAGTGGTTTCAGGGCCTGTTGGGATCGCGGATGCCGGTACATCAATATCCATTACATCTGCTTTCCCTTTCTTACCCGCCGTCTTCCCGTCGAGATCCTCGGCCTCACGACCTCGAAGCTCGTCAAGAATTTTACGGTATCCGGTGCTTGCCATCGTCTGTTCTATTGCTATGCGCTCTTCGGACGACTCGCCAGCGCGCGCTAGACGTGTGCACCACACTATTTTGGCATTGTTCTTCATGAGCACTTTAACAAGTTCGAAATGCTCATAGTCGAAGACCTCGATAAGCTCGTTCTCGACCTGGCGAAGAGACTTTTCAGCCTCGGGGGCCAAAATTTCGAGAACCTTTGTGGCTTTCGACGACGCAAGATGTGGATCGGGGTATTTAGAGCTGACTTGTCGTTGGAGCCAGTATGCATCGATATCGTGAGCGGGGACAATGTCTTTGTCGACTGCCTGTTTCCGGGCGTCCTTGCCCCGGTCTTTGGTTCCGCCGATGATCAATTCGTCTTCTGATTCTGCGCCCTCTGCGGCTTCCTCAGTCGGTTTCTCGGTGTCTGATGCATCGTCCATTTCTTCGTCATCCGTTGAGTCCCCGTCCCGAACCTCAAACTCAGCCGCTTCGTCCTCATCTTCATCCTCTTTATCGAAAACAACGGCGACACCCTCTCTCTCATCTAGCTCCTCACCGCCCGCACCATCTCCACGCCCATCCATGGCCTCGTCCTCATCGCCAGTATTCCAATCATTGATTTTTTTCGAGAGATTTATGAGATCTGTGAACTTCTTCGAGTCCGTTTTTTCGCCGATGATGTCGTCGATGTCCCGTTTTTTGTCGAAGTCCTTCTTGGAGCCGTCCTCGTCCTTTAATATCTCAAGGATCGCATCTGCCGCGGAGCGTACTACAGATTGCGGCACATCACCGCCGAGCAAGGTTGCAACAAGGGTGAGGATTAAAGAATACGCCTCGCGTGTTTCTGCGGTGCGTGGGTGATACACAAGACCTAGGACGTCGTCTGTCGCCGACAGAATACTCCCGCCATAACTCGAAGCACTATGACCACCGATTAGCAAACCACACGCCTAAGATCTCTTTAAACCCATGTTTTAACACGCGTTGCTTCAAAGCTGAAAGAGGGGGGTGGGGATAAGGAACAGTAGGTAACATACTCTCTCTTGCGTTTCCGCTTTTCCCGGTCAAGGATATCCTTCCCTTCCTCCATGGCATCGATATTCAGCTTCTCCCTCTTGCTCTTCAGCTTCGCCTTTGGAGCCGTGTCGCGCAGGACGCGATCGCCCATCATCTTGATGTCCACCTTTCCCGCCATCGACTCGGGGTCTCCCGTGGCCTCATCTGTGCGCCGGTGGATGAAGCGCTTGTCCGCCTGGAGGACCAGGTTGGACATGTTCGCATACTTGTATTGGGATTGGTCCGCCATGCTTGCGTCAATGCCTCAGACGAGGGCTTTGGGGGGTGGGGGGGAGGGAAGCTTCGTCGCGGTTGTGTGTGTAGGGGGATGGGATTGGGGTATTGGAGACGTGAATTGGGTTATGGGGAGTGGGTGTAAGAGGGGGTTGGTGTTGGCAGGTTTGTGGGCCCAGGGAGGTCGTCAAGTGAACCTAAGGTTGGTTCGTGAGTTGGACGTGCTCTGGCACGAAGACCGGGGAGGCGAGTTGAATTTGCCAAGCCAAGCCTTGCCAAGGACCATGACTAACATTTCAAGGACGTGTCTACTCTAGCACTAGATCTACAATGCTCATATGAGCCATCATTTATCTACTGGACTGGTTTGTAGGTTCGTAGTGTATTTGGGACTATCCATTCCGGAAGTTTATACTTGGCTTTGACTCATGTTGGGATGGATGACACTTGGGCTACATTCACGGCATATCACTCGACGGCATATTCCATAAGGACGGGACCTACAGACATGCGTTCCAACAGCTCAGCGTCGCCCAGATAAAAACAGTGTCCACCTAAAGACTACAAAAAAGTGTGAGTTTATTGCCTACAACTTTAGGCCGCTCCAAACCGGCCGTGTAGTCCAAAGTAGCATGGCACACAGGTTCGTATATATTATATTATATGTATTTTTGATAAGCGTATAGTCGAATTCTCCTATTCATAAGGGTACGCTCGGGACCGGAAATTCGTA
Source organism: Morchella sp. 2018-W38C (assembly GCA_024713705.1). NCBI lineage: Eukaryota > Fungi > Ascomycota > Pezizomycetes > Pezizales > Morchellaceae > Morchella > Morchella sp. 2018-W38C. The sequence continues at coordinate 1,081,662 of JAMJEX010000021.1, read as the reverse complement.
CTGTAGCCCCCGGCCCGTCACAGAATATATGGGTGTAGAATCATGTAGCCCTGGCAACTAACAAGCACAACCTCTCAACCTCTCAACCTCCAACTCTCAAGCCCTCAAATACATATACTACTACTCACCAGTGCTCAAGCGTGCTATACACCTAGGCCTCTCTACATAGCTAGTATTAAAAGATTTGTATTCCCAGCCACCGTTAACGCCAGCAACAACCCACCTTATCTAGCAAGAACCAGAAATCCACAAGCTCAAATTACACAAGCTCAAGTCTCAGCACAAAGTATAAAAACTAAAAACTTAAACATAATAAGCATAAGAATAACCCCCCCGCCCCGCCCCGCCCCGCTATCTACCCCCCACCTCCCTCCTCAACCTCCCCGCCGCAGAAGTCGGCTCCGGCGCCGGCCAAGTCGGCACTATATCATCAATCTCCTGTCCACACCATTAGCCCCACGAACCCCATAGGCAAAACAAAACCAACGTATAAAGGGAGCAAGGATGCTTGCTTACATCCAAAAACGTCCTACTATTCAGCACACTCGTGCCCCCCAACACCACCCTCACCCCCGGCGTCGCCGCATTCACCTGCGCGACCAGCTTCGCCTCCTCATATGTCGTGCCGCCGACCATAAACACAATGACATCCTGCGGCTTCTCCCTCGTGCCCGTGCCCTCCACAAAGGGATGCGTCTGCAGGCTCAGCCGGCCCTTGATCAGATCGTTCAGCACCTGCTCCATCCGCGGCACGTGTTGCGTGTACACGTTCTCCACACCCTTGAGCCCCTTGAAGCCCGTTCGGGCGAGCGAGAAGATCGACTCCGCCTTCGAGACCACGTCCTGCCGCTTCACCGACGCCTGGTAGGTCAAGAGGTTCGGTATGACATTGACACGCCCCTGCGGGACGCCATTGACCGCGAGGAGGTCGAGCAGCACCGATATCGCGCTGTTGTTGGTGCTGCCGTAGCGCAAGCTGTAGAGCGCCACCAGGCGGACCTTGTTCTCGTGCGGTATGTTTGACTGGAGGAGTCGCTGGATAGTCTTAAGGTCTGTTGCGTGGGAGTCGTTGCATGCGAGACTCTGTTCGAGCTCGCTGACCTCGAGGAGGTTGTATTTCTCGACACGACGGCTGAGTTCGCCGACCAGGGTAACGTGCTTGCTGACGTTGCCCGAAAGGCGGCGGAACTCGGGGTATTCCTCGACGAAGCGCTTCATGTCGGCGATGCTCTCGATGTTCATGTTGGATTTGGTTTTGTGCTGGTACTGGTCGACGTACTCGCGGATGTTGCCACCGAGGTCGCCGAAGTTGAGGTACATGTTCTTCTTGAAGAACGGGTCTTGGTCTTGCGATAATACGATTTCCTACCAGAGTCAGCCAACGCACGAGAAATCCACCCACCAAACGGGCACATACCTTCAACTCCGGCCTCACATCCGGCACCTCCGACAAGTCCACCCGCCCATTCTGTATGCCCAACAACTCATGCACCATCGCCTGGTACGTCCACTGCGACAGCAACGGCGTAATCGGATCATTCCTCCTATCCAAGATCAGCAATATCGGGGGCGTATCCGCGCGCCTCCCAAAATCAAACAGCTGGTCCTCCTGCCCAATCTGGTACCTGACCTCGGCCGCCAGCTTCTTTGCCAGCGCACTATTCTTCTCATACCGGATCAGCGGCTTCTTCTTGAGACTCAGCAGCACCGCGAGCACGCCGTCGGCAGCCCGCGAGAGCGAGTCCGTGTTCCACATGTCCGGGCTCGACGACCAGATCCGGCGCTGCGGGCCACCAAGGCTCAGCGCGAAGAGGTCCGGGTTGATGACGAGGTAATCGGCAAAGTACTCCTGGACAACGCGGACAACCTCGTGGTCGTCGGCTTCGGCGAGACGCTCGAGCGCAGACTTCTTGACGATGTTGCTAAAGTCTGCAGACAGCTTCCAGTCAGCACCGCCCCAAGCTTCAACACCAAGAGGGGGGGGGGGGGGTACAGATGTGGTACTCCCCGTACTTTGGGTCCCGGAACTCGTCAATCAAGAGCTGTATCGCATCCGACGAGGGCCGCACGAAGCACAGGCACCGGAGATGCCGCATCTTCTCGCGGTCGGCATTGTCTAGTCGGCTTCACTCCGAGCCATTGTCAGCAGCAAACCATGGCACCGGGAGCTGTGGAGGGTCACAAACTCTATGAGGTACACCTCATGTCCCAGCAGCGCAGACTGTGTGATGGCTGTGGAAACAATCGAGACCTACTCACTGAACGGTCAGCCCTGCGGTCGGGGTGCGCGGGGTAGAGCCGGAGATGGGATGAGGCTAGGCTAGGCTAGGCCAGGTTAGGTCGTGGTGGGGCAACAGACGGTTTCGCTATCCAGCAGGAGGATCTTCATCTTTCCCGAGGAGCCCGCGGCCCCGTCGGCAGACACCATCTTCCCGACATAATTGGAGACGGCGAGTACGATATCCATTTAGCTGGCGTTGCGGGTGTTTTGTGCTCGGTGGAAGCCGTGCTGTCTGCGGGCGTTGGTTGGGTGGTGGGTGGTGATGGGTGGTGATGGGTGGTGGGGGGAGCTATCGACCTGTGTTGCAGTTGCAGTCAGTTGCAGTCAGTTGCAGGTACCGCCGCGGTGGTGGTGGTGATGCCAAGACATGCAGATGCTGGTCCTGGCTGCTGCGTCATGGGAGAGCACTCGGTCAACCAACCACCAGCTCTCCCGGCCCCCGACCACAACTTGCAAAAAGACAGCGGTAAAACTAAAGTCTTGTAAACAGCTATACCGCCACAGTGCCTAAGCTCCACTCGCACACCTCGGCCCAGGCACTCCACGGCGGCAAGGCAGGCTGGGCTGGGCATATGTGGGTGGTGATGCTGGTGGCAGCTGTCGTTGTGGGCTGGTGTAAAAGGGGAGATGGGCATCGCAGCGCCCGCTACAATGTACAGCTAGATGCTACTACATGTATATGTAGTACTGGGTGATCGGATCGGTATCATAGACACCAAGAAAACCCCCCAGTGCGGGTCTAGAGGAAAGAGCACCTATACTACATACATACATACATGTACCTACATGTACATCGGTTTACTAGGTGTAGGTGTAGAACAGCGCATTCTACGGGTGGTCAAAGCTGGTAGAGTATATGTCCAACGTACAGGCAGTAAGATACGGGCCCGGCTTCACTATCGATACGTACTTGGCGTATGTTACAGAAGGAAATTAACGGTAGGAGGACAAAGACCCCCCGTCCCGGGATTCCAGGTGTATGTTCTTTCCCTATCGTCAGTGCGGGCGAGATTGAATGTACGCACCAAGGATTGCGGTCATCGCAGAGATATTGACTCTACATATGCATGGCTGAGCCGGGCCATCGAGACCGATGCTGCGGCGTTGTTCATCTCACCGGCTCCGAGTTGGAAGTGAGTTCTGGAGTAATGATTGGATACGGGCTCCAGAATAACAGCCTACGGCGTGGTTGTGGGCTCATGGGATGTCACTCGTTAATTGAAGCGGGCCGGTGGGCTGAGGCCTATCGTCATCTCCTCTATTGCTATGTATATGTGTGGTGGTGAACAGTCACATGTGCTTTTAAAACGAACTCCTTCGTAGTAACTGTTCTGTTTGGGTTCTTTGGCCCTTCCTTAAAATCCATATATCACCGCTCCCACCTGCGACTATCTAGAAAGTATCGGCCAAGGAACGTCCAGGTCCTACTCTTCCAAACCTTGGCACACCATGATATGCGACATACTCAATTTCCGCAATATCTATAACACCCCGTAAAAAGAAAAAAGAAAAAAAAAGTCTGCATTAATACCTGGTATCTCGGGAACAACATTTTCCCATCAACAGCGCGTGGACACCCCGGGCCCCTCCCGCCGCCGCCGCCGCCACCCTCCCCCTCCCCCTCCCACCCCTCTCTCAGTTCTGCCTTGGCTTCACGATGCCGTCATGCACGACATAATGCACAACCGTACTATCGTCCGAGACCACCGCCAGCAATATCCTCTTCCCCCTCACCCTGCCCCCGCTCTCGCCCCAGTAGCCCTCCGGCAAGCTATCAAACACCTGCGCCCACTTTCTCAGTGTCCACTTCTCGCGCAGGTCGACGGGGAGCACCCACTCGTACTGGCTGCGCTCGGGGCTGTTTTTGTCCTCGGCGTTGTAGGTGGAGGCGCTGTCGGGGTCGATGTAGACGGGATCGGGCGGGAGGCCGGTGATGAGGGGGCGCGGGAAGGAGGGGGAGCTGTGGATCACCAGGGAGGACCAGTCGGCGAGATGCTCGAGGTTTTTGTGGACTGTTTGGACGAGATCTTGGAGGTGCGGGGTGGCGGTGTCTGTGGTGCCGGTGGAGGTGGTGGCCATGGCTGCTGGTGCTGGTGCTGGTGCTGGTGCTGGTGTTGAGTTCCGGTGGTTGTGATGTGCGGGTGTGGTTGTGTAGTTGTGGTTGTGGCTGCGGGGTGCGGGCGCGGTAGTGGTTGGGTGCGTGTGTGCGTGTGCGGTGTGCGGTGTGCGGTGGGGTCGTCGACGATGAGTGCAACCGGCTCACTCTCTCTCGAAGTAGATCAGGGACGAGAATTTAAGCAACTATGCAACGTCGGTCCGTTCTGCAGCGCCTCTCGTCCGCGCGACCCGCCGCCGCTCCCCCCGCACACGCAGCCAGAGCGCAATGCCTCGCCCGTCTCCCCCGCCACCCGCAGCTGCAGTCGCAGCAGCGCTCACTCTCCTCCGACGCGGGCGCGGGCTCTCCTCCTCCGCCGCAGAAGTTAGCCTTCGGCCAGCCACTGTTTGAGACACACCCGCACCTGCTCAAGCGCGGCGAAGGTTCCCCCCCCTCCACTTCTGCTGCTCCAATTGCACAGTCAAAGGCAGAAAAGGAAAGAAAAGAAGACAAAAACTAATGCTCAGAAATGTGAATAGTAACCCCCGGAATCTCGGCCCTCGAATATGCCATGCGCCGGGCCAAGCTGGCCGCAGAGCTGCCCGACAACTCCATCGCAATCATCCCCTCCTCGCACGTAAAGTACCGCTCCGGCCCCGTCTTCTATGACTTCCACCAGAACCCCGACTTCTACTACCTCACCGGCTTCCTCGAGCCCGAGGCCGTCTGCGTCATCAGTAAATACATCCCCCCACTCCCTCCCACTCACCCGTAGTAAAGGCTCACCCCCCCACCCCCACCCCGCAGTCAAGGAATCCGGCCAGCCCGAAGGCGAACACATCTTCCAGCTCTACGTGCGCGACAAGGACCCCAAATCCGAGCTCTGGGACGGCGCGCGCAGCGGCGTCGAGGCCGCCACAGAGGTGTTCAACGCCGACGAGGGCTTCAACATCGACAACCTTGAGCTGCACCTCGAGCCGTACCTGCGCGGCGCGCGCAGTGTCTACACGGACCTGTCGGTGTTCCCGTCGCGCGCCGCCAGTGTGTTCCATGCGTCGTTTGTGCACTCGGCGCCCGACACGTTTTCGTTTGTGCACAGGATCAAGAAGAAGGCGGTGCCGCTGGCGCCGGTGATGCACGGCCTACGCAACGTAAAGAGCGCGGCGGAGGTGGCGAATATGCGGAAGGCGGGCAAGATCAGTGGGAGGGCGTTCAATATGGCGATGCAGGAGAGGTTTGTGACGGAGAGGGGGCTGCATGCGTTTTTGGAGTATCAGTTCAAGGTGGGCGGGTGTGAGAAGGAGGCGTATGTGCCTGTTGTTGCGGGCGGACAGGTGAGTGTCTAGCCCCGCTGAGAAGGAGGCCAGAGAGAATCAATGTATTGACAAGCGCAATGGTAGAACGCATGTACAATCCACTACACCAGGAACGACGAAACCCTCAAGTAAGCCCCGTCTCCACCCTCCCCCCCTCCCCCCACACCCACTAACTACCCCACCCTCAGAAACGGCGACCTCGTCCTCGTCGACGCCGGCGGCCAATACGGCGGCTACGTCACCGACATCACCCGCACCTGGCCCACCTCGGGCACGTTCACTGCCGCCCAGCGCGACCTCTACTCCGTCGTGCTCGCCGCACAAAAACAGTGCGTCTCGCTCTGCCGCGAGAACGCCAGCCTGTCACTCGACGCCATCCACTCGGTCGCCGAGACGGAGCTCAAGAGCGGCCTGAAGCAGATCGGCTTCGACGTGGGCGGCAGGAACATGGACACCCTGTTCCCGCACCATGTTGGCCATTTTGTGGGGCTGGATGTGCATGATTGCCATAGCTGCTCGAGGAGTAAGGGGCTGGTGGAGGGGCAGTGTGTTACTATTGAGCCGTGAGTTTATCTTTGTACCTCTTTCGGGGGGGAGAGGCTAATGGGGGGTGTGGTGTAGGGGCGTGTATGTACCCAACGACGACCGCTGGCCAGTGCATTTCAGGGGCATGGGCATCAGGATCGAGGATAGCATCTGCGTGGGCCAGGAGCACCCCATCGTCTTGTCGGTGGAGGCTGCGAAAGAGGTGAGTCGATATGTATTATTGTGTGTGTGTTGTAGACGGAGAGAGGTTGCTGACGGATGTGTAGATTGTCGATATCGAGGCGCTTGGCGAGAGTATTCGCGCGTTTTAGTATTAGGTGTAGATAATAGATGTCTTTAGAAAAGTGTGTAGGGCGAGTGATGGTTGGTGATGCGGTATGTAGTGGTGGTGGTGGTTATGGTTATGGTATAGGTACTTCCCATTGCATGCTAAGGGCGTGCGGTATCTACTGCGAAAATTATACAGACTCCACTAATACGAAAACTATGGGAATCCACCTTGTCTAAGTGGGTGAGTGGTCATAAACTAGCCTGTGTATGTACCCAGTTTATAGCAAGGGTGAATTCGTACTTCATGCGCAAATACTCTTATAGCAAACATATAGAGAGATCCTACTATAACCCAAGGAGATAAAATAACCGCCCTACCCCCGAGTCTTTCTATCTACATGTAGTTTATGGACTCTATTTCTTAACGCTTCAGGACATGTAGCATCACAGCCTATCACTCGATTCCTTGGTGTATCGTGTCTGGTGCCTACATGTATCTACCGTTGTTAATTCTCGATCTCCGCCTTGCTAAATCATAATTCCGGGCGAGAAAAAGCAGATAGGTGTATGTACCTGCACGAATTCGTGAAGTTTGATACGCCAATTCGCCTTCTCCGGACTTACCACATACAAATACGGAGGTGATGGATTATTCGAGAATGAACGGTGCATGTATGGAAACGTTTCCAAGCTGTTTTGTGGCCGAGAGCCTCTCTATCTGAGGTCTAGCTAGAGGGGGCTGTGACCGTGGATGCCCGGATGTAGGAAGTGGGAGTGCAGTGGCGATGGTTAGACTAAGCTTTTATTTGACTTGCAACACACACATGGATGCTTAATTGAGTCCGACCATGCAGCGGGTGGGGTTTGTTTCAAAGCACATGCTCTGCCAACCTACCCACAGTGCTCCCAGTGTAGGGTGGGTGTTTTGGGTTATGTGTAGGTTAGTCCTAGATGGTGCTGGTTGAGACAAAGGACTGGCTGTCTCAGGGTGTATATTCAAGAATACCGCAGGACAATGAGTACTTCAGAGTAATCTATGAGCTATAATCTATAAAATGCCTATATCTTGAGTGCTTTCCCCAGACTGGGGGCTTGGGTTGGTGATTTGCTTGGAAGCGGGGGATGAACAGAATCATAAACTATCACTCGATTACCTGTAATCTTTGGGTGGCATAGATTAGAGTGCAGATCTATAGCTAGTAGCACCCCAAGACTCGCTGCTTTACTCACCGCTTGAAAAGGAAGGGTGATTGGCCTGTCCTTTTTTTTACACCGCAATTGGTATCACAAGAACAGCCAGATACCTTGCCCGCCCGCACCCCCGTGACTACGTTGAAAGAACGTAGATTGCACAATTCACACAAGGAAAGAAAATCACTCAATTTTTCTTCAGCCCCTCGCAACCGCCAAAGGCCAACGAAAAAAAAAAGAAGAAGGCATAGTAGAGCCCCAGACACAGTACTGACCCGCGACTCGGCTCCAGCTACGAAGCTGGCAGCATCCCTCACGGAAGGTTCGCATGTCTAGGGGAAGACGAAAAGGAAGCAAACAGGGCTTGCACAGTACCAAAAAGTGAGGCGTTGGGTATACTAAGCTACTTTGTTGGGTACTGATTGAGGTGTCATCAGAGTGCTATTAATGAGTAGTGTTAGCCTGCCTTTTTTTGGATTTTTGATACTGTTGCCCGGTTCTCTCCCAGTTGTCTGTGGGTTGTAGAGGTGGTGCGGTGGAGGGGTTTATATAGGTGGTGGTGGTGGCCGGGCGTTTCATGTTGGTCCATTATCAAGATGAATACTTTTGTTTCTTTCAAGATGGTTTGATTGATTATTTGACTACCTACCTAATAGTACACACCTCTTTCTTGATTACTGCCATCTCAACTCATGGGCACATCTCCACCACTCTCCTTCTTTAGCCTACTTCTCGCAATCCCCAGCAGAAACCTCTCTTTAACCGCCTCGTTCAACACCAGCCTAACAGCCGTCGCAGTGGTGATCGCCCCATCCATCAGCAGATCCAGCTCATCCCCACCCTGATCCGCCGTCTCCAGGGCCCCCTTGGTCCAGAGCAGCGTGACCTCATCCCTTCCCGCCATATACCCCACGACAGCCGCCGACACAACCTGCCCGCCGTCCACCGGGCTCGGATCCAGCACCACCACAGGCGCCGGTAAATCCACATCCATAGCATCGCCCCCAGCAGGCGGCCTCCTCACCAGCGCCGCAACCCCGCCAGACACCAGATCCACACACTCGATGCCCGCGTCCGCCACCGCAGCACTCGCACACGTGATTGCGCCCGCGAGCACATTCATGAGCCCGACCTCCACCCCGTCGTCATCGTCGCCGTCCAAGCCGCCCTCGCAGTCCAGTACCGTGATGAAGATGTCGATGCCGCTCTTTGGGTACGCGGCCGTCTTGATGCTTTTTACGAGTGCGTTCTGGAGCTGGACGGAGAGGTCGCGCTCGACAGCGTCGCGCACGTAGCCGCGGCGCTTGTGGGGCGTGGAGAAGGGCGCGAACTTTAGTTCTGCGGTTAGGCGGGCGTGCGGTGAGAATGGGGCGCTGGGCGGGAGTGGGCGCGGGCCGTAGACGGAGGCGGTGAGTTTGAGTGTTGGGGTGCCGGCGGGGGCGGGGGATGGGAGCTCGAGGAAGGCAGAGCCCGTAGCAGGTGGAGTGAGGGAGGTCTTGAGGACTACTAGGGGTTAGCTAGAGCGATAGGGGGAATTGAGGTGGTAGGTAGGTGGACTTGCATATTTTTCGGAGAGCATCTGGAGCTCTGGGTGGGAGCTGTTTGGCCTTGGGCGCGCCGGCGTAGACTACGGGAGTTGTACCCTCCGAAGGGCCATTTATACGGCGGCGGTCAGTCATTGTGATGTTTGAACGAGTGGCTGCTGCAATTGCCCCAGTTTCTCGTTTTGAAATCGTCGTTTGATACCGCTCAGACTCGACTAGCGGCGGATTTGGGCTAGTTTGCTTGAATGAGGCTCAAGCGAAAGCCGACTTCAAGCCAAGGCACGACGTCGGTGAAACTTTTAGCGGGGTAGGGTCTTGCCCTGGCAGCACGGGCACTGCTTGCAGCTCAGTGCAGGTTAAATTTTCTTCACGCAACGACACTTCCTTTCCCTCACATCATTAATCGGTAATCACGACAACAACGACAAGCAACAGCAGCAACCAATGTGAATCCCATATGGATCATGTCGATCAAAGGTAAATCCAATCTCTCTCTCTGTTCTTTTTCCTTCTCTCCCTTCGAAATGATGAAGTCTTATCACTTTTGTTTCGGATATTCATATGTGATCCATTAAACAAACATGCACTACCATCTGATCTTCGCCCTTCTCTCCTCACATTTGCATCTTCCCTCTGGCGCTCTCCAATTCTCAATTGCTAACAGTTTCACTGTTAAGATAGGCAACGACCACACGCACTGGTGGAAATACCACATCCGTGGTAATCATGAATCAAACTGTAAGTTCAAGAAAATTTGTTCTGTCTTTGCCATGTCCCCCGACGTTTTTGTGATGAAAGAAAAAAATTCAGTTCTGCTTCGGATATTCCGATGACGATAACCCTTTACCAAACATTCATTTCTGATCCTACGTCTAAATCACACCCTTTAACAATTATCTTCTCGCTCAATCTTGGGTTGTTGCTAACGATTCCCAAAGAACTTTTAGGCACCCACCATACTTACACACCCTGCCCACAGGCAAAACACTAATGGTAATTACTCTAATTACCCTTCAATCTGCCCCCCTGCCCCTTTCTATGATGACAATAGTCGATCCATTCAACGAGTCCCCCCACCCGCACTACCTCCCTAGCCCCCGGCTTCCCCTTCCCTGCCCGTTCTTCCCTCGCCCCCCCATGCTTGACTCACCTACGACCCAATGCCGCCGTAGCGTTCTGTTACAGTGTGCGGCGGGCGCCGGGGTGTAGGAGGACGGCTTGGTTCTAGGGCGAGGACAAGAGTTAAGGCTTGGGAAGGGGGGTGTGGTCGGCGTGGTTTTTACGGGTAATTGTGCCTTTGCGTCGCTCTCCAAGCTGAAGGGTTCACCGTTTTGGGGGGCCTGGAGGTGAGGGTTGAGGCGGGGTGGGGGGGGGAGTACATACGGCTTTCTGAGGCGTAGTGTTAAATATAATTTTTTGATATTTGTACTAGTTGGCGCACGGGCTAACATATCGAAGATTATCTAGCTTAGAATATGGCTAATCATGGCTAGTAATAGTAATAATTTTAAAAATAGACTTAAATTAAAAATTAAATTCTTCATGCTCATTGGCCCATATAATTATTACTACTGTGACCTGTGCCATTCCTCTAACTAATATTTGCGCATTGTGAATAATATCACCTACCCACCGCCAACTGCCCTCCTCAAGCCCTCTTTGAATGCCTTGAATGCCTCCTCCTCCTCCTTCTTCATCTCCTTCTCAAAAGCATCCATACGCTCTTTCAGCCTCTCCTTCCTCGTTCGATCTGTACCCGCCGCTTGCTACGCCCTAGTTAGCACCCGCCTAATAGTCATAACCAGAATCCAAACTCACATTCGCCAACCTACACCTCAACCTCCCCTCCCTCACCTCCCTCAAACTCGCGCCTGCACCCGCATCCGCACCCGCACTCGCACCCCCGCCCACCAGCTCGCTGACGCCCAACCTTCTCCACTCCCTCTCCACCTTCTCGACCTCAACACCGACCTCGCGCAGCCTACTGCCCGCGGTAAACAGCGTCGTGTCTTCCAGCAGCGGGTCGTGGTTCGCCACGAAGCTGTCAAGGAGCGGCTGAGTGAAGGCCGCGGGCGGGGGGAGCAGCGTGGGCCGGAGGAGGGCGCTGTAGATGTGCGTTAGGGCTGGGCCGGTTGCGGGGAGGGTTGTGCTGCTGAGTGCGGGGATGGGCGCGGGGGTGGGAGTAGTGGGGCGAGAGGTGGGGCGGGGGGTGGGGTAGATGGGGAACATTGGTAGGTGGGTGGTGGGTTTGTAGGATATATATTTGGCTTGCGGGCTTTGTTGTTCTGTTGAATGGGTAATGAGCGTACTGGGCTTGAGGGTTCGGAGTTAATAATCAGGTACATATTTTGGCAACTTTACTGCCAAGCAAGAGATGCTGCACAGTGAAGTCATTGATTGACATTTTCAGGTTGTACGGCGCTGTAGAGTACCTACAGAGGGTGGTAAGATTATTGCGAAAACAGGGGTTGGCGAGCGTGCTAAAAACGCCTAGCGAGTATCAAAACTTGAACAAAACCTCCCACTTTAGAGATTTTGGTCCGATGTTGAAGCCGTGAACCGCTGAAGCCCGCCTAAAGCCTACCCAAAGTCCGCCTGAGGTTCCTCCTCACCCAATCACAGCACTCGCCCACCTGTGCGGGCCCACAGCACTCGCCTACCCTTGTTTTCGCAATAATGTTACCACCCTCTCTCTGTACATAGATTACATGGATCATGCAGGAACCAAAGGGTTAAAGGGAATGTTTGCGATTGCAGTAAAAAAAAAAGAGTATAAACTAAAAAATAAAAAAGACTACACCTCCCCTCGCCTCCTCGCCTTTGTACGTCGCTTCGTGTTTCCCCAATATATACCACTAGATTCGAACATGAGAAGCAAGACCATACACACCCTTCACCCAGCAGACCCGATACAAAAATGCCAACAAAATTTTAGTCCATGAAAAGAAACGGAAACAAAAAGCATCCACCCCCCCCCCGCTCCCCCGCCGCCGAAAGCAAGTATAGAAAGCAAGAACAGAAGAACCCAAGCGTTCTCCTTACAGAATCTCCTCCTCGTGCTCACTTATGACCTCCTCCACAATCTCCTCGATAACGGTGTCCTCCGCCTCATCCTTCTTCTTCTGGGCTGCATTGGGGTCTTCTGGCAGTCCGAGCTCGACACGCTGGGCCTTGAGGTCCTTCTCGACCCGCTCTCTCCATGCGCGCCATTCGTCGAGCTGCCTCTTCCGTGCCTCGACAACCTCGCGGTTGGCGGTCTCAGCCTCGAAAGTGTCCTCCTCGTCGAACTGGCGTGAGTATTCACGGAGGTTTTTACGGATGGTCTTTTGCTCCTCCTTAGAGAGCATTGTTGGTGGGCGGGGACGCCAGAGGAGCTGCTTGAAGCGGTCAATGTGCTCTTCGCGGAGAAGAGTACCCTTGAAGTCCCAGAGATGGTAGCCGTTTTCCATCTATAGACGATTAGTATTTGTAGAAAAACAGAGCGCAGTGGGGAAATATACAGTGTGCCTCCACATGCTCACGCTGGTAGCAACGTATCGTCCAGTGGGGTCCCATTCAACGTCGGTCACACCGTAGTGCTCAGAGGCGCCCATGATCATGAGGTTTGCAACCACTTCCTTGTTCTTGGTCTCTGGTTTCTGCTTTTCACCTTCAAATTCGCAGTCCCAGAATTCGAGGTCGAAGCTCTGTTGCGAGTGGACAGTGGCGATCAGCACAAAACGGCCCTTGGGAGACCAGTAAATGGCGTTGGAATTCTTTTTTTCAACGGTTTTTACAAGGCAGAACTCGCCGACGCCGTTCTTGATTTTCTCGGGGGCATAGAAATAAATGTTCGTCTTGGGGGCGACTGCAGCGCCCTGGACGACCTCATCGGTGGTAATGAAAACAAAACGATCACCTTTGGGTTCCCATGCAAAGTTAATCACTGTCTGTTTGAGTTCGACGATTTCGACGGGAATGTTCTTTTCCTTCACACGGAAGAATTCGAGCGAGGTGAAGGTCGACTTCTTAGTCTTGGTATGCCTATCAACCTTGATACAGAGGTATTTGCCCTCTGACTGCCAATGAAGCTTGCAATCCGACACATTAACCAAGTTTCGTGTACGAACAATGGTTTGTGAAGGGATGTTCATAAGAGTAACACGGGCAGTTTGGTTATTCATTTCCGGGGTCCAATAGGTGAGCATCTGTTCGGGCTTGGATTTACCCTTTCCTTCCGGAATTGAAGGAGACCACTCGAAATCGACGACACCCTCAATCTTGACCGCCTTTTTTCCGAGAAGCATCATGCTAGGTGTTTCATAGATCTGAATGGCTTGTCCGGGGAGGACACGGGCGACGTACTTGTCGTCCGATGACCATTTGAAAACGGGCCAGTTAATCTTCTTGCGTCCCAAAGCCTTGACACCCTCGTCCGCGTCGTTTGCAGCCTCTAGAGAGGTGAATGATCGCAAGAGGCTACCAGTCTTGATATCCCAGACGATAAAGTTCTTACCATCCTCATCTGCACTGAGAGGAAAGCCTGGGGGAGGGTTCTCAGGGATCGAAATAGGTCTATTCGACCAGGTGACCATATAATTTTCGTTTGGTGAGAAATCAACCAAATTAGCAGCAGGATGGGCGAATCGCATGACACGTTTCCAACTTGGGCCACCCCAAAGTTGAACACCCTGTGCGTGGACGGAGGTAAGGTAAGTTCCTTGGCGAGACCACTGTACAAACGACTCGGTCCAATGTTGTCTATCAACCACTGGTTCTGGCTGGTCCTTCTTCCTGTTCCAAAACACACCCACGCTCTCGCCACGGTACATCACAAACTGATCACGGGCATTGGGCTCACTCAACCAAGAACGGAAATGTTCCCGCTCAACATAGGGTTCTATCTCAGGCTCCACATATTCTTCTTTGATACGTCCCTCCCGGCCAAAATGTTCAATGTCCGTAAGCTTATTGATAGCGATGGTGTGTTTTCTATCGAGTGGTATACCACTCAACTGCTTACAAGCAGCAAGGGCCTGTTCGGGAGTCTCGTACTCAACAAAGGCGTACCTGAACCGTCGTCCTCAATATGGCATCCTCTGGCATGAAGCAAAAAAAAAAGAGCAAAAAATCCACTGGCAAGGTCGCATGGCGCACTTACCCCTCAGTTTTGTTGGTTTCGGCGTTCAGAGGCATGGTAACTGAGTCGGCCTTTATCTTTCCAACTTCACTCAACTTCTTGCTCAAGAACTTGATTAATTTGCCTCTATTCTCTTCCGGAACGATGGGGCATCCATCGACAACGACGAAAGTGTCGAGCCCCTCGTCAAGTCGTACCTCAAACTGTTCTCGGAGATCTATACATTCAAAAGTCAAAAATCGACGAAAAAATATGGAACATTGGGTAACGACAAAAAAAAGCTCATTACTCACCCGAGAAGTCGATATCTTCATCATCGTCAAATGAGCTATGGGGCGCCATGGTTGCAAAGGTATCTAGGAGTAACTAAATGATTAAAGGTGGGGTTGAATCACTGTGCGAAGTAATGTTCTAATTTTTTTGGTGATTTGTGCATCACGTGATCGTACAGTCTTGGCATGGTAACAAGTCCAACGGTCACTAAAATGTATTCAACCTTTGGCACCCCCAAAATCAAGAAACCTGCTCCGTTTTTCTCTATGTCGGACAACAATGAGACTTCGAATTCAGCTGTGGCAGCTTGCCCGCCAAACCCTTCCCAGGTCCCCAGCGAGGGCGGTCATGACGACAAGAAAAATAACAACGACAACCAGGACAGAAACCGACGTGGTAGCGGCAGAAGCCGGGGGAGAGGTGGTGGCAGAGGTCGGAATGGTAGCTGGACTGATAAACCGCATAAAGAGAAACGGCCTCGCGATGACCAAGGAAGAGCCGCTTACAAGTACGTTTGAGGTGTTCGTTTCCCTTCAAGTCTACAAAATCAACAAAGCCTAACGGCAGTAAATTTAAAATAGCCATAGCACAAAAAAACAGCGCTCCTATGGGCAAGACGATGAGGAAAACAAAGTAGAAGGGTTAGATTTGGAAAAGGAAGAGAGAAAGCCCAAACGTAAGGTTGCAGTCCTTATCGGATATTGCGGAACTGGGTACAGAGGAATGCAGTTGAATCCACCGCATAAAACCATTGAGAGCGATATATTTGAAGCCTTTGTCAAAGCTGGCGCAATATCAAGGGCCAATTCCAATGATCCAAAGAAGGTATATCCATACTTAGATGCAGATTCGATCCAGATGGAGAACTGACCGTTGTAGTCATCTCTTGTTCGTTGCGCACGTACAGACAAAGGCGTTCATGCTGCTGGAAATGTCATTTCTTTGAAGCTCATAATCGAGGATCCTGATATAGTACAGAAGATTAACGCCGAACTTCCCGAACAAATTCGTGTATGGGGGATTCTACGTACCCTTGGTTCTTTCAGCTGCTATCAAAAGTGCGATAGTAGGAAATACGAATATCTTCTTCCGACCCATTGTTTTCTACCGCCGCACCCAAAAACATTCCTTGCTCAAAAACTCAGAAGCATTGCCGAGGAAGAAGGAGGTCTTGAAGGCTTACTTGGGAGGCAAAAGGAAGTTGACGGATGGTGGGATGAAGTCGATGACAAGGTCAGGAAGCAATTCAAAGATGAAGACCCAGAATTATTCAAGAAGGCTATGTTTGAAGAAAGCGAGTCGGACAAGGAAGTCGTACTAGGTAATGACGGGCGGCTCAGAAGCAAGTCTCCAGATGTAGACATAAACGTGGAGCCCATGGAGATTGAAGGAAAAATCAAGAGCGAGGCGGAAAAAATTGAGGAATTGCGCTATAAGATTAGGGCTGTCCATCGAGTAGAAAAGAGGGCATACCGGATATCCCAGGAGCGCCTGGCGAGAGTCAGGGAGGCGTTTAAGGCCTACGAAGGCACTAAAAACTTCCACAATTATACTATTAATAAAACCTTCTATGATGCAAGCTCTAAGAGGCATATCAAGTCCTTTAAGGTAAGTTCGTTATATGTTCTTATCTTTTACAAATTTGTGCTAACCAGGTTGTTAAGGTTCTAGATCCGATCATCATTAATGACACAGAATGGGTATCTTTGCGAGTCCATGGCCAATCTTTTATGATGCACCAGATCAGTAAGTGCAGTTCGCTTCGTAACCTATCATCGCCCACCCTAATAATAGAACCATGAAAACAGGGAAAATGGTCGGTATGGCAATGATGGTTGTCCGCACAGGCTGCCCTATTGAACGTATCGAGCAAACTTTCAGATCTAGAAAAATCACTATTCCTAAAGCACCCAGTTTAGGGCTTCTTCTTGAGTACCCTGTCTTCGAAAGCTACAACAAGAGTGCTGTAGAAGCACATTCTCGGGAGCCGATTGACTTCACTTTATATTCGAAGGAGATCGATGCGTTCCGCGAGAAAATGATCTACTCTAAGCTTTTCGAAGATGAAAGAAATGGCAATATGTAAAGACCCAACACTCCATGTTTTATAAACGAGTTGCATATATTGATGGCTTTCTCTTTAGATATACTGGATTCGTCCACTTTTTAGACTCGTTTAAGAGCCCACATTTCACCTACTTATCTTCCACGGGGTTCAAAGCTCTCGATGAAGAGCTCGAAGCACAAAGAAATATTAATGATGAGGTGGTGGTTGATTCTGAGGATGAAGATGCTGGGTCTGATGCTGAAGCCGGCTAAACTCGGAGAATTAAAAAAAAAATACCTAGGTCCATAGAGCAATGTAATTAGAAATCTCTCGAAATTCATCGTGCTCTATGATCTTGGTAATGAGAATTGTCAGATTTGTGTGCGATAAAAAAAAAGGGAAAGAAAAGAGAGATAAGAGAGGAGCCTGTACTACTGAGCTTTTCCCCACAAATGTTATATCTATGCGTTTTCCGTGTCTTTTGGCTGCGGTTATCCATCGGTGACGGTAATGATCATGGCGCGTTATCAGATCCTAATCTTGAGGTTATGCCAAGGCTACAGATCACGTGCCGTTACCATAGGCTCTCGCGTCGACCCTTGGCTTGAAATCAAGCGTTTGTTTGCACAAAATACCCATTCCGCGACTTCTCTCGCATCCTTGAACCGCAATAACCATCATGGCTGCTACGGAACCCGCAAACCACGTCTCCTCGCTTTTCAGCTCGCTGCTAGAGCAATCCCGAAAGCTTCGGCAGGAAACAGATAATGATGGACTAGAAACCGTCCAGCTTGGATTGAACGAGCTCGAGAGGAGGGCCAAGGACCTGAAGAAGACCCGCGAAGGAGCACAAACTGATGCAAGAGCGTATGTGCCCTTCTGGACGAAGCTCTGTAGAGCTGAAAGTGAGGCTGACACTGACATGATTTGGTCTTAGGCATTATTTGCTGGCTGCTGGTGGGATTAACACGGATGAGGCTTTGCGCGACCTGGACTCCATAGATTTCCAGAACGCTTATGAGCCATCTACAATACGAGTTGACACCGATATCGATGTGCGTATTCTTTAAGACGTCCTGAGATAACTGCTACAAGAATATACATTGCTAAACTACAGGAACCTTTAAACAGACCTATCTCCGCAACCGCAGAGAACAAAACGTGATGTCTTCGATCGAAGACGGGATGCGTCGGACATCTCGAGATTTTGATGCTTTTGTCGCCAAGAATGTAACAATTGAATGGGAGGCCCAAAAGCAGCGCATCTTCGAACACTTCGGTCTTACGCCGCGAAATGCTACAGCTCCAAGTGCTACAGCAGACACATTTAATGGGGGTCTCAGCGCATTTGGTGCCTCTTCGTTCGGCGTCTCTTCTTTTGGTCGTTCCAAGTTAGGGCAGTCGTTTGGACCTGGAGTTGCCGGTAGAGGAAGCGTTTGGGCAAAGTCTACAATGGGCACTAGTGTTTTGGGCAGACCAACAGCTGCCAATACTACTGGAGCTTCTACTGCGAAATTGTTTACGGATGTTGATCCTGCTCGACAGAATGATATGAGTAGGCAGGTGCAGCTTAGACAAAAGCAGTTTTCGGCTGCTGTCAAACGTTTGAATGAAGTCAGATTGGAAAATGGTGCTGATGGTGGAATCTATCCTGTCATGGAAGTCTTTGGCGATATCACCGGGGCTTCTGGGAATGATATGGTAGGTTTTATAGTCCCCTCCGGAGGTGGTAATGCGTCAAAAGCTTACAAAGAACTGGAACAGTTGACCTTACAACTCTACGATTCCTGGAAACTACTAGGATCCATAACCAACGAATCTGACATCCGCGATGGGAATCCCTTTGGTGGCCCCCATGAAAGGCAGTTTAGGAAAGACTATATTCTCAACACGTCTCCTGATAGTGCCGAGGCTTCCAGAATGCGGAAGACTGTTCAAAAAGGAGCTAGGAGGTTCCTAGAAAAACAGTATGTTTCTCCCTGTTTATACCTACTATCTACACGGGTTTCTTACACGCTGTAGATTCTTAGAAATGGTTGAACGTTCAATCGCCGAGAACCCCCAGATCGCCAAAGTCGGCGGTATTCCTTCAGTGTTCCACAAATTCAGAGGTTATATCAACGTTAAACTAGCCAACAATAAAGACCTACCTGAATGGGACCTAAAAAACTTTGATTACGTATCTGATGTTCCCTGCTGGGCAATTATATTTTACCTTCTCCGCGCCGGCTTTCTAGAGGAAGCAGACGAATTTGTTAGGCAGAACCAGCAGTCATTCCAAAAACTTGATCGAAGCTTCCCTACATATCTCCATGCGTATTGTTCGGCAGGCGATGAACGACGCTTGCCTAGGAACTTGCTTGACAGGATCCAGGGTGAGTACAATAACCGTGTACGGCACTCGGAAGACACCCAAGACATCTTTAAGCCAGCAGTTTATAAAATAATTGGAAGATGCGATCTTTCTAAAAGATCTGTACCAAACGTCATGCCGACCGCGGAGGACTGGATGTGGCTGCAACTTGTATTGGCTAGGGAGATTGACAAAACGACCGAGCCGGCGCACGAGGTCTTTACCTTGACAGATCTTCAAAAGGGAGTTCTTCAGTTTGGCGCAAAGCATTTCTCACAAAAAGGAAGTAATGTTGGGCTGTATTTCCAAATGTTAATGATGTCTGGCTTATTTGAAGATGTCAGTGATTTCTTTCCTAGAACTCTTTTCCTCCAAAAAATATAACTAACCAAAATTTAGGCTGTCCACTATTTGTATTCATTCCAATACGTAGATGGTGTTCATTTTGCAATTGCGCTCACATATTATGGTCTCCTAAGACCAACTTCGAACCCCGCAAGTGTGGGTGGAGAATTGCGTAAGAGCTTATCTATTTCTCATAATCTTGCCTATAAATAACTAATTTGACTCTAGTCACCCTTGGTCAAAACGGAGAGAGGCAAATCAACTTCCCCCGCCTCATTGGCTATTACACGAACGATTTCCGTACGCCTAATGCCGAGGAAGCTGTCGACTATATCAGCCTTCTCTGTCTCAATGCCGATCTTCCTGCACCCACTGGGCCAAACCATCTCACGATTTGTCACGAATCTCTCCGTGAGCTCGTCCTAGATACCAAAGAATTTACCAAGCTCCTTGGCGATGTTCGTGCAGATGGGACTCGCGAGAAAGGAGCAATAGAGAAGCGGATGAGACTCATCATGCTTACCGATCAACGTGAATACCTTCGAACGATTACCGAACAAGCTGCTGTTCAGGCAGATGATGATGGCAGGGCCAATGACGCTGTCTTATTATACCACCTCGCGGAGGACTATGATACAGTTCTCCAAATTATCAACAAGAATCTCTCAGACTCTATCGCGAGCGAGGAGACTCCAACACATTATCAAGATCATACAGCGGCTAGTGGAATGTTGGACTCTAGCTTGAGTTTGACAAGCGTAGAGGACCCAGTGAAACTAGCTCAAAACATGCTTGAAATGTATGGGGCCAATGTATCTGTATACACTAAGATTGTATTGAGAAATAGGGAGGCTTGCGGTGTTCTACTTCAAATCGCAGAGGCCAAAAGGCTATTTACAAATGGCGACTGGGAGTCCTGTTTAGTCGTAAGTAACCCTTTTGCGACATATGAAGTCACTTTACTTATTGCATAAACAGACAATCGAAGGTTTTGATGTAATCCCTCTTGATCGCCGCGTAGACGTCGGATCCATCCGTCGACGTGCTCAAAACTTCAGCACCCTTCACGAAACCGTTTCTCGAAATGTTGGTCTCCTACTTAAGATGGTAGTCGAGTGCTGCCATCGTCTGAGCATAGATATCAGAAATAGCTTGTTTGCCGATGCGAGCAGAGACCAAAAGTTGGTGGAGCTAAAGGCTAGGACGAAATCTGCGATGATTTATGCCGGAATGATTCAATACAAACTTCCGGCACATGTGTATGAGTTTATCAATAGTCGAGATGTTACAGATGGGTTTTAGACAAAGCGAATTGGGTGATGGGGAACGGATTCTTTTAATATATCTTATTTGGTTTGCTTTGCTGGAAAAATTGCAGTGTTTGAGTATTTGTGGTTGCAATTACACCGGTTCAATTGCAGAAAATAAAAAGTATGATTTCTTTACGAATGGGCGTGGTTCAATGTCTCTGAGAGAGGGTAGAGGGTGTATATCTGTCTCCCAACTGTGAAGACGTCCCCAGAATTGAATCCTTTGGAGAGTGATCGTGACCCCACTACGTTGTTTTCTAAGGTAGGTGTATACGTATCATATAGAGATCGACAGCGACTGCGCTTTCCCTAAGTCTCTTTGACCAGAGATGCAGAATGCCAAGGCCCGAGTGATATGCCATGATTATATGGTAACCTCGTATCTCTCACTAAAGACCGAGGTTTTTATTATATTTTAGCAAAGACCAGTGCGTCGCTTCATTACCATGCATGGATGATGGGGGATGTTGAGTGCCACGTTACCCTGCCTCGAATTTCGCTCACGTGACATGGAATCCTTTAGTGAGATTTCGTTGATGGCAACAAGGGGAGTTCAGACACGAGATTATCAACGACCAACAAAACGACGCGATGGATGATCTTTATGACGAGTACGTGCTTCTCTTTCTACTGTGCTAAAAGTTTGAGTAGTGCTTATATCGCCTTTCAATGCAGATTCGGTAACTTTATCGGCGAGGCTGTCGAGTCGGACGAGGAAGATCAGAGATCAGAGACAGGCGCGGATGCATATGTTGACTACGATGATACTTCGGTCGCAGGCCATGAGGGGGATGACCAACAATTGATGGAGCTTGATGGTATGCTGAGCTTTATAGGAAGGCTGGGTAAAAGAGGAATCAATGCTGACAGTAGAACAGACGAAGGCCCATCAAACGCGGTTGTGCTCCACGAAGGTCAGATTCAATTTTAGTCTGAGAAGAAAGCGCTCGCAAGTACTGACGTTTAAAAGACAAGCAATATTATCCGACCGCCGCTCAAACATATGGCGCAGATGTAGAAGCTATGGTTGAAGAGGAGGATGCACAACCATTGTCCGAACCCATTATAGGTAAGTTCTCTACCCACCGTTCCATGACGCGATATCCACTGATCCGCTGAAAAGCTCCTATCAAGGTAAAAAAGTTTACTGTTGAGGAAACGGATCTTCCAAAGACCTATTTCTCTAGGGAGTGAGTAGTTTCCTAGTTCCAAAAGCTCAAAGCTGGCAGAGTTGACGGTTACAGGTTTATGATGGATCTTATGAGCTTCCCAGATCAAGTACGGAATATTGCACTAGTTGGACATCTACATCATGGAAAAACTGCATTCATGGATATGTTGGTGCTTGAAACTCACGACCTGGGTGCAAATACAGAAGGGAAGAAGGGCGAGCAAGTACTTAGTCCCATGATCTAGCTTTGCAGAAAAAGGTATTGACATGGTGTTTAGCTCCGATACACAGATACCCATATTGTTGAGCGCGAGCGAGGTGTCTCAATCAAGTCTGCCCCTATGTCTCTTGTACTTCAATCCTCCAGGGGAAAATCTAGCCTTGTCAACATCATAGACACCCCCGGTCACGTTAATTTCGTTGACGAGGTTGCCTCTGCTATCCGCCTTGCAGATGGTATTGTTCTTGTAGTAGACGTTGTGGAAGGCGTCATGATCAACACGGAACAAATCATCAAATACGCTGTCTCCGAAAACATACCAATGACATTAGTATTGAACAAAGTCGACCGACTTATCCTAGAGCTTAAGCTTCCACCTACCGATGCATACTTCAAGCTGAAGCATACGATTGAGGAAGTAAACACAGTTATCGATAGTGCTGCTCCGGGAAGAAGTGAGAGTTTGAGATTATCGCCGGAGAAAGGAAATGTTTGCTTTGCAAGTGCTAGTATGGGGTGGTGCTTTTCATTATCCAGCTTTGCGAAGATGTATGCGGATACGTACGCGGGGGTCAATGTTTCGGATTTTTCGAAACGGATGTGGGGAGATATTTTTTATAATCCAACAAGCAGGAAATTTGCACGAAAATCTTTGGAGTCAAAAGCGCGAAGAACCTTCGTTCATTTTATCCTTGAGCCATTATACAAATTATATGCTCATGTGAGTTGAGATCTCGATCATCCTTGGATATATTTGCCCCTAATAACCCGAATTATAAAGCTAATTGAGCCCTAGACAATCGGAGAAAGTGCTTCTAGCTTAAAGGCAACCCTTGCAAATCTTGGTATATCTCTAAAACCTGCCCAGTACAAGCTAGACGCAAAAGTACTGCTAAAGCTGGTCTGTGAGCAATTTTTTGGCACCTCTACTGGTTTCGTGGATATGACCGTAGAGCACATACCATCTGCTCTGGAGGGTGCAAGGGCCAAGGTTGAAAATACCTACACTGGGCCACTCGATACAGACATCGTTGAATCTATGAATACCTGTAACGCTGATGGCCCATTGGTTATTCAAATCTCCAAACTATATCACACGAGCGAAGCCAACGACTTTCTTTCTTTTGGCCGTGTCATGAGCGGAACTGTAAATCCCAATATGCAAGTCCGTGTTCTTGGAGAAGGCTACACACTTGACGATGAGGAGGATATGGTTGTTGCTACAATCACTGATTGCTGGATCAACGAGACTCGATACAAAATTCCCATTAACGGTGTTCCTGCCGGGTGCTGGGTGCTATTGGGAGGCATCGATAACTCGATCGTCAAATCTGCCACGGTGGTCGCGCATAAGATGAACGATGATGCATATATCTTCCGCCCCATCAAACATTTTACAGAATCAGTGTTCAAGGTTGCTGTTGAACCAGTGAACCCCTCCGAGTTGCCAAAAATGTTGGATGGCCTGCGAAAGATCAACAAGAGCTATCCCTTGATTGTCACCAAGGTTGAGGAATCAGGTGAGCATGTGATATTGGGGACTGGAGAGTTGTACATGGACTGCGTCTTGCATGACCTACGACGAATCTTCTCTGAGATGGAACTTAAGGTATCTGATCCTGTCACACGCTTCTGTGAAACAGTTGTAGAGACCTCTGCGATCAAATGTTATGCACAAACACCCAACAAAAAAAACAAGATCACCATGGTTGCAGAACCACTCGACACGGGGATTGCAGAAGATATTGAAAACGGGAAAGTATCCATTAAATGGCCTATCCGCAAAGTCGGAAAATACTTTGAGGAGAATTATGGCTGGGATCTGCTGGCCAGTCGAAGTATTTGGGCATTTGGTCCAGATGAGACGGGTCCCAATATCTTACAAGATGATACATTACCAAGTGAAGTTGATAAGAAGCTTTTGAACCAAGTGAGGGATAGCATTAGACAAGGATTTGCTTGGGGAACTAGAGAGGGGCCATTATGTGAAGAGCGTAAGTAAAAGCTTTTCCATTTTTCGGGGTCAATTCGTGCTAATTCTAGGAATAGCAATCCGAAATACAAGGTTCAAAATTATGGATGCCACTCTCGCATCAGAAGCTATCTACCGTGGTGGTGGGCAGATCATTCCTACGGCGCGTAGGGCTTGCTACTCCTCGTTTCTCATGGCTTCCCCAAGACTCATGGAGCCAGTATACTCGTGCTCCATGACAGCACCTGCAGATTCCGTGTCTGCCCTTTATACAGTGCTGGCAAAGCGAAGAGGTCACGTTTTAACTGATGGGCCCATCGCTGGTACACGTAAGCATCATCCTTTCACTTCTTTATATGCGCTACTAACACCGCTTAGCACTTTATCTCGTCAAGGGTCTCATTCCCGTCATTGATTCATTCGGTTTTGAGACTGATCTCCGAATTCACACACAAGGGCAAGCGTTCTGCTCCCTCGTGTTTGACCGTTGGAACATTGTCCCTGGAGACCCCCTCGATAAGGAGGTGAAGTTACGGCCATTGGAGCCCGCATCTGCGCAGGCCATGGCGAGAGATCTCACCCTCAAGACACGCAGAAGAAAAGGTTTGAGTGAAGATGTGACAATTGCAAAATTTCTAGAGCCAGAATTGCATGCAATGATCGAGAGCTCGGGGCTTTTGGATGGTTAATTTACTTTCGTTTTCTTCGGTCGCTGGATCGGTAATCGGTAGAGGGGCAAATGAAGTGGGTGTAAAATAGTGTGAGGGGTTGATCGAGTAATATCTGTTGCATTGCTACCAATTTGTTAGAAAAGCTCGAGGAACTATGGATTTAACAATATGAATGTATCGTGCACAATATTGAATTATTGAGTCCTGGATAGACTGCTGCTTTCTAGGTGATATTGTAATTTCTACTGTGTTTCTGTGGATGTATGAATTGGTGGCCCGTATTTAGCGCTTTAATATAACTTGCACTCGTTGGTTGAATTTAATGGTGATATTGAAGTCAAGGATGGGTGGTAGCAGTGATGAGAAACTCAACATGATAGGGACACTCTTGAAAGATTAGTAATAATTATAAAAGTCATACTCCACGCTCTATTTCGTTGTGATTATTGATCCTGGTTTGTTTTATTTCGTCTTATGAGAGCGGGTACATGTATGCATGTGTCTCCACCACTACACCTCGCACTCTAGCCCATAGCCTCAAATGATGAAATAAATGGCAGAATACTTCCACTCTAAAAAGGATTCTTGAGTTCATCGATTGCGTGGTTTAAAACAAAAGCCTTTGGAATAGATGGAGGAGGCTTGGCATTCGAGTCATATTTCATGATTCAACTAAAGATCCTTTGTTCGTACATCTACCTCCCTAAGTCGGGCCAGGGTTTCTTCGCATAACTTAAGATTTGGTTTTTTTTTTAATCGCATCCACACACCCAAGCAAGAATGCTCACATAATTTAGTGAGTTTGGTCCTATAGTACTACAATCCGAGGTTTATATGGGCAAAAACCGTCTAGATTAAATTATAAAGATTCTAAAGATCTTCCTGAATTAAAACTTGGCAGTAAATAGTTATTTAACTATAGTTAGTACCCCAAGTTGGCGCAGTAAATCTGACAGCAGTGAGAGATACCACAACTCCAGGTATTCCCACAAGGAAATTCACACCTAACTCAAACATTATTTACCGCCCTATTGTAGGAAACTCAAAAATTCGAGCAACTATAAGTATGCCTTAGACAAACTCCTTCTTTAACTTCCACTTCTTGATATTACCCTCACTACTTCCGAATTGTTTCAATCTCTGCGCCAGTGCTGACACATCCTTTGTTCCAGCCCTTATTCTGGACCTGAACGCCTCCGTGATATCTTTGCTGCTAACACCCTCTGGGTCCGCGCGAAGGACTGCGATAATTTCTTCATCTGTGATGGGAAGCACTGGAATATCTTTTGATATTAGCTTTGCTAATTAAATAGATACGCGACACTTACTAGTAGATGGAGACGGCGATTTTGATACAGTAGGGCTAGCACTATTTGTATTCTTTTGTTCTGGCACTGATATGGTGTTGTCTGCCACAATCTTATTCTGGCGCCTACGCTTCAGCAATCCACTAGGCTTTTGAGGTTTCACGGGTTCCGGGGAGCGAGGTCGCTTCTTTACATTCGCCCTAGGCTGAGGGGCGGGAGAGTTATGCGGTGAGTTAATACTAGGATTTGGCGCTAGATCATTACATCTGCGCTTTGTGGATATCTGAGATTCCGGCGAGCGGGATCTTTTTCGGGATTTAATCTCGTTTCGGGTGGACTTTGAGACGGCGTGCGGGATAAGTGCTGGTGTGGCCGGCGCAGAGGTAGGAATATCGCCAGCAGGAGAGTCTCCCTTTTCGGCCTGCTTCCTTGCTTTCCGCTTTTCCATTGCTCTTTTCACTGTTTCTTTTTTTGCCTCTACTTTGCGTGCTTCCTCAGCTTCTTTTTCGGCGGCGGCCTTCTTCAGTTCTAGCTTCCATTTTTTAAATTCTTCAGCTTCGGCGTCGGAGTCGGAGCTGGAATCGTTATCGGAAGCAGAGAGGAGTTTATTCTAGGAAACGGTTTAGCGGGCTGGGGTTGTTGGGGGTCGAGGTTAGCTAAGAGTTGGCTTATTACTTACTAAATACGGATCTTCCTCATCTGAGTCGTAAATGTAGTTTCCCTCACGCCGTTTGAGAGCTTTAGAGACCTTCTTTCCGTGTGCTTTCAACAGCTTCTGACGCATCTTGAGCTTTCTCCTTTCTTCAATAATATCCTTTTCGGTGCGAGAGCCGAACACATTTGCAGAGAGTTGATCTTTGATGATACGTTTCTACAGAGATCGCCTGTTAGTAAAGAAAATAAAAGAACAGAAAACCAATAGATATTGTTGATAGGAGAGGGGGGGGGGCCTACGGCAGCATCCTTAGCAGCTTCTTCACCTTCATTACCATCCCCAAAGTCTCCGAGCAGTCCACCCGTGTCATCGTTATCAAATTGATCTTCGACGTTGAAGTCCAGTTCTTCGTTTCCTTGGTTACTCTCCTCCCTGCCCTTTACTGTCTTTATCTGCCTTTTTGGGACAAGTGCCGCATTTTTAGCATATAACTTTTGCTCCATCTTCGTGAGTTCCTCTGTCTCCACAAATTCCTCCTTTGGAGCTTTCTTCGCCCACGATGGAAGTGCCGGCTCCTCGCCACTCAACACCTTCTCACCTGCCTTTATTTCCTTCTCCGTCATCTTATTTACTCTTTTCACTTTCGTAAAACGATACCACTTCTCGACGGGTATCATATTAAAAGACCCTTGAACATGATCCATGTATAGTACAACAAACTCGCCGTTGCTCATGGCGTGCTCTCTCTGTCCCTGCCACGTCTGCCCATTATCGGCGTCCTCTAAAAACCATGGATACTCTTCCTCGTACCTCATCTTGCGGTTTGCCACCTGCTCTGCATTTGACTGCCTAACCTGTTGCGTCTTCTTCTCACCCTTTATCTTGAAGTTGTTCCTTCCTCCCCCGTCAGGCGCTACCTTAGACATCAACTCTTCACGCCGTCTTGCCTTCTCGGCCTTAAACTCAAGCCGTCTCCGCTCCTCCTCATCGACGGGCTTGGGGATCTCTAACTTTGAAGCTTCTGCCTCATTTTTTCCTGCGAGAGGCGCTGTGGCATCACGCCGGTGGAGTCTAATTGGTTGCTTAAATGTCTCCGGGTCGGTGATGTTGACGGTTTCTGGCACCATGATAACTTTTTCGCCTGTCTTGTCGGCTGGATCAGGAACCTCAACGAATTTGGGGTGTAAACGCATAACATGGTAGCGATTTCCGGTTAAGATAGATCTTTTGGTTGTGGTAAGGGTATAGGAGGTCCATTCTGTGCTGTCTTCGTAATCGGGTTCTGGCTCTTCTTCAATTAGCTGCCGCTTGAATTTCGGTGGTGGAGCTTGGCTTTGTGGGGGTACTGGAGGACGTCGTTGGGGAGGGCGACTGTTTCGAAGAGGGTTGTAGGGCTCTTTGACCTTGCGGCGGAGAGGATCCATACTTGGGTTTTTGCGGATAGGGATTTTGCACTATCTTATTTAAAGTCTTAGATAGGAAGGATGGAGATGATGATTCAGTCTGGTATGAGAGGGTGATGAGGAGTCTTATACCATAGAGAATTATCAAAGAAAGTGTAGGTACGGTTTGAAAGCAACAAGACGTGGGGGTGTGGGTGGGTGGGGAGGGAGCAAAGCAACAAAGTAGTGGAGGGAAACAAAGACAGTGACAGACAAACCTCGCTCATCCAAAATGGAGATTTTCTACGAATCTTCCATAGAATTTGTCGAGTTGTTTACCAGTGGGGTAAGGCGCATGATTTTTTTTCCTTCTGATCGATCATTTCCATGCCGATAAATAGGCGCATTCTATTTAATTCCGCCACTACTAGTTCCCCTTAGAAAATCTGCATCAACGATTGGTTAGGCGGATTACAACATGTCATGGTGACTACATGTATGTAACCTGAAAGTTTATTTCAATAAACCCGGTCATCAAGTATCACTCGATGCCTTCATCTAGGCATAGCGTTAATGCCGTATCTTACGGATCTCTGAAAAAAAACATAATCCATTAGCACTTAATCACAGAAACATTGGGAAGACGAATGTACGTACAGTAGAGTCTCGATTGTAGCATATGGTCGGGAACGGATTTTCGTGTGCCACTATCGAGAATATGCTTGTACCGAGAACAACTTTGCCCGTACCGACTCGTTTGGGATTGCCCAACTATATGCTACAATCGAGGATATGCTATTATCGAGAACGCTACTACCGAGATTTCATTGTATTCAATGTTCATCAATAAACATACGCCTTTTCCATCTCGCCTTCGGAAAAGGTTCTTGCTGTAGGCCCCAGTTAGGGTATTCCTCGCCAACGCAGCACCCACGGCCTTTATCCGTACCTTGTATTCGAAAGATATTCCGGATAGGCGCGTGGGAAGTTGGCACAGGCTTAATATATGGCGAGCTGATGGCGAAGATTTTATGAAAGGAGGGAGAATGTCTACAATTCTATTTCTTAGATGTACATGTACATGTAGTTGTGTTATCGAGGAAACACGTAAGCAAGTCTTCTAGCTTAATTGTGCAGACCATGCACATACATTCGTACGTAATGCGTAGAACACGAACGCAGAAAGATGCATCCTTTTACTTGGTATTCGAAGCATAACTTTTCATTTTACAATGCAAGAGGGGTGAGCCGAAGAGATAAGAGCAATCCTTATCAGGATTCGTCAAAGAAAAAAAAGTCGAGGAAAAAACACCCAAAGAAAAGCGCACCGCCTTTCCTGCTCAGATCAGTAAACATCCTACCAGCATTTTGATTTTGATGACGAAATAACAACGCAAGTCAAACACTATTGACAAAGAAATAAAACCATCTTTCTCCAAAAGAAATCGACTAAGTGATATTGAACACCTTCTTCAAGTTAATAATCAGCTGCCAGTCCTCTTTGCTCACGTCATCTCTGAAATGCGTCTTCAGCGTATCGATCGTCTTTCTCGAGATAAGCGAGTAAAGTGTGTCCTTCTCCTCCAAGTGGCGCCCATACGTCGGCTGGTTGGGACCTTCGATCTTAACGGCCACCGAAGGCTGGCCCTTCTTAACGACAGGAATTGCTTTGTGATTGAGCTCAATAGATGTTCTATCACCCATCGTTAGCATCCCAGTCTTCAGAGACATAGTATCAGGATTAAAGTAACATACACTCTCCCCAAGTTAATAGTCTCCACCTCTCCGGTGATAGGGTTCTTTTTAACCGCACAAATCGGTGTACCAATCTTCAAACTTCCCTCCACAACATCGACACCCACAACAATCGGATCCTTCTTGTTGAACACAGCCACAGGGTTCAGGATGCAAGGGAATACCGCATCCGCAGCACTCTCTCTCTTTTTCTGGGCGAGCGCCTCGGCCTGGTGGACAGTAAATGCATCAAACAAATGATAAATGATATCTGCCGTGAAGATCTTAACACCAACGTCGTCCGCATATGCCTGTGCGTCCTTGTCAATCTTGACATCGAAACAAAGCATTACTGCGAATTCCTTATGCTTTTCCAACATAGTTCCTGCACGCATTACATCACGTTTATAGACAGGACCGATCGAGATCGTAGCCACAGGAATCTTTGAGACACGAAGGAACTCCAACAAGGCTTCAAGGGCACCCAGAGTTGAGGCCTGGACTGCCACACCAGCACCAGTTGTAGAAACTTTGCTGAACAGCTGCTCAAGATCACTCATGACTTCCTCTTCGAGATCTTCTTCGTCATCGTCGGGGCCAACAACAAGTAGCCTTGACCCTGCGATAGCGTGCTCAAGGTCGTTGGCAGCAATCTTAACACCCAACGCGGCCTTGACCTCCTTATGGTGAACGTATGAACCCTTGACACGCATTTCCTTCAATGGCTGTGGTGTCAGTAAGGCACGTACTGTTGTTGAAATGGCGCCATTTAGACCACACAAAACAATACGGTCGCCCTCACGAAGGTATCCGTTGCTCAGGATAACATCAATAGTAGTTCCCAATCCTTCAATCACCTTAACTTCAAGAACAGTGCACTCAAGCTCACTGATGTACATGAGTTTTTCGGCCATACGCTGCTGGGTGAGCGATACCAAAAGTTTAAGCATGTCAGGAATACCTTCTCCGGTATGAGCAGAGGTTGGAACCAACGATACGTATTTCCCAACATTCTTGTTTTCGTAGAAGAGTGCTGAGTTAAGACCCTGTTCCTGAAGCGCGACAATCGTCTTTTCCAAACGATCTTTAAACTCACTCTGGACAGCCTTCTTTTGGCGTGAGAGAGAATCTCTGAAACCGTTATTGGGAACTGCTTTCCAGTCGTAGAGACGGTCAATCTACACAAGTTAGCCATTACCCAACATTTATGCGTTCTATTACTACGGACCTTGTTCAACGCGACGATAAAAGGTGTCTTCTTGTCCCTGAGCAGTTGGATAGACTCAATAGTTTGTGGTTCCAGCCCGTGCATGATATCAATAACCAAGATCGCAATGTTACACAAAGAACTACCTCTACTCCTCAAATTTGTGAAAGACTCGTGACCCGGTGTATCGATAACCAGCAAACCAGGGACCTTAAACTCCATCTTTCCGTCTTGGTTCACAACTTGCGTCTTCTGTTTGATTGCCTCCATAGGAAAGTATGTTGCACCGATTTGTTGCGTGATACCACCAGCTTCACCCTCCTGCACGTTTGTTTGTCTAATTTTGTCCAAGAGCTTCGTCTTACCGGTATCGACGTGCCCCAGAATACAACAGATAGGGGAGCGGAGGTCATTGATACTGGCAGCAGCTTTTGCGTCCTCGAGTTGCTTCTGACGACGGGCTGCAGCTTCCTCTTTCCGCTTTTGGATAAGTTGTTGAGCCACGCTTTGGTCTTCATCTTCAGAATCGTCCTCTGAGTCTTCCTCTTCGTCACCAAACTTTTTGGGTACTGGTTTGGAGCCGTTGGGCCTAGTAGAGGGGGTTGGCTTGGTTGGTTTCCCTTCCTTCTTCTCTTCCTCCTCCCCATCTTCTTCGTCGGTTTCTTGATCCCATGACTCTTTGATGTTACCATCTTCGTCGATGGCTTCCTCCCAGGAATCGAGAACGTCGGCATCTTCTTTGGCTTTCGCAGCGGCTTGAGGATATTAGTAATTTCTAATGACAATTGGAAGATTAGTATACCTGCTGCCTCTTCTTCTTCTTTTTTCTTTCTTTCAACCTCTTCCTTGGCCTTAGCCTCCGCAGCTAGTCGCTCTTCTTCTTTCTTCTTCAACTCAGCCGCTTTTGCCTCGTCTTCGGCTGCCTTATCCGATTTTCCACCCTTCTTCTTCTTCTTATCTATTACCGGCCTTTTCTTTGTCTCTCCCGATGGTTCGTCTAATCCTGCAACGATCATTCCCGCGGCCCTCATTTGCTCCAGCCGTAGCTGTGCAAGTCTCTTTGCCTCTTTTTCTTTGGGAGTAAGATATTTACCCTCTTTTTTGAGCTGCTCCTTTTTAGCAGCCTCCTTCTCCTTCTTTCGTGCTTTTGCCTCTGCAATTCTTGCCTGCTCTTCTCTCTCAAGCCTTTCCTCCTCCTCGATACGTTTCTTCTCCTCCTCCTCGATACGCTTCTTCTCCTCCTCCATCTGTCTCATGAGTTCCTGCTGCTTCTGGAGTGCAGCAAGGGCGGGGGAAATCTTTTTTCCCTTCTTGGCAGGCTCAGGTGCGGCGGCGGCAGCAGCAGCAGCTTTCTCTGCAGCCTTAGGAGTTTCTTTTACCGCTGGAGCAGCAGGAGTGTCACCTTTCTTTCGGGCGGCCTAGACATGATATCAGCAGGAGGATACGATAATGCCTAGGATTCATCCCACCTGTTCCTTCTTCCTTTGCTTTTCCCTTTCCTTCTTTTCTTTCTCTTTCTCTTTCTTTGACTTGACCCTTCCCCCAGTCTCTTCGTCGTCGCCAGCCTCCGATCCATGTATACTAGGCTCCTCTACAGCCTTCTCCACGACCTTCTCTACAGCCTTCGGCTGCGCGGCCTTTCCTTTCTTCCCTTTCTTCACCGAACCGAATTCGTCGTCATCAATCTCAGCAACCTCAGCAGGAGCTTTAGGTGCTGGAGGGGGGGTATCAACTCCTGTCGGAGTGGCCGCGTCCTCAACCGGAGACTCGACTTTGGCCGCAGCTCCCTTGCCCTTCTTTTTTTTCTTTTCGGCATTCTTGCGAATAGCATTCATCAGGCCACCACCAAAGTCATCGTCTGCGGGGGCTGCACTGAGGGCTGCCGGTGGCTCTTGATCAGCAGGCTTAGCATCTTGCGTAAGGTCTTCGCCAATCTCATTCTCCCAGTCATCGTCGACGGCCTTCTTATTCTTCTTGTCCTTTTTCGCCATGATGGGCTATTTTTTTGATTTATTATCTTGTCGAAAAGGGTAAAGGTGCAGAGGTGGTTTGATATCTTCGTTGAACTGAGGTTCAAGGTGGCAAAAACGTTGTGGTGGGGTTGACTGTCCAGTAGACCAGTGCCGTGCGCCAAGCCACACCCCGCAGGATAGCGCTTATGCATTGGACTTTATTGTCTCTCTCCCGAATATGCCCAGTCACCCACAACCATAGGGCATAGCATAGTTCATACATATGAAGACATTCAAGTATGAACATTCAAGAAGAGAATAAAAGACTCAAAAAAATATCTTTTGCCAAGCCAATATGTACATCGAGTGATTACTTATGATGTATCACGCACTAGAGTACTCTCACTCAAAAAGAGTAGCTACATGAACCCAATAGCAAAGTAGACAGAACAATGTGGCTTTATGTGGGCGGGCTTATCTATATTGTACCCAGGACCAAGGTTGTTTTTTCAATTCATAATTCGAGAGCCACACGCCAACAAAGATTGCTGCAATCTTTTCGACTCACTCGACTGCAACTAGGATCGTAGATCAGCTAAAAGGGACGTTCTAGTAGAGTCTCGTGATCTCACTATCGGCTTGTTCCAGCCAGCCTGATCAAGACCTTCTCCAAGCTCACCATAAAACTAAAGTAGCAATAAACCCAAGATAGCATGGTAACACTTCTATTTAATGAGTGTGATGCCGCCCTCTCACGAATCGTTCTTTCAGGAGCTGGCTGCTCTATTCAGAAAGCCTCGGGTAAGCTGACATACATGTAGCTACAACATCTTCACAGGTCAGGTTTCGTCGATACGTGTATCTAATAAGTATATAATTATAACCTGCACATGCAATGTACTTTTATAGTCTTTTGATTGGCTCATTGAGAGAGGTTTTGTCCCATTTGAAACATGTTGTGCTGGATTTGAACATGGGGGATTGTGCTGAGTACATGTAGTGTTAGATTGTTAATAGGTTTTCAACTGGTCTTGGTGGCTGTTAAAGACATACTTGCAGCTTGGGCTGGAGAAATTTATGACCTATTCACTGATATATCGGGGATATCAGAAAAGACACATATAAGATCGACCAGCAGATATAGTGATGGACTTTGCCTGCTAGGATGGGCCGAGGCCCGCGCAGCGACCTGAGAGCCCTGACTGACAG
Organism: Morchella sp. 2018-W38C; assembly: GCA_024713705.1. NCBI lineage: Eukaryota > Fungi > Ascomycota > Pezizomycetes > Pezizales > Morchellaceae > Morchella > Morchella sp. 2018-W38C. Next base: position 1,047,492 of record JAMJEX010000021.1, on the reverse strand, counting down.
GCAGATAGAGAAATAAGCCGCAAGGCGGCTTGCCTGCTTATCGGACTGATTGATATACGTGTAGTACCGGCCGAAGGCCGGAAACCACTTGTATACTTGTATACATGTATACACATAATACAGAACACAATCTCTGCTACTACTACGGCCCATGCAGAAGAAACTACACCCGCTAATATTCTCATCCAATGAAAACATGAACCGTTAATATCGCTACGTAGATGATAAAGGTCATAGAGTGGTATTACATCATAGCTTGTGCGGATTCGAAAAAGAAAAGATTTATCTCTCTTTAGGGGACTACAATTCTTGATCATAGCTTTTCCCCTCTTGATTCACCCCCATATATAGACTTTATCTTTTATTTAAACATTCGAGTGATAGTTCATGATTCAATCAAACACAACATGCCTATCCTGCTTCAGCACATATACTTCTTTCTTGGTGCCCTTACACAAGCAAACTAAGAAAAACTTTGCAGTCCATAAACGAGAGTATATGCACTTTTCTTCCCAGCACTGATATGCTCTAGCTACCATAATCAATTCTAAGTAAACCGGCCATGATATATACATGTATTTACGAAAAAAAGAGAGAACTTGCAAAGCTAGGGCACGGATTTATTACCCTGTCCTCTGTTGAGAAAAAAAATTGTGCTTACTTGTAGCCACAGCCCTAAAGCGAACCTTCAATGTCACGGGCCCTTTCCCACACACACACACACATGCACACATGCACACATTGATCTTCTAACCCACTTACTCGAATAACACAGCACAGTATCAATGCAAACAAATCTTACCAGTTATTTTGCGTGAAACAAAGTTCCGCCTTCTTCTCTCTCTCCTACCTATCCCAGATAAATAATTTCATCACTTTTCCATATCACCATACCCAACTCTACCGGCCTACGCCATGTATTCTTCGCAGCCAAATCACCATAATACTGGCTGTGTATATCCACTCTCTGATGGCATTTCTCTACCTCATGCCAGACCACGTCGCAGAATTTCTAGAGCCATTCCAATAGTCAATCCAAACCCGCCCCCGCCACCAGCCCCACCTCTCCCTCCTAGCACCAGCACGATAAGAGAACCACGGATTAATCCTGTAAGTCTTTACCCTTTCTGTCAAATTAACGGAATCTAATACTTTTTCCGGCCCTAGGGATACCTCCATCTCAAAGGGATTATCGAACAATTTGACAAGTCAGCTCTCCCTGCTTCAGCTGGAAATTCGCGTTTCTATACTTTGCCCGAGACCAATTTCACGGCGAAAGATACCGACAGTAATAGTATACAACTGAAAAACCATGGATATGTGGGGCAACACCAGCGCAGGGCCACTAAAATGGACTCCCACCACCACGCTTTGAATTATATCTTTCTTCCGTACCGCTGCGATACCTCAACTTGCCGTGAGCGCTTCCAAGCGTTTTTCAATGCTATCACACCGAACGAGTGGGAAAAGTTGGCTAGGTGGAAGAAAAAAATTGAGACCAACTTTAACCAGATGAGAGATACTACAAATAATTTAGGGTCTGATGCAGCCGTCTCTCGAGCAATGAAGAAGTGGGTAGAGATGATGACCGGGGTCTCATTGGATGCCGCCTATGCCATGAAATACATGGAACGGATGGGGGCTCATGGATCAACACCAATATATTCGCTAGACTCATCAACTCAATATAGAGATAATCACCCGCGCGTCCCGGTTTATTATCCCCCGTCAAATTACTACTCGGGACATTCACCCGGTCATATAGGTTATGATGCAAGCTTTATCCGCCCAGGAAATACAGGAAATGTCTATAACACTTCAAGGATCCCGCAAAGTACTCATATGCCAAGATCTATGCCCAATACAGGTCTACAAACGCGCTCTCTCTCCAGATCCTCAGGTTCTCCTGAGGTTACGTCTAACACTGATTTTGGGTGGGAGAGGTCAACAGATCCGGTCCATGGCAGAAAGTTTGGTCCTAGAAACCCGTGGGGAGGGTCTGCTGCCAATAGGTTAGAGATTCCTGAAAGAAATTATCGAAACCGGATCCTACAGTACACTCCAATTCCTAACCCTAGCGGACGTAAAACACCACCGCATCAAAGATCTCCCAAATCGAGGAACAGCGTCGCAAGTATCTCAAACTTGAACAACGCCAGGGAAAGCTCAGTCGTTACGTCCAAGTTGACTGAGGGGAGCAAGGACGAGGTAGCTAAAACAATCGTAAAAGAGCGGGCAGACGAAAACGATCCTGCATCTAAAAACCAGAAATCGAATCCAAGTCAATATCAGAATAGCCCTAGACTTGAGAAGATGATTGTGGGCTTGAAAGAGATAACAGCCCAGTCAGTGTCACCCACAGCCCCCCCAACTGGGCTCCTCGCTATCAGCGAGGGAAATGCGAGCAATTCTACTAGGCCCGCTGATGAGAAGGCAGACCAAACGGAACCACGGGTGCTTTTGAAAGAACAGGACACAGTTGCGATCAGTGGAGAGAGCTCTATTAGTAGACAGGCTCCGGACGTGAAAAAGAGAAGAAACAGTCAGAACTCATCGACTAGAAACCCAAAGGGATTTAGAGAACTACGGAACTATGCCAGAGCTGTTTCCGGTTTAAATCAAAATAAGGAGGACCAGCAGCATTCAGTTGCTTTGCCTTCCTTCATTAATTTAAACACTGATCCGGCTATGTTAGCAAGTCAACAACAATTATCTTCCGAGTATAATACTCGAGCAATTAAAAGACTCCACATCAGTTTAAACTATACTAAAGCTATTTCCGGCGTAGATGGAAGAAATGAAAAGCCAAGGGAAGTTTCCCGAGCTGTGGTTCCTCCACTGGTTCCTCCAATACCTTCAGATCCAGTACCAGGGGTCAAAAGTACATGGGCAAATATAGCAAATTGGCGGAATAATGACTTAAGAGCTGATCTTGAGCTCACTTCTCAGTCCGTTTCGCCTAAGAACCCTGCCGTACTTCCGAGTGAAACAACTGAAATCTCTGGGTTTTCTGCTCCTGTTGAAGGTCCGCTCCCTGGTCGCCCGACTTCCCTTTCTCCTAGAAAATCTTGGAGCTCGATTGTCACAGGCCGCATAAGTGATACAAGCCCTAGACATCAAAAGGGTCCGATCAACATTGAAACTTTAGAATACCCAGAATTGGGTAGCCAGTTGGGAACTCCCTCATTGAACCGACTTTCTGGAACGCGAAATCCAAAAAGTAGACCATATCTCTCAGCTCAGGCAAAATCGTTTGAACCAACTGGCTCTCACCATAACTTTCCAGTCGACCAGTATCGAAACACTACCAATAACCCAAGATCCTTACCATTTCCTGTGCATAATCCACTCACGCCGATGAATTCATCACCGATTTTTCCTGACAGCACCAACGTCTACTACCCTGATCCACTTCTAGAGACTTTTTTCAACACACCCCAGCTCGTTGAATACTGGAGTAAGTCATACGACAGTCTTTTGTTTCATCAAAACCGCCTCAGAGTGCAATTCCTAAGGATCGAAACTGTCTTTCAGGATGAATGGGATATGATTACCCCTGACCAACGAAGGGCCATAGTCTCAAGAGCAATCTCTAATCTCGACGAAAAGCCTGACAGGATTCAATTTTGGGATACTCAAAATGTAGAAAAAATGCTAATTGATTTGGGATTGGCTGGCCCTACCATCAGAACAAATATGTATGGTAGTTGGGGTGGACGTGCCAGAGTATCACATCTTAGAAACAGAGCTGATTATTGCTTCGATCTCGACCCGGATGCATTTGCAAATTCATCATATTGGCTTCTTAATATGATCGGTTTACTTCTCGGCACACGGATTCCCCAAAAATACTATCCAACTACTGCACAATATCAGACCGATTGCTCTATTACTTCCGCCGACAGCTCATGTGCAGATGACTGTTCACAATGCATGGATCCGGGGGAAACTGTTATCGATGGGCAAAATCTCTCGGATAAGAGCGGAGTATCTAATCCGAGAGTTGAGCCCCCAATGTTAGAACGTTTTCTAGATGATGTTAATTGTGCCGTGAAGATAGACAACTGCGAGCCAGGAATCGATAAGGAAACTAAGAAATCGATACCGGAACAATGTCATTCCAATTGTCCTGAAAAGAGCTATACCAGCCATTCAGAAAACCGTACTGAGGATCGAATTCCTCCCCACATCCACTTTATGTCAGCACCACGGTTAATGTCAAATCGCTTCCAAGACTCCGTATTTAAGTCCCGATCCCAGGAATGGATAACCCACAATCCGGGTCGAGCGCGGTTCATGAAAATTATAGAGATCGATATTTCACTATTCTACTGTGAATTTATTGAGGAAATTCTACATATCTTCGGAGAAACTCGGAGAGAGCGTGTGTGGTTTACGCTGCCAACCATATGGGACTTTTTTAATGGCCCAGCTTCTCCTCCACCGCAATCGAAAAATCAGATCCGTGAGGGACGACTTCGGGCCGAAAACTCTCGTCGTAGCGCCTATCCACGGGAACGCTCAATGAGTTGCCCAACATGGGGCTGCAAGGAGCTCAGTCAACTAAACCGATACAATAAATGGGTTCAAAGCCCGGGAAAGTTGTCGGATGCGAAAAGAGCCGTCGATAGAGAGAGAATTAGGGTGCGCAATTTTGTCAGAGAGACACAACGAACTGCAGACTGGGCTATCGCTGGTTTGAGATTGGTGGAGCGTGAAACCGATCGTGACGTTGAAAGGGCGTGGGATGGAGGTATATGGTCGATGCCTATACCAAATGAGGAAACGCAGGCGTTGCAAGCAGGATTTGCACAATGGCATATTTGGAGGGGCTGAAGGGTGACTAACGGGCTTCTTGAGATTCTTTTTGGAAGACGGTATGGTAATATGATTTTGAGTATGATTGATTGATTGAAGGTATGCACGGCGTTATATGAATGATTCCATATCATGGCCTCGATATCCCCCACAAGGTTCTTGGATGCTTCTCCAATATCACCTTAACCCTTGCTCGTCTCCTTTTTATCTATCTTTCTTTCTTTTCCTTCTTTCCCCCATTCCTTTCCCTTGTATATCCCTTTACTTTCTTTGAAGCATTTGGAGGATTTCTGCAGGTGATTTTCATCTTTTCTAGAGGATGAGTTTTTACGCAGTTTACAACAATATAAGGTAATCAAGATTTCCTCAAATAATTAGAAAAGGGGTTGGAAAGATCGGCCGAAATACCTTGATGTCCCCCGATGTCCTCTTTCTTCTTGAAGAAGGGTCGAGTCTGGGGATTGCGTTTAACTAATGAATTTGTGTGACTTTTCTTTCCAAGTCTATATACACCAATGCTTCTAGGTCTTTCGATGGATTGGTAAAATTGAACAAGAACCCACGGGTTTGGAGTACTGAAAAAGATTTTGAAGACTTTATCAATTATCATCAGTCCCCTGGCCATATTACCCATTATGACATGAACATTGTGTATTCTTCGAGTGATAGCTTGTGGTTTGAGGGAAAAAACATACGCATCTGACTGATCGACATGTTGAACTAGTAAGTGATATTATTACAACTCTTAAGACGTCGCCCATCATCCATCCTCTTTCAAATAATGTCAATGTCAATAATCACATGTAATCGTTCATTTATACAATCTCTTGGACGCAGTTAAGCCTAGACATACAGATACCGGCAAACACTCTAGATTGAATTTGTGGCGAGTGATAGCCTATGATTTTTTAACTCATTAATTACATGATAACCTATGACCCAATATACCTCCATAAAGTATTGCTGGATATTTATGCCCCTGCCGTTACCCACAAGCCCACATATGTCTTTTTCTTCTTTTTTTTGCTATCATTACTGTTCCGTTGATATTTGCCATTTTTGACGATGGATCACAAGATATCCCCACTCGTTCTGTTTTCTCGCTGTTCATATATGCGTTACTGATCTTCAGCTTGATATGGATGCTCTTATTGGATTGAACACTCTAATAACGCAGAAGGATCAAAGGCCACCTCGCATAGATGGTCCCAATTATAAAAAAACTCAACATTTCCATCGCATGCACGCCCCTGTGTATGACCAACGTTTTTTTGTTTGTTTGTTTGTTTAATTCATTGTATGACCAACGTGGCGCCGTGTGCAAAGCTGAACACCGACCAGCATTCCAATCCATCCGACAATTCTTCTCGGCACAGTAGGACAGGGTGGACACCCTATGTAGTAAGACAAGATATGGACTGTCTTCTTGTTTATCCCCATTCTCCATCACTGTGCACAAAAAGTGACAGGATAACGATCGATATATCCACATTATACATCCGCGTAAGGCTCAGGTATGTGTCGCCAACTATTTGAGCTCATAAGCCTCCCGAACTTCGCTCGGCTGCCGGTCAATTGAGGGGAGCAATGTCGCGACATCCTATGGCGCCATGAAATCCCCCAACACCAGCCTAGGTCTAACACCTAAGATATCCGTATCATAATATCAAGATTTCTCGGAATCTAATTTTAATTCTAGAAGAGAAAATTATCCACGGTCCCAATATAATCTAAAGGATCGTAAATCTTTGCTCCTGCTCTGGTTCTTCGACTATCGTTCCTAGTATGTGTTTCCTAAAAATATCCGTCGAGGTTGTAACTCTTCTTCGTAGTGCCAAAGGTTATATATAGCAAGCGTGTGTATATTCAGGTGGAACTACAAGCTGCGTTCGTAACCCGACGTAAAGCCAAGGGAATGAGTGTAAAGTTCTGGAATCGGGGTTCCGATTTCTATCAGATATAATCCAAGCCTGCGATTGTTCGCTCGTGGCATCGCAGCTCTATTGTCGAGTGACCCCTTTTTATTTGCATGACTGTCCAACCAAAACAAGCCATCTCAGATCTGTGGATAAAAGTCGTCAATCGGCTGATGGCTGTATGATATCCTAAACCCACAATGTCGGATATTGGTAGCTATATATAGATCGCATGAATACCGTCTATCGATAGAGAAACCCCTCTAAGATGCTATGTGCTGAGTCGATATTTTTGGATTACTGCAGTTTCTAGCTAACCAAATGACCTTAGATGACGCTTTGAATTGTGGCTTCCTGATGTGATTGAAATTAATAGGCATTGATCCGTCGATCAATGATATCCGGAGCTGTGTGCTCTCAGGAAACGTTGGTTGCCGAAATATAAATGGTACGGAGATTGACTGAAGATTGGCTAGAGCAATCAAGATCCATGGGATCTTATGCGATTAAATGTGTTCGTGGTGGATGTGGCCACGTATGTACGGTCAATTATAGGGGTCAAAATAGGGGGCTCCTAGTTACGGAGCTAAATATGGAAGAGGGGGGTGGCGAGGGGTAGAACATATGTATAGTCGTGGTATTTAGCGATAATTCCAGCAGTAGCGGGGGAGAATTTTCGAGGACCAGGGGAGAAAGAGAAGCTTTGAAATAGTTCTCCCCAATGTCTGGTCACACAAGACGTTGAAGTTGCCTTTTTGAGTTGATACCGGGAGGCCAGGGGGCGTTCAAAACAGATCACCAAATATGGCCAGCGGCTAGAGAAATCACATGTACCGGGCGGTACATCATCGTTCTCTAGTGTACCGGCCATTGTATAGTACATCATGTATTAGACAGATGGCCGGCTGGATTGGCAACCCCACAGTCAAATATAGTCAAATATAGGTGCACCTTTGGAAGGTTATTTTACGATCGTGACAGGAGCAAGCCCAATAAAGATGCACTTTTTTGAGATCCGTACAGGTAGAGTAGGAGGAGAAAAGATTCTACAGGAACCTACATGAGGCAAAAGACAGAACCCAAGATCGAAGGCATATGATACACTAAATTTAGATAGCTGAGTACCAAGTACTGCTGTATTAGGTATCGCTCAGCCACTTCAATAATAAATCGCTATACTCTGCATTTTATTCGTAATTTACCATCGCCGTATATAATAGGTACATGATGGTATTTAGGATAGATGCCGAGTGATATCTCGTGTGAAAGGCTTATTTGAGGATCACGTGCCCCGCTTTACTCAGCGTCACGACCCCGCAACGTCACCTCAACCCCACAGCACTCTCAACTCCATCGCGACGCGTCTGCTAACCTCACCTATCATCTATCCCCGATACCCTCTCATCAGCCCTAAAGATCTTCATAATGGCTTCCAGTGGGTCAGGGTCACCCACGACAGGGACAACGGTCAAAATAACTTCCGGGCCGCAGCTCGCACAAGTAATCAAGGATAATACAGTTGTCATTATTGACTGTTAGTTAACTTCCCATTTGCTCAATCAATCCCCTCGCCTGTTTTATTGAAAGTGATTACACTTCTCATCGCCCAAAATATTGTCTCTCTCAAGCTGCTGTTCTGCATGCACAATAGCTAATAATAATCACTTTGTCTCATATAGTCACTGCTGTCTGGTGTGGGCCATGCAAAGCAATTTCTCCAATCTACGAGAAGCTGTCTGAGAAGCTCTCGTCACCCGGAAAAATTATCTTTACAAAGTGCGATGTGGATGAGAACCAGGAACTCTCAAAAACATGTGGTATTACTGCGTTAGTACCTCCCTCTTTTGTTGATCTACCCGAACGTTGTCCTCGTGCTTGACTTCCATTAATCACCTGCGTACGATGTGCTATACTAATTAGCACCTCTGACAGCATGCCAACCTTCCTCATCTTCAAATCAGGCGAGGAAGTAGAACGTGTACAAGGCGCCAACATCCCAGCCCTAACCAGCGTTGTCAGGAAGCTCGCACAGGAAGCCGAAGCTATCAACTCCACCGGCTCCGCATCTGCAACTAAGGGTTTCGCTGCTGCCCCAGCCTCCTCCTCTGGTGGTTCCTCTTCATGGTCGGGCCGTGCGCTCCCGAAGGGCTATGCCGATGTCACGGACCAGGTTGATGTCAAAGGGCTAGACCTCATGAACGCAAATATCGAGTTCGGCGATGCGAGGACTCTATTTGAGGCCAACGAGCCTAGCAGGCGATCTACAGGCAACAAGGGCAAAGGGAAGGACGGTACTGGGGAAGCAGATTGGGTTGAATCTGATACCGATGAACAGCTTATGCTGTGGATCCCGTTCCAGTCAACTGTCAAGATCCATACCATCCAGTTTACATCATGCCCACCCAAACCTGATGATGATGATGATGAGACCCCATCTCGCCCCAGAAGGATAAATATCTACTCCAACACGCCAAATATCTTGTCTTTTGACGATGAAAGGGTCCCAACTCAGTCTATTGAACTCAAGTCTGAAGACTGGGATGAAAAGACTGGGACTGTAGATGTTACCATGAGATTCGTCAAGTTTCAGAATGTGAGCTCACTCACAATCTTTTTTGTCGACGTCGAAAGGGAAGGCGCGGAAACAGTTAGGGTCGATAGAATCAGAATTATTGGCGAAAGCGGTGAGAAGAAGGATATGGGCAAGCTTGAGAAGGTCGGAGATCTGCAGGGCGAGTAGGAGAGCGGGGGTCCCTCAATACTAGTAGTAATTGGACTGTGCTACTGTTTACTACTGTCCAAGTCTACATATCCCACGAGTTTACTGGAATGACGGATTCACGCGAAAATGGCGGGGAGTTTTAAGATGGAGATGATGCTTACATTGTTCCGGCGGCACACACAAAAGAAATTGTTTGCCTCTAGTTCTTTTTCGTGCTATTAGAATTTGGCCAAATGGATACCTAGTAGAGAAAACATGAATATCGACGTTTAAACTTTTTAGATGTACCTTTCGCAAAAAGAAAAGATAATGTAATTTCATTAGTTGCACATATTCTCACTCGAGGAGAAGAATAAACCCGCTTGTGGTTGTCCATCCGGGTACACCACAGGCGGCTGGGCTGATCAGTTGTTTTCCCGTTTACGGGTATATTTACTCTATTCTTCGTTACTTCCCGGGTACAACTCACCTAGTTCAGGGTCAAGTCATCTGAAACCCTACATATAGTAACTACCAAGAACATTTAGGTGCTCTAGAGTACACCCTACCCTACTCACATGTAGGTACTTCTACCAACACCAACAGCAACGACGGGGGAAGGGGTCGGTCTGTGCCCGTGTGTCTAGTGCCGTTGACAGTTGTACACTCCCGAGCAGCAGCAGAGCAGAACAGAGTAGTTCAGATATCCGAGCCTGCACAGTTCAAGTTCACAGCAACCGAACTGTAAGATACCGGTGCCATGCCATGCCATGCCATACATACCATGCCATGCCACGCCACACGACACCACATCATCCACACTCCACAGCCGAGGTAGCGTAGGTACATACTCTAGGATTATTGCTACCTAGCTTACTCGACATACCTTGCAAGCCTCGTCTTTGAGAGAGTGAGAAAGATAGAGAAGAGAGCAAGGTGTCTAGGTAGTAGTAGAAGTGTAACTTACCCTTACGTTATCCCTCCATGTCATGTGGGCCGCCCCATCCACTTCACATATCCGTGGCGGCGCGCGGCGCAGATTTGATTCCATCGAATTTATGCAGAATGTGGAAATATCCCCCGTAGGGTAGGCGTTAAATCGCAAGTAGCACCACCCCACCTTTCGATTGAGCTTCTGTCGGACGGAGATCGGCCGGCGTGTCCATGGCTCTCTCTATCTCGTTTACGGGGAGGGGTGGGTGGGTGGATTGGAATTTGTTTATCGAGTCCACCTGCTGCCTTTAGTAGGTGACGGTCTGTGCTTTGCGTTTTTTTCTCTTCTCTCATTGATCATTTCCAAACAGCAAAACGGCGATAGAGACGGATGGAATGATGATGATGGGGGAGGTGATGCAGTGGGTGTCTTGTCGTGTTCTGGATTTTCTCACTCTCTTTCTTTTGTTGTTTCCAGGGACCAGGGACAATGTTGTTTTGCTGCTGTTCCAACATTTGATTGATGTGCATGAGGGAACAGGTACTCTACAACGAAAAAAAATAAACTACTGCTTGGAATTGCTTCTATTGAGGCTACTTCTTTACTGACTCTGAAGCTGGAGAGTCTAGAGTAGGTAGGTAACTGGTTGTTTGTGATATGATAGGGTGATAGGTCATCACTATCAATGTAACAATCATCACCAGCACCTATCTATTCGCTGGCAGTTGCCCATGCTGTCCTGCAACTTACAGATGGTAATTTACCACTAACTGCAGGCCATCGAAAGGTCTACTTCTACATACCAAGAGTAGATAGGATGCAGAGCACGTGTGTGGAGTACCATGTATCTAGGAGTTACTCTAGAGCAGGTACCGGTACCATCTCCTGCTACTACTACTAGCTCTCTAGTGTTACCTAGACTAATCAACCCGGCTAGGACGTTTCTCCATCAAACTGGGGCCGGGCTTGTCAACGGAGAATATCATTTTTCCCGGGTGAAAGCAGCAAGAAGGAAGGATGGAAAGAAGGGAATGTAACCGCGGGTCTGGTGTGCGGGGGCGCATTTAGTGGGACGTGGAGACGAGACCCTCTCTTTTTTCTCAGAGTAGGGACCTACATTAAACGTACAGGATATTCTAGAGCCGTCCGGGTCGTACTCTACATTTTCACCAGGCTTTTGTTCGGTGGAGAGAGACAGGCACCACACATGATGCAGGACACACTCAAGCACGCCGTAGGGTGATTGATGTATGCAGAAAAAAAAAAAAAAAAAAAAAAAAGAAGAAGAAAAAAGACAGTCAAGGCAAGAGAGCGGTTTTATGTATGCGTGTACGTTTCGTTCTTCGGCAAACGTTATGCAGAAAAACACCACCGCCCCTCCGATATAGGAAGCTGTTTGAGGGCCCTGGGGCCGTTTCAGAATGGGAGATATTTTTTTGAGGCGAGATCTCGTGGGAGCGCAAAAAGCAAGTGAGAGATGACGCTGCCGCCGCGGCGGCCGGCTTCTAGAGTGTCATCGAAAAACATCCCTAGAGTATCCATCCCACGCGGCATCTGATATTCCCATGTCCTGGCATTCCAGCGGTTTATTTGCTTTGTCGATCGGTTTACTTTTTTGCGGTTGCGGCAGGAACATGGATTGATAGGTGTACCTACATGTAGGTACGGTAGGTAGAGTGCTGCTAGCTGTAAGAGAGTTATGGGAGTTGGTGATTACCACATGCCGGAAAAGGAGGAAGAAGCATATTAGGACTTCAGTATCAACAAGTTTGGGGGCTGGCTGTTTTGGGAGAGCCCGTGGATAAAACCTTCAAATCTTCCGATGCTGTGTAGCCATACTGTAGGTAGAGTACACAGTGTTTTCTCTCACGATTAATTGTTCCTACACCGCTCTATTTTTCGAGAAAACAATTGGAAGGCACGGTCCCCCCCATCCCCCCATCATGGCCCGGCAGGTGGCATCATCACGTCAGGCTTGTCATCCATTACAAGATAAGGCAAAACGCCTGACGTTTAGAGATTGAGATTGATTGATGCTCTGGGGGGGACCCTTCTGCTTCTTAGTTTATTGATCAATGGAAATTGAACCAGCCTAGCGGGTGGGAGAATCGAATGGGTGGTGATCGGATTTCGCACGGTTAATTGAATCGATTTCGCTTCTAATCATGAATTGCTTCTTTCCTTTTTCCATCGCAATTTTAAATTTATTTATCTCTAGCCAATTGGCTAGGGACAACTGCTCTACTCTATATATATGATCGTATAAAAACCATCTAAAAAAAAGAGAGAGCCGACTGGAACGTTTTGGTATGTATGAATACCCTCACCACTTCCTATCGTCACCAACCCCCCCGCTCCGATAAAAGAGCGAAGGGAATGGTTGTGGGCCGAAGGAAAGGATGGAGGGAGACCTTCATCTGCAATTAGATTTTCTCTGTGATTTACCGGACGCGCCGTCGGAGTTTTGAAACTCTTGCACTACTGATGAAAAAGCGGACGGGCAACACGGGTAAGGCAAATCGCCGCACAAAGAAGAAAAAGAAGAAGGGAGCAAAGCTCCAGGGGGAACGAGCGCGGCTTTTGTTTGAGGCGAGCGGCGAATTCTTCTTCCTATGGGGCTTGGGACTGCTACCATCTGTTAGGGCTCGGGGCAGCCGATTGATTACAGATATGTATGTATAAATAAGCCTTGGCGAACAGGGCCTCCTTATGATTAATAGAGCATCACCCCCACCCACTACCTAGAGCTTAATGTAGTTAATAGTAATGACCTTGTCCTTCCTTGGCAAGATCACCCGTCAGTACCGTAGAACTGCTAAGACCCTGAAGCGCCATTCGTTGGGCTCGGGGCTTAATCGTCTGTCACCTGACGCAAAAACGTCCCTGCTGTAGATGCTTGTTGTCCCTGTTTCTCCTTCCTCTGTGTTCCTCTTGCGTCTGTCTTGCTCTCCTCCTCTGCTCTCGTTCGCTCGTTCCTGTCCCGTGGATCGGAAACGGTGGTCTCTGTAGTAGGGGTGATAACAAGAGAATGAGGTCAAGCGCGAGGTTTCCCGCTCCTCGTCGGCGGGTTCCCGTGTTTTCATGTCGTCTATGTCATGAGCCTAGCAGCAGGAAACACAATGCGCGCGTGTGTGGTGTTTCCAAAAGCAAATGGGGGTGTTACCCGTTTTTTGCGATTTGCATATCATTGATAGCGGACGGAGAAGGGAAGGGAAGAAAAAAACGCTCCTTGCCGTTTCATCTGGAAAACGAGGGAGAAAGATATTTGTAAGTACATGTAGGCAAGGTGTATGAGAAGTTGAAGAATGTATGAAAATTAAAATACAGTAGGTACATGAGTACCTCAAGATGTCTTGCAGCTCCATTCGATACTGGAGGCTACCACTGGATGCCGCGTGCCTACGATATAAAGTATGTGCGGCGAAACATCGATACTGGAAGGAAGCGGAACAAATGGATAGGCCAGGAATCACGCACAGAAATGGAAACCCATTTCCTAAGCTTCGGAGACGAGATGACGACAACAAGATGGATTAGGCATTCCCATTCCACAAGATCTACAGCAGAACGCGCCCGTAACCTCTGTAAGCCCCGTAAGCATACGCGCCCAGCGTAGGATATCTTGTTTCCCTATCGGTTTGTTGTTGTTGTGTGTTGCATCTTGTTTTGTGAGGGAAACATATCATTGGTTTTCCCTCTTCTCGATAACGTGATCATTGGCCCGGAGGGGAAGGGCAGCAGGCCATACCAAAATACCCTCGTTTTCTGTCTCGCGCGACTCGTTCTCGCCTACCTAGGGCTGCATCAATCCATCGCCGCGGCCGTTTGTTGGGAAAAAGAAATTTCCAACATTGCGGTTATCCCCAGTTGAGGCGCAGGGCCCGGGGGGGGTGGAGGGCTTCTTTCTATCATTCTGCTGAAAATAGGCCAAAGATAAAGTTGCAACATGACCCACGAATTCAGATTGAGAGATCTCTATGGCTGTTGCTTCGAAGGGTTTGTGGGATTTAATCTTACTTCTGCAGTGTCCCCCGCAAACCAGCGATAGTGAAGTCTCTGGTCTCCCTCACTTCGTAGGGTAAAATAACCTCGTGCGATGTGATGCGATGATGATGGCACTTTCCTTACTGTACCTACACACCAGGTGCAACCACTGGTCGGTCGGTGAAGAGTGAATGTCGCAAGCGCCCGCATATCAACGTCAAAGAAGCTGATCTGGTGCTGTGGTTGGTTACATAACTCACAATCTTTTTTGTTTCCCTCTTGTCTCGTGTGACTGTTCATCTCGAGATACGGAGGGCCCGTCCCCGATCGCATCTTGTTTCTGAGGGAGGGAAAAAATAGGTAAAGTGCAACGACAGGCCAACGTGGTCCCTCAGCTATTGCGTTTTTTTCTTGTTTATCGAAATTTCTCTTATGATAAGGGCTATGGCTATCACAACATCAATGACCACTGCGATGGTAAAGCTGCTTTCTGTCCTGTCGGAAACATGTAGGGGCTAGCTAGTGATAGCTTTAGAATAGCACCACCACAATGGATAGGCCAGTTGTGCAATTAAGAGTTAATTAATTTTGACATGACAGTTCTAACCTACAATTGCAGCTGTTTAGATTATGCCCAATCTTCCTTCTGAGCTTCCCTTCCTTTTCATGTTTCTTCTTCGCGCGATTCTCTTCCGATCCTTGTCGTTCCGGCAGAGTGACGGACGGTAAAATAGGTAACGAAAGCGGAGACATCTTATTTCTCACCCGCGAGATGAACTTTCGGGATCGCATGGGGGAGGGAAGAGGTGTAGAGTAACGGTAGAGATACCGAACTCTCCTCCCGTGGTTTCGAACGAAGTCAATCTATTGGGGATGGAGGGGGGCTGCAGGGACATACGGAAAGAGATCGTCAGGAACGTCGGCTAGGCTTCTTCGTTGGGTGTGTGGAGCCCGTCATTTCAGTTATGAGAAGCACTTATGTAGGCAGAGTAAGAGTTATGGTAGATTCATTTGGGTGGGTGTGGGTTTTTTTTGATTCTTGTTTTCTGGTAAATTGCGGGCGCACTGCAGCAAGCAGGCAGCAAGTTATGATACTGATGCGGGCTTCTATTTTAGGCTTGGGTTGATTTATTACGCTGTGGGTTGCTCCCCAAATTCCCTCGACCTCTCATATGCTCACTTCTACAAATGATTATTATTGGGGTTTTCTTCCGTTTTTCGCAATATCGCACGTTTCCCATTTGTTGTCTGACTAAAGAGAATCTACATGTATTATAGTAGAGGGGAACATCCTTATGCGAAATGATCAAGTGAAGGGTTATTTTTGTGTTTCTTCACGTCCGTGTTATTTATGTATACATACCAACCGTACTCGCGGATTACGACGGAACCCGAGGATTCAAGATTACCTATGCACCGTCCTCACCTGCCAGGCGGTTTTACATAAGAGTCCAGGATCCATTGACGACAGTGATCCGAGGCTGGATAGAACCGAAGAGGCCAGATTGCGGGATCATGATGCCGTTCGATAGGTTCGGTTCCAAGGCCGGCTGTAAAGCAAGTAAAGTAGAGGCAAAAAGCTGGAACGGCCCCCATCATCATCAACCCCTCCCCTCCTCCCTCCTGTGGCATATCCCCACCACCACCCCCTCCCATATCCAAACTCCACTTCACCTCCGCCCCCAAGGTTCTAGCGCTATCAACGATTATGATTATCTGGGACTAATCGTTTATCATCCCTTCTGGGGTAAAGGGAAATATTTGGAGGCGGCGTCGCGTGCCAGAAGGGTTGGAGAGGAGGGGGAGAACGGGGTTTGTCGCCTATTCCTGAACCGTTGTTAAAGGCATAATCTGGTTCCTGCGTAAGTGTGCCTGTGGATGGGATGTCTTAGCGCCCTGACCGTCCTGGGCTGCATCACATTTTCCGCCGAGCGGACCGGCAATTGGTTGCTCGATAGAAACATGCTCCACCCCATTGGAAAAAGCCCTGGTAAATAAACCATCTATCCCCACAACCCATGCTGCTAAGAGGGAAGGAACCTTCGTCCTTCCTATGCACACGAGCAGAGCTCGTGTGCATGGACAAAAGCTGACCCCACGGAGCTTCGCGGTTGGTGTCCCAGTCAAGACACGGCTGCGACGAGATTGGCAGGGAGGTCCCTGTTCAGCTTGATGGATGTTCTTTCCCTGCCCGTTTAGTACTTTGGGTACTCTCAGAGTCGTTTTGCTTTTTGCCTCCGTCAACGAACTAAATGCTTTTTTTGGATCAGTGCGGGTGTGTATGTGTGCGTGGGTGGGTGATGATGATGGTTGTAGTTGATCAAACGGAGCGGCTCTTTTTCTTTTCTCCCTCGGTTGCTTATTTTCTAGGGCATTTTCTTTCTCTTGCTAGCTCTACATGTTCAGCTGTTTTACTCTCTCGGAGTCGCGCGATGATGCAACATCAACTTGAAAAATGCAAGGGCGGCAAACCGCAGGACCAAAGAAAGTGGTTTATCAGGGTGGCGAAGTCAAATAAATGACGAAATGATGTTTATTACCTGGGGCGCAAAACCAGATGTGCATTCTTTTGAGCTCAGTTGCGTGTTGTTGTTTGAGTGTGGTGGCCGAGGCAGTGGCGCATCGCCGCGCTCATCTTGATATCTCCATTCATACTGGCCGAAGGAACGCGGCATTTGGGTGTTGCAGGAGGGCGGAGACGCGACAAAGAATCGCCGCCTGAAGGGTTTCTTTGGACTGACAATTATTGATTGCAGGGACCGCTTAGCTGATGGGGCCATAGCGATAGCCTGCTATCAGTTGTAATCGGGGATACCTACTAGCTACTTGGACCGGCCTATTGTGAAGGGATTCGGGTTCAATAACCCTTGCTTGACTTCCCACGAATATGACTGCGGCGGAACCCGAGCTTCGAACTGGATTGGCGGGATCGTGGGGATAGAGCACTGTCGCTCTCACTCACGCCTGTGCTCAGCGGCGACGGGCAACAAGAGAGAAAATAACCAAACTGTTGCTGAGGCAGTGACTGAATGACCAGCGTCTATGGAACCTCGTTGGATGGAACTGTGGTGATTTGTCTCTCCACCACCAAGGTTTATAGCGCATATACCCAGATGTTATGGATATGGGTTTATGGTATGGTAATAATGTATGGATGCCGTTGGAGAAACTTTCAATAACACTACCGCTGCTAACTGCTTCACTCATGCCGCTGAGATTCAGGTCTGTCACTCATAGAACTTTTTTGGTTGTTGCTTTATTAGACAATCTAACCGCTCTCGTAAATACTACATGCTACTTTTGTCAACTGCAGGAAATAAATCAGTTTTTGTCCATTTCCTACCTGCATATTCAAGGCCTTGTTCCCTTCCGACCGCACTTATGGAGCGTTAATTGGCTGAATAGGGACGATCCAAGCACGTGCAGCGTGGCTATTCTGTTCTAAGCCTGGATGCTGAGGTGGGAGGGGTGCGAGCGAGTTGTATGCGTGAGTGTGTGTGAGCGTATGTAGGTGTTGCAGGTGTGGTAGTAGGCAGTGATAGCTGGTGGATGTATGGACCTGTATGGTGTGTAAGTGTGTGGATCGTTCGGTTCACAATCTCTTCTAACCATCTAACCACATCGCCATGTCGACCCATGCCACCCACCCACCCATCATCATCAATTAATTGATTGGTATACATATCTTTTTTTGCCCATTTATTGCTTTTTTTGATTTCCTTATGGTCATTATTGGTACGTGTGGTAGCCTTCCCTAAACAAGAAGCCAGCTGCGGCCCTCTACCTTCCCTACTTCATTTTACTCTTCTTCCCCACTGTCCCGCCCATCTCTTCGTGGTTTTCAGTTCACTATCCTTCCTACTTTACCCTCTTTTCTTTCCTTTAGGATCCTCTTTTCGTACTGCGTGTGCTGTCGGCCTTTCCATTCCTTCATTTGAGTTTGTTTGATTTTTCTTCTTGGTCTTCCTTTGCTTGGACTTTCCCAATATCTCCTACAAAGGCATAGCACTAGTCGACGAAAGTAAAAAAGGTCATTTCCCCGGTCTACTACTATTATATACCCACTGGAACTCTTCAACTGTTCCTTGAATTCCTTCTTTATACACCAACCAACAATTACAACCACGGATACCTTTTAATACTTTATAATTCTTGTCGCCTTGCTTCTACAGTATAGCTTCAATTCGACCATATACGAAATATCTCACCATCTTTTGGAGCCACTTCACACTCACTACAACCACATTCATTAATCGGTCTTAAGGAATAATATCTTGTCACGTTCACAAGAAGGATATATCATACAGTTTTTACGAGCACAACACACCTTAGTTTAGCCAACAGTTCGTAGTAGTCAGTACTTAATCGCAATAGTTCCGTAAAATACCAATTAATACCACCAATATCACAATGGAGTCAACATCTTCCTTCCTCTACTACACCCCCGACACTACCTCCCAGACCAAGCAGCACGGTCATTTCCTCCCGCATCCTAATGGCCGTTCTTCAACACACCCAGTACAAAGTGACCAGAGCTCAAATATGCCTTATCCCTCAGCATTAGTGTACTCACGACCATCATCCTCACACTTGAAGCCACCTACTATGATCACTCACATGCCTGGAACTCTCTCACCCGAATCGCTACAAAAGAACACTGGTCTTCTTACACCTTCTTCACCGACCATGATGGGTATGGATGGCCCAGCTGGAGGTGATTTGTACTTCTTCCCTTCGACACCCACTCTTTCAAGCAGCTCCATCAGCACCTCGCCGATGAGCACCACAATGACAACACCTATTATCACCTCGTGGTCGCTGGATGACTGCTCCGGCACTGTAACTCCGTCAGATATTTGGGAAAACAGCCCACCAATGACACCAGGTACTTGACAAGTTTGTAGGAAGCTTAATTAGGAAAGCATTGCTAAGATATTTGTGATATAGCATACATCTACACACCAAACCTTCTCCCAGCCTGTAGCCCTTCAGTACTCGTCTCAGCTTGCCCTTCGCTTTCACCAGCTTCGGACTGCTCTTCTCAGTCAGAGCTTGACTTCTGTGATCCCCGTAAGCTCACTTACCCATCACCTAACCCATCTGCCTCGGATAAGGACCTTGACCTTGCCACACTGCCAACAATCTGTGGTGATGACGATGAGCACAACTTCATGCTTAGTGGCACCGAGAGCCACATGGGTGTTAAGAATGAGGATAAGGATTTCAGCCGTAGTTTCTTCGGTCTCGACGATCTGTCTGACTTTGACTCTGATGATGGTCTTGTCTCTGGTATCATGAGCCTTTCTGAGGGAACCATCAACCCATCTGCTTTGCTTGGAAACGGTAGCAACAAGCGCGACCGCGATTGCTTTGACGAGGAGGAGGATTCCACATGGGGTGTAGAGGATGTCGACCTTAGCGATGACGAGGAGAGCTTCGACAGTGATGTTGCTACTCTCTTTGCACCATTGAGCCCGCCCCCATCAGACTCATCCAGAGACAGCTCTGTCGCTCCTTCCAAGAAGCGAAAGATGCAAAGGAAGATGATCAAGGTCGAGTCATATGACTCAGAGGCCGAGCTTGACGATATCGTCCTTAGTGCCCGCAACATGCAGTACAAC
The DNA here is from genome assembly GCA_024713705.1 of Morchella sp. 2018-W38C. Classification (NCBI taxonomy): domain Eukaryota; kingdom Fungi; phylum Ascomycota; class Pezizomycetes; order Pezizales; family Morchellaceae; genus Morchella; species Morchella sp. 2018-W38C. The sequence goes on along the minus strand of JAMJEX010000021.1, from coordinate 1,027,518 downwards.
GATGATTGCGATCTTCTTGCACCTCTCTGTGGTGGACGCATCGAGACTTCAATCACACCCGCGCCCACTGAGCTCTCATTCTGTGACTCTTCAGACTCCCAGTGCGATTCTGCCCCAGCCCCAGTCGTCCGCCGCGGACGTAAGCAGTCGTTGACCGAGGATCCATCAAAGACTTTCGTCTGCCATCTTTGCTCCCGCCGCTTCCGCCGCCAGGAGCACCTCAAGCGCCATTTCCGCTCGCTCCACACCAAAGACAAGCCATTCTCTTGTGGCGAGTGTGGTAAGAAGTTCTCCAGGTCTGACAACCTCAGCCAGCACGCGCGAACTCACGGTAGCACAACCATCCACATGGCTCTCATTGACGGTGAGATGATGGGTGAGGATGATTCCGATAGCATGCTCGGGGAGCAGGGTGGCCCTTTAGGCATCGTGCTCGTTGATGCTGCTCAGGCCTCATCAGGGATCAAAGACAAAATGTCCTCCTCTTCATCGACTTCTTCAGAGTCAAAGAAGAGCCGCAGAAAGAGGAGACGAGATGAGTAAATGATACGATTCAGATAGGTCCTTTGGAGCGGCATTGTCTTTTTAAAAGAGTTCGGCGCTGTTGTTTTTGTCTTTTTAATTTTCTTTAAATGTTTTTATTATATCATTCGTTACTTGGGATTTTAGATACGAGGGGGTTTTTACATTTGCGGGTGGAGGTTGGGGATTTTGTGGGCACAAAAGAAACTTAATGAGGCGCTTATATTTTGGGGCGGGGAGGGGCTTGCGATTGTGTTTTTTTGTTTCCTTTATTTTCTCTTCTGAAGTGCTACTTGCAGTAGCACCTCCGATTGCAAAGGAGGGAAAAAAAGATACCTCACGACGTTGGACGGCACGACACGAGGCGACACGAAAAAAATCATTTATTTTTTTTAAACCAGCATATATACTCTTAATACTTTTGGGAGAATGGTATGGTATCCTACCATAATCTACTACTACATTCGAATTCGGAGCAGGAGGGGAAACACGGGCAAGATAGGATTTGGGGGAGGGGTTTTGGGTTTCTTGGGTTATCATGGATCTAGCTTACTGTCTATCAATCAAGAGACGGAGAAAGGTTTTTTAATCAATACGTCGGGACTTTTTTCTCTTCCATTCTTCCTTCGACCTTTCGGGAACGAGATCAATTTTGTAAAACACGGCGGCCAAGGAATCCGAAAAGGGCGTCTCTTTGGGAAGAACATTGATAGCTGGTTATATCGATCTATGGTTACTATTAGTACGGACTGGTTTGGTTGGTTTGTTTATCTGCGCTTTTCTGGGCACCTTGGGGTTAATTGTTTTTATTTCATCATTCGTTTTTTTTTATTTTGGGTGGCATTTCAGCTTCATGTTTGTATTTTTTCTCTTCCTCTTGTCTCTTGTTTTTTATTTAGCTTTTATGTATGCATGAGTTGGATGCTGAGAGGAGGGGAGGGGAGCTGGTATATTTTTCATTTTCTACTTCACTATTTTTTCACCAAAGACGTGTTGACCACGCGTTTCCTTTAGTCTCTTTTTACTTGTATTTCTTTCTATTCTTCTTGCGAGCTGTAATCTCGGTTGCGGTTCTCAATTCACTTGTTTCAAATTGTTTGTTTCTTCTCTTTAAAAACTTGAATTGCTATCAAATTACTTGAAATCAAGACGAGACAAGACCAAGACTTTCATATATCTGAAACATGTGTGAGGGGAGGTTTTCCCATATCACGTTTCAACTATGGTGGGGGGAAGTGTGCCGGTGGGTGACATGATAATGATATCCCAAGGAGCGGGAGGGAAAGGGAGCACGTGGGGGGAGGCGCACAATAACGGTTTCTTCGCAATTGCAAGTCCTCCCATTTTCTTTTTTACCGTGAGTTGCAGAGAGGTGATCAAGCTTTACGTACAACAATCCGCAGCCTCTTGTTAGAGCATAGAGTATGTAAAATTTCAAGTGAGTATCTGCATGAGAGATTTTAGGCCCTAATCAACTCCCTCTGGCACTTACACGCGGGTGCCAGGCACAGCAATTGAGACCTACATCGACATCGTTGTTACCCCAGCCCAGCACATTTTTTTTCCCTCAGGAACAGCCTGAAAGTAAGGTTCGGCTTTGTGCAAGATCACTCCTGTATCTAGGCCCGAAATTCCTGCTGCCCTGCCCTACGTGCAAATCGCGCCATGGCGGTGGCTCGTCTTTCTGTCTGTCGACGTTGTCGCTAGCGCTTATGGAGTCCAAAATCCACACCACCATCACCACATATCACCGATAACCCGCGGGTACCGTATCCTGGACCTGCTTGTTTTATTTTCATTCTCTTTCTTTTCGGTTAAGATTATACCACATGGAGTGTTTGAATGGTGTAATCTATTTGGCGAAAGAGGAAATAAAACAAAACAAAAACAAGTCAATAGAAAGAGGGACCAGGCGCGTGGGACCGGGCGGGCGGGTTATCACCTATGAAATCTGATATCAATCAGACGCACGCTCCCAAGCTCGTGTATATTTTGTTCCAGAAGCCACTTTCGATTAATTCTGGAAGCAGACAGATCGGCTCCCTTCCAAAGGTCGGGGTTTCTCCCATTTTATTCTAGCTTCGTGTTTCGGAGAACAGCCGGGACCGGCAGTTGCAGGGGTTTGCGGGTTTCGTAGAGTGGTTAGAGTGGGTAGAAGTACGCAGGAGGAGGTTAGGAAGTTGATAATGATGCAGAGCGGCAACCCAACAGGGGTTAAAATCTTGCCTAGCGTGGTTTGTTATGGTGTTCTCCATTGCGGAAGCTACCGGTAGTTAGGAAAGGCCGAATTGGATCGGCTAGTTTAAGCTATTTTGCTAAGAGAGGGTTCGCCCGCCCAACCCAGCCACCTCTCTATCCCACTCTTCCCTTCTTCCTCGGACAAGTTACGCGTATGTCGGCGTGTCCGCGTGCTGTCGTGGTCTGTGGGTGTATGTTCAATCCCATATTCAATGCCATAATTATAATGGCTGTGTAGGGAACAGAATCTTGTATGTCATGCTATCTATCTGGAGTGGAGTAGTTGAGTAGGTAATGGATCATTGCATATCTCATCATATCTTAACTGCCCGGTAATCTTAAAGGCCGTAGGCCTGTGTCCGAGAACTTGTCTTACCAAAGACAATTATATTTCAATACGTACTCCTATAGATTCCACAGTTGTAATCACCAATATCAGCATCATCAATCAATTATTGTGCAAGAGTATCATTCACATATTTCTCTTCCCTTCCTTCCACCGTGTCTCCCAAGTTCACACGGCCAATTAGTAGATATCGATCACCTGCTCGACTGAAACATCTTGCCCTGAAGATCAAGGGTTTCGAAAAGCTGGTAGCAACGCACCAGGAGCTACATACGCTTACCCACTACGCCTGATGGTATACCCGAGAACTCGTATGGCGTTCCTTAGCGTTGAGCCCGGAAATCCCTCTCACGTGTCTACACTTCTCCGAGCATAGCACCCTGTAGATCAATCAATTTAGTGCCAATTTACCACTACCAAGACCATCCAATATAGCTTACTCTACTCTATGAGCTCTACACCCATACCCCAGACGCAGACATACGAAGTCACGGTCTCTTGTCTTGTCGACCAGGGTTCCTCAGTTAGTTAGATGACGGTTAGCTACCGGTAATCGTGGGCGATTCGTGGCAGAGTGTATCAAGAAGATATTGCTCCTGCTGCAAGACAGATAGACAGACATACAGACCGACACTGATGTCACCCGGGGTAAAAAAAAAAGTACATACGTGGTCCTGGCACTCGGGGAATGTAAGGGAAGCACCGGTGGCCAATTGTTCGTTCATCTCTCCTGTGTCTTTGGACCAGGTGGAGATATCTTTAGGATATCCTTGTCAGCACTGTATCGATCTCCACGTCGCAATTCCACCGTCAATGCAAGGCGAGATATATGTTTTCATTAATATTGTTATCATTGATGCGGCTGCGGCTCTTTTCCTTAGGTTACTGTAATTTTGAGCATCAAATTAACTCGCGTGTGAAAAGTTCGTGAGTACCACACGCCATTGCGGGAGGGACGGAGCCCGCTGTACCTACGTATTTCCTGGGGTACCTCTCGACTAAACTAAGGACAACGAAGTGCCCGAGTAGAACATGTTAACGGCTATCATGGAGTTATGAGCGAATCAATAAAAAAAACATACCTATCGCTTGCATCCACCTTATCCTTGAACACGCAATTTGCCCCACCGAGTCAACGAGCTTTTCAGTAAGGTTTCTTTAGGTTCGATAGCAGCCGATTGGCTTGAATCTGCGCCATCAAAGCGATCAATCTGCGCCTTTTCCCGCTTTCTTTTTCTTGTTACGCGGTGGGTCGGTAAGCGGACCTATGATTCCCTGGATGTTTCCTCTTGGTTTCTGGAGACTCGGACTGCTGGGCGGGAGATCCACAGAATGTTTCACCGAGAAAGGGTTTCAATGTTAGGTGCAAGATCTTCGTGGTGATGATGAATCGACGCGAGTGAGTGGCCGTGAAGTGGTCCTCGTGCCGTTAAAACTAGGATATCCCATGCGATCGTTAATAATAAAGTTGTTTATAATACGATCTAAAGGTCTCTTGATTTTGGGGCGTGGCATATGAGTGGGTGAGCGCTAGAACCAAACTTGTGCGACTCATGAACAGCCTCAAGGGTTGCTTGAGCTGGGCATCGGCATCCCCACTAATTACATCCAGATTCTGGGTTACTGTACCTAGTGAAAGCCACGCCAGTACTATCGTCAATAATTTTGCACTATGACGGTCTGTGCAACGCAACAAATTCCGGTGCCTCGGAATTATCAACTTTTTGAACCTGGTTTATCCCAGGAGGCTTCTTGGCAAATCTCAACTAGCCCTGGTGGCGGCAGTATGAGGGACCATGAACCCTCTTTTCTGCCATATCAATTCTCTATAATGGGTAGGGGAGCGGCAACTATATGGAATTATTTTATCTGCGTGGAAATCATTAGTATCCTTGTTTTTAGGTTTCTACCATTCCGCATTCTTGCTTACTGCTTACTGGCCAAGTTAGACACAAATAAAGATAAAGACAAGGATATGTATACTAATATACGTGTAGTTACACTGCCTATGGTGTCGTATGGAAAGAGTACATAGGTAAGTCTGGCCATTACATGATAGGCCACCTCTGGCTCAAATTTGGGGTACCGGTGTAGCTTGATGTGATACCTGCATATCTTGTGCAGACGTATCTCCAGCTGGACCCTTAATAGTGTAACCGTCAGCTTAAATATATGGACGAAACTAATATCAACATCTTGTACTCCCTAGCCCTGTTTGTGTCAGATGGATGGATTCATAGACTCTCACTCGTTATCTGTAACTTAAAGTTAGCTAGTCTAGGCAAAGTCAGAAAACACTCGAGATTGTAATTTTTTTTTCCATTTACCCTTTCTGTCATAATTTCAGGTAAAAAACTCAATGCGGGGTGACTGAATCCAACCTTGGTGAAACGCACAAGAGTATCGTAAGTATTGGAGTGGCTAGGTACTGGCTCCAGCAACTATTATCTCGCTAGACAGTGGCCGTTCGTTTATAGTATGGCTTGTAGTTTGTGGGTAATTTTTGACAGGTGTATGCGGGGTCAGTAGTAATCCTGGAAAGCTCGAGTGACTTTAGATGGAGGAATAACTTGGTTGCCTTTTCAAGAAAGAGAGATTTCTCTTACAAAACCCTCGGATGCTCAGGATTATTTGCAGATTCGTACGATGCAATGAATCGGTGATTTGAGAATTGTGACGGCGCTCTGGTAGCTGCTGCCTTGTAGTTTCAAGGGTTTGTCGCGAGGTAGGTACTGACAGCGGCATCTGTGGTCACGCAGAAATTTAGCTATCTGTTCATTAATTAATCAACATTATAGGGTGTGGAGTGACAAGGTACCCTTTTATCAGGTCGGCAGGTGCAGTTAAGGAGATTTGAGTTTCGTGTTATTATCGTGAGTGTGAACTACATGTACTTGAGTTCTCAGGATAGATGTATTTGGGGGTTTCACTGATAGTTGGGACCTAGGTAAGTGCATCACTGCATGTATGCCTTCCCGTCTCGCCAAGTTGTACTTATTACATGTACAGCGGTAGGTAATAAGTGATGGAACGGGCTGAGACAGAGTGATACCTGTTTTGAGTAAAACGCCACCAATACACGGTGTTTGCAGGTAGAACCATATCTCAGGGCGTTCCATCACTTTTTACCTATCGCTGTACCAGAAATGGGGGTGTTATCCATGCCGCATTCAAGTTGATACCGTACTCTTACAGTATTAGTACAGGGGGTAGCATTGGTAGCGTCGCAGTAGCATTAGTGGGGTATTTCGGGGTAAGTACATGTAGTAGTATTAGTGTGGTATTTTAGGTACTAGGCTGTATTGCTATGGTATTCCGTTATTTTTGTGTGTACATGGAAGATTTGGATGTACACCCAGAGAAAGATTCTCAGGATTTAAGCATCACGGTCAATTCTGTTCATCAATAGTTCGCTCATTTCTAGTCTTTCATCATCGGGTGATAAAGATTTAGGGAATACTTTTTACTGGATCTCAGTCTACCACAGTTGATCTATCAGTAGTTCGTGCTACAGCTTTCTTGATAGGTGATGATCATGATCATCGTCATATATGATGATCGTCGGATGCCCATATCATGGCAATGGTGTTGAGCTGCTAGCTGGTAGAAGCGGCCCCCGTCCCTGTCCCCTTCCGCCCCCGCCCCCTTCCGCCCCCCTACCCGTCCCCCATACCCCTGCCCAGCAGTTAACCAGTTAACTGTAACCTACCAGCCAGTTACATACTAAGTATTCTTACAGTAGTGCTGCAGCATTCCTACGGTATTTCTCTAAATACACTAATACCAAACAATGCCGTATTATCTCCGTATTGCTAGCCATACGGCATTGTAACACATACTGTCGTAGGGATAGCACCCCTATTTCTGGTACTGTAGTATCTGTCCTGACGCATCATTCTAACATATTCAACGCAAAGGCCAAACCATTCTGAAATGTACTATGTACATATTTAGTTAGCCCTAAAACTACAATTGTACCAACAACACCGACACTATGTGTGCACGATAGAAAAGGGGTGTAGAATTCTCTCCTAGACGTTGCCATAGGAGAAGGTGTAATTATCATCATGGATCATCACTCGACACGGAGAAAATCTTCAATCTAGGATATTTGGTTTGTCTAATGTGTGTTTATATAGTTACATGTAGTTCAAGTCATCAACTATCTCGAACTACTTTCCCAAAATTGCTCGAATTCAACCGAGACACCAATGGGATCTCTCTAAGTGCCAAGTTTTGATCGGCTCAGATGGACATATATATTGCCATGTAGTGAGTGGATTTACCTCTTTGCTCAGGTGGGGGTCTTATTACTCAAACCAATCAGTGTTGCGGACCGCAAAACTTTGAAACAATGATGAAAGAAATAAAATGAAAAGAATACACGAGCACTATATACTTAAGGAACACATGTACACAAAGAAGCAACACCCATAATTCCTTTCCCCACCGCTGGGCGCCTTCGCTGTACATACAAAATAGTATATCATATCTTCTAGATCTATGCTGTTTAAATCCTTCGTTTGCGCGAGGCGGGCTTATGCATATTAACAGAGACACGATAGCTCTATCCAACATTTCTCTTCTGGCTGGGTTGTCACCTCGAATGAATATTCTGTAACATCGACTATATCAAATTTCAATGTTTGAGGGGTATTCAACATATTTTCGTAGTATTTTCTTTTTCGCTCGTTTCCTTAACCATCTGATACATTAAGATCCGATTAATCAAAAGGGCCGCCCAAAGCAAATAGCCTTTACCCCCCTTCAAATCCGACTGATAGAGCATAAGCCATTTCCAGAATGAAACAGCGGAGGCCTTCCAATTCTTACGCCCCATCCAAAATCACCACCAAAACAAATTCCAAACGCCAATACGTCCCATCATCCGTTAACCATACCCATACACATAGACATCTCTCACAAATCCTCGCCCCTCTGTCGTGGCTCCAGATTCAGAGTCTCCTTCAAATAGGCCCATCCAGCGTCGTAATTCACCAATGCGGTCAAAGCACCGGTCTATAAGCATGCGCAGGAGTGCCAAGTCAGCAAATAGACTCGCATCAGGAAAAGAAACGTACTAATACTAATAAAGTGATCATGGGGGTAGAAATCATCGTGATATCCGTTTGCTTTCTTGTTTGGTTTCGGAAGGGTTGGATGTATTTGCCTTCTGGAGGTGCGGCGTGGCCTCTTTATGCTTAGGAATAAGCGCGTACTAGAGAATACCGTGACGTTAAATTCGTGATTCACTACATGTAACTACATATGTATGTAGTAGTCCCATGGATGACTGGTAATATAGCACACTCGAGCTTGTGGGTGGAACTCGTCGGCCGCGGTCTAGCAAATGCATCAGGATGACCCGACTGAGCCCGCACACCGTATACTTTATGCCGCTGTCAATTCAGAAGCGCGGTGGTGATAGTACATGTATTAGTAGTATTGATTGGTCTATATCTAGCATGTTTATTTACAGATCGGCTTAATTAAGTTTACTGCTTCCAGCTAGAGCGGTAGAGTTTAGCGAATCAGAGCAGGTTTTCAAGCCTTGGCAGACCAAAGGACGAAGCCAAGCCCCGAGTGATTTCCGGTGATGACACCCTCTCATATGCCTGGGCCTGTCTCTCCGCTTTAGTTCTCGGGTCAATGCAGGGTGATAATTGGCCCGCGACTTTTAAAAAACTAAAACACACGTATGTTTCTCTCTGCGATGGATCCCGCGGTGGACATATAGACAGCCCAATGCCTGTGGCAACTGCCTTTCTCGATAGTGGGGAAATGTTGCTACGTTTCGACCTGTGACAGCGGGGTTTTGGGCTCGAGTTATGATCGACTGGTGCGTCCGATACAAACATGATAAAACAATGGAGAACAAGATGCTTTCTAGAAAAGTGGATTACCTGCCGTTCGATAAGTCAAGTTAAGCTAACCAAATATGGTTGGGTTGGATTGATATTGTAGCTACAAGAAACAAAAAACAGGACCTGGACAGCTTATTATTTCAGTTAATTTGGTGTTGTCAAACACTCAAATATTTTCAAAAAGTCAAAAAGTCGACCCCTTAATGTATGTATATAGCAATTCTAACAGCCTCCTCGCCACCGTCCTGCTTCTATTCGCATAAGCATGTTTAATTGAATGATAACGTATGGCAATAATTAATCGGTCAACCGATCACTTCGCCAAATAACAGAGCAGCAGCGGACCCTCACAAGCACCGCGTATCAAATTGCATTCCGCGTATAATTCTTTTTAAAGTTTTATTTTTATTTGTCAGACCCGAGACCTACTAAAGGGCGGGCGCCCGATCTGCGCCCTTCCCCGTTCGTGTCTCGCGTGCAGGAGAGGTCGTTGATATACATAATTGGGTTGATAGTACATATATACCCCTACTACGAGATGATAAAAGAAAATTAAGGAAAGTGTAGAAGGAGAAGAAAATAAAGGAGAGTGTATAAGGAAATGGTGAAGAAATAGTAGAAGGAAAAGAGAGTGAAGGAGAGTGTATAAGGAAAAGGTGAAGAGAACGTGTCAAGGAAAGGATGAAGGAGAGTATAGAAGAAAAGGTAAAGGGAGAGAAGCTAGCTGTTTGTGTTTGTGGTCAGTAGGAAATAAGAAGGAGTGTGGTGAGAAGATGGGTGCGTGGCCGGATGAAGGTGTATATGAGAGCACATGTATATATGATAGTATCAATGAGTGTGTGAATATAAGAATGTATAAATGAGTGTGAATAAGAAAGAGTATGTGGGCTTATGAGTGAACGAATACATGTAATATCTGAACATGAGGCATAATCGAACAAACGAATGTATGATCAAGCAAAAGATCAAGAAATGAATGTATAAATGCCCGGAAGCCACACCATTAAATAAGTGACCAGTAGAGAGCGTCGTATATACGGGGGGGGGGGAGCAAAAACCTTGGGCCCCAGAACGCCCAAGAACGGCATCTCCAGTACTTCTGCCCCCAGAAAAAAAAAGAGAGAAAAAAAGAAAATATCAAAGAAGCGGCGCAGGCCCTTCCCGACACCGTATAACTACAACCTACTGGGAGCCAATAGACGCATCAGAAGCATTCCCCTCCAGTGCCGCCGGAGGGTTAGCAATCTTGCCCAGACTTTCGAAATAATCCCTAAGTGACTCCAAGGGACCACCGATGACTGGGATCGAGGAGAGGTTGCCAATGAAATTAGTGTCAGAGGCTATGTCTGAGACGTTTACAGCGGGTACCCCGGCCTCGGGGAGTGGAACCGGCTGAGAGAACGGGAGGGAGCCCGTGCTGGCGTCAATCTGGGGCCTGGGGCCGTTGTTACATGGCTTACAGGGTGCCGGCGCTGCGTTGGTAGCGGCGAGGAGAACTGCTACCCAGAGAGCGAGAGACTTTGCATTGAACATTCTGGATGTGTGTGGTGGTAATGATCGGTTTTTCTTTTTGAAGGGAGTGTAGACCTGACAGGTGGGAAGTGGGGAGGTGGGGAGTACTATTTATGCACAGTTGACCGAGGGGTATTGATTATAGAAGAATATTTGGTACTCTCTCGTAATCGATAAAGACCCGTATATTATATAACGGATATCGAAGGATGGCGTTATCCCACGGAGAGAAATTGTGGTTGAATGACTGATTAACTCGTCCAGTGCATGCAGCGGGGAACTGTGGTGAGCCCATGATCGTGATTGACGTCCCATATGAAATGAGAGTTGGTGTCTCGCAAAATATAGAAACTTTCAGGTGGTATATACGCAAATAAGCCTAGTGTTTCCAGAGAAGACTCACGCATTGGCCAGGTTTTCCCTATATAAGTGTAGTTTTAGTCTAAGGCCCGCCTTGGAGTTTGAAATTGTAGATGGTTTCTTGACCTTCGGGTGAAGTCCTGGGCCGATGTTAAAAAGCATCTATAGCTAAAGTACGCAATTCAAAGCTCATGGCCGTAGACGCGGAGCATTATATATAGTGGTACGATGTTGCCTGTGAGGATGAAAGCCCATAACTCTTTAGCGCTATTATTGAGTGTCTTTAGTTCTAGACCTCATAGTTATTCTATTGGGTGACTTCCCGTGGGAATTTGGGGGGCGTTTAGGAATTAGATTGTTGAATCTGGATGCATGCCTTCCCCATGACGAACAATACTTTCTAGATTTTTAAGTACTACTTTGGTTTAGTGCGTAGCATCAAGACCCACTCGGAACCCTTCTTAACCAATCATATTTCGCCCTTTCAAAATTTAGAGATTTAGAATTTGAACGTACCCCCTCCCCCATTCAGATCCTGAATCTGGAGCGTTGCCATCCAAATTTCATTACTCTAAATTTCATTCAAACCGCTTACACGTTCTAAACGTCCACGGGAAGTCGTCCATTAAGTCAACATGGCTGCAAAAAGTAAGCCTTACTTTTCTGTTGAGAGGTTTCACCGTACACGCGCAATTACCGATACATACTCGCAAATGGGCTAGAGTAGGTTGGGAGTGCGAGGAGAGGGAGAAAGAACTCGCTAGTAGGAAGGATTATTGGCGACTGATATAGGCCAATCAAAATACCTGTCCTCATTTTAGCGGCGAGATAGATAAACAGGGGAGTGCGGGGGTGCGGGGGTGCGGGGGGGGGGTAGTTTGATTTAATATAGAGCTCTAGCTATCCCCGCTGCAACAAACCACATACGTCAACTACAGGTCCTTGAGTCTCGCCCCGGACTTTTCTCGCGGTTCGAGGTCTTCGCTATCGGTGATTTCATTACATCGGGAGGATGCTGTGTTCCCCTTGTGCTGCATCTCGAACCTTTTATTCCTTTTAAAGATGGGGTCTTTCAATGCGGCGGCGCCACATGGTCATTGCTGTTGGTCGGTTCTCAGCTAGGCTAAAACAACTACGCCAGGGAGTGAAAAAATACTACCCGCTTTAAGAACCTCCGTCACATCTATCAGATTGAGCCCTCTAAGTTGCAAATATTCGTAGTCTATGTATTTATGGGCTCTTCCGAACCGTAGCAAAGAAACAGGGGATACGGGGACTTGGTCGGGGTTGAGAGCGCTACCACATAATAAGTGCTCTACTCTACTGTACTGTGCCTGGATACCAAAGACCTTGCGGACCGCAGAAGCGAAGGAGGTGTAGAGAATGCGGCGAGAAGAAAAACGAGTTTGTAGTTTTCTTATCCCTTGAATGGTGGCGTGTGGCTTAATGTTGATAGCCCGTGGGATCGTGACTTTGCCACTGGACCTACTGAGGCAGGAAGTCCCGCAGTTTCTATTGAGCCGGGGGATAGCTCGCTTGCATGGGTGAGAGGTAAATGTTATTTTAGAAGTGCGGGGCTGCCTCAATGTGCGGAGAAGTTGTTGTGACGACGGGGAGTGGGTGTCATCAGTGGGTGTTAGCGGGTGTTGACAGACTAAGTGAGGGAGTGGATGGACCGAGTGATCTTTAATGATGTAAAGTCACCTTTTTTCTTTTTTTTTTCTTTTGTTTAATTCATTATGGAAAGACGCCTGATTGATTGATTATAATTAATTCATGATGGAAAGACGCACCTGTCATATTCAATACGCCTAGATCTCGAGGAGGACATGCCCCATTCCCTTTTCCCCAGACCAGTAAAGACTGCCTGGTGCATCAACGTGGAACTGACCCACCCAGCCCTGAAGTTGGTGGTGCTAACCGAGTGAGTGAGTGGCCTTTGCACACAAGATCTTTCTTATCAATCTAACCCATAGTGTCTGCGGAAAGGGTACATGTATGTACATGTATGTACCTTACAAGCCACCATAGCGCTAAGTTTGGTAACAGTACGGCATTTGCCATGGAGATGAGGTTCGAGCCCTCTCGGGGCTTGTTTTTCTGTTTATATATATATATATATTTTAGCTGGGACATATATAAAACCAGAAAGGATCATGTATAACTTGTAAGAAGGGTAATAGGAATTAAGACGAAACGAGGATGGAGACAAATCATCCGCCAACCTCTCCTCCGGGTATCCCGGGGGACTAATAAACCCCTCAAAGTAGTAAGTACAGTATCTGGTAAAACCACTGTGAAAGTGGGTTCTCCGTGACCCGATAGTCCTATTAATTGGCCTCTTAAAAGATTTTTCCCCCGCTACGAGCACAGACCAACAGATCCACTCTTTTAACTCTGACTTTTGCAATAATTCTACCGCATACTGTAATGCCTCGATCGATATATACGGGGGGGCAGTATGCTGCAACTTCTTCACCGGCCAGTGCTCCCGCGCCAACTACATAAGTAGCATTGAGACCGACCGCCTGTGTCTCTCAACGCATGTCATAGCGCTCTACGCTATAACGTATTTCACCGGGAAAGCGATCATCACCGGGAAAGCAACCGAACCTCACAAAAAGAGGTTGTGGGCAACAAAACACAATATATGAAGGGAGGCACGTATAAGAGGGTTCAACGTGTCTTTTCCGAATTCTGGAGTTATACAATGAATATAAACTAAAACCTGGTAAAGTCGATAAAGCTTACACTCCCTAACCAACTCAACAACCTCTGCAACAATACTCTCACTAGATAGAGGTAAATCATGTCCAAAATAGTTGGGAGACACCTAAATAACACTTCTGGCTACTTGGTTCTGTAGTTGTACTTTCTTCAGCAACTTTGGATCATCCCATTGTGCCCTTGGTTGCTTTCCCGGTGATGATCGCTTTCCCAGTGAAATACGTTATGTTGGGTCCGGCCGTTTGACTATGCAGATCGTGCCCCCCAGCCGTGAGTGGGACATGGCTACTTTTGCTGTAAAAAGGGTATATTACCAAAACTTCTGTCCTAGTACTATACGGACATACACGTAATATATCGGAACCAAACATTGGTGGTGATTTCTCGTAGATATAGTTCTACCGGCTTGGATGGGGGGGATTCACACAGTCTTCTGAACCTCTTACTATCGCGCGTGGGGACTTTAGGGCTGAGTTGATCGTTTTCGCGGTATTATGTGGGTCATACGATATCACTCGGTGCTGTTCCTGGCCGGCACGACGTGTCCTACGAGTGTTTGGCAAATACCACGGACTGGAAAGAAAAAACCAAGAAACCTCACCTGCAGGAAAGACATCACACTACACTGCACTGCACTGCACCCACTAGATAGATAATTACGACTTACCACCATCACCAGAAATGCCACTCTATGATACGATCTACCAGTCAAAACCCCCCCCCCCCCCCTCTCTCCTCCAGACAGCGAATCAGCGTCTTTTCGACCATTGCTTGAAAAAGTGATAAAGAAAAGAAAAGAAAGAAAGGACTTTTATTTCATTTTCTTTGCTGTAAAAAAAAAGGAAACAAAAACAAAACAACGCGGCGGTTTCAGCATACCATGGTTATCATCACATGGCTCCCTTTTTAAAAGCCCCCACAGTCCAATTGGCCACATGGCCCGTCTGCCCCGACCGCTTGCCTACTCATCGTCGTCCTCCACGTCCATAGCCTCTTCCTCATCTACACACACACAACCACACCGCATTAGTCCCCGTCCACACCACACCACACCCCCACCCCCTCCCCCAAGCAAAAAAGAAGGGAAAAAAAACTCACCACTCTCCTCCTCATCCCTCTGCCTCTTCACCCCCGCCGTCGACGTTGCCGTCGTCGCCGCCTCCACCGGCGCACTCGGCACCGCCACAAACGGCACCGCGGCAGCCGCCTCGGCCGCCGCGCTCCCCGCCGTCGTCGGCAGCTTGAACGTGCCGTCCAGCTTCGAGATTGCGTGCGACTTTGACTTTGCGTACGCGATTCTCTGCTCATGCCTTCCAATTAGCTCCACATCACAGCAACATGTAGGGGGTGGTGGTGGGGTGCGGGTGCATACCATCTCCTTGCCAAAGACGTTCATGCCATTGCAGGCCCTGAGGGCCTGGGCGGCGCTGGCAACGTCGCGGAAGGCGATGTGTGCTTGGCCGCGGCCCTTCATGGTCTTGAGGGCATTGACGTCGAGGACGCAGCCGTGGGTGCTGAAGAGGGTGTAGAGGGAGAGGCGGAGGTCGTCTTTGCGGATGCGGTCGTTGAGGTTTGTGATGTAGAGGGTTTGGTTGGCGGGGTAGGAGACGAGGGGCTTGGGGGCGGTGGCGGTGGTCGTCATTTTGGGTGGTAGTTAGGTAGGTAGATGGAGATAGTTGGTGCTAGAGGAGGTGGGTTTGGTGGTTGTGAGGTGTGGTGGGTTGAAACTTGGTGGTTGGGTTGTCACTGTTGCGGCTACCGTTACCGTACAGGGGTTGGAATAGGCGAGGCTTGGCGAGGCTTGGATTGGGGAGGGAAACACTTGTTTGGCCGGGCAGAAGAGAGAATGTGCGGGTTTGAGACAGACACAGGAGCAGTGGGGATGATTGGGCTGCGGGCTTGGATTACTACTATAATTACATGTATGCTTGTCTCGGGCTCATGCTTGCACTTGCAATGGACAATGGACAATGGGCAAGGATGGCATTTAAATGGTTATTGTTCATATTTCTATTTCTATAACCCCTATGGCAACTACATGTACTACAAAGTATTTCCCTGCTCACAGGGAATGTGTGCCAATCATTAGTCCCGCTTCCTCCATTCCGGAGGAGCAGGGTGGAGTCGGCTCGTTTCAGTCTTCCAGCATCCAAGTATACATCCGACCCACTGAGAGTTCCCCCGAAGGATAACCCCGAAGGATTCAGCAACGGGGGGGCGTCGGAAGTAGGCAAATGGTTGTGGTGCAAAGGGAAGGGCAGTAGGAGGAGGAGGAGGAGGAGGGGGAGGAGGGAAAACTTGCGAAACAGAGAGTGTGGGAAAGGAGTTTTGATTGAGGATGGACAATATGTACATGATGGCGGTAGAGATACAGGCATGTCTGGTTCGGCGATGTAGAGATGTTCTGTGGATTAGTATGGATGGTTGGTGGGCGATGTTGTTGTTGTTGTTATTGATGATAGAGATGGGATGGATGGATGGATGGAGAGGAAGAAGAGGACTGATATCGTGAAATGAAAAAAAAAAGAACAAGGGCCGAGCGGTAAAAAAAAGGTCTTGGTATAGCTCTTGGGTTAGGGTTGAACCCTGGCTAGCTCGCCGCCGAGCCATTTTCTCTCACCACTTGTTTGTCTCACGCGCCCCCCTCCTTCCCTTCTTTTCCTTTCCTCAAGAACGTTTATTCGTACTACTCGCGTACCGTTACTGGCGAGCATCGGTCATATTGGCGTTCGAGAGAAAACAAACGGGGGAAAGGGGGGTTCTCTTTAGGGCTCCTGGACTCTGTGGAAGGCATGTTGCACTGGCTGTCCGTGTTTCGGCTCTTTGGCGCGGGGGAGGAGGCGTGGGCTCTTTGGGCTCGCCCTCTCTCTCGTTGTCCGGGAGTTGAATTTGGATAATCGGTCTCCGATGTAATCCGATATATCATACATGTATCCTGCATACAGAATTATGGGCTGCTACCGATGGGATGGATTCTGTCAGCGGCTACAGGGACGACGGGGGGGGGGGGGGGGAAGAATGCTTTCCTTACATGTACCTAGACGCCCGGAGATAATATTACCAGCGTTAATGCAATAGAAGAATTCTGGAACCAGAGTTAAATTTTTTTTATTTTCTTATTCTTCCCTTCAGT
Organism: Morchella sp. 2018-W38C; assembly: GCA_024713705.1. Lineage (NCBI taxonomy): Eukaryota > Fungi > Ascomycota > Pezizomycetes > Pezizales > Morchellaceae > Morchella > Morchella sp. 2018-W38C. Next base: position 1,010,816 of record JAMJEX010000021.1, on the reverse strand, counting down.
AGTGCAGATATGCCTGTTTTGCAACTACATACATGTATTCACCTGGGTGGGTTTTGTGCCTGACTACATGTAGAGTACATACATGTATGGCTGGATGGAGTATGGCGAGACAGCTCGAGAGAGAGAAAGAAAGAGAGAGAGACCCAACCGCTTGGAGACGATCATTATTTCCCTCTTTAACCCTCTTCTTCTTTTAGAATCTTGTCTCTCTTTTCCCTGAGTCTGTCTCTGTCTGTCTGTCTGTCTGTCTGTCTGTCTGTGCACCTTTTTCTCTTCCTGCACTTAGACGCCCCCCTTCCAAGACAAAATACCCTAGATCCTGACCAGATCTTGACCAGAATCAACATCTTCAACAAACAACCCCCAGTACCGTCTAAACATCACCTTCCACCCCCCCCCCCCACCACCACCACCACCACCGCAACCACCACTACCGCAAAACCAACAAACAACTTGTTCATCCGAGATACTCGACCTCACTCATTTTTGACTCGAATCTAGCACTAATCCGCCCTTCACCTCCGGCGCAGCTAGAAAAGAAAAGAAAAAACCCCTAACTTCGGCGCTTCCAGCTTCCCAGCACCCCCGAGCTGCCACCTCAGGTACAAACAACCACCACCACAAGGAGGGGGAGGACAGAAGCATGTCTTCAATCATCAACAAGCGGCAGCAAGCCCGGAACGAGCGTATCCTCCAGGACCTACTCAAGTCGGCACCGGGCAATGACCGCTGTGCGGATTGTGGGACACAGAACCCAGGTTGGTGCCACTGTCACTCGCTGCTTGCTGCTTACTGCTTACTGCTGCTACCTCTGCCTCTGCCTCTGACGTAAATGGAGAATTAAAGTGCTGACCGGGTATTCTGTGCCACTGTAGCATGGGCGAGTTGGAGTGTAAATAGACCTTTCCCCTCACCCCCCCACCATCTCCTCCGTTGAACCTGGATCCTCGCAACTATATGGGAGCTACATATAACTAGAGAGCACAGATCACTGCCGTCACCATCACCGCATAGCTGCTAACGTTCCGTCATGATTGCTGCAGCTAGGTATCTTCCTGTGCATACGATGCGCGTCACTACACCGGAAACTCGGGACACACATCTCGAAAGTAAAGTCCATCTCAATGGACTCATGGACCAGCGACCAGATCGATGTACCGCACTCCCCCCTCCCCCACACAGCTCCAAACTGACCTCTACAGAACATGCGCACGAACGGAAACACCAAATCCAACCTCTACTACAACCCCGAACCCTCAAAGCACCCAGCCCCCATCAGCAACGAAGACTCCGTCGGCGTTCTCGAGCGTTACATCCGCAATAAATACGAGTACCAGCTCTTCCGCGGCGGCCCCTCGGAGCAAGCGTCATCAACCTCCTCCAGCTCCTCCGGCGCATCATCCTCCTTCGGAGCCTCCGTCGGCAATGGCGGGCTCTCTCTCCCCTCCTCATCATCCAGCAACGCCTCCTTCCAGTCGCAGCGCACCGTACCCCCGCAGAAGCAACGCTCCGTCTCCGGCGGCCTCACCTCCCGCCTCGGCGTCTTCCGCTCCACATCCCCCTCCCAGAAGAAGGTTACGCAGGTTCTGGGCGCCACACCATACGCCGACTCTGCCGCCACGCCCGTCCAGTTCCCGCACGGAATGGTGCAGGCCCCGCCAGCCATAAAGTACGAGGACCAGCTCAAGACGCTGCAGGAAATGGGCTTCAGGGACGACAAGCAGATGCTGCAGGTGCTCGTGCTCACCGACGGCAACGTCGCCGAGAGCGTCGAGCACCTCACCCGCCTCAACACCGCAAAGACACCGGGGCTTGCCCCCGCGGCGAACGCGAAGAAGCCCGGGAGTCCGAACCCCTTCGAGGCGCTGGACCGCGAGCTCCCGCCGCTGCCTCCCGGCGCGACTGAGGTCGGCGGCATATCAAGAGGCCTGACGCCAACAATCTACTCCTCGCAGCCGGGCACGCCGGCGATACAGCAGCCACAGCCGCAGTCGGCGCCGCCAACGTCGTATGGTGCGGGTGCGGACTCGTGGTTCCAGGCCCCGGTGCCGGTGCCTGCGCCGATACAGATGCAGGCGACGGGGTGGCAGCAGCAGCAGCAGGTACCACAGGGGCAGTACCAGGTGAGTACGCACTCGACGGGGCCGCAGCAGAGTCCGACGAACCCATACTATAGTCAGAACGGGAATGGGACGATGTATGCGGCGCCGCAGGCTGTGGCCGGGTATAACCCGTTCATAACGAACTCGGCGCCGCCGACAATGAACAACCCATACCAGCAGCAAGCCCCACAGCAGCAGCAGCAAATGCTAATACAGCAGCAGCAGCAGCAGCAACAGCAGTTCCTCCAACAGCAGCAATTCACCCAGCAGCAAGCCGCACTGCAGCAGCAACAGCAACAGCACGCCGCACTCCAAGCGCAGCAGCAGCAGCAGCAGCAACTCGCAGCCCAGCAGCAGCAGCAGCAGCAGCAAGCCGCCCACCAACTCCAGCTCCAGCAGCAACACTACCTCCAGTCCCAACTCGCCCCGCAAGCCCCCCTCTGGGCCTCCCAGCCCCAGCCCCAGCCGCAGCTCCAGCCCCTCTCCCCACAGCCAAACCCATACCAGTCACAGCTCCTCCAGCAGCGCACCGGCGGCGTCGACAAGTCCGCCATCCTCGCGCTCTTCAACTTCCCCCACCTCGCGCCCCAGCCAAGCGCAAACCCCGTGCCCCTGCCGCTGTCGGAGAACAAGCCGCCGCCGCCGCCGACGACGACGGCGATGGAGAGAAGCATGTCGGCGCCGAGCGCGGGGAGCAATAATCCGTTCTTGCCACAGCAGCCACAGCAGCAGCAGGTGCAGCAGAATGGGAAGGGGATGCAGGGGGGCCATAGGAGTCAGGAGAGTGTGGACTTTGGCGCGTGGCAGAGCGGGCGGCATAGTCCGGATGCGTTTGCGAGTTTGAGTTTTGGGCAGTAGTGGGGACGGAGGGTGGGGGGCTTTCTGGTCTCTTTTTTTTTTTTTTTTTTGCTTTCTTTTGTGGGGTTTGTTTGGGAGACGTCACGTAGGCGGGTGGGAAAGAGGGTGGGGCGGGGGCGGGGGCGGGGGCAGGGGGGCAGGATGGGAGGGCCAATGGGACTTTATTGGGTATTTTTCTGTTTTTTTTTTTTTCTTCCTGTTTTTTTTTTTTTTTTTTAAAGAAAAACTGATAGCCTATCTATTTCTTTCTTTTCCCACTTTACTATTTTTTATATTTTTTTTTATAGCCGGCGATGATGGGGGGATGATTGTGAAATCTTCTTTCTTTTTTTTCTTTTTTCTTTCAAAGCACTATTTACACCATTTTTATTTTATTTTTATTTATACTGGACCTCGGTCTTTCTTTTTTTCTTTTTTCTTCTTGTGTTTTACTGTGTGTGTGCATGTGTATGTGGCTAAATTGCAGTCAGCGGTCGTGTGAATGTTTGTTTGTGAGTGTTTTAATTCCAGGAGCTGAAGGCGGTGGAGGCGGGGAGGGGAGGAGGAGGGAGGGAGGGAGGGGAGGGGGGAGAGCGTTGTATTTAAAGAATAGTAGTAGTAGTTGTTAGTATTGGCTGGTACGTGGTGCTGGGTATGTAGTAAAAAAAAATGGGGGGGTACTTCTTGGGAAACTAAAGGAAGAGGGATCTGGAGGGGGGGTAGTAGTAGTAGCATAGCATAGTAGTAGTAGTAGTAGTAGTAGTAGTAGTAGTAGTAGTAGTAGTTATAGTATAGCATAGCATAGCATACACGTACCTCTGGAGGGTAAACCTGACTGATACACGGGGCAGTTCACGACCCGCTTTAATCTGTGTCTGCGTTTTAGCAACAAAAGTATACATGTATGTACAGCGACAGGTAATAAGTGATGGAACGCCCTGAGATACGGTTATACCTGCAAGCAACCGTATGTTAGTAGCGTTTTACTCAAAGCAGGTATCACTCTGTCTCAGGGCGTTCCATCACTTATTACCTACCGCTGTACAATACCGCAGTTGGGTGGCACTGCCAAAGAGCGGTAGAAGTGTTGGTGCGAAGCACCAGGCCAGGCCAGGAGTGCAGTATTGGGCCCAGCAAAACAGAGCTCGGGCTGGACTGGATCACGCAAAGGAGTGGAGTGAAACAGCGGGCAAGGCTAGTTGGTAATGATTGACTGTGACCTGTTGTGTCCCCTGCCACAACCCCCCCCCCCCCTTCCCCCTTCCCTATGACAGGTTACATGTACAATGTAGGTGGGTATGTAGGTATGTGCCAAGACACTGCTACGACAGCCGCATAGCTACATGTATATACAGTTTTGAGATGCTCTATAAAATTGCAGTACTGACCCGATCGCTCTCGTCCTCGGGCTTCTCTGTCTGTCGCCATCCGGGCATTGACTGGGCTGAGTGCAATTGGGCAGGGCGCTCTGCCTCTAGTCAGACCCTGGGCTTAAATGCGTTATAGTTAATTGGTGGCAGCACAGCTACATGTAGCTAAGCTGGTAGTATGTACTATACATGTACCTGCATGTAGTCACGGCGCGGTCCTTACCTGGAAAGTATGCGATGCAGCTATCGAGTTCTAGATATGCTACCCAATATATATCCGTGATGCCGTCTCAATTCGGGGACAGAGTTGGTGTGGCTTTGGTGGCAGCTCTTGTGCCCTCCGTCTCCCAACAGACCGTACATACAAGGCAACTATCATTGACCCCGTCACCGCCAAGCCCCAATTTTCTCCCCCCACCCCACCACCACCTTCCTCACCTCCCCCCCACAATTACACCCCCCCCCCCAATTGCACCACACAACACCACACAGCACACACAGCACACACAGCACACACCGGCACGATGTCGGCCCCCACCACCTTCATCGCCCTCGCGCAGCAGCGGCTGCCCCCGCTGCTGCACCGCTTCTTCGCCCAGCACCCGCCAGGCACCAACCACGCCGCAATCTTCCGACACACAAAGTCGCCGCTGACGGGCAAGTGGCACAACCCAAAGTACTCGCTGCGGCGGCAGAAGGAGCTCGTCAAGGCCGCGCACGACTGCGGCGTCGAGGAGCTGCTGCCAGAGACGGTCAAGGCCGCGGCGGCGCGCGCGGCAAGGGCTGAGGCGGGCCCGCGCTTGAAGCGCATGCTGACGCCGAAGGGGAAGGGGTGGGAGAGGGCGCTCAGGGCGAAGTATGTTTTTTCTTTCTTTCTTTCTTTCTTGGGGTGGGTGGTGCTAACGGCGGGTGTGTGTGCGCAGGCTCGAGGTCAGGAAGAAGGCGATGGAGGGAATGCCGAAGCTGATCGACAAGTGGAGGAAGCTGGGGCACGGGCGGGGCTGGAAGGAGTGGCCGAGGTGAGGGGGATCTGGAGGGGATCTGGAGGGGGGGAATCTGGAGGGGGGAGGGATCTGGAGGCGGGGGAGGGGGGGAGGTCTTGCTCGTTTGCTGTACATGCAGTGGCTGTATATATTCTATATCATGTTATGTACATGTATTCTCCATCTCCATCTCCATCTCCATCTCCAATCCACAGGCGCAATTGCCACCTGCATCCAGCGCAGCAGCCAGTCGTAAATTCTCTGGACGGCAGAACGTGAGGTTGATGATCGTGGCGACGCTTTGTGCAGAAACTGCTGCCCGTGCGGCTCTGCCTCGCGTTGCACACACACGCACAGCAACAACACACACATCGAACATCTGCAACATCTGCATCTCCAACATCTCCAACAGCTACAACAGCTACAATCTACAGCACCTGCAATCTACAGCAGCTACAGTCTACAGCAGCTACAGTACACAGCAGCTACAGCATCTCCAATCTGCACCATCTGCAGACAGCCCTCCAGCCCCTGCACACACACACGCAGCCATGGACGCCCTCACCTCGCCCCCCCCGCCCCCGCCGCCCCCCCCAGCAGACGCCGACACCATCCCCCCACCACCGTCCACAATCCCGCCGCCCCCGCCGCCCCCGACGTGCCCCCCCCTCCGCCAATCGACCTCGCGCCGCCTCCGCCGCCGCCAAAGGCTGCCCCCTCCCGCGGGCCCCTCAGCATCGAGGAGATTCTCAAAAAGAAGAAGGAGGCCGACGAGGCCGCGAAACGGGTACCCCCCCTCCCCCATCAGTCAATCCGGCAGGGCAGCCAGCCAGCTAACAGTCAGAAAATAAAAAAAACAGCCAAAGTTCCTGACAAAGGCCCAGCGCGAGGCCCTCGCCCTCGAGAAGCGCCAGAAGGAGGTTGACGAGCAGCGCAAGCGCGCAGCCGCCGCACGGCCCCCCGAGCCGTACAGTGCCCGCGATCGCGGCGGCCGGGGCGCGCACCAGCAGCAGCAGCAGCAGCAGCAGCATAACCAGCAGCAACAACAGAACGGCTACCGCGGTGGTGGTGGTGGTGGCGGCGGCGGAGGAGGAGGACCGCCCACGGGGCCGAAAGCGCTGCGGGACCGCGAGCCACCGACAGGGCCTGCCGCAATGCGCGGGAACCGCGGCGGTGGAGGAGGAGGAGGGGGGGGGAGTATGGCGCCGCCGCCCCCGCCGGGGACAGGGGTAGGGGCAGGGGCGGCTGGTGCAGCGGGGGACAAGGACAAGAAGCGGACGGTGGCGGAGCACGCAGAGGCGGCCGAGATCCGGCGGCGGTACATGGGCGCGGACCCGGACAGCACGTCGTCGACAAAGAAGAAGCGGCGCAAGACGAGCGAGCGCAAGTTTACGTTTGAGTGGGGCGCCGAGGAGGACACGAGCCCCGACTACAACCCGCTGTATGCGAACCGCGCCGAGGCGCACTTTTTTGGCCGCGGCCGCCTAGGCGGCTTTGCAGAGACGGAGGCGCCGACACAGGGCTATGCGAGGGCGCTCGAGGCGCGCGGCGAGGACGAGAAGCGCAGGGCTAGGGAGATTATGGAGATGGAGCGGCGCAAGAGGGAGGGTGCAAACTGGGTGGACAAGCACTGGAGCGAGAAGCCGCTGGAGATGATGAAGGAGAGGGACTGGAGGATCTTCAAGGAGGACTTTAACATTGCCACAAGAGGTGTGTATATCTCTCTGTCTATCCGTCTATCCGTCTATCCCCTATCATTGGCTCTACATGTGGCCCTTTCATAACTGACGACAGACCACAGGCGGCGCAATCCCAAACCCCATGCGCTCATGGTCCGAGTCCAACCTGCCCAAGCGCCTCCTCGAGATTGTGTCGGACGTGGGCTACAAGGACCCCTCCGCCATCCAGCGCGCCGCCATCCCCATCGCACTGCAGAACCGCGACCTCATCGGCGTGGCCGTGACCGGGTCCGGAAAGACAGCCTCCTTCATCCTGCCGCTGCTCGTCTACATCTCCGAGCTGCCCTCGCTCGACGACTTTACAAAGAACGACGGGCCCTACTCCATCGTGCTCGCGCCCACGCGCGAGCTGGCCCAGCAGATCGAGTCCGAGGCCAAAAAGTTTGCCACCCCGCTCGGCTTCACCTGCGTGTCCATCGTCGGCGGCCACACCATCGAGGAGCAGGCCTACAACCTGCGCGACGGCGCCGAGATCATCATCGCCACGCCCGGGCGTCTCGTCGACTGCCTCGAGCGCCGGCTGCTCGTGCTCTCGCAGTGCTGCTACGTCATCATGGACGAGGCCGACCGCATGATCGACATGGGCTTCGAGGAGTCGGTCAACAAGATCCTCGACGCCCTGCCCGTGCACAACATCAAGCCCGACACAGAGGACGCCGAGAACCCCGTGCTCATGTCCAAGCACCTCGGCGGCAAGGACCGCTTCCGCCAGACCATGATGTACACGGCCACCATGCCGCCAGCCATCGAGCGCATCGCGCGCAAGTACCTGCGCCGCCCGGCCATCGTCACCATCGGAAACGCCGGCGAGGCCGTCGACACCGTCGAGCAGCGCGTCGAGTTCATCTCGGGCGAGGACCGGCGCAAGAAGCGCCTCGCCGAGATCCTCTCGTCGCGCGAGTTTGCCGCGCCAATCATCGTCTTTGTGAATATCAAGCGCAACTGCGACGCCGTGGCAAAGGACCTCAAGCACATTGGCTGGCGCGCCGTCACGCTGCACGGCAGCAAGAGCCAGGACCAGAGGGAGCAGGCGCTCATGCAGCTGCGCAGCAGCCAGGCGGACGTGCTGGTGGCTACGGACCTGGCGGGGCGCGGTATAGACGTGCCTGACGTGTCGCTGGTCATCAATTTCAATATGGCGACGAGCATAGAGCAGTATACGCATCGGATTGGGCGCACGGGGCGCGCGGGGAAGAGCGGGGTTGCGATCACGTTTCTGGGCGGCGAGGATGCGGAGGTGCTGTATGAGCTGAAGCAGATGCTGATGAAGAGTGCGATTAGTAGGGTGCCGGAGGAGCTGAGGTATGTTTTTTTTCTTTTTCTTTCTTTTTTTCTTTCGATGCAGCGTAAGCTTTGTTTTCTTGAGGGTGTGTGGGGACTGATGATGTGATGTGGGGGCAGGAAACATGAGGCGGCGCAGAACAAGCCGACGCGCAACGCGGGGAGGGGGAAGGCGTCGAGCCGCGGGGATGATGGCGATGGCGGCGGCGGTGGGTCCGGAGGGGGCGGGGGCGGCGTGCTGCAGGTGCCGGTGGGCAGGTGGGGATAGTTAGGGGGCGGTGGGGGGAGAGGGGATGGGGATGGGGGGGGGCTTGTGGTTATAACTAGTTGTGGCTACATAAGACTTGTAGGGGGGGGCCTTTTTTCTCTCTTTTCTAGAGTGCGTAAGCCTTTTATCCACCGCTTGATCTTGATATGTGTTGGTGCTGGTTGCTTGCTTGCTTTGTTTGTGCATGGGGAGGAGGAGGTGGATTGCGGTTGTGGGTGGGTGTAAATATACATGCACACCAAGCAGCAGCGAGTGGGCAAGCGCATGTGGTAGAGCGTGGCGGGCCAGTGCATGCAAAACAGTGGCAGCGGTAATCTCGGTAATTTAAAGACATTGCAATCATGTACCTGTACCTCATGCACGCCCGTCATGGGGGATCACTCGGCCGGTTTTTCTTTTTTCTTTTACTACAATACAATACATGGCAATACTAACACCCAACCGGTGTTGATATACATGTGCCCCAGCTCAACTACATGTAGCACTCGATGGGGCGCGGCCTAGAAGTGAAGTGCCTCCTTCGATCCACTGCACCTCGGGGGTGGGGCTGTAGATACCGACGCCTACAGCTACCTACGTGTAGGTATATGTGGATATATACATGCATATGTATATATAAGCCCCCATTCACTGGGGATCCTACGTCCCCCCCCCCCAATGCAACCACTGGGACATGGCACTAGCTAGCAGTATTGCATACATGTAGATATCATTATCATGTCATGTCAGATGGCCAAGATCCCACGCAGATCTTGTACGGGATAGCAACAAAAATCCGGGGGATAACAAATTGGTTTTTTTTTTTTTTTTTTTTTTTTTCAGCACTAGAAAAAAAAAAAATAGAATCCCCAGGGAATGAAATTTCATGTGGGACAGCAATTAAAGGATCCGGCAATATTGAGCTGCGCCAATAGCGATGTGAGGGCTGCATGCACATGTACATGTATGTACATATACATATACATATACATGATACACAAACCTTCCAGTTTCCACGATATACGAGCTTTAAATTTCTCGCCCCCCCCCCCCGCAACAAGTAAAAACCATGCCATCATATTTCCTCAGCCGGGACGGGACGGGACGGTATGGTACGTGCGTACATGTGGTTAGGTGCACATCACATCTAGAGCCGGCCCCGCCGCCTACCCGTCCCAAACCACGGCGTAGAAACGCTCTTCCCTTCATCACACCAGCTAGAGTAGTACATATAGCCAGCCTCCTTGCTACCAAGCAGCATGCCGGAGCAGTATCATGCGAAGGCCCTGGTTAGCTTCCAGGGCTAGGGTTTCCGATATACGCATCTTTATTCTTTGGTCTACCACAGCGGCCCTAACCCCCCCCCCCCCGGAATAGAAACAAGCTCTACACTAATGCAGAGGGTAAATCGTTGGTAGCGGCCTCGGGGACCGGGATGTCCGCGTGGACCAAGTACTGGCAATTATAAATTCTACAGCATCTCCGCCGGCGCCCTTCCCCCACAGCTCGCTCATCGTTCTAGATAGTAACCGTCCATGATCCTGGTTATACTTTCCTACGCATCAGCTGGCTGCTTATAAACCGAGCAGTACAAACAGACACTTACAACTACTCGCTACAAGCTAGAAAAATAATTAGCGGCTCAGGCAGCTCCGTAACATGTCCTTTCAGAAGAAAGCTCAGTTCTTATACGGGCCAGAGATTTTTTCTTTCATTCTTTCCTATTTGGTAGTTTAGGAGATGTCTTGGGGGGGGGGGGGGGTTAAGTTTGCGAAGACTGTGCTTTTTTTAGTATTGGTGCCGATATTTCGGGTTGTCATGTATTCGCTGTAAGTACTGTCAATGATCGGTTGGGAGGGTATATTCCGACGCAGTATGAATCCGGGCGCCGCGCATTTGGACCCCGCAATTGACCATATCTACTCTATGGCCAAGGCCTTCGATCTCGTGGCCGTTATTTGTGCTCCCCCCTGGTCTGGTGTCTCTCTTTAGTTTCCTTCTTTTTTTTTCTCACTTTGAGTGGCTATGACTAAGGACCGGGCAATCTGGGGTAACTGTCACCCGGGGCCCGGCTGCAGGAAAGTGCCTTTGAGCTACTGCAGGACGACAAACCTGTTTATAGTTGAAGCGGCCATTTGATTCGTCGCTCTAGATGTCTCATGTAGAAGGGTTAAGTGTGACTTGCGGATGGAGACCTTTAATTGAAGGAGGTGATGTGGTAGGGAACTCCAGGCTTTTACTACGAGTTCTGTCCGTCCTTTCAATAACCAACAATCCAACAGCAAAAGCCCGCTTGGATTTCCATAAATCAAAAAAAAAATGTTGGAATTTAGTTATCCCGAGATTCGAGGTGATGGTTGCACCTGTCAATGATCGAGCTGGAGGACAGGTTTTTTATGCTTGGCTACCATTGATTGGATTACAACACATTACGATTGCGGCCCAATTAGGCGCGTCTGGTAGGCGAAATATAACTCATGCCCGCCCATCGAATAAGCTCAAACCACCATTAGGGGTATGTACCTGACCAGACCACGTTTCATTATGTAGATCCTTAAAAAAGAAGTAAATCTTTTTGCCTACCCGCATCATCCATTGAATATGACCGGCTGAAGCACTTGAGAAGAGGACCAACCTCTTTAGGTCAGCCCAAACACTAGCTGCTGACACACTGTGCCGTATCCATACTCCGGCGGGTCATGCGATGAAGGCCGTGGTATAAAAGAAAAATAACACACACCAGAAATGACTGCTCCAGAGCATAGAGACTTGCGCGCCTCACGAGTGATGCGGAATCAGGGTCGGGAGAAGCTGTAGGTACTGCTATATATTGAAACTACGTGAACATTTTCCAAACTGCAGCTAGCTTAATATAGCGCATAGGAGACTTTTGCGACAAATTTGATGTGCGCATAAAGTCCATTCTTGTTTCCAGGTTACCGTAATGCCCAGAATTTTGATCTAGTCTAGACAATCATATATCGCCATAGTCCTCTCTGGCCGTGCCAGGCTGCTGTTGACGGGTGTGGCGTGCACGGCGAGCCCCAGAGCGATTAATCCTCATGATCGCCCATCGAACTCTGGGCGCTGTCTAACAAACCTTAAAAGTTTGATTCATAGAGACAGTGCACGTATCTTATAAAGTCCAGTCCAGTCCAGTCAAAGTGTATATGTCCGCATGTGCCTCTATCCGATTCAGCCCGATTGAATCATAGCAAAATACCGATCTTCGCTGGCCTACACGTATTGGTACAAATATAGCTCGAGTCAGCTGATTGGACGCCCGACCTACGGAGAGATGGATTTGATGCTTTCTAAATCACAATCGACCACAAACAGACCATAAATACGGAAAAATGACAATAAGGAATATAAGACGCCCTAAACATATTTTCATCCTGTATCGCTGTTCGTTGGTGGCAGGGTCTTCAGAGCCAGCTTCAACCTTACATGACACCAATTCTCCAGAAGCCCAGTAACGGATCAATTCGCAGCCAGCGATATCCCACATGATGTACTCCAAATACCCATCGATCGCTTCACCCGCTGCTTATAGGCAAAGGACCTCCATCGGCTTCCTAGAAACCAAATATTACCCACCGGGAAGACCCGTTACCGAGTGACATCTCATGACTACAACCCGTTAAACAACCACACACAACCGTGATATCTCCGCCCGCCTCATTTATTCTTAGGCGGAATACTCACATATAAACCAGTCCGCTTGGCCCAAGCAGTTACCCCGTCCCTTGAAAGAAACTGCTTTATGCAGGCCCGCTCTGCGATCCGCGCGAAAAGTGCAAGAAACGTATATGATTATTCAGGCTATGATTCCTTCGCCCCCTCCCCTCTTCCGGAAGGAGAGGGATAGAGAGGACTGTGCTTTCCAGTGACGTCGTCGGGTGTGGGTTTCATGACACTCGCAGGTGTTCGGAAAAATCACCACCCTAGAAAGAAAACGTAAACCCCCGGCTATAATATCGTTTCACCTCTATGTGTTTCGCTGGTCAGATCTTCATGAATTCAGTGGAATGTTACTTTTGCGGAGAAGTTATGTACTCGTAGTTTTCTGGCGTTTCTGGACACAACTGCTATTTATTGCATGCCATACAAAAGATAGCCTTGGCGGGGTTTTTCTGTGTATGCAATAGCAGTTGCGTCCGGAAACGCGAGTAGTGGATGGTGGACGTCCGACCCACTGGCACGGGATTACATAGTGCGCAACACAAAACCATACCATACCATACCATACCCGGTCGGATCTTTTGTCGCTTGAGGGAACTCTGGTTGATCAATGGCGTAATGAGCTTCTGCATATCTCTCGGCGCATGAGTAGTTAATGGGAGACTTCGCAATTGAACCAAAGAAAGACTGTAGAGTTGCCTTTACTAGTATTCCGGATTAACTAATCATCCAGTAGTACAGTGGTTGTACCCAATCCCATGATGTTGGTGGTGGGATGACTGAACTAGACGGACAACTGACTATTACTGCCACTTCACCATTCTGCAGTGAGCAAACAATAGGACTCCGGTGGGGTACCAGTACTAGGCCGTAGCTACTGTAGATAGAGAGGGTTCATCTCATGTGTTCCCGGGTATGGCTGAGTCTTACGTTCGAGTTCAGTGGGATCGGTAGAATATCCTATCAGTGATCGATTGACTGCGCTTGTTTCATAAACAATCACTCGACGTCGTGTCTGCAAAAGAGCCTGAATAACCTACATACGTGACATCTCCCCCTCATCGCAGTACACTTCACCCCAGATTATAGGAACGTTTCGTTTCCCTAGCCTTACCCCACTCTTCATACAGCTATGTATATGCAATTAATGGATTTCCTTATCTACGACCGACCGCCTATGTGGCTCTCAATGGATCCAGCCACACCATCCCATGCGTGGCCGGAGATATGGCCACGTATATGTCGAGTACTCAGAATTGAGTAGATGCTACGCGGGCGCATAGAGTACATCTGCAGTCCCAGGATAAGGACCTTCTAGATTTCTGCGCTGGATTTTCGATTTACATAAAGTGTCCGCGTGCCTCATACTCAGGTCAGGCTTTGACCTGATGTTTGAGAATATGCAGGGCAAGCCAATTTGCGAGGAATGATAACCCTTGCCCTTGTTTCTGCAAAGGTTATCATTGCGTCGCAGTCTAGAATAAAATCCTAATATTTGAGTAGAGTAGATAGGGAAATCAAAACGGATAACAAAGGGCCGTTGGCCGCGGTATCCTTTGTGAGGATTCACAATGATGTTGTGAATTGATATACGTGCTCGCGCCGAACAAAGGGAAGTCAAAAAAAGTCACCACATGTAATATTATGACTCTAATAATGAAAACAAAATAGGCATCTTGCAGGCAGGATAGAATTGGGGGAATCTCCCATAAAGTGACCAACCGAACATTTCTCGGGAGGCAACTAGCGTATGTAGGTAGGTAGTTTGAAATTGACACCGAGTGAAAGGTTATTTATCAAGATGAGATTCGCGATCACCGAAGCGACTGCTTTCCCCATGAGATGACCAGTAGATAGACGATATGAACCACCCTTCAGGAGATATAATTTCTTTCAGATGATAGGTACAAATGTACGCACCCGATATCATGATTTGAAGTAGGCTACTAACAGCGCCGCGCGCCTTTACTCAATGCGAGTATCCGAGGAGCGGACGACGGGACATATGGGAGAGCACAGATTGGTTATCTGGTCCGCCCTCTTTCCGAAACGGGTGCTTTCGGAGTTCTCTCAGTAAGAAGTGAACATTCAAAAAAGAAAGGGGTGGGCGAAGGGGGCGCGCCTCAAGGCATATATATTAGGAATTTCTAGAGTAGATATCAAGATCCGAGGTCGTGGGAGGAGTAAAGGCCGGTCTCTGCCAGGAGTAAGCAGGAGAAGCAGTATCCGAGATATTTTTGGCGCTGACGTTGAACAGTTGAACCCTCATTTGGCTGCCAGAGATAAGGGACGAGGATACAGGGTAGATAAAGGAACAAAGCTTGGACTTTTCATGCAGGCAACAATCGCCAGCTGATATCAGGATCGTGATTCGGCCCGCGGTTACATTCAAGACGCAATTTAATATTTATTATTCTTCCAACCGACTGCTTCTGGAACGGTTTTTCTGCCACTTCGTCCGTCTGATTCCATCAAGGATTGTGCCTTACTCATCCGAGTTACAGCTTAAGGGCCGACCGGCCGAACCGATTTACCGAGTTCTCGGGAATTCCATATAAACCAGGTCTATAACTATCTTGGACAACAGCGCCAACGTTTTAATCGTTTTAATCGCTAGAAATGCCATACCAAGCCGATAGAAACTTAGCTGCACATGATTATTGCTTAGTTATCTTGGTTTCTGCAAACACCCGTTCCCCGCGTGGATAACGCCTCATCGGAATCCGTTATTAGTTTTAGTTGCTTGGGGAGTTTAGGACATCCTGAAACACAGTGGGGATGATGGGACCACTAGCTCCATGCGGAGCATACACGGCCTAGAGATGCAGCTCAAAGTGGAGGGTGTGATTCGATGTTGATTTTATCGACACTTTCGCCTCTTGTTGTCGATGGTGACATGTAAAACTGAGCTCTATACGGCAGTCCGTTTGGTTCGCTTTGAGCTTTATGAGAAGGAAGCACGGGACGGCTGTGTTGATGTAGTCTCAATCACAATTGACTGATGGATCTATTCACTGGGCATCCGCGGCGCGGTGGTCCAAGTCAAGCTCAGTCAGTACCGGTAAGTCGAAGACAGCTGTTTCTGCTCCTGCTCACAGGACCGCATATCATAAGAAGTGGTTGGCCGTCTGATCTCCCCTAGCTAGAAACCGTGTATCGGTGGTTGCTTCAGGCAGTAATCACCTCGGGGCTAATCGTCTATCCTCGTTAATTGAGGAGACAAAAAAAAATGACTAGCTAACCTACCTGACTGCGGGCTTCTGCCGTGGTCAATAATTGTGGCATTGCTGTTGTTTGTTAGCTAGGTAGCAGCGGACAGTGGATCGATCACATTTACGACGTACCTACAGGTAAGTATTTATTCAACTGGCCTGTGGGCGCCTCGATATCTCCAAAGGGTGCTCATAGATCGCTGGTAACTGTGAATCATAATACAAAAGCACAGTACTACAAGTGTTGGAAGTGTGAGTAATCCTGTGCAATTTGCGGGGGAGAGAGGGATGGATCATGGATGCCTATGAATGTTTTTTTTTATTCTTTGAGGAAGCTTTCTCCGAATGTCTAATTTGACGAAGCAGCCAAGTGTTGTTTACGATATGGGGGGCCAATATGTCATCATCAGTCAATCCAATGTCAAAGCCATGATTTATCGCCGCGGAAGCAAGAAGCCCGGGGAAGCTCAGACAGGCAAAAAAGCACATCATAAGTTTCCGAAGAGGAGAGTGCAGTGGTGGTCCGGGAGGGGGGGGGGGGGTGTGAAGATTAGATGATCTGATAATGTGTGAGACTGAGCGAAATTTGAACGTTTTAAGGATAGTTTAGTTGGGCTTAAACTTTGGGCTATGGATTCTTTTACTTTTTTCGTTTGTTCTCCCCACAGGAAGAGCACAAGACCACAGTTGATCCCACGTTTTTTTGAGTTATGTACCTCAAGTCGCACTGGCCAATCATAGAGGCCCTGATGCGTTCATATCCTCGGGGGTGATGAATTGCCCTTTCTGCCTCCTCCGCCTTCGAGCAAACATAAACCTCACTCCAGCAGGACCTGGGGGCTAAATGGCATTGTAGCTATGATTTTTGTGTCTGAAACAGGCCCGCATGTAGCGAGGAACCTGCAGGAATAAGCCGAACGTGGAAGGATCCTCAGGACTCGGATTTCAGTCTCGCTTGAGGGACTTGCAGAATGTAGGACTCTTAGGGCATACGGTTCTTGGAATTTTTGTGAGGGATGTATTGGATAGCACCCTTTTGCTGGTCAGTGATGTGATGGGGGGCGGCGGCTCTTATCGAGGTTATCTTTAGACCCAGGAAGTACCGACGCACCCTGGATGCACACCGACAGCAGCATGATGCTACTGCAATGTACCTACAAACCATGTACCACCACCGCTCAATCGAGAGTCGAAACAGATAGCTTGTACATGTCCATATTTCTGGTAGCTACACGGGGTATGGATATGGATATGGATGGCGTCCAACTACGTGATTGAAGCAGGTGAATTACCCTGCTTTCACCAAGACACTGGGTTTTCCGGAGAGGGAATACTCGTTTGGACCATACCTGACGCGGCTAGTTTGTTAAGCTGCGACGCAATATGCCAGTTGACGCTCACCATCTAGGAATCTCGGACTAGGTAGGTCTGGTCTGGTAGAAAGTGGTGGCAGGATTTGGGAGAGAGAGAAGGGCACAGTCACTCTCTCTCTCATACTCTGCCTGTCTATGGGGGGCCGGATGCTGTCTTTTGGGAGGGTCTTGGGACCGTTAGTCGCGGTCTTGGGTTTCTTTTATTTCTGTATTTCTGAGTGGTTACCTATGACTCTATGACTGCCAGATACAAAACCGTCCTGTGCAGCCATCCAATACAACTGTAGCTATCTGTATGTTTATGTAGTGGCAGTGTAAGGTGCTCTAGATACATTTCAGCCAGGTCCTCTCCCACAAGAAGCACACACACACACGTAACAGCTGGATAGAGCTACTTGTAGATACATAGACAGTAGAGAGGCCTGACCTAAGGGCGGACATTTTGTGGGGGAGGCCTATCTAGGTGTTGCCGTCGCGGGTGGACCTTGGCGGCTTCCCTATCTATCTACTCGTTCACTATCGTCCTTTAGTGATTCATCTCTCTCAACTCCTCCTCTCCTCTCCTCACACCTTTTGTCCGCTGCCTCCCCCCTCCCTTCGAAAGTGTTGTCTCCTCTTCCACCACCTCCCTCACTTCGACTTACATATTCTCTTTTCCACCTACATCTCTTCACACCTATTATCTCATTCACTCTCACAATATCGCCTTCGAACCATCTCGGTTATCAATACATATCGTCGTGAGCTAGCTAGCTCTCGTTCTCTTGTTCCCATCGCTCACAGGTTTTCTCGTTCAACGCACCCTTCTTCACAATACACACTACTCGTTAGACCAGATTGTGTCTGTCCATTCATTTGTCCAGGGCACTTCTATATAGAAAAACACCTTTTGTCTCGCGCGTCTTCTACTGTTAGCTAGCATAGTCTCCCCATACACTTGATAGGACTGTCGCTCGACCGTCGTATGTATGACACATAAAGGCAACACCACCATTTCAACATTTGCCACAGCATCGCCAGCCCGGTAGCAGCTTTGGAAACATTTACTTCCTTCCTTCAACATCGTCTCGAATCTAGGCTCGATTCTCCAGCTCCGAGCTTTTTGTAGCCATGGCTTCTCGATCATCTGCTGGAGGAGGACCAGCGGAGAACACGCAAGTTGGAAATTACAGAATAGGTACAGAAATTGGTAGAGGATCATTCGCAGTTGTTTTTAAGGCACACAATACGGTATGTTTTCCTGGTATTTTCTGTTTTACTTTTTGGTGCTCTTCTCGATACCCTGCAATGCACCTTGACGATGATGATGAAGAGCTGTTGCTACCCTCGATGGTGGTGCTTCGCTGGCCATCCTCATCCTATTCGTGAAACTCTCATTCGAAAATAAACTTTGCGGCTCCGCTCGCTTTGGACCCGTTTAAAACTCGTGCTTTTTCACGATGCATTTATATGATTGGTTCACACGGCTAATGTTTGCTTTCTGATGCGCAGAAAAATAATTCTATCGCCGCTATCAAAGTAGTTCAGAGAGCCAAGCTCAATCGAAAGCTCCTCGAGAATCTTGAATCAGAAATTCAAATTCTCAAGAAGCTAAACCATCCCCACATTGTAGCTCTCACGGACTGCAAGAAAACTGACAAGTACATCCATCTCATCATGGAATATTGCTCTGTTGGTGATCTCTCCCATATCATCAAGAAGAGAGATCGTTTAGATCTCATACACCCCTGCTTAGAAAGCATAATGAAGAATTATCCGTCTGTTCCGGGAAGTGGACTCCACGAGGTTGTTGTAAGACATTTCTTGAAGCAACTGGCGAGTGCGCTCGAGTACCTGCGGAAGGACGGACTGGTTCATCGGGACGTGAAACCCCAGAATCTCTTATTAGATCCACCACCAGGCTGGGACGGACATATTCCCGAAAACCCCTTTCCCTTGGAAGGATCGCGTGCTCTTGTTGGTCTCCCATCATTGCCTATCTTGAAGCTCGCAGATTTTGGATTCGCGAGAGTTCTGCCTGCCACATCCATGGCAGAAACTCTTTGTGGATCTCCGCTCTATATGGCACCAGAGATCCTCCGATACGAGAAGTACGACGCCACCGCGGATCTTTGGTCTGTCGGAACAGTTCTTTATGAAATGATCGCAGGAAGGCCGCCTTTCCGTGCCCCCAACCACGTCGATCTGCTCAGGAAGATCGAGGCTCGAAATGATAGAATCGATTTCCCTGGGGGGTGTATAGCAAGTGATGATATTCGAGGGTTGGTACGCAGTTTATTGAAGAGGAACCCACTTGAGAGGATGTCATTTCAAGAGTTTTTTGATCACCCTGTGGTTCGAAATGAAATTCCGGGCGCCGCTGTAAGTGCACCGGCACCCTTAGTATCAGAGGTGCCGGCGATAAAACCTAGAAGTAGCTTGGCTGCTATCAGAACCGAAGCAATGCCAATGAGGAGAAGCCCATCGCTGCGAACACCGCGTGACGAGAGGACACTTGGAGCCGACCGAGAAGGGACAGGAAGAAGTGCGCCGGAGCATCACTACATTCAACCCTCTCCAAGGGGTAGGACAGCCGTAGAGTCATCCACCTTGCCTTTTGCAACCCTTAATCCATCCGGGGCCTCACCACGATTGGTTGAGCGAAGGCTCACTAGTCAAGTTCCTTCCGCTGGACCATCATCACCCGCTTTTGAACGACCACAGTCTCGCCCTTCACTTACAAATCATGCAACTGCACCAGCTAGGCAAGGGTGGACTTCGGGTAGAGACACTGGTGCTGTACCTATGGAGAGGGTTCATAGCAGGGGCACAGATCCATCACCTGGTAGCTCACTATTGGTGCAAAGAGGTGAACGAGTTGAAAGAATTGAGAGAGGAGAACCAGTCAGAGACAGGTACTCTCAGCGCTCCCCAAGTGGTAGAGATATGCGACCAGTTGAAGAGGAGCAAGGAGAGAAGGAGGACTACGTTTTCATCGACAAACAATATGTACAGGTTAACTCTTTTGCCGATGAGCTTGCAACCAGGGGAACTGGTCGAACTACACCGTCACCCTCATCAAGCGCTCTGTCACGTAGAATCCCTGGTGGATACCAGGCCACGCCCTCGAGAGCTATTGCGGTGACCAACCGGCGCCCTGAAGTTCAATCTCACTCCAAGGGGTCCTATGACCGACGCTATGGATCTTCACCTGGGAGGTCGACACTAGCAAAGGCATTAGAAATCGCCAACGCTCGTCTTTTTGGCGTAAGCGTTTCGCCACCGAGTCAGAGCCCGCCAAACATGCAATCAGGATATCCACCGCAACCCAATCCCGGAAGTATGGTTATGCTCAGCAATGCTGGTGGTCTTGCGGAAGATGATATGATGGCTATTCAAACTATTGAAGATGCTGCGAGTAGGAGTGACGTCGTGTACAACTTTGCAGAAGTTAAATGGGCACAGTTAGTGCCATCGGCTCCTTCAGCACCTCGTGGGCTGGGGTTACTACCTTCATCGGGCAGTGCTGGAGAGTTAGGGTTTGGAGGCGAATCGTCTCCGGGAAGCAGCGACATGCATTTAACTCCAGATGCAGTTGTCCAACTCGCCGAAGAGGCCTTGGTCTTGTACGTAAAAGCACTTGGATTGCTGTCAAGGGCTATGGAATTTGCAAGTACTTGGTGGTCTACATCAAACTCACGACCTGGATCGATGGGTCCAGCTGCTCAAATGGCTAGCGCCCGAATCAACAATGTCGTCCAATGGGTCCGAGAGCGATTCAACGAAGTTTTGGAAAAGGCCGAGTTTGTTCGTATCAAATTGATGAACGCACAAATGGAGTTACCGAGAAGTCATCCAAGTCACCCAAGAAACAACCCAGATAACGATGACATGGGTGCGGGTACCGAGAATGTAGCAGTTACTCCTGGAGTCACTGCCGAGAAATTGATGTATGACCGCGCTCTCGAGATGAGCAATGCGGCAGCTGTCAATGAATTGATTGGAGAGGATCTCAATGGGTGTGAGGTGGCTTATGTTACTTCAATCCGGATGCTGGAAGCTGTTCTGGAAAGAGATTCCAGTGAGAATGAGGCGGATGGCGGGCAGATGGAGGAGGAAGATAGGCGGATCGTGGAGAAGTGTGAGTATTTTCTTTCCTTGGCTTTGATGCCTTTACTATAAGCCGGTCCTAACTCTTTTGTAGACATGGAAGGTATTCGTGTCAGACTTGGTTGTTTGAAGAAAAAGTCTGCAATGATTATGTCGAAACGATCTTCTGGAATTCAGTCGATCCACTCCAACCACGGCTCTCCTCATCTACCCTCCATGTCTCCGGTCATGGGTTTGGGGATGGGAATGTCTCCGAAATAACCCCCAAGTCGAGTATTATTTTTATCCTTACGTTTGCCTCTCATGAATGTTCAGAGATTGTGAGCGAGTAGTTGGCTATAAGCTGTCGACCACAAGTTTATTTTTATTTTTCTCCTTTCGTCCTCCTTCATTCTTTCTATTATGTTTTGTCTTCAAGGGTCTGGGTTTCATTTCAAGTAACACTCTTTCGAGCTGGTACCGTTTTCACTTTCCGGAGGCTCTCGGAATGGTGTGGTTTGTGCTTCTATGGCGTTTGTCTTTTACAATTCTTTTCTTCAAGGGTACCGCATACTAGGAGCAGGCAGCGGGCGATTCTCAACTGAGAAACTTTTAGTGTGGCAGACTTATTTTTGATTCAAACTTATTCTGTTAAATTTCTTTTGAGATGTTTTGTTCTTATATTCTTCTATTAGGTCTCTGCGGGAAGGGGTACGGGGCGGTTTTGAATTCTCTACCTCCAATTTTTTTTATATTTTATTTCTTCTTTCTTCTTTCTTTTGATGAATTGATTGGTGTATGGATATTATGGCGGCGTCTTGATTTTTCACCTTCACAGAGGACTTTGTGTTTTTATTTCCGACTTCATTATTTCCATATTTTCTCGCTTTCTTCGAATAAGGGTCATGCATGGGTATGGAGTAGTTAGCTTTTCTCTCTGCATATCTTTTCTTGGTTCTTGTTTCTATAACGGGGGCGCATATTCAGTGTATATGGCTATTAAAGATGATTTGATCACGAAGGCAACAGTTTCTTAAAGATGTGTTCCCCGTCGTCCCAGCCAGCTCAGGCAGCAGTAATAACAAGCGGGGGGACTCGTAGCGTAGGTACCTAAAGTGGGGGCGGAAATCATTCCAGGCGGGTACTCTACTTTTTTTGTTACGTACTGAGACAAGTCTTCCTTGCTGTCTCGAGGCAACGTGACCTGCGCAGGTATTTTAATAAAGTACATAACCCTTCTCAACCGCGATGGCGGCCACGAACCCCGTTGACAAGTCAACTGACCAGTGACCGCCGTTACAAAAACAAAGAGCAGGAGGACGTATCTGGGCAGGTTGGGTACTTGGTCTAGCCAGGTAGAGTGCGCAAAGCAGAAGGTACCGTGCTCTAATGTATGTAGGGGTGCTCTAGAGTACTCTACTTAACACCTTGAGTGCCTGACCCCCCCTTGCACCTAGCATCTCCGCTGGAGCACTGCCCAGCAACCTTGTCAGATGTGAACGCTGTGCAGGACGGGAAGGAGCTAGCGTGACAGCTTGGTGTGTGTGGGGAAGCTGTCTGTCTTGGTCAGATGAATAAGCTCCTCCCTTCCTCTCTTGCCAAGTCTTGAGGCTTGAAAGGCCAACCCAACATGCAACAACTACCGGCGCGGCACGATGACTTCATAAGGAACAAACAGAACAAACAGCCAAGGACTGAGGTCCTGGCTTTTGTGCGTTTGCAGTCGCTGCGTGTGTGAGGTGTTTGGTAGCTGGGGGGACAGGGGAAAGTGAAGTAAGTAGATCTAGAGTGCCTACAGACAGTATCTATGTAGATACTTTACTGTCATGTCACGGGAGAATCGTGGGAGAGATGATGGGGGGAGGTTGGAGATCATCGATAGAGTAGATGGCGTGTGTGGTGTGATCTGGAATGTAAGCAAAAGCGGGCGAGCGTAGATCATGAGCATCCTTTTACTTCTACACAGGCTTATTGGAAGGTTTCTGAGCATAGTTATCCGTATGTAGACTATGTTCCTGGGTCCGAATCCAAAGGGCTGCTGCTGCGTCCGTCCCTCAACCAGGAAACAACACCACCACTCAGTCCCATTCGACAATAACCAGGTTTCTTGCTGGAGCCACATAGCTATGATGTTGTTTGTCCAACCATACCATAAATACAAAAACATCCTTCCTAGACTTCCGAAGCCACTCAGTAGGCCTGGTTCGTGACGTGAATTAAACAAACGCTGGAGACGCTGGGCCCACCGATGACGTTCTTGCTGTGGCTGGCCCACGAGGCGAGGCGAGGCGAGCCTCGATGGTCAGCGTCCATGGATTCACAAGACCTATGATATCTACTCTAGGTATGTATGTACTAGTACAGTCGCACCTCGTTATGTCGTTTAGCGTATTCTGGGAGCCCAACCCATACGAAATAGAAAATATACCAAAATATACGAGACAGCAAATAGGTTTATGTGGAGGAAGGCAGTACCTGCCCCGTGCACCCGTAAGAGACAGCAAGTGACGGAGACAGGGATTATTTGTATAAGAGATCACCGCCACTACATATACCTATGGAAAAACAGGGGGGTGAAACTGGATGGCGAAATATCTGTGCACCATGTAACTGCATTTACTGGTTCTTATGCTGGTAAACGAGTACTTTGTAGGTGGGTCGCCACCTGGTTAGTAATCGAGAAGGGGGGAAGGGGGTAATGATAGTGTCAGCAGGATGTTGACGATCGGGTGTACCAATCTCGTTATCGGGGTGGTTGGTAGTGGTGGAGTGTTCCGGTTGCTTTAGGTACCAGCCTGTGACTAAAAGTGAGATGAGGGATATTTCCGGTTTAAACTCTGACTGTAGAGAGCGACCAGATAAGAAAAGAAGTGTTTGGTGGTGGTGTTTGGGGTGGCGCGGGTGGTGATGGTCACGGAGCATGAGATATCACTCGGTCATAGTGCTACGGGCAATGTTCTGCTCTGTTGACCGGATGTTTTCCACCGGTGACGAAGGGAGCGTACCGCTGACAAACAGAGCGAATACGATAAACTATACCGAGAGCCTATAACAGCGGGTCGGGTGATGCGTCTGCCAGACATACAGTCGCCCGCCGTTGTAACGAACGCTCCTATACCGAATATTTGCTGTATCGAACCACTTAGCTGGCTTTTATTTTTCCCCAAGCAAAGTGTTTGGTCTGCTGTACCGAATAATCTGCTATACCGAGCGGAAAGTTGCTCAATATGCACGTTCGTTATAGCGGCGGGCAACTGTACTATCCATGAAGCGGCCCTCTCATGCAGGATAGCGCAGTTGTTGCGCCCCTGTCGATTGGTGAAGCCTTAGTAAAGAAATATGGTAAAAACCTCTTCGGGTAAATAATCCAACACGTCCATTAGACTTTAGGTAACAGAAAGCACGACAGCGAAACTTCAGCGACCGGAATAATTTACAGAAAAACAAGGGGGGTGAAACTGTATAGCGAAATATCCGTGCACCATATAATAATTTTTCCATAGATAATTCCTCTTACTGTACATTATGCAATTGCAGTTGCTCCCTCAGTGATGGCGGATCCTGTCGGGTCTAAAGTTAACAGAGTGTAACGCAGAAATGAAAGCCGAAACCGGAAAAGATCCAATACGGGAGAAACCGAAGGCAATGAAATTAAGAAGTGACTTTAGAAAAGTGGGTATGGTATTGTTATATATAGAGAAGTTCTGGTATATACAATATACATAACTACATGTAGGCACACAAAGGCATGTAAGACATCCACGAAAGATTGGTACACTTAGCAAGAGTAGGTTAAGAGATAGCCAGCATCAAAGTAGATATAGGGGGAGGAGAACATTTCAAAACTACCAGGGATATCAAAAAAAAAAAAGTTACGCGGACTCCCTAAGATGAGAATTAGTGGAGCAGTTTGTGTATTTTATTTCTCTTGATTTTGGGAGCGATGTTGGTAATAAGTTAAACGGAAAAAAAAGAGCGATGTTGGTAATGGTTGATTGGTTGAAAAATTCATTCGTAGCGTTGATGTTGGTAAGTTCTGGGGATTAAACTTAAATTAATATAGATAGTACAAAATGGGTGTTAAACGTCAATATTGGTATCGACCTGTAAACGGTACTGACTCTGGGCCTTCTCATAAACTATTTCCAAGATAGCGTCCATGCAGATGCAGTCAACACTACCAAAAGAAGACCTGCCAGTGTGAGTTGGATACTCAGCGGTACAGAGGTCAAGCTCCGCTCCATAGCTGCGAGCATACAGTCAAACATAAAGATGTAGCAACTTCGGCCCCCAGGCGGGGACTCGTTGGCGAACCTTTTGTCCTCTTTTACTCTTTTTAATCGACAGTAAGATTTGTGCGTATAGTGGAGCTTGACTCTGGGATTGTTCTTATTATAGTTGAATAGACTCAGTAGGTATTGATCTAGTCACTCTAAACGTCCCGTCTTGGGAATATACGGGCAATACCCTTTTTTGTTCTTCTGGGGGATATATAGGATAACCAATCAACCAACAACACCGAAGGCGACGCCAAATCCGTGAAAAGCCCAACACTCCTAAGTACTGTACATCATTGGCCAACTTAATTGGTATAAGAGTACCAATTTGGCCAGCGTGGAAACTCTACCAACGGGATAGTATGTACGCCGCTCCGAAAAAAGAGCTCACAGTTTGGAAATTATCATGGATATAATATTCTTTTGTTCGGGGTGCCACGCTTTCATGAAAGTATTTTCCATTAGGTATTGGCATCGTTGAGTTTCGCCTTTTCAAAAGAATCAAAGCATGATCCAGGGCTTTAAGTCCCACTTGGAGAGAATCGGTCCTAGATACCAGAATAAATGAAAGGAAGGGTGCAAAGGTTGGGTTATTTCGGTCCACAATGTAGACCGCTATCATAAGCGGTGGCCGGATCAGTGATGGCGGAGCACTTAGAATATCTTCAGTCATGAAGTATCACTCGGCTAACTTCTCCGACAAGGGTGCACCACCGCGAAACATGATAATAATTTTTCCGCTTCAGGCTCCCCTAAGTCTTCAAGGCGCGGCTCTGGCCATGCGTATAGACGATCTACCCGTAGATCTTCCCTGTCTTTCCAGTTTGGTGGAGGCGTTGGTGTCTTTTATCATTGCTATTGGTGGGGGTGTTTGGCGGGGTAAAGTAGATCATCAAGACCCCTGCCGGGCAGATCCGGAGGAACTGAATTGGCTGATCTATCAACACATCATCTATAAGTTGGAGATCATCATCTACGAGGAGGGGCGCCTGGAGGGGCGGAGAAGTTTAGATAAATCGTTGAAATCCCGAGTAAGCGTCGATGAGCTGCGTTGAGACTAGACGCCAGCAAGCAGCGAGTATTCGGTTGAAGACGATGATCGAGAGTGATAGTGTTTATCCTGTGCGAGCCTTGATGCGTGATGATGGACCGTAGTACAGCTGGTGACGGTGGGGTAGTGGGGCCGTAGGAGTCGAGACGGCGGTATCGACCATTGATATCCATATCCGCGAGTTATAATCTATACCGCCAAGGCCCTCTTCCCATAATTAGCCGACCTCACTCACACGCACCAAAGAGAGTGTTAAGACCAGAACTATATCTCGGAGCCTGCGTAGCTACCACGTTCATCTACCTTAACTTCCTCACCTCGTTTCACCCCACCTTCTCCCCAAAGTCTTACAGGACGCGCGCTACCACCCAATGACAAGGCCTCCTTACATGCTACAGTCGCTAACCTAGTGACGGCAGATTCTGTCTAACGGTTGTGTTTGCAGTAATTTACACTTGGCGTCTCTGCTATTGGCCTCAAATATCCCTGACCGCCATCAGACAGGATCCGCCTTCACCCTACTAACTAACGCCCCACATGAGTGATAACCCATGATTCAGCCATCCGACCCTGCAGCAGCAACACAAAGCTTGATTGCAAAAGCCACAGACAACATTAGGTTGTGCGCCGCGCGCTGCACAACCGTACCCCGCACCACAGAACAGCCGCCCTTTAATATATTCGTGATATTATCATAGGCAATCAAACAATCCCCATGGGGCCCGCGGAGATTGAGCCCAGGCACAACGGCGGGATGCACCGTGTGCGGGAGGCATCACAAATAGAGTGCAGGATGTGCACGGATGGGCTGACTGACTCGCAGGGTGTCTGTCTCGCTTCATTTGTACAGTGTCTGATGCAAATGCAACACAGAACCTAAGGTTACTTGACCGAGAATAACCGGGAATATCCGGTAGGTTGAAGAGATAGTTTCCGAGTAGATGATTCCAATAGTTGCAATTGGGAGCAATATGATCATAACCAGTATTGATTCTCAACTAATTATATGCAAGAAAAAAAAGTAGAATCCCTTCGCTCAACACTCCAGATTCAAGCGAAGAGGAGGATATTCAAAATAAGAACAAAAACATGACGCCATGGATATTACGCAAAATACAAAAAACCATACGCTGGCAGTGGTATCGCAACGATTCCCCTAGTCGCAGAATGCCCAAAAATGGTATCATCGCACTCCAACTTCCTTACCCCCACCCCCCAACCACTACTCATACTTAGTCGGTGGTGGCCTTGAAGACGAATTTCTCCTCCTGCTTGAAGGGCACTCCCAGCTCCAACAACTTTGCAAAGACGTCGGCAAAGTCTTTGAAGAAGAGTTCGTTGTCCTTGGCGTATGCCTCAACGTGCTTACGGAAGACCTTATCCTTGATAAGGGCCATATCTGTGGGCAACATCATGAGGGACTTGCTGGAAACGTCCTCGAACTGCTTGGGACCGTTCCACTTCTTCCATGTCCACTTCTCCTCTAGAAGGAGCTTGTAGAAGTCATTGGTGAAGACGGTGGGAGAGAATGTCCATGGTCCTGATAGATATTAGTAATCCGATTATGGATTCTGTCCGCAACAGATAAGAAAAGGTTAACTCACCATCAAAGCCTGATCGGTCAGTGTGGCATCGACCAAGAGCGTGGGCACCGGAAAGTGCCACAATCTCTTGGTCATTGAAGCCCATGCGGTAGAAGATATCCCTCAAATGCTTCTGTTCCTTGGCGGCATCGGGAAGACGACCATCAGGAGTGCAGGCGGCAACGTCCCTGTCGTTGCGTCCGGGCCTCCATGGGATCTTAGGTCCACCCATCTCCTGGATGGCAGCAACAGCTGCAAGGGTCCACAAATCAGAGTAGCTGATCCATGGGTGCTTGTCCTTGACCTTCTCCAGAACATCACGAGCAGTCCTCAACCCAGCATTAGCCCCATGATCAGACTCGGGGGCGAATCGCATGGTGGCACCGTTGGAGCCACCTGTCTTAGTCTCTTTGTCGTAGGTTCCGGAGGCGTGCCATCCGAGACGAACAAGGACCTGATTGGTGAAACAGTCAGCCACAAAACCCTTAAAACTATCTCATTTGCCAATTGAGTTCAAAGAAAAACTTACTGGGCCGTAAGAGCCATCGTCGTATTCATCATTGCTGTCCAAGACCTCCGCAACATCATTGTAAACCTTCTGGTAATCCTCCTTGGTAGGCTGGAAGGGGCCTGGAGGCTTTGTGCTTGACTTGACACCAGCCAATCCAGTGATAGCTGATAGCTGGTCGGTGGAGTAGAGGTAGTACCCCGCACCACCGAGGGCAGCAAGAGTCAATCCAACAAAGATACCCTTTCCGCTACCACCACTCGGAGCTTCCGAGGCATAGCCTCGGCGGGGTGCCTGCCTGATAGGAGAGGCAATTTTTGTTGAGGGTCGGGCATGTGTGGCAGTTGTGAGATTCCTTCGGAGGGGTGTGAAGGAGATGTTCTTCGGGGCGAGCCGAGTGATAGAGCGAGCTGCTGATGCCATCTTTGATGTGGTAGGCTGATGAGTGGGGGGATATAATTGTTTATCTCTAGAAAACTAGAGGATGGAAGATAGCAAGATAGGGAGGTGGGATTGATCAACGGGGTGTGGGACGAGGGGAATAGTGGGGTTAATATAGATTGATGAAAGGGGATGAAGAGGAGGTGAAGGAGGATGGAAGTGAGGAGAGAACGGACAGAAGGGAGGAGAAAAGACGGGAAGCACTAGGGTTAGGGGATATCAGTTAGGACCTCACTTCACTGGCAACGAGGCCATTTCATTCATTCAGAGCTTCCTCTGGGGACCGAAATAGAGGCCCGTGGCTGATTAATGCGAGCTTATCGACAGGGTTTAAAGATCTCGGCTCAAAATCCGCTAAGCTGAGTTGAGATGTTTCCCCAGCTTTTTAAAGCTGGACCCTGGCACAACGAGGCCACTAGGGATTTTTCCGGCTCGTTTTCGGGTAGCGGTGGTTTCCAGCTTGAGGTCTGGACGTCGTTCTCTGTCAGCAGTATCGCTGCGAATAGTAATACATAATGAAAGAAATGCGAAAAACTCAGAAATTTTCCTGAGCTTGCAGAAAATTTGAACATATGCAGGGAAAAAGAGTCCCTTCCTTCGATTACAGAGCCGCAATTTCAGGGTCGATAAAAAAAACGTGCTTGCAGGGCCAACCCGCTGACGTTACACGTTAAATGTCAAAAAAAAAACCGTTCTGTTGTTTCAGAACGATTACTCCGACTATGACGTACTTCACATTTGGGAATGTTTATCCTAGAGGCACTTTTGATAACGATAAAGTGGGCACTGCCGAGAGACCGAAGGACCAGCACATTTGGGAATGTTTATCCTAGAGGCACTTTTGATAACGATAAATTGGGCACTCCCGAGAGACCGAAGGACCAGAAATACAAATACACGCAGTAGCTGGGGGCATTAGAAATCATTCTGTAGAGCCATAGAGAAGTGACACGTATTGGTAGCCGCCAGTAAAAAAGAGTGGAGCTACTACTTCCTACTAAGATACATGTACTCGTGTTCATCCCGCGACCTCGGTATTCGCTGGCAAATAACGTCCAATCACGAGTTGGAACCGTCGCCTCCCATAACCTCAAACCACAAATGTTAACCCAATGGATCTGCGTATCTACATGCTTTAGAGTCCCAGTGCTCTCGATCCAAAGAGGAGTACTCTATCCGTGCATATGAGGGTACTTTTGCGTCTAGAGTACCAACTCACGGATGCAAGCGTCTCAACATGTAAGTACCTACATGAAATGGCACTGAAAAAAGAATCGATCCATTATCAATCAAGACCTGCAGGCTTGAACTTGCCACTGCAATTTCGGAAGTGGCTTATTTACTGCCAGCGAAGGCTCTTCACAACAAACGCCACCAATTGACACCTGGGCCCCAGAATGAATAATTGCGATCACCACCTACATACGCATTTCTCATGGGATGGGTCGAGAGGCTACTTGGATTTTGCGCCTACTGTGCTAAAAAAATTGGCAAGAGTCGATAGGCCATATAATCTTATCAGATGTCAATATTGCTAGTGCGAAATGGCCTCCATCTTATTGGTCTAAGACCTAGTCGGGATATTTAGTGCGAGTGATATCTTGTGATGAGCTACCGAATGCCTTGCCGTAAAACTCACCGCGTGGGGAATGTATTATGTCATTCTTGCAGGAGCCTTGGATAGATCTGTGCTGTATCTACTTCTGGAATTGCGCAGAAGGTAGATGCGGACTCTTGTTACTCCTTTTACAGATGCTTCTCTATAAGGCCTCCTGGTATTGGTAATTGTCCGTATAAATTGAGATTTCTGGTTTAATTTCTTGTGGGGGGGTAAACATTGATGGGGAAGAAACAAATTTATGATCTACAAATAGGTGGACTTGTGGTTGATGGAGGTAATAAGCCGAGGTGGCGATTGTGGGGGGGGTCGAGGATCTGTTTATATAGTGCAAACAATCATTTTTCAAACGACGCAGGAAAATACGGGCATGCAAGCATTTCCTCCCTTGCTGCTAGAACTATCTTAAGGACTGACCGCTTGTCCAAGAAGCTCACGCAGCCATCTCCCTCACCCTTCTCACCACAACACCCAACCCCGCCAGCTGGCCATCGCAGTCCCACACCTGCTCAACAGGCACAAACATGACTGCCACCTTCACCTCGCACATCGCCTTCCCCCAGGCTTCCGAGAACTCACTCACCGTTCCCGTCTTGGCTGGGATATACACCCGTATCTCTGCAGCCCCGAAACCCATCACCTCAGCACCCACCTTCTCTGCCACTTCCTTTGCCAGGGCCCAACACCGATCTGCCTCCGAAGAAACAGGAAGACAGAGGATCCCCACCCCGCCACCACAGATGCTCCGGCCATTGCTCCAGCCACCGTAATACACGCCAGAGGACGTCACGATCCCGCTGCTGCATGTCTCGGCGCACGCCTTGACGCCCCAGTCATCGCTCCCTTTCGACTCGTCGTTGTCGTCATCGGTATAATACTCACCACGCACACTCTGGATCCACTCAGGATCAAAGCCCACGCCCGCCCACTCAACCGCACAGCCGCGGGGCAGCTCTTCCACCGAGACTATAAGCAGCGGCGGCCGTATTCCGATCTCAACCTCCACAGACTCTTCATCCTCATCCTCGTCTTCATCCTCGCCCTCGTCGGCCCCAAATAGCCCCTTCCACCCGGCCTCGCCCTTCCATCCCTTCCACAGCTCCTTCCACGCCGCCGTCGCCGCCGCCGCGCCCACAGGCCCAACCACATACGCCACGCACCCCAGCAGCACTGTCACCTCGGTCGCCGTCGCAACCCGCCACATATGCTGGAGCGCCATGACCGCCTGCGCGGTCACGTCAGAGCGGCTGACGCCGGGGTTGAGCACCTCCATTGAGCTTGGGACGAGCGGGACCATTCCCGCGAGGGCTGTCCAGCCGTCGACACTGACCGCTTGCGAGTAGGGGCCAATGTTGGCTGGTGCCCAGTAGGAGCGGGACTGGACGTGAAGCCCTTTGCGCGGGGACTTTGTTGGGAGGTTGATTGTTGCGGAGAGAAGGATGTTGGTGTTTGCTGGGAGGCGGGAGCCGACAGAGACAGTGACACGGGAGGGCGGGTTGGGGGTGGCGAAGAAAGAAGAGTAGATGTTGTTTATGGCGGCGAAGTCGGACATGGAGCGGAGGAGGAGGGTGGTGGAGGTGATGGAGGAGAAGGAGGTGTTGAGGGTTGAGAGGTTCTGGGAGAGAAAGTTCATTACAGAGTGGGCTTCTTCGGTGATGGTGGGGGTGGGAGAGGGGCTGGAAAGGTTGGCTATGAATGCGAGGTTTCCGGACTGGGTGACTTGGGTGGTGGAAATGCTGGGGCCACCGGTGAGCGGTATGGCGCTCTCTGGTGATTCTATAGGAGTGAGGCCCTTCTCAGCATCAATGATCCTCAGAATGTCCGCAAATACCTTATCCCACAGGCCCGGCTTCCTCAGGTTCTTCACCCACTCCTCCTGCCCCACCGCTTCTCCTTCCCTCTCTACAAATCTGGCGCCGAGCACCTTCAGATGCCCGACCCCGCCCGAGCCCTCCACAATCTCTCTCTGCCTCTCCTCAACCTCGATCCTCCCCCTCCACCCCGGCCCATCCACAACAATCGTCTCATACTCTCCGCCCTCGCCCGCCACATGCACCCCCCACCTCCTACTCAATCTCTCCAGCTCCATCCTGACCGCCGGGTCAACCACACACCTCCACACCCACCGCTCCGCATCCAGCCCCACCGCCGCAACCTTCACGATCCGCGGCTCCAGCCCCACGCCCGCCATCTCCTCCAGCAGCGCCCCCTGCGGCCGTTGCCACAGATACGACAGCGACGTCAGCCCCAGCCTTGCACACACGCTCTCGATCCGGGTGCGCTGGTACGTGCTCAGGATGGCGCCCGTGCACACCGCCTTCACGCCCGGGTGCTGTGCCATGATGTACCGCAGCAGCGGCAGCAAGTCCTCGGTCTCGTCGTCGGCGGTCAGGGAGTAGGAGAGGTTTTGATCGGCGCTGCGGCCCGTGATGGGGTGGCGGTAGAGCGGGAGGGAGAGCGCGTTGGGGTAGAAGGGGAGCAGCGTGTGGCCCACCGTCTGGTACATAAAGGAGTCGAGCTCGTCGGCGGTGGCGGCGGCGGGGAGCGTGAAGGTGTGGGGTGCGGTGGTGGGGTGGATGGTGGTTGTGGTGGCGGGGGTGCCGGGCGTGGGGGGGTGCAGGTTGGCGAGGGCGACTATGCGGTGGTTGTTGGAGATGGCGTGCAGGAGGGAGAAGAAGGAGTCTTTGCCGCCGGAGATGAGGGCGATGGTGTCCATGTTGGTTGGTGGTTGGGGGTTGTGGGGATGGCGGTTTGGGGAGACTGGCCCGCTGTCAGCGATCACTATGCAGGATTTTGGTCTTTGGTACATGTAGGACAATGCGGTAATGATCATTTATTTGGAAATGTTTGGAAATGCGTGATTCTACTAACATCGCACAGGAGCGCAAACAAAAAAAAAAGTAGATATCATATATATGGGGGCGCATGAATTTGTAATTTCCCGATTTTTTATGGCCACAATTCCACTGTTTAGGTAACAGCAGCCTCAAACATACGGTTTTGACTCTTGCAAGACTGGAGCTTTGTACCCCGCGTTCATAAGAACTCGCTCCTCAGCCGATCCTTGGGGGAAAGTATCGAATAGCTGAAGAGCTCTCTGCTTGCTGCATATCCGCACGCCCAAAACAAAAAGACGAGAGGAAAAAAAAAAGAATCGAAACAGGAAAGTGAGAGAGAGCAGTAAGGCAGGCTTACATCCTGAGTCTATTGATTATGTGACAGGAGTATATGAACTTAGAAATATCAACGCAGGTCCTCCCAGCCTGTGAGACGTTGCTGTTGATGTCGTTGGTTGGTGTTGGTTGACGTTGGAGATGGGATGAAAAAAATTCTTTAAAGAGGTCATGGGTTAGGGTTCTGTGCTCCGTCGTGTCACGTGGTATGGTACATACAAGGTTTGGCGTGACGGCTGTGGGCTGAGGCTGGTTTCCGGAGTTGGCACTTCAGGGAGCTGTTTTGTCACATACCAATGGTGTGCTTTTTGGTGCGCTACATTCAAAGCACCATCTATGCCAACGCCAGACTTGTAAATATTAGTTTCAGAGGTTTATACTTTGATTTTGGAGATTATGGTCCAGCTTGATCCATGTCTGAACCTCTTTACAAGTCTGCGGGGAAGAGTGGCGGGTGCATTCAATCTGGGCGCGTCCCAATAACATATGCCTCCCATAGAATCATACACTGGACGCCTTCCCGTAAGCTATTGGGAGTGTTCTATTGTAATAGAGGATGGTTTTCGAATAGACCAGGTTCCCGTAAGCACCCAGTGATTGATATAGATTCCTATAAATCTAGTGGGTGCCTAATACAAATCGGGTATCGCGAAGCCATTTTTTTGGGACTATTTCTCGCACTAGCAACGTGTTTTCCCTATTGCAACGGATAGAGTTCATGAATCAAATAGACCTCCCCCCCCCCCTTGGGGGTCTATAAGTAACACATAGACACCCTTTTCTATTCGTTAGAACACCAAAATCTAATCTATCCGGCGATAGAACGCCCGCTATAGCTTACGGGAAGGCGTCCACTACATGTAGTAGAGTACGGCGTGTTACGAGGCTAAATAGGGTTACATACGTGTATTAGACGGTACCCCTTCTTGATGCGAGGTTTTAATTTTATCACCTCCCGGGTCCGCGACAAGTCAGAAATAGGTTTTCACATCCCAAACACACCAGCAGCTTCGGCGGTGTAATAGTTGCATTGCCTTCCTTGTGTTAATTCCGCTTTCGAACGGCGTTGATCATGACCAGGGTATTGGAAGGTCGTAGGTTCGATCCTTCAAGAAGTGAAAGTGGTGTGGAAGCACCGAGATATAGGGACTAATCTACACTAGTGCGGTGCGGTGCCGTAGAATCGGGGGAGTCTCTTGTACATGTACATACAGGAAGTGTTCAGCATATCCCTAGGTCAAGCATTGGGGGGTGGGGAGATCAGGATGGAGGCGATCCTCCCATCTTCGGCTCTCTCCCAAGGCCGCAGATGTCAAGCGCAAAGAATCTTCATTTACTATCACTCGGTCATTGAGATTGATATGTTTTTCAATGTAGGGTTACGATTCGACCGTGCTAGACGCCCTGGTCCTGGAGGCCCAGTGTATTCGAGTATAGTCTCTAGTACCGGCTGTATTTGGGGGAAGGGGATACTGAGATGGAGGTTTCACTAAGATCCCCCAACTATACTTATGGTTTAGCTCCTTCTATTCCTTTCCGCTCCCTAGGAGGGAATTAAGTGATTTGGTTTTAGCTACTGAAAGAAACGTACGTGTTATTTTATTGAATATCGATAGATACCTATGCTAAAGTGCGGAAAAAAGGTCCTTGGAGACTCCTAAGTAAAGATTATATGTATGTCATCTTGTGAGACTTCGGGGAAACGAAAAACCGAAATATGTAGCGGAGTATCAACGACTAGCAATCTCCTGCACGCCAACCACCTGCAAGCCAGTAGGCAAGCTAGCACACCCAGTGCACCTCAACACGCCCCATACTTTGATCTTCTTTAGCGCCTTGCAGCTCCTCCCTAAGTCCTCTAGAACATTATCATTGACGGCCCCAATAAACCCCAAGTCAATTTCCTCTAGCCTTCCGAACCCCCTCCCGAGAGCTCCAAGCCCAATGTCGGTCAGCTTCCCGCAGGAGTTGAGATTAAGGACCTCTAGATTGGACCCTGAGTGTTCGAGGACGGCGTGAAGAGCTTCATCAGAGAAGTTGACGATGCGTGAGAGATTCAAGTGCGAGAGACCCGAATTAGTGCTCCAGTCTGTGAATAGTGTAGCCACACCCTCATTGGTAAGCAGTTCACAGTCTTCCAGCGTCAGGATCTGTAGGTCTGTGCACCGAGCGCGGATTAATGGCAGAATTTCATCAGTGAGCTCCTGGCAGCGGGTGAGATTAAGCTCCTTTAGTCCGCACCCAACAGAGAACAGAAGATCAATAATAGCTTTATCACTGATTTCGCGGCCGGGGCTTGAGATCTCGAGGACCTCGAGCTTTTTCAGGCCTGTAAGAAGACGTGCGCACTCGTCATCAAACTTGTTAAGGTCAGAAAAACGGAGTTCGATCAGGTTGGGACAGTTGTCGACGATGGACTCGATGACAGAGGCAGTGATGCGTGCTGTATCGGTGAGTTTGAGGTTTGTAAGGCGGGGACCGACTAGCTTGAAGAAGTTGTGGTAGCATTCCGCTGTGACGAGGAAGGGGCCACCAAGGTGGAGGGAGTTCAGAGAATGTAGCTGGTGCGCGTAGTAGGTGAGAACTGTGTCTGTCATATTACCACAAAAGGAGAGGGAGAGGTGGCGGAGAGTAGGAACGACGGAAGCAATGGACTGGAGCTCGTTGGCTTCGATTTCTATGGTGGGTTAGAATGAATGTTTTGGAGGCGGGATGTTTGGCACTTTAAAACAAGATGGAAACCTACTGGAGCAATCATAAATATTAAGTCTGGCGCTTCCCGGGTCTAGAAATAGTTTCATTGTGTTGTTGTTAAGCCTACGGTTTCGGGAAATAATCTGGCATATAAGATCCATGTTCATTGCACCGATGTCACCCAGAGCTTCAACATCATCAATGTATTTCGCAACAAGCTATATTAAGTCAGCAGTCCATACCAATAGATGTTTGGGCCTCAGAATCTTTCAAGGCGCTCACATTGATACAAAGCTCCCTCAAAGTTTTTGGTCCGCACACTTTTCCATCTAGGATATTCTTTGCACCCTCCTTCTTTCCCTTTTTTGCCACAACCCTATTCCTTTTTTCTTTTTTCTTAACACCAGCATCACGTGCCCCACATGTGTTGCATAGTAATCCGTCGCCATCTGGACTATTACGAGAGTACGCTGTGACGGTGAAACGGCAATCACATTCCGCACAGAACGCAATTTGCCCAGGGACTGAGACAGATTTCATTCTCCAACCATCCTTCTTTCGTTTTTTGGTTTCTGTAGCAGTTGTGGAGGAAGATTGCTGTGTGGAGGGACCGGCTTCGCTCTCAGGTTGCCCACGACGGCGACGAGTAGTTGGGGCCGAAGCTGGTGCTGGCGACGAACCTTCAGTTTGGGCAGCAGCAGCTTCAGCGGCTTCAGCACGTTCAAGTTCACGGCGGAAAATATCAGCGGCTTCAGCACGTTGAAGTGCACGGCGGCGAATATCAGCGGCATTGATTCCTTTGTCCTGCAGTGGGGTCAGCGAATTTTATTTTTAATACTTTTGAAGATTTCCGAATTTCGACTTCTGGGTAGTGTGACGTACACGAAGGAATTCTGTCATAGCAGAGTTTCTAAAGATCAATTATCAGTATAATATCTTCCAATATTGGGTGAAACTATGGAAACCTACGGCCCACGCACGCCATTGCCTCCTCTATTTCGTCTTGACCTGGTTGATTGTTAGCTTGAGGTTCTATGTGTAGAAAGAGCATATCCACATTTCTGTATATCAGTCCAAGGTTTGATGGAGATTCTAAGAGGCCCGAGAAAATAGAGGATGTGTGATATGAGGTGAAGTGAAGGTGTTAGAGTTGTGTACCAGTACATAACTCAACCACACTCTGAGGAGCGCGCAGACCACGGATAACGGGAGCGTGTTAAGTGGCTGCAGCGCCCTGCAGTGGCAACTGAAATCTTAATCCTTGCCCACCCACATCCTTCTAACCCAAACAATCGTTCTCGATACCCGGAAAGAATCGACTAGCCAGCTGCCAAGGCGGGCGAACACGAAGGTTTATGCATGTTGGAGTCACAACGCGTAAAGTGTCCCGCAAACAACTGGGGAGACGCGTTTTTTTCTCCCTCGTTCTGCTTATCGCTACTCGCGAAGACCCGCAGTGCGATGAGGGTAGCTAGCTGTGATACTAGTAGCAAGTTCGAAGGAGGCAGAGCAAGGTGAGATGTGCACCTCCCGGCTCTGTCCCCTATCTTATCTACATGTAGAGCACATGTATCAATACATTGTACATGTATCTACCGAGGACTGTGTGGGTACCAGTAATTGCTAGTAAAATACATTAATCGTTAAAGAATGTTTTGAAGTTTGGTCCCTTGCCCGGGACCTTGTAACCATTGCTTGCGATTCCACTGAGACAACATCCCTTGGCTGTCTCCCTCCTCGCTCCCCAAATTTTCTTCCCCTCCCTCCCATTTGTGCACTGTCACTCCGCTTCTTTGCCATCTCTGCATCTTGAAAATTTGTCGCTCATCTCTCTCTTGCCTACTTGCACTCTTTGTTATATAACACTTTCATGTCGACATAACTACATATTTTTTTGTTCACAGACAATCCTTATACCTTATATAAGCCTCCGACACAGATTCCTTGTTCTCTGAAGATCTGGAAAGATTCACTTGAGTCTCCTTCATTGGTATGTTTCAACGAAATACACTCTTTCCATCTAACTACACACGAGCTTGTATTTTTCTGACCTTGCCGATTTTCAGATCTTTCAGGCTGAGAATTGTGGCAAACAGCAACCACAACAGTTGAAGAATTCACATCCACAATCCACTTAAGGGAAATAGACCACCACAGTAAAGATGGTTGCTCGTCGTTCTTGTAAGTTATTATTTGTTCAATTGCAGTATATTCCGCTAAACCTTTCTAGCAACTCGGCTGGCAATTGCTGCTTCTACAAGTCAAGCTGCTACCACATCCAAAGCTACTACTACTATCACTGCAGCAACACCCAAAACCACTACTAGAACCATCACTACAGCAACCCATAAGCGTAATCATGTATCTGATTCAGATGGGGATTCAACCGATGAGGCTATAACTGTTTCTAAGCCTCCTGCAAAGCGCACAAGAAGAGGCGTCAGAATTGAAATTGAGGTCAAGGACGAAGCTAAAGCCGTGAGCTCATCAACATCCACGACTGCCAATTCATACGCCAATTCTCTTGATGATGGAGACGTAGATACACCTCCTACTGCCCCAAGCTCTAGGAGCAGCACGGTTTCCTCTAGACCCCCGAAAGGGAAGGGGAAAGAGGTAGCAGTCTCTGTTGCCACTAGAAGAACCGGATATTCTGCTACTAGTCTTGAGGTTGCAGATTCTCAAGACGAAAATGAAGACACAGCGGATGATGACGCAGCTAAGGATAGCCTGGGAGAGAGTGAGCTCTCTGAGCCCGAAGACGATGAAGATGATAGCCTAGATGAGGATTTCGACGAACCTGCTCCCGTTAGAGGTAAAGGCAAAAGTAAAGCGAAAGGAAAAGCAAAAGGTAAAGGTAAAGCTAAGGCCAAACCTCCAGCCAAATCAATCCGCTCCTCTGGAAACAGTGCGGGAGACAGATGGAGGGCTCCAATCGATATATCTTCAGATATCGAACTACCGGAAGTTGTGATGGGGGTTCCAGACATCACAGAAGATGAAGCAAGTGACATGACAGACTCTAGCTTCTCTGGTAGTGACCTTTCAGAGATCGAGACAGCTGGTGAAGATACCGATGAAGAAGGGGCAAGCTTGTGGGTTGACCGCAGGATTGTTCATTATGATGATGATGATGATGATGATGATGATGATGACGATGTGGAAGTTTCACAAACAAACCGCCGGAGAAATCGAGCCCCTAGAGCCCCTAGAAGACGATCAGGTTTCCCTGGTAGATCTAGGGATGAAACTATCCGCCAGCAGCTTCTGCATCGGCATCCAGAGCTTGCGACTGTTTGGAAAGAGCTTGACCAGCGTCCAAAGATTCCTGTTGAGAAAGCTACACAGCCTGACGGTTTATCATTGACCATGTTGCCCTTCCAGTTGGAGGGTCTTAACTGGCTTCGCGCCCAAGAACAAACTATGTTCAGGGGTGGTATTCTTGCTGATGAAATGGGCATGGGTAAGACAATTCAGACAATTGGTTTACTCATGTCCGAGCCTCGTGCAAAGCCGAACTTGGTGATAGCTCCAACAGTTGCACTAGTCCAGTGGGAAAACGAGATCAAGAAACATACTAATAACGCGTTGAGCGTGATCTCCTACCATGGCGCGAACAGAGAGGAGGACCCCGAGGTATTGGCTCAGGCCGATGTGATCATGACTACCTATAGTGTTTTGGAAAGCATTTATAGGAAGCAGACGACCGGTTTTAAGCGGAAGGATGGGATCTACAAGCAGGATAGTCCTATACACATGTTGAAATTTAACAGGGTTATTCTCGACGAAGCCCACAACATCAAGGTTTGGCAAACTTTTCCAACTGCGAGTGCATAACTAACCATAATAGGATCGATCGAGCAAATCTGCGAAGGCGGCGTTTGCGCTGCAGACAAAATACAAGCTTTGCCTTTCTGGGACACCGCTCCAAAACCGCATCGGGGAGCTTTTCTCTCTTCTCCGCTTTCTTGAAGCAGATCCATTCAGTTACTACTATTGCCGCAACTGTCCTTGCAAGTCGCTGAACTGGAAGTTTAAGGCTAACCGTGGTTGTGATGACTGTGGGCATAGTCCGATGCACCATCTTTGTCTTTTCAACCACGAGTTGCTCAAGCCTATCCAGAATCATGGGAATGAGGGACCGGGAAAGGCTGCTTTCGAGAAGTTACAGATTTTGCTGAAGCACATCATGCTCCGACGTACCAAGGAGGAGCGCGCTGATGATCTTGGGTTACCACCAAAAGTTGTGAAGGTCAGAAGGGATTACTTCAATGAGGAGGAACTTGATGTTTATGATTCGATATACGGGGTTTCAAAGAGGAAGTTCAACACATACGTTGCGCATGGTGTAGTCTTGGTAAGCTCTATATAAATCGTATTTCCTACAGTATTCTAATTTTCTATCGCAGAACAATTATGCCAATATCTTCACCCTCATCACTCGTATGCGCCAACTTGCGGACCATCCGGATCTTGTTCTCAAAAAAGAAGCTCTTGACGGTCAAAACACTCTGGTTTGTTCTCTCTGCGACGATGAAGCCGAGGACGCCATCAAGAGTAAATGTCATCACACATTCTGCCGAATGTGTGTACAGGAGTATATTTCTGGTTTCGATGGCGAGTCCAATCCAGACTGCCCTAAGTGCCATATCACGCTGAATATCGACCTTACCGCGCCTGCCATTGAGGTTGATGAAGGTACAATTGTTAAAAAGAACTCTATCATCAATCGTATCGACATGAGTCAGTGGCATAGTTCGACAAAGATCGAGGCTCTCGTTGAAGAGCTTTATAAGCTTAGAAGCCAAAATCATACGATCAAATCGATCGTGTTCTCCCAGTTTACATCCATGCTACAATTGGTAGAATGGAGACTGCGTAAGGCCGGTTTCCAGACTGCGATGTTGGAAGGGAGCATGACACCAAGTCAGCGCAATGCAACCATTCAGCATTTCATGGAGAATATTGAGACCACGGTCTTTCTCGTTTCTCTCAAAGCTGGAGGTGTCGCACTCAATCTCATTGAGGCGTCTCAGGTGTTCATCATGGACCCGTGGTGGAATCCGTCGGTGGAGTGGCAGGCTGCTGACAGAATCCACCGTATCGGCCAAACCAGAGCCTGCAAGGTCACTAGGCTGATCATCGAGGACAGTATCGAGTCCCGTATCCTAGACTTACAGGAGAAGAAGGCGAGGATGATCCATGCCACTGTTGGCGGTGATCAGGGCGCGATGGATAAGCTTACGCCTGCTGATATGCAGTTCCTGTTCCAGAATTAAGTGAAGATGTGCAACATGGGAGTCCCGCTGTAAAATCTCATAAAAAGCATGCCTATGTAAATTTTACCTTCACTGATCTTACACTTACTGCATTTATAATTTCCTTGCGTATCTTTCTCTATATCTCTCTTTCAGATAAGTGCTCTCTTTCCATGTGTATCTACTACCCTTCTGGCCTGCTATTTTCTCTTATCTTCGTGTCGGGTGGGGTGCTCTGGTTTCACGAAAAATCTTTCGTTGCGCTGTTTCAATGGTTCATGTTGCGATTTTTTTTCGCCTTTGTTTTCGTGGGGCTTGATATACTACAGTTACGGGGTAGAGAGAGATACTATATTGACGCGAGATTACGTCTCCTCCTGGTGCACTATTGCAGTGTGGGCCATAGACGGAGGTGGTTCGAGGAGATATGTGTGTAATTAATCCTACCTTCCTCTTCGATCGTGTCCCTTTACATATCTGGATATGCTTTAGAACCCGACACTCCCTATTTAATGGGTAAAGGGTCTCCGCACATACCACGAAAGTCACTTACATGCATTATATATATCGAAGATTGGGACTACCATCCAAGGGCCTTCTACGGTTTGCGCCGCCGACCAACGCCCCAGCCCAGGTTAACCTCCGAACTTTGTATGGTGAGCCACCAATCGCCGCAAGCCCTGAAGGAAAAGAAAAAAGAAAAAGACGAAAGGGTGGAGCAAAACCTACAGGTAATTTTAATCCATTTAGTGGTCAGATCTGGAGTGTTTGTGACCAGCTAGTATGTATGTACTCGATCAAATACGTCGAACGTTAAGAGCAACTACATATAACCATCACAAGCGCAGAGCCGAAGTTTTTAGTATTGATGTAGTATTGTGTTGAGAGCACCTACTATATTACGCTCTCTCCTTACTTTTTTGGGAGACGGGCCTCAAGACTAGACTCAAACTGAATCGCATGCATCTCCACTAGTCGCATATCCAATTGGGGTCTTTCCCCATCATGTAAATCGTAAGATGAGTACGGTACCCCCCCCCTCTTTTACCATAGTCTTTGCCCTTGCGTTAATTAAACCCAACATTGGCGGCTTCTATCAAAAAATCTCAACGTAATCGAGACCGGCCAAGGCAGAAGCAACTCCCTCGCGGACCACGACTACAGTGATTTTTACCCACATTTCCACATTTCCACATTTCCACATTTCCACATTTTTAAGACTACGTTTGGGATTAAACAGAGGAAAGAAAAAAGGCTACGTTCGGATTTGGTCATGTATCATCACTCGGTTTTCGGGCATCCTGGCGCTCTGGGGGGCTGGGAAATAGGGGCTGGGGGTTTGGGAGGTGAGGCTATGGGAGGGAAGCAGGAGGCGGAGAAAGAAGAGTGGTTATGCGGTTTATATGTAGCTGGCGGTGGATAGCACCAAGACTAGGCGGTGGATTTTTTAGTCGGCCTTGGGGCTGTGAGATTCGTAGTCCTGTGTGGGTGTGAGTAGTTTGAGCTTTGGCGCGGGGGTGTTTATACGGCGGTAAAATCAGGACGCTTTGTGGGCGTGGTATGCGATCATGACCCCCTGGTGTTTGGACGCGGTTTATCACTCGCTTCTACTGGCCTTGGCTGTAGTATATGTCATCTTGTCAATGATGAGGGGGGCGTTCTATTGGTGATGTCAAGGCCATTTTCAATAGAATGATACAACCCTCTAGGGTAAGCTATGTCATTTACATTGAGCAGATCATCTATTATACGCATCAGTAATCCCCCCAACTGTGGTCAACATGTAAACCTACGTTGTTAACTTATGCTGCACAGCGATGCTGGACACGCAAGACC
Source organism: Morchella sp. 2018-W38C (assembly GCA_024713705.1). Taxonomy (NCBI): domain Eukaryota; kingdom Fungi; phylum Ascomycota; class Pezizomycetes; order Pezizales; family Morchellaceae; genus Morchella; species Morchella sp. 2018-W38C. The sequence continues at coordinate 967,481 of JAMJEX010000021.1, read as the reverse complement.
CGCTAATCCCTATTGACTTGTATATCATATCTAATTAATATAATATCCAGGACATGTGTCAACAACAACAAAAACAAGATTTGAATAGCCAGAGAATGGCACTGGTTCCAAGGGAGTCGGGGCCTCGGGCTGGTTGGCAGGAAAGGATCGAGGGAAGAATACGAAGTAGACGCAATAAAAAGGTTGGGAAGTTGGGCGATCAGAGAGGAATCTGTAAGGATGGAGGACAGAGACGAGATAAGAGGATATAAAGACAAGTGCCTGGTTGGACCCCCGGAGGGGGAAGAAAGTAGTGGCGGCGGATGTGTGCGAGCCCGCTGAATGCCCTTTATTGGGTGTGGCCAGGGGTTAGCAGGGCAGTTCTGGGGTTGTGATATTGCCATAGACTACGGTCTGCATGCAATTAATGAGTTAAACAAAAAAAAAAAAAAAAGATTTGAATAGCCTCATCCGTAGCCGAGTGATAGCCCATGATCGAATCTATCATACCCGGTCACTCGGTGAATACAGCCGCATCATACAAAAAACATAATCCACGGGGGCTCAGAACTCCGCCCGGAACCCACCCACAACCTCTTTGCTCCTCTTCACGACAAACACGCCCCTATCATACGTATTGATGATGATGTGGCCCGACTCAAAGAACCCGTACGAGCCCCACGTACCCATAAATGTCGCTGCCGGTGCCGCATCGTCATCCGGGAAAACTATGTTCATCATCAGTCAACTAATGCCCCAACTCTGTTTCATCTAGGAAGGATTGGGTGCTTACTGTCGATAAATGCTACCTCTTTTATGTTCCCCCCCGTCGGATCACTCGGAATCCCCTGCACGTCTAGAATACGCATGCCTGCGCCATAGTTACTCTGATAGGAGAACCCCTTATGCACATACTGATTATGATCGATCGATACCACATCCGACTTATATGTACCCGTCAATATCGGCTTCTCCAGATTCGCAATATTCCAAATATACGTCGTCGCCCTCTGGTCCGCGGCCGCCCCGGCCTTTTTCTGCTCATCCAGCTCATCGTCCATCAGCAGGAACTCCTGGTTCTCCGGATCCAGCACCCACCCCTGGTGCGTGTACGATGCGCCCTCATACGAGATGCGCGAGATGATCTGTGCGTTGGCTTTGTCGGTGATGTTGTAGATGGTGAGCGAGTCCTCGTTGTAGCCGTAGCAGATCTCGACACCGTTGTAGCGCGTGTCAGGCCCGCGGTAAATGAGGCATTGGGCGTCGTGGACGTAGCCGTCGGAGGAGGCGCAGCCGGTTTGTGTGGGCTTGCTGGGGTCGGAGACGTCGATGAAGATGAGGCCAGATCTGCAGGTGTCGTTACGGGGTCTGTGGGGGGTGGTTAGAAGAGGATGTCCAGAAGGTCAATAATTGAATAAGAGTGGGACTTACTGGGCGCCGACGGCGATGATGTGTTGGCTGGCTTCGGCGATGACAATATTGTGGGAGCGGCCGACGGGGAGTTTATCAAAGTGTCCAGTAACATCTTCCACAATGTCGAATGTTTTTGTTACCGTCGACAGGCGGTTCCACCAAGTCCTAACCTCGAGAAGCTACACCTATATATGAGAACTATATCAGAGCAGACAAACACTGATCGGGAACTTACCTTTCTCAAATCAAAAATCTGAATACCATGTCCAACAGCCTCAGAGCCAATGATGGCATAGTGCTTATAAGTCTTAATCTCGCGCCAGATGATGGGAACACTATGCTGCGGCAGCCTCCCAATATAATCTAACGTCCCCTCCTTCTTCCCAATATACGGGACATAGTTCCACCACCCCTTCCCTACAACCTCTGCAAATGCCGCTCCATCTGCCTGCCCAATAACCGCAAACTCGCGCCCCTCGAGCGTGATCCCCCAGATCGAACTACCTCTTAGACGAACAGGCAGTGTCAGCAATCAAGCGCACCCCCACCACGCAGAGATACATACCAATTCGCTCTGTAGCATTGGTTGACCCAAGGTCCTCATGTGTCAGATACCCCGTCACATCGAGGTTTAGGCACTGGAAGGTGCTGTTCGCACCATCACCGACGGTGACAGAGCCGTCAACGCAGGGATAGAAACCATTACTTGACCTGTAGCGGCCAGGCTTAAAGTAGCCCTCTTCGCGGTAGTGTTGCCAAGTCGCCTCCTTCTGGGCCATTATTTCTGCCATTACCTCGCCAGAGGCATACTGGGCATGAGCGGCCTCATCGACGGCCTTCTCGCGCGCAAGACACGCGGGGGCAAGGAGGAGAAGAGGTGAAAGGAAGAACTTCATTGTAGGCTTGAAGAGCTTGCTGGAAATGAATGTTCTGCTGCATGCCTGACTTGAGAGGTATTTAAATGTTTGCCTTATTACTCCACGGGCACCAATGGCCGTTTTTTATTCTCTGCTATTTGTTTATCAGAGAATACGGTACCGCGCGGGGCAAAGCATAAAAACTACAGGCAGGTGAAAGCCTATCATGATTCCTCTCTTCGCTCATCACTTACTATTGCGGATACCAGCATCACGACCTTCCTCACGCTGGAGATATGCCTTCCTAATAAGGATATCATCCCGTGCTGCGGAGGTATCTCCGAACCTAGTATGCCCTAGTGCTATGTTTTGGAACTTCAAATCGACCCCCAGAATCTTATTCGAGCACGATTATAATTGTACTCTACACACGATAAGCAGTCGCGGGCGCTGTTGACATTAACAACCATTAACAACACGGACTCTGCGGACCTGGCCGCCTGGGACGCCAAGTTGTTACACAGGATGTATTTCCAAGTGACTATTAGTAGAAAAGGAAGTTGGCAATGATTGCCCAGCATTTGATGAACAGTAGGACCCAGATCTGGAAGTTGTTTCTTGATTGGTAAGGATGGTGGTGCCGAGGATAGCCGTATGAATTTACTATGCTGATAACTACATGGATTGTTAAACCTAGCCGAGTGATAATTCATGATTCATATCAACACACCATTTAATTTAGAACCGAGGTGCTTACATGGTCCTTCAGGTGATATAAAGTTGGCCTAGAAGAATTGTATATATATATGTGGGGGGTCAGGAGTTATCTGGCACCGGATAAATCTGTGCGTGTAGGGATCGATAAGCCAACAAGTGCCAAGAAGTTCACAAACGGGGCAGAGGCGCCTCTTGTCTAGCTCCCCTTGAGGCATACACCGCAAGGCCTATAGACGAAGCAGATGAAACTTACATAGTTTACCACTTTCCCTTCCGTTTCTACAGAAAGTATTTCTGAGAAAAGTATCCTCATCCTAAGTACCCATTGAGTCCTTATTGACGGTAAAAGTAATTTATCAAAACTCTTACTTTTGGAGCATCTTCTATACCTAAGAAGTTGAGAGGATTGAAATTATCGATGGTGAGCTTAGGACTGTGCATCCACAACGCCGTATATTGTCCATGGAGGATTGTACTACACGCACCCTTGATCTCTTGCAGTAATAGGTTTGAATTAGTTTTTCTGCGCCATAGAACCGGCCCGAAAATGAATCATCGATCTTGAAATCTTATTGTACCGAGGATAGAGGGGGGTTATGTCTATTGACAATAGTATCTGGTCAGATATCGGTTCGGGGATCTTGATTCTTGTCTCTAAACTGCTCTCGAAACATTCCACCAAGTACTCGTTGGAAATTTCAGTGTCCTATACAACCTTACTTCATGAGCAATCATGAAATAACCTTTCTAGATAAACTATGGAAAATCTTATCTGCAAAAATATCTTGCAAAACTGAAACTGGCAATTGTAGTAGGGATGTATAGCTTACAAGTGAACCTTTCGAGTGATAGCAAGTGATTCTGACTATCTCTGATCGATAAGATCGCGCTTGACTCCAAATATTTCATTCAGCCTCCCACTCTTGACGGGATCAAAGATGACTATCATCACCTCCGCTAGCAAGAATTTCTAAGCAACTCCTTTGTGGTATTGGATTCATTCTTGAAATCTTTCGAAGTTCAGAGAAGTTTGAATCAATCTCATGCTCAACGTTGTGTATGTTGTCTGCTATTGGCTGGTGTTTCTGTCGGCATTGATCTCGGTATTAATTTTGTGTATCACATCGACCGATCCTACGAACACCTACACGCTTCTTCCCTCTAGTCAGAATCTGCTTCTGCGAGGCCTAAGGCTTGCATAAAGCTCGGGGGAGGGGGGGGGGTCGATAATAACAGAGCACCGTCGTAAGGATCTATCTAGTACGTAAAGAAATATACGGATGCGCAATTGAGCGCTTGTATTGGGTCGTGGTCATGGAAACAGAATTACTACGGAAAATAGATGATAGGGGTAAAGGTTCCAGGTATGTGGCTAATGAGGAGCTCATAATATAAATATGTCCTCAGTATTCACATACTACATACATGTACTTGTAGTCGGAGTCAGTAGTAATATACTCGAACTGTTAAATGCTGATTTAGGCGTCGTGCGCGTCTCCTGGAGCCATCAATTCTCGTTAGTAGCGGAAGCTCTTGTGGGCACATAAAAAAAGAAATAAAGGCGTTCAGCTCAAGTTGTCGTCTGGATGCAGGCATGCAAGGATCGCGGCATCTTCCATTAGTACGTCAAAGTTCGAATCTATCATATCAATAAATATAAACTTTAAGTTTAGTAAAGCGCTCGGTTTACATTGGTTAATCCAGCTAAACCTCCGTCCGCACCAGTAAAAATATTGTGGTATGCATGTAAATCATCAGTCCGATCAACGATCGAAGGTAAGTGACACGAAGTATGTGTTTGGACAGAGTAACAATTCGAAGTCACTCCTCATAAGATGTACCGCCCCGCACTATAACATGTCGTGGAGACTACCCTGGCTACGTAGGCAGAAAAGACACTTTAATATTTTCATAACAGTACTCTCATGGATTTAACTGTATTAGGTATTTAAACTGTATATGTATATATGCCAAGAGTGCCAAGATGAAAGCTCAAGCTTCCAAACCCCCAATACCTGTCATGACAAGTGTCCCCACGTTGAGTTCTGGTATATTAATAGTTTAGGCACATCGTGAGGACACATCAATAGCTTTAATAGTAATGATAAGTACAATCAGTTGACCTGTGAAGAACTCTTATGCAGGGATCCTGCGGCTCTTTTCCATGCGTCAGCAGCAGTAGCCTGTAGATCCTTAGGTCTTCCGCTGGTACATAAAACCTCGCTGCAAGCCTTGTCTTGCCTGCATTGTGACCCCGCAGTGTCAACATACTCCCGTCGTTTTCTCCATCTATCTATTTGATATTTTTCCCCCATCGAAGAATATCATTCTGGCTCAGGTGCGCCTACTTCGCGCCTCTCCGCTCCACAATATACTCTTTTCGTCGATTCGGAGGAGTGTGGTCATTACACTTCTCGCTCTAACAAATCCCAGAATCCCCCAGTATCGCACCATCCTCACGATGACGGGGTCAAGCTATTTCAAGAAGGAGATACAGTTCAAAACTGACTATTCACCGAGCACCATCACAAAATATGAGTCTAAACGCACGGGAATGTCAGCAGTGGTTGTAGACCGCGAGGGACCTAAGGTTTTGGGGTTCTTTGCCCTTGCTACAGAGATTTTGGATGATTCGGGCAGCCCTCACACTCTCGAGCATTTATGCTTCATGGGCAGTAAGAACTACCAGTACAAGGGCGTGCTAGATCGGATGGCAAACAGGTAGAATCCCATCTTCTATAGCTGTAGAAATGACCTCGAAGATAACTGACTAAATGCAGAGCCTACTCTGGTACGAACGCATGGACAGCTACCGATCATACCGCATACACCCTCGATACCGCCGGTTGGGAAGGATTCGCCCAGATTCTTCCTGTATACCTCGAACATATCCTACTTCCTACCCTTACCGACAGTGGCTGCTACACTGAGGTCCACCACATTGATGGAGAGGGGCAAGATGCAGGTGTTGTATACTCCGAGATGCAAGGTGTTCAGAACACCCCAAGCACAATTATGAACATGAAAGCAGTCCAAAAACTCTATCCTGAGGGCGTCGGCTTCAGATACGAGACAGGCGGTATGATGGAAGCTTTGAGAGTCCTCACGGCGGAGAGGATTAGGCAGTTTCACAGGGACATGTACCAGCCAAAAAATCTGTGTTTGGTGATCATTGGCGAAGTAGACCATGACAACCTCTTGAAAATCCTGGACGATTTTGAAGGGAGCATCATGAAGGATATTCCGGACCCGAGCTTGCCCACGAAAAGGTAAGTCCTGAAGTAGTTTTGATATAGCCGTTTTTAGCTAATTTTATAGGCCCTGGATCGATTCTAAACCCGTTCCGCTATTGAAGGAGTCTACGATTGATACCGTCGAGTTCCCCGAAAAGGATGAATCCATGGGCGAGATCTCAATCGGCTTCCTTGGTCCCAATTGCAATGACGCAAAGGCAATGGCAGCTCTCGAAACTCTCGGTACCTTCCTTGCTGGTTCTTCAGTGTCGATCCTAGAGAACCAGCTCGTAGAAATTAAAGAGCCACTCGCATCTTCTGTCCAGTTTTACGTCGAGGAGCGCCCTAACTCACTCATCTGGCTTCAATTAACCAGTGTGCCCACCAAAAAGCTCGCTGAAGTTGAGAAGCGTCTTTTCGAGGTACTAAAAAAAACCGTCAGCGAGCCAATTGACCTCGCGTACGTCCAGGAATGTCTCCGACGCACAAAGAGGCAGCGCAAGTTCTCAGTGGAGAGCTCTGGGTACTACTTCTCCAACCCCCTTATTACAGATTTTATCTTTGGAGAAAGGGATGGCAGCACTCTCAAGTCATTCGAGACCTTGAGCGCATTTGATGAGCTCGAGAAGTGGACCGAGACTGACTGGCGAGACTTCCTCCGCAAATGGGTTGCGGACAACGAGCACGTCTCGATTCTCGGAAAGCCTTCTGCTAAGCTTGCTAAGAAGATTGAAGAAGACGAGAAAAAACGTGTGGCTGCCCAGAAAGCCAAGTTCGGGGAAGAAGGCCTTAAAAAGCTGCAGGAAAAGCTGGAGAAGGCCAAAGCGGACAACGACAGAGAGATCCCGAAAGAGGAGCTCGGAAAGTTCCCAGTCCCGGGTGTTGAAAGTATTCATTTCATCAAGACTGAGACCGCACGGGCCGGATTGGCAGTGAAAGATGGAAAGGGGTGAGTGATTTTTCATGATTCATCTTGCACCCTTCGTAAGTTGCTAACTTTCCATAGTGATAAGGAAATACAGGATATCATTGACAAAGATCATGTCGATCTACCGCTTTACCTCCATTACGAGCATATCCCATCAAACTTTGTGCGAATAACGATTCTTGTCTCAACTGCGTCCATTCCGGTTGAGAGACGACCCTTGATCCCAATATACCTTGAAAACTTCTTCAACACGCCCATTATGCAAGATGGAGTACGTCTAGAGTACGAACAGGTTGTAGCAAAGTTGGAGAAGGATACCGTCAACTACAATATCGGATCCGGAACATATATGGACACACCTGAAAGTCTCAGGATCAGGTTTCAAGTTGAACCCGAGAAGTATGAGGTTTCGATCAAATGGATCAAGGAGTTCTTATGGAGCAGTATCTTTGATGCCTCGCGCCTTGCTACCACGATTACCAAGATGAGGAGTGATATTCCCGATGAGAAGAGAGGCGGTAAAACAGTAAATAAACCTCAACCTCGTTTCCAATCCAAGATATTAACGCCGTGCCCGTTTAGATGAGTATGTCAGTCAACAGCATGATTTCATATTCCCGCGAATCAATTGGGCGTGCACAGGATACCCTCGTTAAGGCCCTCTACCTAAAACGAATCAGCAAGCAACTAGAAGAGAAGCCCGACGAAGTCATTGCCCAGTTCGAGGAACTCCGCAAAACCTTCTGCAAACTCGAGAACTTCCGCATCCTTGTTATTGCGGACATAACGAAGCTCAAAAACCCCGTATCAGCATGGAAAGACTTAGTCACTGGCCACTCTTTTACCGGCAAACTGGCACCCATCGACAAGCGGATCCAACGCCTCACTCCCCAAGGCCAGAAGCCCGGCGGCGTAGCCCACCTAGTGCCCCTTCCCACCATCGACTCCTCCTTCTCCGTCCACGTCGCCCTCGGCCCTGACAGCCCCACCCACCCCAAACTGCCCGCCATGCTCCTAGCAATTTCCTACCTTGACGCTGTCGAGGGCCCCCTCTGGAGAGCAGTCCGCGGTACAGGTCTCGCCTATGGCACCGGCTTCTCCAAGAACATTGACTCGGGCCACGTCCAATTCACCGTCTACCGCTCCCCCGACGCCTACAAAGCGTGGGAAGCCTCCCGAAAGGTTCTGCGTGACCACATGGACGGCACTGTCGAGTTCGACCACCTCTCGCTCGAGGGTGCGCTCTCGTCCATCGTTGTTCAGTTCGCGGACGAGGAGTCGTCTATGGCGTCGGCGGCGTCGGTGTCGTTCATCAACCAGGTCATCCACGGGCAGAGCAAGGACTACAATATGCAGCTGCTGAAGAAGATCCGTGCGGTGACGGTACAGGACCTGAAGGACGTTGTGAGGGATGTGCTGTTGCCTGTGTTTGATCCCGAGAGGAGTAATACTGTGGTGGTGACAGCGCTGGTGAAGACTGATGTGAGTATTGCAACCCCCGAGTTACGGGCATTGACTAACGAACCCCCCCCCCCCCATGTAGTCCATCAAAGCAGCTCTCGAAAAGGAGAATTTCAACGTCACTGTGCACCCATTGAAGTTCTTCCAGGACGACTACGGGCTGAAGTACGGTCTTGCGGAAGGCGAAGAGGACGACGAAAAGGAGGACGATGACGATGATGATGATGATGACGACGACGACGATGATGATGATGATAGCGATGAGGAGATGGAGGATAGGTAGATTCCGCAATTGGTCATGGCATAGATCACTGTAGAGGCTAGAGGCTATACCTACTACTACTACTACTACTACTACACTTGCAGCGCGGATAGAAATATAAATTTTTCGTTTCGCAGACAGAAAGTAGAGACGCCGGTGGTAGTAATGTTGAGATTCAGACTCCGCAAAGCTTTCTTCATGTCATGCAGTTGGGTTTCTTTACCAGCCGCGGTTGCTGAACTGAATCCCTTGACCTGGTTCCCTTCCCCGGCCGAACATGTGATTACACACAGCTAAATAATCCCATACCCATGCCACACTACTCCCAATGTCAATTTTTCAACAACCGTGTCCAATCCATAGATGGACATTGAATTTTGTCCTGTGCTTTCGCATCGTCTGCGCACTGACAATATCTGTAACAATTGCAATGCCACTCCCCCCGGATAATTGTATACGGACCCCACAAATAAGTATATACATCAAAGTTACGTTATGTACCGGGGCCATACTCCACGTCTTATCCAAGCGAGCCCCCGCCTCCCCCTCCCCCTTCCCCCTACCCTCTGCTTTGATTGATTAGAGTGCAAGCCAGACAGCGGACGAGTGCGAATCCATGCGGCCGAAATCCCGGCCTGACAAAGCGGTTCCGCTCCATCCCACAACGAGCCAAGCGCACCGATATCTACCCCGCACTGCGCTACGCTACGGTGCCATCTTGCTCTCGGGTCCCTTCCGAGGCCGTTTACCGCCAGATGTAAACAACCTATTCTTATACATTGCTGCGCTGAACGGTGAAGACACCGACATCAGCGCGGTTTACGTACATGTAGGTACATGTAGGTATTGAATGGGGGAAGGATCGAGGGAGCTATAGCAGAGGCGCAGAGAGGTAGAACTAAGAAGAAAAGGTCCCGAGTAAAAACAAATATCGGTCACCCCCCCCCCCACCCCCTCCTCTCCCCTCACCTTTGGACTCTTATATCAAAATCGGGGTTGCCACTCTCTTTTTAATTTTCTAGATCTCTTCACCTACCTGCCTACATATCCACTCACCCCTCCTCCTGAAGACTGGTCTGATCAGCTCTCGTACGGTTTTAATTTTCTAGCACCGTCCGGAACAACTACGCATCTCTTCCGTCCGTGTGTCGCAGATCGACTCTTCACCCCCCCTTGTCCCTGTCCCTGTCCCCCCGCAAATTCACGCAAGGAGCTCAGACACTCTCTACGAGTCTAAAGTAGGGTCAATCTAATTCTAGTAAAAAAAAAAAAAAAAAAAGGGAAAGAAAAAAACGTAAGAAATCAAACATGGGGGGTCTCAATCTAAGCTTTGCGCAACAACAACCTCCCACGGGCCTCCTCCTCTCCCCTTCGCACTCACACTCACGCCCAGTCCTGCACCACCCTGTCCCTAAAAAGAACCTCCCCACCCTCCTCCGCAGCAACAACCTGCCCATCGTGCCTTGTCCTGAATCGCTCTTCCTCGCGCTCAAACACACCGCCGCAACCACCGCAACCACCACCACCACCAGGATGAACCAGGACCATAGCCAACTCCCCGAGCACCCTGAGCAACAGTCGCAATCCCCGACACCTCCGCCTCCCCCGGCAGCAGCGTCACGGAAACGGTCCCCGAGCCTCGCCTTTGCTGGCGCCTCCCCGCCGTCCTCCCGCCCGCCGTCGCGATCACACACGGCGCGGCGGGTGCGCGCCAAGCGCGCGGCCGAGCGGCCCCCATGGGTCACGGAGAAGGAGGGCAGCATTGGGCTGGCGGAGCACATGGGGGATGTACTGGTTGACGTGCTGTGGCCCGGGGCGGACCAGATGGACGTGGGGAGGAGGGTGGGGGGGTTGAGAGGGAGAGGGAGGGTTACGGTATTGGCATTTTTGGGGTGTACGCTGGAGCATTTGGTGGGGCTTGGGTGAGTGCTTCCTTTCTGGGTTGGGGTGGGGTTGGTGTTTGGGGATGCTGGGTTAATGGGACTAATGGGGGGGTGGGGCGAGAATAGGCATGTCGCGGCGCTGCTGGCGAGTGGTGGGGCGGACGTGTTTGGTGTTTCGCTGAGTGCGCCGCCGCCGGGTACGTCGACGCTGCCGGTCATTCATGATGTGACGAGGGCGCTGACGCTGGCGCTGGGGCTGCTGCATCCGCTGGGTGGGGGGCGGCAGGCGCTGGACGCGATTGTGGTGCTGGATCGAGACTCGTTGAGGAGGATGGTGCTGCCTGTGGGGTGGGGGCCGAGACTGGCGCCCGGGCAGCGCGATGAGGAGAATGGCGAGGGCGTGAGCAGTGTGGTGGGTAGGTGTGTGAAAGGCGTGGAGTGGTTGGGGAATGAGGCGGTGGACCAGGTGGTGGAGGATGTGGAGATGGGGATGGGGGCGGAGGTCGTGGGGGTGGCTGTATGATGGGTTTTTTTCCCTGCTTTTGGTTTTTTGGGGGTGGTGTTTTGTGTGGTCTTTTTATGCGTTACCTTATTCCTCTAGCTTTTTTAGTTGGCTCTCTAGCTAGCTAGCTGCCTTCTTCTGATCGTTTATTGCCGGGGTTTTTTCTGTTGTAATTTTATTCTGAATTCCTTGGGGGCCTGCTTACTTGCCGGGATACCTACACAGACACTCTGTAGTTATGTTTGACAGGTCGAGGTTGGGATCATTCATGACCTTGAGCTCCGCCAGACCAGGATGGTGATCTTGGACACAAGAGGAATGGTGGTGATTTTTCCGAGTGATAATGTGTGATACGATAGTTCAAAATTCAGATATCCCGTGTGGGAGAGGGGGGGGGGGGGGCTGACCCCGTCCATGTGTTTTATCGACCAGACTTCAAACAATACCGCGGGCAGCTGTTCCGCTTGACGAATCGTTTGGCGGTGTTAATCGCTGGTAGGCAGTGTGATGCCATCTCAAGCCATGCAGTGCGAGACGTTCTCCAAGATGATGAATGATGGTTTCACCCATTAAGTGATTGCCTACTACACGATGCAAAAATATATACTGATGTCCTTCAGCCATGTTATTCTCTATCTTGTTCGCAGTTACGTGTATTTGTGTGCCTTCTGGCTTATACGTGACCGAGAGAAAACAGCGGCGAGTGTCGGCGTCGAGCACGCACAGGACATGAATTGCTCACCTCGCCAGCTAGCGTTATTCACAGACCATCACTCGGCTGCGCATAAACCTCCAAGACAATTGTTACGCACATCACCGCAGACGCCCCAGTGCTCAGCTCAATCACCACGTCTTTGTCTAGAGCAGAGCAGAGTATATGTAATCCATCTACGCGTTACATCCACGTGCCCAGCCCTCTCCTCTCCGTGCGTACTCCAGAGCACTGGATGGACGGATAGAGGCAAGTGTTCATGTCCATGCATGCCCGTCTTGAGCGTTCAGAGTGGAGAGTGGAGTGGAGTGGAGTCAGTCATGTCATTCATGCGGCTCCTGCGTTACACAAAGAGTCACCACTGCGGCATGACTCCTCGCTTCCGCTTTCTTCTTTCCCGTGCGGCCATGACTCACCCCCACCAAGACCGACCACTCCCAACCATAGCCGTTATCACGACTACATACATACATGCATCTATCGGTCCTTATCCTGAGACAGAACACGACTACTTAAGCTGCCCCCCCTCCGAGTCACCTGTGTTCGCGTCTTCCCAACGCGACACCCCGCAGCCCCCACCGCGACCGTGTAAAGTCCATCTTTTTTTTCAGAAGATAAATAATAATAGAGGGGGAGGGATAGAGAGAAAGAAAAGACTCAATCCCCTACTAATACCCAATCACCCCCAATCCACCTCAATGTCTCAATCACAGCAGCCCCCCCACCTCGATGACGAGGAGCCCCAGCTTCCCCTCCCCTCCCACAGAAGCTCCCAGCAGCAGCAGCAGCCTCCCCACCCCGACGACGAGGAGCCCCAGCTCCCCCTCCTCTCCCACAGAAGCTCCCAGCAGCAGCAACAGCAACAGCCCATAGAGCACCCCGCCGTCTTCTCCTCATCTTCACAGCCCTCGTCAACCGGTTCATCCACCAAACGCCCCGCTCCCGAGGACGACATCTCGGAGCTCGTACGCAAGGCCAAGGCCTCCTGCTATGCCCAGCCAGTCCGGAAATCGGATGATGACGATATCGCAGACACGCTGGAGAGGGATCTGAGTTGTGCCATCTGCTCGGAGGTGCTGAATAACCCCGTGGCCTGTTTTGATTGTTTGCATAACTTTTGTGGTGAGCTTTCTTTTCTTTCTTTCTTTCTTTCTTGTCCCATAAGGATGTGAGAGAGGATAGGATAGAAGCTAACAGCGGTCGCTGCGCTATGTAGGATCTTGCCTAGTCCCCTGGCTCGAGCGCATAAATACCTGCCCAACCTGCCGGCGGGTTGTCAAAAAGATTGGCGACAACCACAGCACGGCCGCGCTGATCGAAACACTCCTCACGCGCTTCCCCGACAAGCGCCGCGACGCCGCCGAGCTCAAGGAGCTCGAGAAAGTGTACAAGCCCGGCCAGAAAGTCTACATCGAGGAGGCCTCCCCCGACGACGACGACGACGATGACCACCACTCAGACTCTGACGACGACCGCGACGATTCCCACATTGCCTGGCCGCCCTGCCCCTGCTGCATCTTCGGCAATCCATACGGGCACACCTGCCCGGACCCCATCCCCGCCACGGACCCCCCGCACCGTGTCGACACCTATAGCTACCGCAACCACGTGCACTGCCAGCAATGCCCCAACACCATCCCCACCACCTGGAAATCCGGGTATAAATGCGAGTCCTGCGGCACTCTCAATTGCGGGGCCCTCTTTGGGTGCACTCTTCCCGGGGTCCTCGCCCCGCCCGCCGCCCAGGTGTACCACATCGCGCCGCCGGACCCGGCATTCCACAACAACCGTACAGAGCGTCACCACTTTGAGAGCTGGCGTGGGGCGACGCAAACGTCGTATCTACAGATTGCGCAGATGATCTACGAGTGGGTTGTGGCAGGTAACGGTGGGGAGTTCCCCGCGCTGCGGAGGAGCGTGGGCACGGATGCATACGTGTGTAGGGGATGTGTGGCGCCCGTGCTGCAGGCGCGGTTTATGGCGTGGTGGTGTGCGGAGAGGGTCAGGTTGTACGTGGATAGCAGGGAAAAGTGCTGGTATGGGTGGGGGTGCAGGACGCAGTTTCATAACCCGGACCATGCGCGAAAGTTGCAGCATTGTTGCCCGGTGGTACCGGAGGCGGAGAGGAGGGCACCGAGAGCGAGGGGGGATGGAGCGGTGATGGTAGGGGGACCCGTGGTGGATTTAGGCCCAGGTGGCGGGCCGGTGGTGGATTGGGGGGCAGGGGCGGGGGCCGCGGATGGGGGCATGCCAGGACCGCAGTAGAATAGAATGGTAGTTGGGTGGTGGGTGGCGTGTGGAGTTGGCGTTCTTTTTTTTTCTTCTTTTTTTTTTCTTTCTCGAGCTTTTTTGTCTTTTTTTTGCATACTTTTTCTTTTCTTTTTCTTCCTGTCGTCTTTAAAAGGGTTATTCTTTTTTTGTAGTGGGCCATAAATACCGTTCTGTAGGTTTATTCGACTTTGCGTGCATTGATGAGGGAAAAATCCAAATATATAGATTTAAACGTGCTTGTTCCTGGGGGGTGGAAGAGGCGGCTAGAGGCGGCTAGAGTGCTAAAGGGGAGGATGTGTGTGCGAGTGATATTCTGTGATGTGGCGTGGTGTGATATATAGCGGCTTTAATTAATAATGCATGCATGCAAGGGTAGAGTAGGGGTTTACTTATAATAATTAAAGTACAGTATCAGAAATGGGGGTAAAACTGATACCGCATCAGTACGGCGCCTCGAGAATATGCCGCTTTATCTCCGTATTTCAGCGAACTATACGGTAGTATTACCGCAGTGGTGAGGCATTGCCAAAGACTGCGGCAGTCATTCTACCCATGTTTCTGCCACTGTAGAGAGGTTGAGGCCGTCGTAGATAATAGCGCCCCGAATGCCCTTACTCGTAGTAGTACCGGTAACTACATATGTAATGATAACCCAGCTAGTAGGAAACCAATATATCATACCACCATAGTCGAAGCTTTCGAAGATGATCCTGAGGGAGAACCGTTTTCGTCCGGAAAGCGGTCTAGGGGGTTCTTAATCTCTATAAATAACGTGTCAGGGCACAGTAGGTAAGGTTTCTACATGTATACGCTCGCGGTGACATGCTCCTCGTATATATTCCGATAATGATAGGGTTAGGTGTTTTGCCTTGGCGCTGGTCAGAATAGAGCTGGGGACCAGAAGAAGTGGGGGCGGCTTGGCGGGTGGAGAACGGTCATTGACACACCTATGTAAAACTGGCGCAGCTCAATTTTGGAAGATTGCACATGGGGGTACGGTGTTTTCCGCCGGTCGATCAGCGGGGCTTGGAGAGTTGAGTTTGTAGCTTTGGTTTGGGGGAGGAACCTAGAAAGTCGAGGTATGTACTTTGAGGAAAAGCCTCGAGGTATCCCACGACACGAGGCCCCCAAAGTAAGGATAAGTTGGCACTACAGTCAGGTCAGCGATAGACGCGTTTCCGAGGGAATGATGTTTGCCCAGTCCGCCGTGTACGAAGTTACCCTTCGATATTTCTTATCTCCCAAAGCGAGATCTTTAATAAAGTACATGTAGTTGCTGGTCCAGAGGAAGGACTAAATCGTCGGTTCCCCATCACTAATTAAGTCTTTCGCTTTCACAGTCCGCGCTCGAATGGCTACCTCGATGGCTGATGTAATTAATGAGTTAAACAAAAAAAAAATACCTCGATGGCTGGGTTTAATTACGATGTGATGAGTTAGCCGCATCTAGTTCACCGATTGAATAAGAGGTTGCATGTTGTTATGCACAAGCTACATATAAGGTTAGATCTCGTCTGGTTTGGCATACGATGTAGGTACATGTAGTGATTCGGGTAAGGGGGGCGGCGATAAAGTGGACGAGTGATAGTCTATGAAGCTATAACTCCCCTAACCCTAGTCCCCATGCCATCCTACTGGCAGTGAGATTTGATAGGAACCATACACGACTTGTGCCAACCTCGACCTTTTATCATATGACGTTATTGAGGTATGAGCTTTTGTAAGGCGAATTCATTCGGGTGCTATGTGCAAGTGGTTCCGTGAATAACAGCGACCAATAATCTCATCTTCAAGTAGGTATCTGCCACGGCCAACCGCACAATCTTCCGGTCCCCCGTAATAGAAACCCCTACATACATGTACCTACATGTACTCTTGCATTAGGACTTTTGAGCTCCGGGCTGGCAGTAGGAGATGAAAGATGATTGGGCTACAATAAACACACCTTATCAAAATGATTACGCTCTAATTTTCACACCCAATTCCGTTTTGAACCGACGCCGTACTACTACATGCATATACATATTGGATATCAATCCGATGATAACCGGTTATCTGCAGCAGAATGTTACGGTTCTATGTTTCTATCCTTTCAATAATGTTTACTGCAGTTGGAACGGGAGTTTGGATGAAATTTGGTTGAATATAACCGATATATTCGGTGCAAGGCGCCTTCCGAACATCATCCCCTTTCCAATATCAAATACTACGACAGAAGCCTCTGAAAATCAAACTTTTGTTTCCATGGAATGTAAAATGTAAATCAATGCCGGGATGCCCGTCGCTTACTCCTGCCGTACTCGGACATAGCGTAATCTACACATTGTTCGGATAACCTACGTGTATCCCACCTTTCTCGGTGACAAAGTTCTTCCCCGCTCTAAGAGATTCGCCGCACGGTAGCTACCCCTCAGCACAGACAAATCCCAACTTCCCAGCTCTATGAGGACCTTCGCTCGCAGGCCGCAGATCACGCGATCCAACCGTGTCCTGTTGTCCATATCTCAGCAACCCCGCACTATCCCATCTAAGCTTCGACTTAGGCCCTACACCATCTCGGCCTTCTCCCATCCCCCACCATCCTCAACCTCTACTACATCTTCTTCTATCATCCCCAATTTTGATAAGCCATCTTTACTATCACCACGGTTTAGACCAGCTATAGCCCCAGCTTCCCGAAAACTTAGATCCAAGAATTTCGCAAGAAATTGCTCCTGCCAAAGAATGTGTCGTCGCCATGATCTCGACGCGTCTGGGAGCACTATCAACCAGGGTAGAGAGGTGCTTCCTGGTAACGTGAAGCCAACAAATTATGCGTTGGAGCTCGAGCCTGACCTCGAGAAGTTTACTTTCAGTGGAACTGTAGCAATTTCGTCAGTACCTATGCTTCCTTTGAAGGGATTGAAAGCTGATGAATTATGTGGTACAGACTCGATGTAGTTGAGGATAGCACCACAATTGCTGTTAACGATGTCGACATTGAGATTCAGTCTGCAAAGCTCGAGTACAATGGACAAGAGTACACTCCTGCCAATGTTGAGTATGAATTCCCCAATGGCAGCCCTCAATGGGGAGTCTTGATGCTTATAATGATCATTTTAGACACACTGATGATATCCAGACTACTACATGGACTTTCAAGGATATCATTCCAGCTGGGACCAAGGCAACCTTGACCATCAACTACACTGGCATCCTTAACAACAACATGGCTGGTATGTTTCTTGCCCTGGTTTACTCATGCGGCATTGACTGATATCATTAGGATTCTACCGTTCGTCATACAAGGACCAGGATGGATCAACCAAGTACATGGCAACTACACAGATGGAGCCTACTGACGCTCGTAGGGTATGAGACCTTGTCGATATATGAATAGGGCATCAATTGACAAACTGTTTTACAATTTAGGCTCTTCCCTGTTTCGACCAGCCAGATCTCAAGGCTACTTGGGAGGTGACTTTGATTGCCGACGAGAAGTTGACTTGTTTATCCAACATGGACGTCAAGGACACCAAGGGTTTAGGCAATGGAAAGAAGGCAGTGTCATTCAACAAGTCTCCAAAGATGTCAACATACGTAAGTCACTATCTGTTGCATTGCTACGAGGGTATAGTTAACAAGAAATCTATAGCTCTTGGCATTCATTGTTGGCGACTTCAAATATGTTGAGAACAATGACTTCCGTGTGCCCATTCGAGTCTACGCCACCCCCGGAAATGAGCATCAGGGTCAATTCTCCGCGGATCTTGCCGCAAAGACCCTCAAGTTTTATGAAGAAACATTTGGTTCCGAATATCCTTTGCCGAAGATGGACATGGTTGCTATTCCGGATTTCTCGGCCGGTGCTATGGAGAACTGGGGTTTAATTACATACAGAGTCGTCGATTTGCTTTACGATGAGAAGACTGCTTCCCTTGACCGAAAGCAAAGAATTGCAGAGGTTGTCCAGCATGAGCTTGCTCATCAATGGTTCGGTAACTTGGTTACGATGGATTTCTGGGAAGGTCTGTGGCTCAACGAAGGTTTTGCTACTTGGATGTCCTGGTACTCCTCCAACGTTTTCTACCCGCAATGGAAAGTGTGGGAATCATATGTCACAGACAGTTATGCTGGTGCCCTCAGCTTGGATGGATTGAGGAGCAGTCATCCTATTGAGGTGCCAGTTAAGAAGGTGTCTGAGATCAACCAGATTTTTGACAGCATCTCGTATCTGAAGGGAAGTTCGATCTTGCGAATGATTTCAGTATATCTTGGAGAAGATGTCTTCCTCGAGGGTATCAGGCGGTACTTAAAGAAGCACGCCTATGGCAACACTCATGTAAGTGAGCCTTCTTTGAATTTGTTGATTGAAGGCTAATTTGTAAAGACCGGTGATCTTTGGGCTGCTCTCAGCGATGCCAGTGGGAAGGATGTCGAGAAAGACATGGCTACATGGACTAAGAAGACTGGTTACCCTGTGATTACTGTCAAGGAAAACGGAAAGGAACTACACCTCACACAAAACCGCTATCTTAGGACAGCTGATGTGAAGCCGGAAGAGGATGAGACATTATGGCCCATTTTCGTTGGCCTCCGCACTAAAGATGGCGTGGATTCAAAACTCACGTTCAACACACGTGAAACCACAATCAAGATTCCAGATACCGACTTCTTCAAGCTTAATGCTGATCAAACTGGTGTTTACCGAACATTGTACTCTCCTGAGCGTCTTGCAACACTTGGGAAGGAGTCAAAGCTTCTCACTGTACAGGACAGAGCCGGGCTGCTCGGAGATGCTGGTGCTCTTGCTACCAGTGGCTACCAGAAAACCTCTGGTCTTTTGGACCTGCTTGCTGGATTCAAGGATGAGACTGAATTTATTGTCTGGTCCGAAATTGCTACAAGAATTGGAAACATCAAGGCGGCTTGGCTCTTTGAGCCTAAGGATCAGAATGAAGGACTTAGGCAGTTCCAACGAGAGTTGTTCTCACCGCTTGCCCACAAAGTCGGCTGGGAAATCAAGTCAACGGATGATGATATCCTTCAACAGCTCAAGGCGCTCGCTTTCTCGCAGGCTGGATACAGCGGTGACGAGAAGGTCGTTGCTGCGGCTAAGGAAATGTTCAAGAAGTTTGTTGAGGGGGATCTTGATGCTATCAACCCCAACATTCGTGGGTCTGTGTACAACATTGTTCTGCAATATGGTGAAAACAACGGCGAAAAGGAGGCATGACTGACTATCTTTCTTCCAACTTTATTAGAAGCTTTACTTACAAATCTTTAGTGGGACCAAGTCTTCGATGCCTACAAGAACGGACGTACTAGTGATGAGCGCAACGTTGCACTCCGCTGCCTGGGTCGCTCCGAGAACCCAGCGAACATCAAGAAGTCACTCGAGATCGCTATCAACGGTGAAGTGAAAGAGCAAGACGTAATTTAACCCTACCCCCATGAACATAAGACATCAATTAACATGGCTATAGATCTACCAACCTATCGGTGGCCTACGTTCTCATGCCGCAGGTACTGAGGCTCTTTGGGAGTGGACCCAACAAAACTGGGACCTTCTCGTCAAGAAGCTTCCTCCGGGCTTGTCAATGCTCGGAAGTATTGTTGTTACTTGCACAGGCGGGTTTACCTCTGACAAGGCTATCGAGGATATCAACGAATTCTTCAAGAACAAGAGCTTGACGGGTTTCGATATGAGCTTGGCTCAGAGCTTGGACGGAATCAGAGCTAAGGCATCTTGGGTCAAGAGGGATGCTGAAGATGTTAAGGCATGGTTGAAAAAGAACAACTACATTTCGGCAGAGAAACTATAGTTCAATATGTGTAGTTAATATTGGATACAGTATATCACAGAACATGTATCTTTAGCATAGCAGCAGTATGAATTAAAGATTGTTCACTGTTGTAACCGCCTATGCCGCAGATGCGGTGCCAGGTTTTTACGCATGCCACGAATTGCCCCCTGCTCCTCCTATTGAAACCAGTGGCTATTGCATTTGAACGACGAATTTTACGTCAAAAGAGGCTAGACTACATATTAGGCATGAGGTTACTGTTTTCCAATGGCAGTCAGGTTCGCTGATGTGTCAAGTAAAGCCGACCGAACATAAACTGAAGCAGAGGGTAGCATTATGGCCGCTACTAAAAGATGTCGAAATTGCTACAAAAATTTCTAAAAAAAGGTTCAATTTATACTATTTAAATACAAGAATTATTTACAAAAAAGGAGGGGAAGGGGAAAAGGCATGTCTCCCATCTATCGACATTCACAATCCATCGCCCTAATTGAATAGGACCCAACGGAAAGCAAACTTCCTATCCGGGAGGATAGATCCACTATAATCTGGAGGAGCTTAGAACGCGTGGTTCCTGGCATCTTTTACACTGCGGAGAGCTGCTAGTGCTAGACGTGGCTGTCCTCGTAAACTTTTTGATACCGGGAGAAAGAAGGGTGTGGGAGAAATGGGTCCTTTATAGGCGTGGCGGCGGTGAAATTTTTTTGCGCGCGAGGTTGCTTGGCGGATTTAATTAGGGCTTGGGGTGTGGAAGGCCGGGCTGGGCGGGTCCTGGACTGGGGTCGGCGACGTCAATAATGTTAACGTTGTCAATAGGCGTGGGGGTTTTTCTAGGGACTGGGGCATCGGCGTCGTTGGGGGATTTGGAGTTACCGAAAGAACAGCCGCTTTAATCGCTTTAATCGGATTTGGGCTGGCGATACTTGCACAGTTTCATTGCTTGAAAGTCCAGCTCTTGAGATGCGGCGTTTGCCAAGCCTTTGACATCTCAACCTATCAGTCAAATACACCCAGTAGCTTGTTTCGAGTAGAGCCAGTGTCAATATGTTCCGGATTCAAGATCTCGCCCGACTAAGTACCTGAAATTTTCAATAGGGCGTCAGGCTCGGATTCCAGAGACCTAAGTATTGCATGTAGATAAACGCTTGCGGCCCTGTCTTCTGCTCGGCCTCTCACCAGTCGCTTTATATACACATCACAAGCTTGAAAATCTGCCCCAGACCTCAACCATGGACACCGCCGTTACTTGCCGGTGTAGAGGATGCAATAGACCAGTGCTTATATGGACTTGTTGGGCTGGTATGATGGCGTTATTGGCTTGGTGGGGATGGGCTGTGGTGATGTTTGCTGTGCACCCAGGTTATCTGCGAGAGCTTTGGGTTTTTAATTTGGCTTGAGATAGGTTTTAATTACTGGTAACTACATGTAGGTAGCTTCATGCCGAAAGCTTATTTACAGATGTGTGCCTAAAGGACATGGTTACCAAGGCTTTCCTAAGGGAGGATCAATGATTGTTTTGCAGTCAAGTTGGGACAGGCCAATTTAGAATTTGATTGTCCGGTTTTGAATGGGGCTAGGTACATTGGTATTTTGGATTATCAGAGAATATTTCGGCGAGAAGAGAGAGTAGATTATAATTATGGTTCGAGCCCCTCGCGCCAGCCACTCACCTCTAAATCGATTAAGACGCATACTTGAAGGCCGAAATGGTTTTGCACACAATATCGAGGAAAATGACTTGTGATGAAGCTATTGGCCATGCTGACACCGGAGAGTGGGGTGGGGCCATGGCCCTCGAGGCCTGGCTGATTATCTGTGTTCATGGATTATCACTCGGTTTGCTGGTATTCTTGGGGGGGATAAAAATTTATTTCTGTGTTTGTTTGCTTAACTCGAGATATAAGTTACTAGAACCCGGCATAATGGCGAGGAGAGTAACTAGGAAGGAAGCTGAAATATTTTATGACTTCAGGTTGTTTGTTTACGGGGTTTGCGGAAGAGGAGAAAGGGCAGGAGGACGGATGAACCGGATATTGCATGTGATATCTGCCGTTGAACTGTGACGTTACTACATTAGTACACGTTCTCCCATGGTTGGTTTTAACAAATGAAAAATACACATGTACTCGGGGTACTAGACAATGTAGGGTTTTAGTTCACCAATGGGTAAGCGTGCTAGGCGTGGGCTACTGCAAAGAAGTCCAGAAACAAACTTTGCATTGTCCGGTACTTATTGTCTGCCTCGAGTATTCTAGCTGGTGATACATGTACACGCACATGTAGATTAGTGGGCGAGGGGGCCAGTCAGATACTTGTGATCATGGAGCTCAGGCTCCTACTTTATTGTACCAAGCGGCAGAGCTGGGATACATGCACCCGTCTGTACCTGCATACATGTACATACATACATGTATATGACGTAGCGTTGGCTTCAATCTAAAAACCAAAACTTCCGAACGAAATAAACATTAAAATAAAAACGGTGCTGCCGTGTATATAAAGATTCTTATCACTCTCTTAAAACAAACAAAGAAATTTTCCCTTGTGCACCACCCTCAGAAGTCTCCATCAGCTGCAGCAAGCGGCGCCCACTGCCTCCGGTCTCCAAACCGGTCACTTGTGGTCCCTGCGCTCCCAGCTGGCTTGATTCCCGCCTCAACCTGCCTCTCGTACGACACGCGTCTCAACCTCTCCGACTCGCCTGCTGTCAACCTAATCTACAATCCGCACACACTGCATTAGCTTCACCGCGTTAAGCCCGGTACCGAGAACAACGGGGACGGTATACATAAAGCTCAACTCCAAATGAATGTACCACGAACGCCAGCCAAAAACCGACCCCGAAGGATAACCTCAGTATACTTCCGACAGTCTCCGCCCTATCGAAATTCGCCGGTACTATAACTCTCCCAGTTCCATTGATCAGACACTCTGGATAGAACGTGGCCACATGGTCTGCCTGTGCTGTCCACATCAGCTGATCACAATCCCATACCTACAGCACATGAGTTAGCCCAACTCCACCAGACTGAACATCTACAATATGACACCTACTGTATCATACTCCCGAGAGCTTCCGATAACTCCTAGCCCAATCCCCATGGCAAGCCGCGTGGTGATGATGCTCCCCATGTAGAACATGGTCCGCAGCATCCACTTGCGGTGCTGATCAATCTGTAGTCTCTTGATGTTGTAGTATGCGAGAAACGCAGACACGAGTGTGACTACAGAGACAGTTCCGGAGATAACCTGAGTGCTGACCTCGCCGCCGAATGCATGACGGGTGATAATTAGGGCACCAGTGACACCACCGATTAGGAGAAGGAGAACAAGGTAGCCATTGATGCGATGTACGAGGAGAGCTTTATGACGAATGCTTGGCAGAAATTGGAATACGGCGATTATGCTGCATGCTAAAAGTTTTTGAGACTGATAAGTTCACTGCTCTCCATCTCTATTTGGCGAAATAGGCACATGGGTTGGTATACTGACGTAGAATACAGGCCAGATGTAGGTACATTCCGACTGATTTATGCTGTTAGATAGGTGGCACTTAGATGCTGATATTAATAGGAAGAGATACTCTTATAAAGTTTATCTCCCAGCCAAAAACATTCACCAGGCCCAGCCTGTCGACAAAACATTCCATTAGGCCCCAAATCCAGGAATCCGAACCTCGCGAAAGCGAATCCCATCATTACGCCGCCGAAGAATATCCCTGTGTTTATATGCACGTTAGACAAGTGCATATACCACTAAAAGAAGAGGACTACAGACATAAGATGAGATTGTAGCGTCTGTTGAACCCCAGACAGCGCTGGAATTTGCACCAAAAACCACCTCCATTCGTAGAAGGAGTAGCAGGAGCGTGGTTGACAGAGCCTGGAGCTTCTTGGGGTGAGGTAGATTTGGACATTCTGAGAGTGCTGATTTTGGACAGAACTGTTTTACGAATTACACTTATGGGTGATGAGGTTTTTATAAGTACTCAATGCTTAATCCATGAATATTATAAAACCTGCTATGTCTATATGATATGCACCGCCCACGTAAGGCTTTACTCAAATATTGCAAAAAGAAGAAAAAAAGAAAAAAAAAAGTGAGGGCGAGTACGCCTACCAGCCTGGGTGTGTACGGCCTTGTACCACCATGTTGACCGAGGCCCTACGTATCTAGGTAGATACGCAGGCAAACTTATGATCTGCCTCAGAGATTGGCATAACGTATAAATTCAACGCTCTAAAATAGTTCACGGGGTAATAGCATTGGTGGACTGTCTGGTTTAGGGACAACAAATCCGAACTTGGATGTCTCCATCCAACACCCAGTATTTATCATAAAGTATCTTACCTATCCACCTGGCGTATCAGAGCACAGAGAAAATAAAATTGATATTACCGTTTCATTATGACATTGCCGATCGATGCTCCTGTATTCGCTGGATTGGTCTTACCGGAATACCTTGTCTCTAGACTACTGGAAAGGAGGGCGATGAGATATTGCCAATTTTCCAATGTCTGCCTTGCTGTGGAAAGAGGAGAACGTGGACAAGCTCATGGCGCAGGGAGAGTTTTGCTTTTTTGGGGGGAAGATCAGCCAGACTGTTTTCTTCATGCAACATCACTCGTGTCTATTTCTTGGCCCTAGGCTAGCGCTGATCGAGCACAGGCGGGGCCGAATGTTGGTATGGTTTTTGCTGGCATTCGTGTTGATGTCTGATGGGACCTTTTACCGGGATCATATCATATCATGAGACAGGGGGGGTATAGAAGGTATCATGTTGATTCGACATGATAAGAATGATAAAAACCTACTTTTCCATGGCTAATATTCGTGGGTGCCTTAAATACCGTGGAATAGGTAATATAGTCTAGTAATACATTGTTATTTATATATATGATAAGGCTTTACCGCCTTTGGTATCGGGGCTCAAAGGATATGCTGTGTCTTGGTCCCCAAAGCCTTCTCGAAAACCATGAGGTAGACATTTGTGCAGACAGACAACTTTGCAAAGCCTCCTCAAACTGTCTCTGAGCCCTCAACCCAGCCCGTATCAACATCAGAGGCCTTGAAGATATCAAGACAAAGACAATCCTCTTCAATATAGATTAACCCCACCAAGCGGCCGCACAAATCTTGATACATACTATCGTAAAATCTGAAAATATATGTTGCGCTGCAGCAGGGATATTTTATACCAAAACCTGCATATTGGCGTTCAAAGACTGCCTCTGGTTGGCCTATATCCCTGCTGTCTCGCAACATATATTCTCAGATTTTACGGTAAAGTCTAAATTCACCATCAAACCAACCGAACCAACCATGTGACAAGCAGGTAAGCCCCTCCCTCGTATTCAAGCGCGCTCAGATAGTCAGCCAATCATGCTGCATATGCTGTACCCCATGGCCCTATATGATCTGCACATATAGCTGCGGTGTGCCGTGGCCTTGTCTGACTACTGGTCGCTTAAAATCTTCCCTTCCACGAGACTGTATCATAAAAGATCACTCGCTGCAGCTGTCATCTTTTGGCTCTGATATGATAAATAGAATTTATAACAGATATAGGTGAAGGAATAATCCAAGGCCTACAATTACAATTTATTCCTGACGTTAAAGATCAACTCATACGTAGTCTAAATAGCTACAGTCACTCATCAAAAGTGTTCGTGATTCACATCAAAGTTGGTCAGTAATGTGGCTTACCAGATTTTGCGGTCAAATTGAGGAACTAAAATGTGTCTACAGAACCGTATTCAGTGAGTGACAGAGAATAAAAATACCATGAATGTCTAATATTGATTTTGGCCACCCTTGACTATCGCTGTGTTGAGGTTTTGAACATTTCAATGGGCACTTTGATTCCTGACTTGAGCCGGACATGTCACATTAAATCCGAATCACGAACACTTTTGATGAGTGGCTGTACATTTTAGGACCTTTCTAGTCGTTTCTCGGACCCCGGCGTGCGGGCCTGGGGGTACTACATAGGACAAGTAACGTTAACCGTGTCCAGTAATTTGGCCTAAACTTCACAAGGCGTAGCGATACCGCAGCTGCTAAGCTCACTAAACAACTTAGTACATGAAAGAGTATATAAACAAGTCTATATCCTCTCTTCCTACTTCCCCATCATCATTCATGGGCTCCCATCACGAAACATTCACAACCCTATCACCACTCCTCCTGGTCTAAGACCGAGCGAGTGCCTCCGTTTCCCCAGGCGACACGATAAAACATCTTTTTATCAACGCTAATCCAGGAATCCTAACCTGATATGGCAATCTCTTGCCCGCTCCTAGCCTCACGGTCCAGCCCCCCTTCATCTTTGCTTTTGGACTGCCTGCTCACTATTTATATGCCTCACAAGATGAGGACCATAGAAATACCTACATCTACAAGAAAAACAAACTTCGGCATAAGAAAGGCAGCCACCACCATGCCTGCTGTCACGGTAGTGACCAGGCAACAGGCAAGACTCTCTTGTTAGAGTGGGTGAATGGTCTCGAACTCGGAGCCTGCACCTCAGTGTAAGGGATGGCCTTGGTGCTGATTTCGAGTCAGAGACTAATGCCTCCGGGGGGGGCCGGTACGTTGTATTCATTCTTGAAGGTCACAGGGGTGCTTGGTGCCGAAAGGCCTGGAAAACATTGGTGGAGCACCCGTTGTTTTCGAACGAGGGAAACCTTACTTATCTCTCAACTTAGTCAAAGCTTAGAGACCAGTTCGCTGCGAAGGGGGGCTTTAAAGGGGACAGAAAAAAAAAGACTCCATGAGACTATGGTCAGAGATGTGGTTAGTATAAGGTCATCAGATAGATTACAGATGGGAGTAAAGAAAAGAGACTTTACTAAATCTATAATATATTTGGTCGTTCTTCTAGCTATGGTCTATCTTGTTCTACTTATGATATTTATTCATAGTCACGATTGATCCTAGAATACGACTTAAAGCTTACAGTAAATACCTACTAGAAATGAGGTGTAAAAATGATGGAACGTTGTACATTGGCGCATTTTAGTAAATTATCCTGTAGTACTACTGGTATGGTTTATTGGTATTTTAAAGATTTCTGAAGTAATTGGGTATACTCATTTCACCTTGATTCAGACTCGGAAGTCCTACCCCAGGAAGCATTACCAGTAATGTTTATGTGTGAGCACTGATATATCGTGGTGGAACTATTCTTCGGTGCTCTAGCTTGTGATCCTAAAGCTTCATTAATGTCTTATATAAATCTAGAGCTAATTAAATTAGTAAGGACTCTGTGGCATGGTTTTGTTTTCGTTAAGTTTTCCGCTATATGTATATGCATGTGTGAAAATAAGAATTTATTGCGGGTTGTCAAAAATAATAGGACGCAACAGGAATGAACACCGCCACAAAACCCCGCCACCAACGAACGACGATACATGATGAAAGTATATTTGAGCTTCTTATATTATATTCCTTATTATCATTTGCCGTATTTATGGCCTCTTTATAGTCAGTTGTGATTGAGAAATCATTACATTGGAGCCTGTTGAGTCCCATTATTAATTTTGGCAAGTCGAAATATCATCAACTCTACGTGCTACATGTACATGTAGTTCCTCCGTAATATATCTTTCGGGTCCAAAAACAACCACAATGCTGGTGGCCAGAGGCGTGCTCTAATATATGTACTAGTAAATGACTACTTAATGACTTGCCGCCTTTCGAAGTTCTGGAAAATTCTAATCTCGTCGCCCAAATACCTGTACATGTGATATATATATGGATTGTAGTGACGTATATATATAACATGCTGTAATAATCCTTTTCATCTTATGCCATAGTAGTAACTTTATGCGGAGCTTGTACTAAGAAACAATAGCACTTAATTTGAAAAAAAAAAAACCTTTTCATCTTCTTATTCCCGCTGAGCCAGTAAGTAGTACCTTTGACTAATAAAGAGCGATGATTTTAGGTAACCTCTCGGGCGCAAATCAGGAGGTCTCCGCACGTATCTGGCATGGGACGAATCCTTTACTGTTTCTATAGATGCGTTCAGAATGATCTTCTGAGTGTCAGCTGCAGTATTGGGGGTAGACCGTATATAGTTTCACCAGAGGGCGAGAGGAAAGAAAGACGAATTACAAATATTATAAGCTGTTACTCCAAGAAACATTTCTTAGTTTTAATGTCGGTTGCTCGTCTCAAGCTCACATGCACTGTAGCCAGGTTCTGGGCGGCCGGCATACCTAGGTATACCAGCTCACTAGCTACCCGTATATACTGTGTTACTCGTCGTTTGATTTCCGTATGTAATATCATTAGTAGATGATTGGACTCTTTGTCCTCTGATCATATTTGGCGGTTTCCCAGCTACTCTAGCCTACGAGTGACAACCTATGCGAAATGAGATAAATACACGTGCTTCGATGTAGTCATATATATGACCAATAAAAAAAACGTGACAAAGCGATCAACGAAATCTCTGAATGAAATATTCAAGACCCCTTCAAAGAAAGAATAGGAGATGTAACTTACATGTAATTAAACAAGAAAAATAACTACAACTATATAATGCATATAAGTAACCTCGGCGCGCGGCGCGCACTATAATATCCCATACTGACACGATTTGAATGCCAAATTAATGAGGACATCACTGCAGAGTCAACACAAGAATTAATGAATCACATCAACCCCCAAGAGAAAAAGAGAGAATACAAGAAACCCCAGACCCATGTCTACCCATTTATACAAGTTTATGGGTACCCAAACGCCAAAGAAATCATGCCCCGGCCATAAACTCCAACTTCAAGTCGTCAATTCCACCCTCTGGATATTCAGAATCGATATTCCCTTCACCAGCCGCGCTGGCTTCACCAGTCTCGTCCTCGGCTTGCGAACTGCCTTCTGCTCTTCCACTGACCACTCTCCTTCACAGCTAGCCGAAGCTTCGAGTGACTTTACATCTAGGTAAAGTTTCCCTCGTTCGAAAAACAACGGGCGCTCCATCGACGTTTTTCTGGCCCTTTCAGCACCGAGCCCCTTCATAACCTCTTCGAGTAGGATCGTAATGTAACGATCCATATCAAAAGAATTGATGACTGACTCGAGCTCAGTACCAGGGTTATCCCTCGCACGCTCACGGGCGAGTCTTGCCTGCCGTCTAGTCACTACCGCGACAGCAGGGACGGTGGTAGCTGCCTTCTTTATGCCGGAGTTTGTTTTTCTTGTAGCTTTAGGCATTTTGAGATAAGGCGTTTATGTTTAAAGGAAATTGAGCGTGTTTGGAGGTTGTAGTATCGATATTATCAAAACGAAATTGGGGGATAGCTCGAAGGTTTTTCTTGATTTGAGGCAAAAAGTATGCGGGGAAATGAAACTTCTATGGGTCGGTAGGTAGTGGCGGTGACTTTATACACAAAAGGAGGGTGGTCTTTCCTGTGGACTTGGACTACTCTCCCAAATCATAGAATTGGGAATGGTTGTAAAGTGCTGGTGTTAACATTCATGACAGCAATTGAATTCTGGGGACGCAGAGCAACTTGAAAGAGACGAACACGAAAAATTTTCGGCCCGTCTATTTATAACTTAGGCCATATATAGGCGGAAATTTTATGGAGATGAAATGGATGTATTAGCATCGCTAGTCGAACATCCGCGGCACAATGGGGCACAATGGGCTTCAGATGTACGTAGTCTTCAGTGGGTTTCAAGGGAAATGGGATACATGATCGTAGGGCTTCGAGGTAACAGCAAATGCAGGTGGTAAGTGATCTATGAGGCCATCGTATATATAACACGGCACCAGCCTTGAGCTCGAGCTCGTCCTAAAACCATCTGCTAAAACCCTGAGGATCTCAGGCTCTGTGGGATATGATGAGATAAGCATACAGTATATACATTTAACTACATATATGCTCTAGATTCACCTTAGGCTGCATGTAGTTTCTATGATCCTGGGAGCGCAAGTCGGTGGTAAATAGCTGCGAAATCGACGACCCCCCCCCCATGCTGGAATGCAGTGGAATGAACAGGAGCAGAGAAGTAGGCAACTTCCTTTGTTTCGTGTGCAGGACTTGAGGGAACCATTAAAGGATCATGTAGCTAGTGGCTTTGATAGACGGTCTTCAGTGACGTGTAACTAAGTGTGTGCGTGGCGGGAGGTATACTTTTTTTTATTGCAAGAAACATTTACAAGATCTAGGGAGTCTCATACCAGGATCACTATTTTATGACTGAGGTTCACAATAACTGAAGTGTAAGCTTCATCTTAGTACACTGTTATATGTAACTATAGAGATTTTAAGTTGAAAATGTCTGTGAGAGCTGATATATAGGAGTTTTTACGTCACTCTACCCACAATTTTCAAGATTAGGGGGTTGGTTTGACGGAGAATTAATCGTTGGAAGAAATGTCGCGGTATTGAGCAGGATCTATGAAGAGTGCTTTAGAAGGTATGGTTATTAGTGGCACCGAGAATTAACCGGATTCAAACGTTGATTTAAAACGAACAGACAAGTATTCGCCAAAAGCTGCGACTGCCACTGCAACCGACGTCGACAAGATTTTCAAGATCCCAGTGGTTGAGGCCCAAGGGTATTTGTACATACATAATCAACTAGGACCACATGTATATAAAGTCATCTCGGGGCTTGTGACTTCGAGAATAGCAGATTAATCACAGAGCACTGTGATAACATGAGTTCGAGGCCGGTATGTGCTTTTATTGAAGGAGCGGTAGCTGTAGGTCTAATACGAATGATCAACAATAAGCAAGGTCTTCCAAAACGAAGTCGTTGATGTCGATGACTCCAGGTAGATCGATATAGACCACCTCTTCAAACAACAATTAATGAATTAAACAAAAAGGAAACCCCCTTTAAGCAAGGACTTGAATTGAAGTTCATGGTAGAATGTGATTTAGAAGGTCCACATTCAATTTGGTTGCTTGGCCGGTTGTCTCTTGAAAAATCGGTACTGATATACTGCAGTCGGTGTAGTCCTAGGTGGTGAACAAAGAGATAAGTCATTGCATGTATGTATGTACTGTTGGCTTGAAAATATATTAATAACAAAATAACAATAACGAGCCATCACAAGGGGCTTTTGCCCAGGTCGATTCAGGTCTCTTTGAACAAACCTAGACCTATATAGACCGCCTTTATATATATCTTTTTTTTTTTTGTATCAAGTTCTATTGTTTCTAGGTACAATGAATCGCATAAAGTTGGAAAACTATGGCGTAAAGACCTATCCCCAGAAATGCCAGTTCCCCCAGTTATAGTAACTATGGTATGCTACCAACCGCACTCCTCTTGCAAGGTTGATGACTAAGGAAACCCCCGCCTAAGAAAAGTGAAAGAAAAGCAAGAAAGACAAAAACGCGTGAACAAAAGAAAGCGAGCGAAGACCGAACAGTGGCTTAGTGCCGAGGTGCCCGCAGTGGGACTTTTTGGGTGAGGGTGAGGGCGCGGTGCCTCGAGGTGGGAGTAGTGTGGTGAGGGCCTCATGAGGAGGCCGCAAAGGTGGAGAAAGCGAAGGGTCTCCGCCCAAAAGGGGAACGGCCAGGAGGACCCATAGGGCCCGAAGAAGGAGGCAGTCCCCTAAGGGAAGAGAGAGGAGGAGAAGGTTTGGCCTCATAGGCAGAGAGGAGACCGAGTTTGAAAAGGTTTTGACCATCTCCAGTGAAGGAGAGGTCGAGTTTGTGTAGTTGGGACTCGCTTTGGCTAAATGAAGCCAAAGCAAAGTCTGTGGTTGCGTGGTGACCCCGCACTTCGTCAAGTCTTGGCGGCGTTGAGAAGGGTGTTGTCAAGGACAAGAGGGTGTCAAGGACAAGAGGGTGCTTTATATATATCTTTATATATATCTTTATATACTACCACCATATGCATACCGTCATATATCTACTACATGTAGATAGCATAGTATCACAATCAGGGGGTATAGTATGTATACATATAGGCCCTCAATGTTTCTCTTTCCTTCCATGCCCGGCCTCTCACGATAGGTCAAGGTTCTTGAATTCAAATTTTTTTTATATCATTTCAATTTCTGCTTCTAGGTACACGTTCTTGAATTCTGATACTGACTATATATATATATATACAGCTATCGATATACTGCTGCCCTTTAGGTATCCTCACCAAAGCTCTGATTCCTGTTGTTCTCACTATATGAAAGCAAAATCCCTACGTACATGGCCCCTAGGAGAGGTCACAAATCAAAGGATTACCTCCCACCATGTACTGTAGTGGCCACGTGGGGTTGTGGACGTCGGCGATGTTGCAATTAATTGTAAGTGCATGTGTATGATATATAATATAATCAAACTATAATACCATAGATATGTGTACATACGTATACGGTCATCGAGTGCGAACCTGTGAGAATTTCTCTTTGCTGGTCTGGCTAAGCAAATGCAATGATCTCTGTCAAATGTATCGGACCCACAGGAAGACTGATATCAAGTAACATTTGGGGGTTTTAATATCATACTTTCTTTACCCACTTAACTAACAGGCTAGGCACCAGAGAGCTATTTGGCCCGCTTAGCATGTCCAAGAGTGCATATATGCACATGTGTATATGCGTATGTGTACATGTAGTACTAGGACAGAGATTATGGTAATATACATATCCTTTTTACAGCCAAAGTGATCACGTTTGGCTACCCCAAACAACCACCCAGCCTCATCAGAGATTCCAGCTCTTCAAGATGTATTTCAGAGAACTCTAAAATTTTGTGTTGCTGTACATAGGTGTGGCCGGAAGAGTATTAGTTAATCAACGTCAATGGAATTTTGGAGCGACACATCATACATGGTTTCACCACACGGAAAAAATATTTTCATCTAGGTTTCGGGTTTGGGT
The DNA here is from genome assembly GCA_024713705.1 of Morchella sp. 2018-W38C. Classification (NCBI taxonomy): domain Eukaryota; kingdom Fungi; phylum Ascomycota; class Pezizomycetes; order Pezizales; family Morchellaceae; genus Morchella; species Morchella sp. 2018-W38C. Next base: position 934,630 of record JAMJEX010000021.1, on the reverse strand, counting down.
TTCAGATACTAGGGATTGGCGCATACCATACTATTCAATTTAGATTTTCTTATTAAGACGCGTAGATTCCTTTCCAGAATCTTTTTCGTTCCAATTGACGTGACCTGACGCGACATATCTTGCAATTTCCCATTTCGGAACGCGTTTCTCCAGCAACCAGTCTCCAGCAACCAGTCTCCTTTCGAAGCGCGTTTTTCTCTCTAGCGTCTCAACCACCAGCCTCCAGTCTTGTCAACTTCATCTATATTGACCACCACTTTCATTAGAGAACTGTTTATCGTTCTTTTCATCGGTCAATAATAATCAACTCACTCTTGTTCTTACTATCTAAAAAAGATCATACACTGGGCACTATGTCTGTCCTTGGTAAACGTGCAAGGCCCACCACTCCTTCCTTTGCCGGTAAGATACTTCGACTATCCCCTTTTCGTTTTTATACTGACCACTTTCTTTTTAGTTGTCGTGGATTCGCCCATACGTACAAAGCTTCCAGCTCGAAAAAATACCTCCTCGAAAAAAGAGAAAAAAGCAGTCATAATTCATGATGACGATGACGATTTTGAAGATACGATCCATGTCATCCCTCGGATCGATGGTAGTCTTCCAAGGACACCAAAGAAATTGCGACGAGACCAACTAGAGGCTCAGGTTACACCTTCTTCACGAGGTGTGTTGTCGCCCACGGTATTTAGAGGAGTGGAGGCATTATCAATGTCCATGGATTCAAACGTTTCGTCTCCGAGTACGCCCCGTCACAAACATAGTGTTAAGAAGCCCATCACTCCACGCCACAGAGTCTCGGCCATTGGAAAACCGCTCACTCCTCGCTCTGGAAAATTATTTGGGACACCTACCAAGCCTGCGATGACACCAACAATTATGACAACGGCCAAAGTATTATTCTCGAGGAGTGGGGAGCCAGGGAGATTAGTTGGACGTGATGAGGAGAAGAGAAAGTTGGCGGCATTTCTGGAGCCAAGGTTGGAGGCATGCTCCGGCGGGTGTCTCTATGTATCTGGCCCACCAGGGTGCGGGAAGTCTGCGCTTTTAACAGAGGTAATGGGGGACCTGGGTGCCGACAAAGCAGTGAATGTGAAGCGAGCATATGTGAACTGTATGACCATGCAGTCTCCAACGGGTATTTATGTCAAGCTTCTCGAGGAGTTTTATAAAGGGGAGGAACTATCATCGCCCACCGGTATGGCTGAGCTGGAAGCCTTGTTCATACCCAAGAAAAACTCAAAAAAACAGCCCGACGAGGTTTTTGTGGTTGTTCTTGATGAGATCGATCACCTTCTTACAAAAGACCAAGAAGTCCTCTACAGCATCTTTGAGTGGTCTCTCGTCCGCAGCTCCCGCCTTATCCTTCTTGGAATTGCAAATGCACTTGACCTGACAGATCGCTTCCTCCCACGTCTGAAAGCTCGTAACCTAACGCCCCAGCTCCTTCCATTTCTACCGTATACAGCGGAGCAAATCGCATCAGTAATTACCAACCGTCTGCGCTCCCTCCTTCCCAATGGTACCTCCACCCCAGGCGATTTCGTCCCTTTCATGCACCCCGCCGCCATCCAACTCGCTTCTCGCAAAGTTGCGGCCGCAACCGGGGACCTACGGAAAGCATTTGACCTCTGCCGTCGAGCTGTGGAGCTCGTTGAGTCTGAAACCCGAGCCAAGGAAACCCAACAAAAGCAGCTTGAAACTGTTTGTGAATTGGAGAACGAGAACCGATTACCTGATGAACAGCACAGAAATCGTGTCACATCACCAGGGCTCCGTGTGCCCCTTGTCGAGGCTCTCGGTCTCAATACTCCGCGCAAATTCTCTTCCGCTGCCCCCCTTGCCGCCCTCACATCCATTACCATCCAGACCGCTCCCCGTGTCATGCTTTCGCATATCGCCAAAGTCTCAGCCGCCTCTTTTGGAGGTTCAACAATCTCCCGTGTTAAGACCCTCAATCTTCAACAGAAGGCCGTTCTATGTGTCCTTGTGACCGCTGAGAAGACCCGTGGAAGTGTCACAGTGCGACAGTTGTTCGAGGCGTATGCGGCCGTATGCAAGCGGGAGCGATTGCTGCATCCATTGACCAACACAGAGTTTAGGGATGTAGTAAACTCGCTGGATGTAGCCGGGGTTGTTAGTGCAGTCGGCGGTGGTGCCGTGGGAGGCACGCCAAGCAAGAAGAAGAAGGCCGGGATTGCAGAGGAAGGCAGAATCGGAGCATGCGTGAGAGAGATGGATTTGTTGACAGCAGTGGCAGATGTAGGGCCTATCCTGACAAGGCTTTTTGATGCTTAAATATGACATGACTTCGTACGGTATACCGGGTGACTTTTTCTCTCTTTTTGTAAGTGTTTGATTGGATGGTCTATGGCCGTTCTGGGGGGTTCACATATGGAGTTGGGGTAGTATTCGGCCTGTATTTTTTTCCCCTCTTTTTTTCTCTCGTAATGGTTTTCGGCGGGCGAGCACTTCATGCTGGAGGGTTTCGATGATTGTGATGGATTTTCCTTTTATGGTGTGTTTTGGGTACTTGTATGATGGTGTTTTTGTGAAATGATTAGTGAGGATGTGGTTAAAAGGCGGGTTTCTTTTATTTATATCTAGTAACTCATGTACTGTAACTACGCTAAAGAAAGAGTAATGAATCTTAAGAAAGCAGTACGTACGTATTCGGCGTATTGGAACATTTGACTTATATAGTAGGTCGCCGTCATCTAAAGTATCTACATAATAAAGGTTTGTCCCACCAATGGGTGCGCTCAAACAAGCCCAGAGACAAAATATGCATTGTCGCTCCCAAATACCTACTCTAAAAGGGAGGCAGACTAAAAAATAAACTTTACTCCGATGCGGGGAATCGAACCCCGATCTGCTCGGATCAGCTCTTGTAGAAGGACTTGAAAGCGAGCGATGCTAACCGTTACACCACATCGGATTATTGTGACAGACTTTAATTTTTTAATAAGAGGATTTAAACAATCCTTGGCAACACGTGGACTCTGTCATCGCCAACACCAACCTCAACCCATCGACCATGGATCCTAGTATGTATTGTACCTACAGTTTCTGCGTCGCTAACCACCCAAGAAGTTTTCTATTCCACATCCCTAGATTATCTCATTATTCTTCGGTCTTCCTTCGATATGCCTCATGAGCCCTCTCTTTCCGTTTTCATCATAGCCCATAGCCAGGCGAGACCTCTAGTGAACCCAGCAGAAAGGCCGCCGGTGTTGCTGGGGTAGTTCGAGCGATGCTACCCTTCCGACTTTGACAGCGAGCGATATTTCCAGGTTCAAGCAGTGGCCTCTACAAGCAATTTGCGGACATATAGACGCGTTGCTGTTGAGTGCGGGCTGCGCGCGTAGGGCTGCAGTTTCCCAGCCACCAACCAATAGTGCCGGATCAATAACCGGGGCTGGTGAGTCACCGCGTCTGGCAAACATCTTCTACCTACATGATAGCCTTGTTTAAATTTTCATCGTTGATAGGGGACAAAATAAGAGAGTAAGGCGATCCGGAATAATACATACTGCCTTAACGATATCAGCATTGCTACGCGAACACCGTGGGAAATAAGCATCACTCCTAGCCTACTACCTCTATTCGTTTCGAGATGTCAGACGCTGAGACTAGCTACTCGCCCGACCCCGAAGACCCTGCTCGCCACTTCCTCAAAGCTTATCCAGTGGGTAAATGGTCCATCATGAACTATTTAAATGCAAACCGCGAGCTCTTGGGTACCAAAAATGGGTTCTCAATTCTCTGTGATTCCTGGCTCCGAGAATTGGCACGCGTTATAGATGATACCGCGGTCTCGGATCGAAAACGGAAGGCTGCCACCAAGCTTCTTAATAGATATAAAGTCGCTGTGAGATTTCCTTTGATACATGCTACAATTATTAGTTACATCCCACCCTAGGACGTATAAGTCCTATTTGATCCTTCTATTTTCTATCAGCACCCAGGCTCACCTCTTGCTTGTCTTTACTTTGATCTCCTTGTTTCCCTACCACTAGTTGTCGGTGCATTAGATGGCTCGTCAGAGTCAACTTGATGTTGAGGGTACGTCCTGATCCGGCACTAGTCTCACCAGGGCACAGATGACTTCCGGGTCGGTTTGCTGCTCAAGGCCTGTTGCTTGCTCATCAAGGCAAACAACGTTGGCTGACCTGGTGGGAGAGGAGTGGGAGCAGAGAGAGGAATGAAAGGCGGGGCAGGGCAGAGCCTAAATGAACACTTACACTAATTAATTATGTAGGGGGAAGATCACCGTGCAGCCCGTGTGGCCTATGATCTCGCGAAGATTGAAAAAAGCGGGCAGCCTCAAATCGTTATTAAGGGCAGTAATACGTTCACTAATGCCACCGTCTCTTTGAATGCATCCGTACCACCTTCCTCCTCCCCCGAACCAGGACCAGCATTCAGCACTCGAAAACGGAAACGGGAGGGTAAAAGGCCTGCCGCAGCTCCAGGGTACATACACACACAAAACACAATACTTTCTTAAGTCAGCTAACTCTTCCATCAGATTTATCAAGCATTTCGCCGAATCATTCAGGTGCATGGACAAATCCCGAAAATGGCTTCTCCCCTCCGGTATCTGTGTCGAGGACCAGCTCTATAACTGCTTCAAGAATGCTCCTAAGGAGTGCGCAGTGCACTCTTGGGTAATTGATATACGTGATACTTCAGTACAGGGCTGCTTTCCTGAAGAAAAGGACTGGGAAGCCATCTGCGCTGCGGTACCACCAATGCCAGATCCAAATCCGAGTTTCGTACGCTCCATGCTGCAGTTCGCCACAGTGGGTGTCCCCAGTCCTCCAGCCACACTACACACTAACTATCACAGTTAAGAACCGCCGATCAACTGCGTGATTATTTAGACATTACTCCAGCCTTTAAACCAGAGGAGTTACCAAATCTTACCCCGGAGGAGCGCCTTGGACGCCGCTGGGTCAATACCGTTCTTCGCCGCTGGTATATTTATTCTTCCCGTAGATGGAACCGTGGCGGATTCTAGCTAACGGTCCCAAAAGGTCAGATCTTTGTCAAACACCCAATGTATTCGAACAGAATCATAGAGAGTTCTGGTATATAAGTAACTTCTGGGGGACCGTATTTGACCAATGCATGTCTACTATCCCAGGTAGCTACATGAGCCGGTACCTTTCTAGCTCCTCCCTCCCAAATACAGTTAATTAACTCTCTCAGCGGAGAGTCCAAATCCTTATGCACAACCGACCGAAAGAATCTGCACCCAGAACACAAAAAACGCAAACGTATTGGCCACCTTTACGACGGAATCCTTCAAATAAACGGCCACGAGGTTGGAGTTGCAGAACATGCACGATACTTTGCAGGCGAGAAGGAAAAGAAATGGGTCGCGGACACACTAAAAGTTGTTAAGGTCCTCCATGACATGTTGTACCATCTACAAATGCACGTTCACCCAGACTCGCCTAGTGGGCTGGGCGGACTTCATGTTGTAGGAATGGTTACGGCTGGTAAGTCTTCCTCCCCTCGCACGTAGGTGAATCTAACTAATCAACTCGTGAAAGGATGGCGATGTCAGTTCCTTCGCATGGTCTATGGGAAGGGCTATATATGTCTTCTTTCCACAGACGACGTACGTAAAATCCCTACCAGCGTCGAGAACATCTCGTCTCTCCTAGAACTGTTGGGATTTCTCTGGAAAACTCGAGTCCGCCCCCTTCTTCATCATGCGTGAATAATCACCACTAACAGTTATCACAGGAAATGTTGAACCGTTGTGAAGCTACCATCAATCCAATTTTGACGCCCGAGCAGCTTGCAGAGAGGCTGATGAAACCTTCAAGCCCAGCATTAGTGCCGCCAAAATCTGCGTTAATGATTCCACGGTCTGTGGAAACCGATGATGGGATTACTACCTGTAAGGGTTTGAATAACGGAAATGATACGGAGGAGGAAACAGAAGCCGAATAAAGGTTCAGAAGATGTGTAGTATGTGCGGGGTGGTTACTGCATATGGCCCTAATTTAGTCCAATGGGTTATATAGCTCATCGGACAGTCCTGCCGCTAGCGAATTTTCTGGATCTAGGTCCACGCTCACCATGTGTGAAACTAAAACTATTAATGAGCTATCTTATACCAATGATATGGGGTGATTTCGAGGCTGGTGTAAATATTCGACTTGATTGCCATGGGCTGTATGTGGTCTGCAGAACGAGCGACGAGTTTACAAGAGCATGAGTCTAGCCATGGGCCATACGCCGCCCAGAACACCCTAATATGGCCATCCGAATTGCAATCATTGACCCTAACCCCAAGTCTTTTGTTTGTTTAACTCAGTAATTACCCTAACCTTGGGTATACGTCCGCAAAGTTTTGGAACCCTGTAAAAACGTCCGCGATTGCAGCAACCAAAGTATTTTGATCCTCTTCCTCGAGAGATGGTCATAAAAAGTGTTGTGATATACAGCAGTATGCAAATATCTATCTATAAATTTCCCTTTGTAGTCATTCTTATCCGGTTGTTGATATCATGATTTTAAACTCATGAGCTTCGAGACTAGGGGTGCTAAAACTTTGTAGACGCGGCTGTACATGTATGTATGTTAGTATGAGCGCCTCTTGGGGGCTTCAATCCTTTTCTTTTATTTTCTTTTTTATGACCAAACAAGTACATGAATGCCACAATATAATGATCCCCTTAATCGGAGGGATATTACATTTGAACATGTCCTAGGAGCAAGCAAATATCTCCACGAAAGCCCTTACCATTACCCGCCCGCCCCAATTAAATTTCAAGGGAACTTATATTAATCCCGCGCTCCCCAAACACATCGGTACCTTGTCAAACAACTCCCAGTTCCCTGGTAAAGGTGAATAATACTCGCTTAAACGCTGAAAATAGTTATTCTAAGTTCTGCCTGCAGGTTTCAGCGCTATGTACGTACATGTATCGCGATTCCAGGAATGGTAGCACCGGAAATCCGTTCAAGCAAAACTACATGCTTACCAGCACCGAGCATCTATCCTTCTGAATGATCAGTGGTCTTTTAACTCTCGCTACTCATGATATCATGTACTCCGATGCGGGGAATCGAACCCCGATCTGCTCGGCTCATATTTGAAAGCGAGCGATGCTAACCGTTACACCACATCGGATTATTGGTATTGAAAGCTAAAATTTTCCCTCAGCAGTCTAGATTATTTAGCTCCTCGAATTAGGTCTAGTTTGACGCTCATAGACTGTCACTCGATGGTAGATCGACTCCAAAATCGGTAACGCGCATGATCACGAAAGCAACCCTTGGAATACTCCGTGTAGGTACATAGTTTCAGCGGGCACTTGTTCTTCTTGTAGCTACTGAAAGAGGGCCATCAGCAAGAAGATATGAGTAAAGAGAATCTTAATCCCTCAAAATGGTGGATAGTACATGTATATATGCCGACGCGACCCTCACTCCTGAATTACATGTAACACCCACCCAAAGGCTCTGGGAAACGGAGATATCCCCTACATAAGTATAGTACATCTTAAGCACCTATTACTCTGCAAAAAATTGTTAGCTCTATAAGTATGTATGCATCAATATAAGTAAACTTGTTACAGAATATTGAAAATTAGACGATCACAAAAGATCACTCGCATAAACCCAACTACAAAATTAACAATTTGTATTCGGATATTAATTATTATATCCCCCCCCCCCGACCCTAGAGTATTTTCGGTAATGTCTAATACAATCCGAGAATCTAAAAGAATATACCAATACTAAAATTCGAAAGCATCAACGTCATAACCTTTGCCATGCATTTCACGGTCCCTGTTTTCTGTACATGCCACAGCGCCATAATAAAAGAGAGAACCGTAACGATCCAATTAAGGATCCCTCTTGACCCATGAAATAGTACACGGTGGTGTAGGTAGTGCAATCATGGAGGAGTAATCCGGCTTAGGCACGCCACATCCCTCGGGGTAGCCCAATTCAAAATTCCTGATAAAGGTGGCCATGATGGAACAAAGTTGGACGTTGGCAAACTGTTCACCGATACACCTATGTCTTCCGGCACCGAATGGGAGGTATGGAGACGCAGTTCCCTTTGAAACCATTCCGAAACCGAAGTCGATCTTTTCACCTTCCTCCTCGGTCTTCTGGCCTTCCCATCGAGAAACGTCGAACGCGTGGGGGTTCTTGAAGTACTTCTCATCCATGGCAGAGACACCAGGAGCGCCAAGAATATAGTGGCCCTTGGGGATAACGTAGTTGGTACCGTCTACGTGCATAGGGGCCTTGACTTTGCGCATGATGGAATGAAGTGGGGGGTGGGTACGAAGAGTCTCGCGGATAGTATTGTTAAGAACAGTGCACTCAGATAGCCTCTCATATGAGAGAGGCTCAATGCCGCCTTTTCCATTCCCAAAAACGCGGACTTGTTCATCATAAAGATCCTTGACGAGCTTCGGCTGATCGGCGACGTGGAGAAGCATCCAAGTAATAGTAGCCATAGAAGTGTGCTGTCCAGCCATAAGAAGGGCGATCATCATGTGTGCAACATTGCGGTCAGTGACAGGGGTTCCGTCTTTGTAAGTGCGTCCCATCAAGTTCCAGATCATGTCGGAGTGGTCGACACCACTAGCTTCTTCCTTGCGGCGCTTCTCGATGATGCTCATGTAAAATTTGGCCATAGTGCGCTGTGCATGGTCACGACGTTTGTTGGATGGGAAAGGGAACCAAGGGAAGAGGAAGTTCATTGGTGTGAAGCCCATATCGAGATCGTGGAACAACTTGGCGAAGGAGCCATCCAGAGCATCGCGAACCTCTTTACCCTGGAGGGAACGAGCAGCAGTGAATATGGTAAGTTCCGGAATAATCGCAGAAAGAGAAACAGTTCCCTTAGGACCTTTGAAGAATTTTGATTTCTTGGCGTAGTCTTCAACTTGCTCCACAATCAAGGGGACGTATGATTTGAAGGTTTCCGCGGTAAGACCGAATTTCATGAACTAGACAATTTTATCAATACAATCCTGCAGCTCAATTGACCATGTCTACGCACCCTCTTCTGCTCCATGAGAACATTGTTAGGAACATCGTAGACGACGCCATCACCAAAGACGGGGGTGGTGAGATGGGTATAGGCCTCCTCGGCGCTAACTTCTGAAAGTTTTCCATTAAACACAAAGTCGTTTCCTTTGGGCCCCAAACAAGCAGTCATCTTCCTTCCGAGCATAACATAGGTGAAAACATCGCCATACTATTATGTGTTAGTCTTCGAATCGGATATGGAGAAGCCGAGATGACATACTTGTTCCTGGCAAGAGTTGAAGAACGCATACGGGTCCATTCCATACCGGACAGTGCTTCCAAAGAACGGAAAGTAATGAAATACCACCGGAGGCTTCGTCGGGTCTTTGAATAAGAGCTGGTTCAAAACATTGATAATGACACTCAGGACGATGAACGTCAACACACCCACAATCACGACAACGGGGGTTCCCAGCTTCTGAAGCTCGGCGTAGTAGGGCCCTAAAGGCTCCAAAAGTGTAGCTAATAAACCCATTATGCCGTCAAACCTTCAGGTATCCAAGAAGATTGATGGGATTGAGGAAGGAAATGGGGGGTGGGAAGTGGAGGGAAGGGGGGAGAAGGACACGATAATAAGTACAGATAGGAGACGCGCCTAACTACCGTCCGCGAAATAGGGGAGAGGTTTTTTCCCCCTCCCAAGGCCGGCCAGCAGGGATCCTAAACTGTAGACTGATTTATGATTTATGAGATTAGCGTTTACTTTCTTCCAACCTTCTCTATTGTCTCTGGATCATCCTGTTCGGCTGCCCCTTTCGCCGGACAATGGCATGTTGCCAGTTTCGTATTCGCTCTCGGAACGCGGGTGTGCACTACCCTAGCTGCATGGGGATGTCTAGGAACGACTCCGAACGAGCCTCACCCTACTGTTGCTTGGTATTGGATGGACCGTCCGCTGTCGTTCGATAGGGAAGGGGTAATTAGTACTAGTAATGATTGAAGCCTGAGTCTCCTCTCGTACCATTATCATGAATTCCGGTGTACTGTATAATACGGATCTGTACGAATACGCAAACACTGGAAGGGTTTGTAGGCATTGCTATGTCTGTGATTTATCCCTCCATTACCCGGCATAAAAGAAATGTAGGTACCTCAGGGGCACAACGATTCATCCTACGGAAATAAGATAGGTAAGATACAATCATACAGAACAGCTCACACAACCTGCTTCACCCCCACTCACTCACTGTCTCTACCCTAGGATAAACCGACATGATATATTGCCTTGCTTACTTGGCTACACTATCGACGACGACCGTGACATTTACAACGACCATGGTTACGTGTATATATCTATATATGTACCCAGGGGTGCCGGAAAGTGATGCAACGTTTAACCTAGCAACGCGGAAAGGCACTCAGAATTTCAATTTTTAACACAACACAATGCTTAGGCAGGATGTATATTTTAGCTATACACATGATATATGAGTCTGCATTTTTCCAGGTCATTCATTTGGGGTTTTTAGCCTGAAAAAGGACAACTTGTGACAAGAGACGCGATTCGTATTAACTCTTACCATAACTATCATCCCTAGCTTCTAAATTACTATAGATTCGCTCCGCATTCTGTTAGCTAGTCTGGTTATTGAGAAATATGGACTATTTGATCGTTGCATCACTTTCCAGCACCCCCGGGTACATACATACATGTATATATACATTTTACGAAGAGTTCGAAACCAAACTCCGCATTGATAGTATTGAGCAACGGGAATGTAAAGCTAGCAAGTACTCCTATGATTGTCTCGGGATATATTTCTTGATCGTAATCGCATGTAAACGCCACCCTGTCCATTTGAGTAATTCGCTTTCGTATTGGAGAATATTAATCCGTCTGCGCATGTATCCAGCGGTGGCTGTCAATTGAGAAGTATAATACTAGTACATGTACCTACATGTAGGTAGGTATTGTAATTCATGTATATGGACGTCGGTGATAAATGTAATCTGGCCCAATTTTGTTCCAGATATTTGCCGCATACTAAAGATATGTATACACTTGTGAGCGTTGAAGTTACATGGAGTATATACAGTACCAAAAAAGTGGGTGGATCCAGTACCGCACCTAGCAAAATACTACAAAACTACGGTATTGCTGCGGTATAATATTTAGAATTCCGATTTAATTCGGAAGTTTTAAACAATTCCGTATTGATACAGTACGTATTACATCCCCTTTTTTGGTACTGTATGTAGCTTGATTGAAATTATGTTTATAGTATGTAAGGTAACACAAATTTGATTTGTTTATTTGTTTATTTAACTATTTATTTATTCCCCATACTCTTGGATTTTCCCCCAACAGCACCGCCGTAACTCCTCCTCTTGCGTATGAATATACAGTTAAAAAATACCGAACTCTTCTCTGTTTCCTTTCCTTCATATAGCGCGTAAAAGTGTTCGATAGATGGAGCCTGATATCCATCATAACCCCGCCCACAACAAAACTGCAATCCCTTAAAGAGTGACCTCCCTATCACTCGCACATAGGTATAAGGTAACAGTAAAAGACAAAAGTTGGTCGCGGTTGTCGGGAAGAGAAGGGAAGAGTATAGTATAGACCCCCCACAGAAGAAAAAATATTCAACAGCTTATATGATATAAAAACCGATAAAGCCCACATGGAAAGATAAGAACAAGATAACCTCCAAACATTGCACCAAAAGAAGAAATACACATACAGCATCCTCATCAAGGTTAAGCACCTGCCGCGGCCTCCACCTCCGCGACAACCTCTGGCGACATTTCCCTACTAGGCTCTTCATTACCGACCCCCTCGTAGTCACTCCCATAGAGAGTCTCATCACCCCCCTTCCCACCAACCTTCATAAATGCCTTTTCACCAACTGCCAACTCGGCCGGGTTCTCTACAGGACCCTCCTCAGAAATCGCAGCTACCGCTGGTGCTTTTCCCTTCAACCTTCCACCATCAGCAACTCTTTTGAGTCCAGGAGCATCAGCTAGTAACGTCCGCTCTCTGTTAACCCTTCTCCTTGTAAACTGAAGAGTTTCCATGGTTTCGGTCAGGCTAGCGCAGGAATCATTAGGGTCAAAACCAGAACCCATGATCCATGGATGTTTTAATGCTTTATCGACTGTGATCCGTTTTTCAGGGTCCACAGTGAGCATTTGTTCAATTAACTCCAAAGCAGGATCTGGGATAGAATCCCAGTACGGCGAAGGAAAATCAAATCTCCCTTCCTTGATCTGATCTGAGAGAGTGTATGGGTTTTGTGGAGTGTGTAATTCGTCAGAGAAAGGGGGGAATCCACAGAGACAGATATATAGAACGACTCCCAAAGACCAAATATCGACAGCATGGGCGTATCGGCGGTTTTTGCTGCTCTGCAGTATCTCTGGGGCGACATCTATAACCAAAAGATTAGTGATGTGGAAAATGATAGGGAGGGAAAACATAACATACAGCTTGGGGTTCCGCAAAGGGAGGTTGTGAAAGAGTCTTCACCAATGATCTTGGCGAGACCGAAGTCGGCAAGTTTTACGGTAAGATCCTTATCCATAAGTAGGATATTCTCGGGCTTGATATCCCTATGGGCAATACCGCGGTCGTGCTACAGCGATGATTAAGTTAGCATGGGTCCCGGGGTATGGTATTCGCAGTGTCATAATGTACTTACCAAATATTTGAGGCCATTTAAGAGTTGAATGAAGATCTTCTTCGTATCCTCTTCACTCAACTTCCCGTTCTTGATGATGTGATTAAATAGCTCTCCCTCAGACGCCAACTCAAGCACCAGATAGACACCATCATCTGCATCGTAATTTCCCTGTAAACACAAAACATTTGGATGGCTCACGCTCATTAACACAGCTATCTCCTGTTTGACCCCCGATGTCCTCCATGAATCATCATTTCGCCTCTTACTGAAGATCTTGACAGCAAATTCCTGACCACTCTTCCTGTCGACTGCTTTGTGCACTGTCGCAAAATGACCGCTTCCTAATTGCTCTCTGAGGTCATATGTGTCGTGGAATGCGCTGGAACGCATGTTCATCGGGTACCTGAAAATGTATTGCTTCCCACCGGCGAACTCAATCTCGTCCCCGGTGTTTAAAACCCGACGATTGTTGCGGCCGACGATAACACCACCAACCCATGTTCCATTAGAAGAAAGATCTTCCAGAACCGCCACGGGTTGGTTTCCACTGATTTCCTGGACTCCGCAATATACATTAGCATCTTAGTTTCCGGGTATGCCAATAGGGTAGATGTACTTTGAAGATGACACAATGCCTATTTGAGATTACAGCATCATCAATCAACAAATCACACTCGGCATGCCTTCCCACCAAGAATCCATTTGGTGGTAGCTTCCTTCCCTTCGTTGTCTGTCCGTTCCTTTTCTTTTTCTTATCCGGAATGGGTGCTTGCTTATTTAACTTTATGACTGAGTCGCTCTTATCCGAGAGGGGCCACAAATAGCCCCACACAGACTCATCAACCTCCTTCTTATCCAGCCCCTCATCAGCGAGCGGGGGATAGTAGAATTGCGAAGCAGCCTGCGTGGCATCCTGTGTGTGTGGTGGGGGTGACGATGCCGGTGTACGCGTTGGGGGTGATGGTGCCGGGGTATGAGTTGCGTGCTCCTGGGGATTTGCGGGGGCTTCTTCCTTGAGTTCTTCTTTAGAGGCTCCAGGAGTAGTGGCTTTTTCCTCGTTCTTGTCCTCGGCTGGACCGCTTTTGTTGCGTTGCGAGCGACGGGGTTTTTTGGCGTTGACGTCTGGGGACTCGGGAGACTGTGGGGAGAGAAGTGTTAGTGAGCTTGCACTACTAGGCATGGAATGTAGGGAGGATAGGCGGGGGTTGCACCATATTGCGCTTCATGCTGCTTCTATTATTGCGAGGAGTCATGGTTGATATGAGATGAGAGATACAGATATTCAATAGTAGAAGTCGAAGTGCGCAAAGTCAAGAGGTGTCTGCTGAGCGTAGTGGCAGATGAACACAGAGTGAGGAACAGACTCGGGTGACTTGTGGTGAAGCGCGAGAAATTATTTTCGCGTAAAGGGGCACGCGATGGGTGGGTGCAATACCCGAGACGCGTAAAGGGAGTTGAGCGAGTGAGTGTGGGAGAAGGGAGGGTTGTGGTGTAGGCAATAGCTTTGTGGGTAAAACTAACAACCTCGAGTGATCGCAGGTGCTTAGAACAGGTGATGTTGGAGGGGTCTTGGGGGTTGGTGGACTCAGGGTGTATGACTGTTCGAGTTGGCCCTGTAGACTGTAGCTGTGTAGGTACATGTATTCTGTAACTCAATCCCGGGCAGGAACCAAGTCATTCAAAAAGGATTCCATCAACCCCTCGAAACTTTCGAGTCAACGGAGTGAACTGCCAGGTGCTCCGTTACACAGCCGCCCTCAGCTACAGGAACTGGGTAAAGATCTGCGTACAAACCTTTTGTGGATGCTGTACTGGGGTAGATAGCTGCTGTTGCCTATTCAATATATGCAGTTCTGTGGATGTTCTTATAGGCTAACAGATTGACGTATATTTATGATTCATCCCATGGTATGTAGTTATCCTTTACTCCAGTTATAAAGAGAGAAGAAGTACCCCAAGAAGTAAGAGAGGGTTATTTCTTTCTTTTCGTACAAATATGCGTACCCGCAGACCGGATCCGTGATAATTTGCTTTGTGCCGGTGGGCAAATGATGTCGTGGAACCAAACTGATATTGAAGATATTGAAGAATTGGTCTAGATAAACAAAGAAAACTGTCTTTAGAGGATCAGAGACTCATACACAGATGGATCCTGGGCGGTTTAGTCCAATCCAAATATCAGTAACTGTGAGCCTCAACCACCCTCAAGACTTCATGTAGTAAAGATTTCGCCAAGCTATCGCCCCTTGAGTCATCACGGAACAGCTTCATAATTCAACGGCAGCCAAGACTTCGCCCAAATTAGAGACGAAAGCTTGGGCACCCAAAAACGTTTCCGAGCTGCTATTCTGTTTTCCCGTTTCCGGTAGAGGGTGGGGTAGTGCATACATGTATTTAAGTAGAATATTTAGAATATTTATCTATTTGCATGCTCTTTCTTAAAAATAGCATGCCTCAGCGTGCGAGCACGGAGGGCAGCGGCTCACCGGCTGGGTGGTACTCGAGTATGTAGGCTCGCATCTCGCTGGGTTGGAGAGACATCGAATGGCTGACAGGCCCATCTGACAGATCCATGCATCTTAACCTATCAACCCTACGTAAGGTCCATCGCGTGAGACAGGGGCAGCAAAATGGGGGGAGTTAGGAACGATACAGAGATCAATGATCAGAGGCATCGGTGGGGGGGCGTGATCGAAGTATTATAGACAATAAGGGTATATATATCAAGTGACAGTGATTTTGCGTTTCGAATCGGTTATTTAGCAAAGCAGAGACTGCAGGTGAGATTGTTTTTGCTGAATATGTCTACCGGGGCTGACAGCTATTTCCAATTCTGGGATTTTCTTGTCTTGAATTTGGATCTAGGGTTCTTCTTTCCTAGGGTAAGGGTAAAATGTGTCCTAAGGGGTTTGCTCGTGTCAAGGTAGGGTGATTACCGAAGTTCAGCTGCCCCAAGGTGCGATACAACAATAATAATCCAATTCAGCTCTACTACATGTAGTCTACTTGTATGTAGGTAATTAATATATGCCTGTTTCTATTTCTCCCTACCTGTTTACTTCTTTGTTCCGCAACGTCTCTCCTTAGACACCATCTCTACCCCCGATACCGCTCTATTCGTCTATCTGTCTCTCCTATCTTCTATCTCCCTCCCATCCGCTAGCATTTGCATCACTTGCATCACCTATATCAACCACATTGCCTCGCAGCGCTTACTGTGTTACAGTATCTGATAATTTTTTTCTCGCTTTAGGGGGCTGAAAGTGCTATAAACCTACCAATCTGCCCCATCAACTCCACCTGCTGCGCCCACTTTCACTACGCTGCTTTCTACTTGTCTCCACATCCCACCCCAGGAACACCATTATCGACATTACCGGCTGAGACCCAACTCGACACTACGCACTTTACGACAAACAAGCTCACCTTCGAACGAACTCCAGGACTCACAACATTAGAGAACCGCGCGGTCTACTTCTTCAATCCTCCTATTTTTCCATTTATATTTTTTGTAGTTTGATCAACAAGATGCCTGGTTTCGCAGATTCCTTCTGGTCGGGCGATTATGCCGGAGGTTAGTATTTTCAGCCTGTGGGACAAAGACAAAAATCCCGCTCCTGCTCCCTCCCTGTTTTCCCCACTTCGGAACTGGGCTGGCTGCCTGCCCAAAGGACTGTAGTGCTGACGTATCGGATTCATGTATTAAATAGGTCTCGGAGTTCTTTTCGGGAAGCTTCAGCAGGGTGTAATAGAGAACCAGCAAATTCTTCAAGTTGCGAAGTTACGGGCCGATACGGAAGACCTTTACGGACAAAAGCTTGGGACCATTTCAGCGGGGTCTGAAAGACCGGGCGGGTTTGCAAGAGATGATGGTGCTAGTGTGCGGAAGGTGAGGATTGAGAACGGTTTACATGCTGCTATTTAGTATTCGACTTCTGACAACTAGGGTAGGCTTATGATGGGCTGAGGAAAGAAATGGATGATGTGGGTTTCTCTCCCTCTTTTTCGCTAAGTTACTATTTTAAGACTTACGGAATTAAACATTTATGCAGGCAGGGAAAAACCACCGTAAAGTCGCAGATAACATCCGGCAGCTTGTCATTGACCCATTTTCTCGCTGGTGTGAAGCGCATGAGGAGCGTATCATTTCTTCGCACGACGATCTGCAAACCCGGATCAAAGCTCACGATAGGCAAGCGGAGGCGGTTAAGAAGCTCCGCTCGCACTACTTTAATAAATGCCGTCTAGTTGAAGATCTTGAGGAGGAAACAAAGTTTATCCAGGCAGCGCCAGAAACTCCAGCATCAGCAACCGCTGGAACCCCGCAAATCAAGTTGACGGATGAGGACTTGGAGGACGATGAGGAGCCGATTGAGATTGGCGACCTCTTCTACCAGCCGGCAGAAGTTAAAAAGATTTTGAGGCACATGCTGGAGACGATCCCACTTACTAATGTGAAGGTAGCCATCTTAGGGACTTACGAGAATGTATCGACTGGTGAGAACATTGTAAAGTTTATCCAAGAGAACCTTAACGCAACATCGGTTTCCCATGCCGAGAGGATTGGACAGGATTTTGTCGGCCATGGGTTTCTGAGACTGGTGGGAAATGTTGGAAACACATTTAGCAATAACGCAAAATTGCACTATCAATGGCGTCCCCAGGCCTTTCAAACCGCAGGGATTCAACCGACTAAGGCCTTAACGAGAGCTGAGACGATCAATGGAGATGTAGTCCCTAGTAGTCCCATCACAACCACGGCGATCGGCGACTTTTTGGGTGGTCTTATGACTAATCAGCATCCGAACGAGTCGTCTTCAGATAAACTGAGAAGAGAGGCTAATGAAGCGGATGAGAGGTACAAGCTGGGTGTTAAAAAGCTAGACTTGATGAGATGCACCTTGGAGGAGAGTATGATGGAGCATCTGAAGTTTATGGAAAGATGCGAGCTGGATCGTTTGAAGGCTATCAAGGCTGGTATGTTATTTCTGGAAACCTTTTTCATTGCACGTTCAGGATCTAACTTGTCGCAGTTATCCTTGATTTCTCCGGAGCGGTTTCAAACGTCATACCGAGTATTCAGTCTACTGTCGATAACATGCTTCTTTATCAGGAGACTATCCAGCCACAGGGAGACCTCCGGTACATGCTCGAGTCTTATAGGACTGGATCGTTCATCCCGAAGGTTGTGACCTATGAGAGTTACTATAATTCTGTCGATGAGCAGACTTTTGGTATCGATCTCGAAGCCCGGGCTAGGGCTGATCGTAAGCGTGTGCCAATCATTATAACTGGCATTCTTACATACCTGGATCATCGTAAGTCTTTGATATAGAAGCACCAAATATCACTCGCTTACTAGGTGTAATAGATTATCCTGATCTCGAGGGAGATGAGGCTAGACGAGGTATCTGGCTCGTGGATGTCCCTCTTGCGGCCACGCATCACTTAAGAAATGCGGTAAACAATGGGAAAGCGATTCCTAAAGACATTCTTGCCAACTACGAAATCCCTATCGTTGCCAGTGTTTTGAAGCTGTACCTCCTTGAGCTTCCGGATTCTCTTGTCTCTTCTCAGAAATATGAAATCATCAAGACAGTGTATACAACTCACGGTTCCGAAGGAGATGAGAAAGCCCGATTAGCAGTTGTTCAAAACACGCTTGGAAGTCTCCCACTGACAAACATTGCAACTCTTGATGCAATCACAACCCACTTTACCCGTCTGATTGAGCTCACCTCCGCCGATGAAGCCTTCATTACTGCCCTTGCCCACAGCCTCTCCTACTGCATCCTTCGCCCACGCGTCGAGTCATCACTAACACAACACGAACGGCACTCATACCGCCTCGTCCGCGACCTGTTCGCGCACAAAGAGCAAGTTTTTGGTGAACTGAAACGTGCATCAACCCTTGCCAGTGGACGAGCTCGTGCCATCTCTACCGATGAGTCACAACGCCGTGCCCATGTTGAGGCACGCAACCGCGCCGTGATCGGCGCAGCCCGCAGCCGCCCTTCCTCACCCGGGCCGACGACGGGTCGGCATCGGCGGGATGTCTCCACGGATGGGGGGAACCGCTTTCCCATTCAAACTTCGCCCACCTCCAGCTCGCCGCGTAATTCAGGACGCTACAGGCCTTCGTCCCTTGAAGTGCCTGGAGGCGCTTCATCCCTCGAAACAGCTAAGGAATATGAGACTGACCCCTCCATGAGAATGACACAAGAACCTGATGGCATGCACCACGATTCGTCGGGGAACGACTCGCCACAAAGTGCTACAAACCCTCACAGTAGTGGCGGCCTCGAAAAGAGTAATTCACTATCCCGATCTGGCCATGCCTCAGGAACTGGTGCCTCCGGCTCAAGATTTCCGAGAAAGGCGGGAGGCGGCTTAGCGAGAGCGGCGGCGAAGAGGGATTCAGTGACTGCGCCACCAAATGGAAACGACTCTGACGGTAGCGGGGCTGACGATCAGGGAAGGTCACCTGGTGTAAGCTTGACGGATCGCCCGATGGATGATTGATTGATCGCATAATGGGTTGGGTTGATTGAATAACTTGGGAATGCGATTCATGGTGTTTATGCGTAATTTCCACTTTTTTTATTAGTATTCTTGTGCCCTTTGCCCTTTTCACACCTTACGTTTCGTATTTTTATTCCCTTCAGAGTAACTCTGCGTGCTTACTACCTGTGTTTGATTCCTTCTTTTAACTATATGTTTGTTGATCAAATTAATTATTGGGTTTAAAAATGTCTTCTGCGTGTTTTGCTCGATGTGTGGGCGTGGGTACGGGCGCTTTTTTCCCTCCAAGTGCGGTTTGTAACGGCGTTCGTGCACCCCGCGGCTATTGCACCAGTAAAACCTTGAAATGGGCAAGCCTGAAATAGGCGGGCACTATATGTTTCAGCTATATATGACAATACTATGAATCTTTAAAACCCGAATGTGCCTGTTTACTCATGTATTATCACTCGGTTTACCGGGGCTTTTTTTCGATCTCGCTCTTTAGCGGGGCAGAAATCCGCAATTGTTTTCGGAGGACCGGGATTAGTAGTGATTCCCCCGTATTCACTGTTAAACGGGGAAGGGGTCCCCCACGGTGCGTCGGGGATGGCGGCGGGGAGCCAAGCATGCGGTCGTCACAAGTAGTTACCCGGAGTTTTCTCGATAACAACACCTGCAACTTCACCGTCATATGATGTATTTCCCTGTTGAATGGCCGAGCATAGGGAGTCCAACGATGCGGCGGAGAGCCTAAGTGCTGCTATATCCGGCTCTGGAGAAGCTAGGCACAGTGCGCGTACTGGAGATACAGCCGTGCGGGTTAGGGGCATACCTAGAGTATAGTCACATACCCGTACCTGCCTCTTTGCCTTGGTTAGCAGGAATATCCCATCTAATGCGGGAATTGGGTCGCTGTTGCGGCTTGGCTGTGCAGGGGCCCCGAGTGGTGCAGTACTAATGCTTGGCGGAAAGGTTATATACATGTAGGCAGTGGTGAAGGATTACTGGCCAACCTCTTATGTAAATACGTGTAGTTGCCGGAATGATTATTATTTGTATCAGTTGACCAGTCATGGACCCTCATATCCCTGCGTAATAGGAAAATTGGGGTGCTATATACTCAGGAATCTTCTAACATCAGCTACTATATCCCGTTGACAAGATATCATGAACGGGTTGACGTCTACGATCGTCCGAGTATCACTTGAAAGATGAGGAATATATGCATGTCTTAGGTGTGGTAGGATGTAAAACGAAAGATTAGAGCTACCGCCTTTGGACCCACTGATAAGAGCGTGGTAGTGAAATTAATAAAGCTTCTATATATCTAGCCAGAACAATATCCTAGTTAAACAAATGATGCTTATACATGTACAGGATGAATATTCGAACCCCTGCAGCAGTCAAAGGATAATCAGAAGTTGTTTTAACCAGACTACATATATGGCCATGTAAGACTCTAGGCGTACGCTTTCTCCTATCAGAGATATCCCTAATTAGGTCAGCTTTGGATAAAGACGCTCACTACCTATTTGACATCTAAGCTCCCAGATGATGAGTCGAATTAAGTTTACATCCTCACTGGGAAAAGTGGGGGCGGTTGCCCGGCCTTGACGATTAGTTATATAGATCGACGTGTGTACCCATGCAGAAAACCTTATAATTATATGATCCCTAGAAAAAGTCGGAGGCCAAGATACAGTTCTGATTGGTTATATGGTTTAGATGGCCGTAAAGAGAACACACAGTCTAACTATCATATAGTGTCCAGCCTGGTTAGTAAAAAAATTTGGAACAATGATCAATTGTTCACTTAGCTTTAATGTTGAGGTTCGTCCATCCACTCAATAGAGACTTTGCGCAAATGGAGCCGGCCCTATATTTCCGTTATCTGATTGGCAGCTGGTGGGATCGGCACCAATGATAGTACCGGAAAATGGAGCTGGCTCCATTTCCGCAAAACCTCTAATATCTTATTGCACTGGGATCAATTACTAGTAGAGAGAGATGCCGATAGAGACCCGCCTCGACCAACACGACCAAGTATCATGTCTCATGTTGGCAGCGTTTAAGTAACAGATTAAGGGATAATGTATCGTGGAATTGGTTGAACTGTTTGAGTGATTGGATGGGTAATGTTCCGAGGGTAATAATTTATTTATATTCATCTGACCATTAACATTGACCATTGGGGATTACAATTGAATCCGCCACCATTGAATCTGTTAGTAATTGCCTTACTATGCTGGTAGTGCAAGGGAAAAAGCACAAGTTCAAAATTGATATTATCGACACCTCTACTAAGTTCCATGGTGAGTGGGAGCCTACATAGTGCTGGTATGTTTATTGCAGGAGGTATACATGTGCCAATACTTCCTAACAGATGCTCATATACAATTTGCCTGCTGGGCTACGCAATATCAGAGCTAGATAGCTTATAGCCTCAAGCTTGTCCCCAAGAAGCCACCATACGCGCCCGTTGCTAGTAGCCCTACCAATGCCAACATACTGCTAATCCCATGAACCTTTCCAAACCTGCTATTCAGCTTCTGCATAGCCTCACTCTTCGGCCCTTCGTCATAGTACTTCTTTCCCTCCTTGGTCTCTTGGATCCTCCTCTCCTTCATTATCTTTGTTGTCGCGGGGCCGACAATAAACAAGTTCATTAGCGAAGATGAGAGAGTAACCATGATGGGAATCGTGGTGCTGTAAAAGTATGGCGATGATGTTGAGAGGAGAGACACCGCAGATGCGGTGGGATGAGTGGCTAGTAAGGCTACTGGGAGAATCGATTGGAGTGTGAAGAAGACAGGAAGGGCCTTCTGCTGGAGTTGGGAGAACATAGGCCTGGGGAGAGCTCTATAGGCCACAACACCACTGATAAAGGTCTAAGAGTTGAAGATTAGTCTAGTTGAAGCCATCGAGTAAGACGGGGAGGAGTGACTTGGTAGAATTCGGCACCGAAAAGGGTCCCGAAGGCGAGGATGTGCCATGTGCCAGGGTTAGTTAGTGTGGAGAGGACTGGCATCGTGATTGATATGATATCTAAGGTTTTGAGAGGTCTATTTGGCGACTGAATTTAAGGGAATGGAGCAGCTTTGTTCCTAAGGTACATCATAGGTCGTGGGGTGGGGTGACATATCGAATGCTGGGGCTCTTGGCGGGCGGCCCCGCATCTAACCGAATTCCGAGAGCCTAAGAGCAAAAATCAGTTGGACGGATGAAATCATTAAATTCGCAGCCTGGACCGTGCACGCGCGAGCTGCTTACCCGACGCTTTCCCACACAAATTTCGAGATCACATGATACTCACTTATATAATACATGAGAGAGGTTTCCGGATTTTGGTCTTAGGTGTCTTCCCTATCGGGTTTGAGTAACGCGATTGGGGTTGGGCCTGACAGTCTCAGAGATAACTTCTCTACTCTACTTTACAGCAAGAAGTAGAGTAGAGAGCGGGGTCTGAAAACAGGGTTTAATCGGCTGACTCGGCCGGCCAATATAATAGGGGTACTTCTGCACGCTGTACCCTATGAAGGGGAATTCCCAATAGAGGTTTGAACCCTATTTAAAAGTGCCAACTGATGTAGCTGAACTCACGGCCGAAACTACAACATATACTAGTTGCCCATAAGATCATTTACCACAGAAATGCCCAGAGCTCAGAAAGAAATCTCAAAGAGTTTGGCTGAAGGGTTACGAGCTACAAGCTTCGTTGGGGTAGCTAACATTTACAGGTAGGGTTGTCTGGCGTATGCATGCATCTGTATGTCGTCCTTACGTATTAATGAACAGCTAATTCAGAAATTTACAGCTCCTCCCAATATAATCTTCTCCGAGCTCTTGCTGGCATCTACCAAGTGCTTAGTCCGGACGAGATTTTAAAATTGTCGTAAACTCCTGCTCTAAGTCAGGCTGGATCATCTGCTACTATCCCATGACCCGTAGCTTAGTTTTGACACTTTGGTTACAACTCTCTCCTGTTACCCACCACTCATGAAATTATGCAATCTTGAACTCCGCGCGTTATGAATCATGTCGATGATATCTGAGGTTGATTAGAGAACATATGGTCAACAACCAGGCACCGTTGCTTATTGGAGAGGGCTTCAAAGCCCTCTGCTACGGGTCAAGGGATAGTGATTTGTCGTGATATAACTGAGGAGAAGGCGAAACGGAGGTTTCAGCAATTCAGTTCAAAGATTGAGCCGTTTTTTCAATCAGTCTTGAAATTTTGGCCAGTGATTGATGTGCTGGTTCCTGCGAAATCAGAAGTAGCAGCGTTGGTATGGGGGAGTTGTAAGTTTGTTATTATTGTGAGTTCGTATTTTCTTCTTCTTTCTGTCCAATGCTCATTTTGATGTCCAATGTATATATATTCCCACAGGCAGCTTTAAATTACCTCGATTACTTTGAACAAATCTCAAAAGCATTCGATAAGTTGGGAGACCTCTCTTCCTGTTTCGATCGTTTCCTAGGGATTCTCCCCGACTCCTCTAGACTTCACTCGGCACTCGCAAATTTCTACGCGGTGTGAATTAGGTTTAGCACATCGGCGCTTTAATTCCTTAAGAAATCCAGTGATTCCCCTACCATATCTATTGAGTCTGCTTTGTCCTAGCTAACATTGCAACACCTCGTGCTTAGCAACCGGGCAAATATTCACATCGATGTGGCAGACCTTCAAATTGAGCTTCCAAGGCCTCGAAGAGGAGCTTGCTCGGCAGCAAAAGTTAGTGGAGGATGTAATCGAGTTGGCGAGAGAGGAAGTGGCGTTTAAGGCTCGCCAGGAGATGAGTCTATTCAGGAGAGAGGGAAGAAACCATCATCTGCATATGATACAAAATCATGCCGAAAATCAGTCGACGAATTCGACCATCACGAAGAGACTAGACGGGATCTTGAATTCATTTTTGCAGCAGGGTGTGCGGGGAAACGTGAGGATCTCTCCAAGTGATGCGTTGTGGATTTAGTTCCTTACTCTGATTTGTATTTAGTGGTAAAAAGAATATCTCTACTGGAAGCGATATCGGGATACGATTATCGATTCAGTCTATCGAATGCGTGCGAGAAGCGGCATAAGAACACTGGATTCTGGATCTTTGAGGGCCTGGAGTATAAGGAGTGGAAAGAAGGTCTGGAATCTAGCGGGCTTTGGTGTTATGGAATTCGTAAGCCCTCATTGAATTGTGCTATAATACTGATACTATGAAGATATATATAACCTTGGAACTAACGATGTTCTGTATTAACTGGTGTAGGAAAAATAATACCTACGGCTGGGATGATTGATCATCTCTTTATGAATCAACCAAACATGACAACATCAATCAACTATTTCTTCTGCGACTTCTCAGTCGAAGAGTCTTTGAGGGCTTCCACGATCTTGAAAAGTTTGATAAAACAAATCCTTAGCGTTTTCGAAAAGATTCCTCCGGAGATGGAGCGAAACCTTGAGGTAAAATTCCTGAATAGTCACCGAGAGCCTGGAATAGAGGACTTATATATAATATTGTTAGATATCACATAGATTCCACATACGTCATATATTATCGATGGGTTAGACGAATGCAGAGCGGACGATCGGAAACGCTTCCTAACTTACATGAACCGACTGATGAAGGATAGCAAAAGGAGAATAAAAATCATTGTCTCCAGCCGTGAGAAGGTTGATATATCGAGATATTTGGCGGACTTTAAAAGGATTTCCTTGTGTTCGGCGGTGAATAATTCTGATATTAAGAATTATATCCGAGAAACCATTGAGGAAAAGTTAAAAGACGTCGATCCAAGGGTCGGCCCGGGAATGGTCGGGGAGATCAACGATGCACTTATCAAGGGATCTCATGGAATGTATGTTACTCGCCAATATATAATGTTTAGGTTCAGTACTGACATATGTTTATAGGTTTCTTTAGGTCAAGTTTCAAATCATGGACATCCCCTATTCGTCAACTAGCAGTATTCATCAAGCGACGGTAAATGACTCTACGGACATTTTAAGGCCAGGTCGTGACAACCATCAAAAGTCCGCATATACTTTCTATACTTTCTATTCCTTAGCCTGGATTTATATATGGATGCCGATCTGGTAAAATCGTCCGAACAAGCCAGATTCTTATCTGAAGACCATGCAACCCATAAACTTCAAATCTTTCTAAAGTTCAGATAACCTTGGTGAGGGACCAACGTTATTTGGCGGCCGTTTCTCTCATCAATTAGATGTAGAGTAGTGAACTGTTACGCTGCCACATAGGATCATTTCCCCGTTCCTCCCCATGCCCAGTCTCCAACAGATATCATCGACCAATAAACCATCCGGTTGGCCAATAAGCTGAGCTATTGGGAAATAAGGACGATTGACCGGCCAACCCCCTGTGAGAATTGGTCAACGGACTTTGAGAATTACACGGACAGCTCAACATTTCCGTCTAATTTCACAACGAGAAGGGCTATGGCTTAGCGGAAACCGCCAAATAGAAGATAAAAAAAAGGGAGAATAATGAGCGGGAGCTCGTTCAAAAAGTCAGCTCCGTCAATAGGATCTCTGACAAACAAAACCGTTCTCTGTCCGGTCTCAGCAATTCTTGAAGTACAAGCATAGCCCCATTCTCTGAATTAGCTTGCTGTGGAAGATGCGGAGCTCTGGGTACACCTCACCCAAGGTCACACGCAAAAAAAGTGTTGAGGACTTTGTGGAGGCCTGGGACCGGTTCCATGTTTCAGACAATGTATATGTATGAGATTCAGATTTACAAGAGGAATCAAGCAAGTACGGGCCTGAAAGCAGTCTGAGTATTTATTATAACAGCTTTACTATGTTGAGTCCTAACAATCAAGTGGCCTGCCTTTATACAACGAAAACCACAAGTCCGTTGGCTAACTTTCAGAAATTGACTAATGAGATGGCTAGTCAACAACCAGCGTTGGCGTCTAGGACAAATCATAAAACTATATGCTCCGTCCCAGTCACGAGCATATGGCATTAGCCAACAGGCCGGCCCGTTGACTAACTGGGCGTACTATTGACAAATATTGCCTATTGACCAATTTTTCCTGAGATTTGACAAACGGTCATTGATCTTCTATCTGGCTGGTCAATGCCTGCCAGAATTTGACCGAACTCGACTAATTAACTCCTAAAAACCCGCCCGAGTACAAGAGAGAAACTCAAAGAACATATTCTACCATATCACCTACATGTATGCATGTGCCCTTGCCCCCGATATACCACTGTCCTAGCTATCCCCTGGACCGTAACAGCCGATATTGTGATCCTTTTGGGCCAATATTTTCTTCTGGTTTTTTTACCTAAAGGTTTGTTTGCAAGCTCTTCCGACAAAGATTCGACTGTACAGGAACGTTCAGGGGAGGCCTTTTTTTCCTCTGAGCCATCTGCAATAAGTATAGCGTCCGTGGATGTTGAGATATTTTGGTTTCCACCGTTGCTCTAGGAACTTTGTAACGGCCGAGGGGATAGGCTACATGCATAAGTAATGCAAATAAATAATTCTTTAATAAATAGCCAATTAACCCAACGTAATTCCACTGGCAAGATATAGCAAAATGCCATAAGCGGAAAACAAGAATTGGCCAATGATCAGTTTTTGCGACTGGGACGGAACATCTGAACTATATAGTCTTCCTCATCGTTACCAGGAACGTTTTCTAGTGGTTGCGTACTATTTCTAATATTGGTTGCATATCATTAGACATTAAAAGCTTAAGGCGTGTAGCTACATGTATTGCAATTAATGGATATAACAAACACTGACATGAGAACTGCAGCTATATTTTTTTATATATCAAGTTCGAAATTTCTCTGATTGTATTATATTATAAACTACATGAATAACTTAGATTGCATACCAGAGCTAATATATCACAGATTGCTTATAAGGAGAGACAGAGATGAAACCTAGCGCGTGCCTGTACGTTTGGATGACCCAACAATACAGAATGACAGCAATAATACATCTAGGAAATAACTATCGCACTGCCCACACCTGATAGAATATTCGTTAAACCTGTCCCCTGAGTCATGAAAGATCACTCGGTTGCTTTACTTGACCCACGCCAGGTATATCAGAAGATGGGCCCGTCGTTTTGTTTCTATTGCAGCAGACCTGTACAGGCGGATTGAAGCACATAGGGTACTTTTTATTATTGACGTGGGGCTACATGGACTAACTACATTTTTGGTCAATGGATATTTGACAGCTTATGCTGCAGGGAGCAAGATAACCAAGGTATTTTGGGGGGATCTGTCCCTGTATCGATCAAGTAAGACGCAAACCTCGAGTCCGAATACTTATTCAACCTAAAAACCCGAGATATGGAGTAATCAATCAATAAAGAAAAAACCCAAAGTGTCCGAGTGATATATCATGATCCACACACATTACACACGGGAAAGATGAGGTAATATTTAAAGCATGAGTGATAAGAAAAATGCCTATGCCAAAGAAGTCAACTAACTACACAAATATAAAAAATACATGAAGCTCCATCTGCACGTAGCTAATATAAGAATAAAAATGAAGAAAAACTCTTCAACCCCACAAAAAAAAAAAAAAGGCAAGGAAAAGTGTATCCATCCCATCACCCATGCCACACACACTCCACGCCATACCAATGCAACGGAACCCATCAATCATAGAAATAGAGAAATTAATAAATAACGGGAAAGCACCTCCCAGCACTAATACCCAGGCTCCACTCTCGGAATAACCACCGGCCCGTACTTGACAGTCCCCGAGTAATTTCCCTCGCCCTGGACGATGAAGTCCACTGCGATACTCAGCGCACTTGGCTTTGAATCGGTGGCGACGGGCAGTCCGTGAGGATTTAGCGGATCGTATCCGCAGAAGATTGAGTAGTTTCTTCGGCCCATGAGGCGTTTCAGTTCGCGGTACTGGCCGCCGACATCGGTTTGGAATATCTCGAGCATGTCTTCTTTTGTGTCGCTGGGAGCACCTGTGGATCGCATGCCGTTTTGTGGGACGAAGAGTTGCTTGTTGTTGTGTAGCATTTTGATGACCATGTTTGGAGGCGGGACGTTGACGATTGAGGAGGAGATAATTTGGTACCTTTGGGGAGAGAGTGTTATTAGAGAATGGACCTTAGTAAAGGGGAGTGGGGACTTGCATTGTTTTGTGGTCGCCAGGCTTTGTAGGGTCGTGTACTAGACCCGCCCCACAACAGTGGACGTCGCCACTGAGGAACGTCATGCGGAGACTCCGTTGTTTTGCAATTCCTTGAAGAATTCTGATAAGATATGTTCGCTCAAGGTCCTAGATTAAAAAAATTAGAGAAAATCTAAAGGGCGTTCCTTCGGATCCATAAACATACCTTCGATTCATGGGTCCAATGGTCCCTCAAATCATCCAACAAGTCGACTTCACCAAATATACTAACCACGCCGCTCATCAACCCGCTCTTTCCAAAAGCCTTCTTGACACCCTGGAAACCGCTTCCAACCACCTCCTTCGCACCAACGACTCCCGCCGCTGACCCTACAACCTTTCCTAGCAGATTGTACGTCCCAGTGATTGCCTTTTTCCCCGTTGCTACAGTCTGCACCATATGCTCTGCCGTTTCCATCCGTGGGTAGATAATGGGCACAGCCAGCATCAAAATACAGTGTTGCACACTGGGCGGCAGCGTCGCAATCTTTGGAAATAACCCCTGGTACGTTGGCCCCGCCATGACCTGCTGTGGGTTCCGCTCCGAACGGGTGTCGATTCCAACTACCGCAATCGCGGGGCCGAGGTACTTGATAAAGTGCCAACCAGTACCGGTTACGGTGAAGAGATCCCGTTCGTTGGGGGCCCCGTGGAGCATGTCAAGGGTTGTGTGGTGTTGGAAGAGTAAATACCAATGAACGGCGATACGACCGATATTTTTGAACATGTGTGAGAACTGCATGTATTCAGGGTAGGACCCAAAGCCATCAAAGCTGTACCCCAATCAGTATCACACCCAGGAGAAGAGCGTGGTATTGCGCTTACATATCATGATCATCAATCTGCAAGAGATGTGGGATCTGGGCCCACGCTTCTTTCAAATGCGGCTGATCGAAATGTGAAGAGTAGTAATGAAAGTACGCATGTTGGATCTCATCCTCGTGAGTAGCTGTCCATGGTGCTGCCTTCCTATTTTCTTTTCCTTTGATTGCCAACCATTCCTGAATCCAAGTTAAAACTTGCAAATCATAAATCGGAAAGGAAAGGCTCAAACCTTCAATAACGGAACTTCTCTCCACAACCTATCCGCGTAAATCTGATCTCCTCCACCTATTTGTGCATGGAACCCAATCTCCATATGTTTCTGCAAAACATCCTTCCACATGTACCCTGTACCACCTAGTCGCTGTCTCTCTTCCTCCTTCACGCTCAACGAGAAACCATTGCAACTATGTGCAATGAATCTCCAGTTCCTATCCGTTCTTGCAGCTACAAGGAATTCATATCTCAGGATCCCCAACAACGATGTGACCGCGTAGGTCCACTTCTCTCCCATATCTGACATCTGGATATCGATGTCATAGCGGTAAAAGGTCCAAGCTCGGTGGGTAAAGATTGGGTTCGCCTTTAGCTGTCTAGGGTTAGGGGAGAGATCTATGCTACGATGAAGATGGATTGTTGGAGGCTGTGGAGAAGAGGTAACGATCATAATTGAGCCAAGCCAGATACCACGCTCAATGTCCATATTAGTGTACCTGAGGTAGGGGCCGAAGTACTCCTGGTTGCTTGGCGCAGGATTGAAGAGGACTACACCGGCAAGTGGGAGTGGGGGATGCATGCCAAAACTGCTTGTATGCATCAATGGTGATGGGCTCATCCCCATCATTGCGGCATCTGAGTTGTATGTAGTCATAGGGTCCGGGAAAGTCATTGGCTGTTGGCCAAACCCTGGGGAGCCGAGAGGCGGAATACTTGCGTAGCTAGAGGTTGCCATCTGCGGAGAGATTGCAGTAGGTTCCGGAGCTGGGAATTCCCATTGGGTTCGGGATGTTGGGATGTGGATGTAGTAGTATGATCCAGAACCTTGATCTAGATGTGCCATCCACCCTTCAGGAAGTGGAGGAGGCGCAGAAGGACCAGTGCCTGGTGGTGGAGTATTCATGTATTGTTCTTGCTGAACATATTGCTGCTGGTATTGGGCGGTATCCTGAGGATGGGGTGATTGTTGCTGCTGGGCATAATGCTGTTGCTGTTGCTGTTGCTGTTGCTGTTGCTGTTGCTGTTGAGCTTGGGCTTGGGCTTGGGCTTGAGCTTGGGCTTGAGCTTGGGCTTGGGCCTGTGCCTGTGCCTGTGCCTGTGCCTGTGCCTGTGCCTGTGCCTGTGCTTGAGCATCGGCCTGAGCCTGGGCTTGAGCCTGCGCCTGGGCTTGAGCCTGAGCCTGGGCTTGAGCCTGGGCTTGAGCTTGAGCTTGAGCTTGAGCTTGAGCAGCCTGAGCCTGGGCTTGAGCCTGGGCTTGAGCTTGAGCTTGAGCTTGAGCTTGAGCAGCCTGAGCTTGTGCCTGTGCCTGGGCTTGCACCTTAGCTTCGACTTCGGCACGAGCTTGGGCTTGTTGCTCTTGAGCAAGTTGCTGCTGCTGCTGCTGCTGCTGCTGTTGGTGTTGTTGCTGTAGCTCCCGCTGGGCCGGAGTAAGTTGTCGAGGCGCCTGCGGCTGCGGTTGCTGTTGCTGTTGAGGAGGATCATTATGAAAAGCTGGATGGTTCGTATGATTGTTCGGCGCTGCAGCACCAACTACAACTGTATGCTTCTCGTTGGGATAGCCTTGGGCGGTTGTTGCCGCTGGTGCAGCATGACTTAAGCTTGCGTACGATGGTGGAGGGCTATGGTTCATATTCATGCGCTGAAACTCGCTCTCCAATGCTTGTTGCGCCGCGCTGTTCACAGACGGGGTGTTATCACGACGTTCTTGTTCCACATTGGATCGTTCTTGCTGTTGGGGCGCGCCTTGTTCCTGTCCTCCTGTGCCTTGCCATATAACCGACGCACCATACGGATGGCTTCCCGGTTCCTCGGTAGGTGTCCATGGTCTCGGGGGAGCTTCCACAGGTGTCTGCTGAGGTTGCGCAGGCGGTATAGCATGGGCATGGGCAGCACTGTGATTATGCGGGGTTTGCGTACGACTTTGAGGCTGCGATCTGCCCCCAACCTGGGCAGAGCCTCGTCGCACCCCCGATGCCGCACCACCAAACTGATGGGGCGGTTTCTCGGCCGCCGCTGTCGCTGGAGTTTCCGGAGGTGGTGGGGACCCCCGCCTTGCTGCGGTAGTGGATGTTGACGTCATCCGGCTCGGGGGTGGCCAGTACTGCTGATGAAATTGTGGGAACGGGTTCAGAATCAACTCCGGGCTCTCTGGGGGATCGTCTTTGAGAGGAGGAGCCGGAGGGGGAGACTCTGTCTTCCCGGAGCCCTGTCGTACAGCATGCTGCGGCCTCCGTCCTTCGCGATTCCGGAAAGGCGGGGGTGTCGGGTACGAATCACTGTGCACAACGGAGACATGTCTAGTTGGCTGGGAGCCCGACGATGAACCCGGGGTCCCGGATCGATCGGGATACGGTAGTCCGCTACTATTATGGTCATGATCGTATGTATGTTGTTGTTGAGCCCGCTCCGCTGCCGGCCGATCGGGATACGGTAGTGCCGGGGACGGGGGTTCTCCCGTGAAGATACGGCGCTGTACAACTGGTGGGTTTGAGAATGGGCTGTTGTTTTGTGCGGGAGATCCTTCGCGCCTGTTGATCCGCAGTGGTTGCACCGTGGGGGTATCTAGAAAGAGCTCGTCGTTGGATGGCGGAGCGGCGTTGCTGGTTGTGCCTCGTCTCGGGCGCCCGCCAGACATGACGGCGATCGAACGAGTGATGGGATGGGTAGATCTATAGATGGATTGGGAGCTGTCTGAATTATAACGTAAGGGAACAGGAGTCCCGATCTCTAGAGCAAAGGATGTTAGATGAGCGTTGTAATCGCGAGAGGGTGTAGTAGGTAGTCGAGGCGGAGGGGGTGAGGGGTGAAGTGAATAGGAAAAGTGTTGTCTGGGTGCTATCTAACAGAAAAATGAAGGAGACAAATGAAAAGGAAACACCGACAACCTTGCGGAAAAAAAAGATGACGACAATCCGAGTAGGACAGAGCAGAACGTGGACCTGCTGCACTGCCACAGGTGAGGGGAAATTATGTATGCCTGCGCTGCTGAACCTCACTCACACATGTTCGCCTCACCCACAACCATGGATACTGCTGAGAGTAATAACCCAAAACCCACGACAAATCCCCACAGCCTGGGCTTGCGCGTACCGCGTACATACACGGCATCGCCATCTGTATCCTGACACTGAAGTTTTTTTTCCCTTTTTTCCCCTTCTCTTCCATCACTAATGAGGCATTTCTATAGGCGCCTTCATTTTGGTAGCGCCCTGGTTGACTGTATCATTGTTGGTGGGGGGGATTCTTGGCGCAATGTCTCAATTCGAGACAGTGGCGCCATGATGCTGTCGCGGATTGGTGTTGATGTCTTCCTTCTCTTGCCACGCGCTGGTGTGCAAATATCGCGGTATATATTGGGTGGGCTATATAAGAGCTGATCTCGAGTCCCATTGGTCGTCTGCGCGTACTTCATCGAGGACGGTATCCCAGGTAAAGAATATCAGGTGGAAAGATGAAACAAGACACGGGAAGAAAGAAATTGGCGGGGAAGCAGATGATTTATGAGTGCGAGAGAAGTTCTAGCTAGCTAGCTAGCGTTCAAGACAGCAAACTAACCATAAAGTTTACAGGCTAGCTATCATTATCGATATTCCTATGATATCATTCCGCCCGTTAGCCGTCTCTACAAGAACAACTGTGGTCAAAACTAGTGTCACAAGGCTCCCCTACAACCTTTCTCCATCCACCACCAGAGAAATAAAGGGCAGTACGTTACGAGCCTCGTTATGCTAGAAATACATTACAAATAAACAAGCGCAGTGCCTCCTTCGGAATCGCAAGTGCTGGAAGGGATAAACAGGGCCCAACCCAAACATAAAAATCTGTCGTCGATAACTTCAATAGAGGCGGCGTGACGGTGCACCTCGCGGAATCTTTCACGGCCCGCCACGAATTTGCAGCTGATAGCTCAGCACGGAGTAGCAGGGCGTCTTGCAGAAGTGGGCCCAGTGCTAGGTGCCTCGCCCTCGAAGCGCCAAATATTCAAACACTCGCCAAAGTCTGGCTTAAAATATAATCTATAGGCTCAGGCTGCTGAAAAAGGCTCGAGGCCAACACCCGACACGTACATATCGCCATATGACCATTTGGAACCCCGAGTTGCGGGGACCATGAATGGTCTTTCGAGTTAGCAGTACTTATCGTACCTATATTGAGAGTGCTGTCGAGCAATCATATCTGCAATTGCACCCGAAGGCTTGGTTTTTTTGGCTTGAGAAAAGTTAGCATAGATACCAGAGGGGGGCACCTTGACGAGATGCCGAAAGGATATTTCAATACCTTTCATTCACTACCCATAATCTGGGAGAACTATCCACGAAGACCTCCCAGGGTCCGAACTGGAGCAAGGTTTTGACAGGAGTATAACATGCGATGATGAGTAATTTAGGGTAAAAATGCGGTATACGCAATTTGGGGGAAATCACATCCACGTAGCGCCAAAGGTCTATCGGCCAGTGGCCTCATGGGTCTTTGCATTTTTTTTTTTTAGATGACTCTCTCTGCTTGGTACCTGATATTATTGACAAATATATTGGAACGATACGCGCTCATTATATTACCGCGCCAGAGTAAACAGCAGAGGCTAATAAGAATGCCTCTATCAGCGGTAAAGAAGATTTCATATACCCATGAGCTATATGAGCCATACATGTCTTTTTTTTTTACCGTAGATAAGGCTTTTACCGCGCTATCCTGCATCTGCCTAGCTAGCTTGCGCGCCTAGATCCGTCGTCTTCGTCATAACCCATCACTCGGCACATACATCACGTGACGCACTAAACCAAGCCAGCCGGATATCGCGCTGAAAACAGGTCCACCCCGGCGTCACCCTTCCTAACAGCATATCTCCGGCCATGACCAGTCCTCTTAATCTAAGAGGGGAGTGATGTCTGGCGCACCTTTGAGGTCTGCCTGTGATTAGACACTTTGCGCTGGGAGGTCCGGGGTCTTTTTTGACAGACTTGGCATTAATTAGCCAAGCAATTATAGGTCCAGCTGTGGATTTGACTCCCGGCTGAGGGTCTAATCATGGAATTTGACCTCCACTTCTTCCAACTACTGCTGCACAACCAAATGAGGGTCCTTTTCTATGCAGACTGGTATTGCTGGCGGAATAAATTCATGTTCTATGTTCTATGGGGTTGCATTCTCACTTTCACAAAAAAAACTGGGTGTGCTGATCAGTGGCGGGCAGTATCTGGCTCCATTTTTGACTCCCGGGAAATAGCGGAAATCGAATAATGCCAAGCTCCAGGAGGTCCGGATTCAAAAACGCAAAGTCTCTAGTATTCTCCTGGTACCTGCGTATCAAGATTTTTCTCCAATCCCTATCGGCAGCCACATGTACTGATGAGCGTGCTACTGGGGGTGGGGCGAAGCGGGGAGTGGCAGGCCTAGAAGATCCAGGCCTTGGCGCACCCCCGCCCGAGCCGGTCCGGCAAGAACCGGGGGTGCCGCAACGTTCCTCGACCCCCCAGCTCCACATTTATGACTCGTCCCGCGCCCGCAAGAGGACCTACTGACGCCAAAAAAAAGTTTGGGCGTGTGTACTGGGGCTCCGGGAGGGGGCGGCAAACAGCGCAAGTGGCAGCGGCGGCCTGATCGAGTGATCGCCCATGACTCCATCTCCGACTCTGCGATACGCATGTACAACGTCGTCGTCGTCGTCGTCGCCAGCCATGCCCAACCCGCTTCGCTTCGCGTTTCCTCTGGCCCCCCTCGCGCTGTATGCGGTTGTGTTTTGCCCGGTGCTGGTTTGTGGCAATGTGCCTAAGGATCGAAAGGGGAATCAAAGCTGCGGTCACTGGCGCTGGCGCTGTATGTACATCTAATAAGTATATAATTATAACCTGCATATGCAATGTGCTTTTATAGTCCTCTGATTGGCTCATTGAGAGATTTTGTTTCACTTGAAACATGTTGTGTTGGATATTAACATAGGGTATTGTGCTGAGTGGTGTTAGATTGTTAATAGGATTTCTACTGGTTCTGGAATTCGATTAATAGTTGGATTTTAGAGGCTTTGTGGCTATTAAGCATATACTTGCAGCGTGAACTGGAGGTGTTTCTGACTGATATATGGGGGATATCAGAAAAGGCACATATAGATCGACCAGAGCGGATATAGTGATGAACTTTGCCTGTCAGGAGGGCCGCGCAGCGGCCTGAGAGCCCCGACTGACAGGCAAATAGAGAAATAAGCCGCAAGGCGGCTTGCCTGTATATTGGACTGATTGATATACGTGTAGAGGCTGGTTAGACGCGGCCTGGATTGGGGTTGGCTCGCTGGCTGGTCGGCTTCGATGCATGGCTATAGAGGCGCGTGGTGTGGGTGTCTATTTGGAGTATGTACATGTACATACGTTTACCATAGGTCCTGGTTATTATATTGGTCCTGGCTATATGTGGCGCCATATCATGTAGCTGTCTGTGCCTGTCGGGTACCTATTGCCAAAGTACGATGCCCCCCGCAACAAACTATACTCGCCGCGCACGGCGCGGGGGGGGGGGGGGGTGTTATAAAGGCTCCGTTTCTCTCTCGACCCACCATGGACATGTAGTACACAGACAGAGCTACATGTACTTGTCTATCTAGCTAGACGTATAACGCCCCATTAAGCATTAACATTGCTACGGCCTGCAGCTTCCGGGCGGGGATAAAGTAAAAGCCCCATGCCATGTCTAAAGTACATCTCTGCATGTATCCCAAGCGACACAATCTCTCGCCCACACGTACGTATATACCGCCAGTAGCTAAGTATCAAGTATACCAATCTACCGACACCACCCCCCCCCCACAGAAAGAAACCAAAGAGAGAAAAAAACAGGCAAAGAAGAAATGGTCCACCGCATCACAGTCCATCACTCGCCCCACCAAACCCGGCCCACCAAACCCGCCGCCGCCACAATCATTACCACCCACCACCCACCGCCCACTAACTCTTCCCAAACGCCAGCCTCCTCTGCCCCTTCTCGAGCTCCCCACCCCCACCCCCACCCCACCCCCACCCCACCGCCACCGCCCCCTCTCTTCTTTGCGCCCTTTTTACTCTGCTGCTGCTGCGGCGGCGGCGGCGGCAGCGGAGGAGGCGGCGAGCCACGGGCCGCGGCGCGTGCAGCGGCCCTATCCTGCTCAGCAAGGGACTTTGCAAAATGCCAGTCCTCGTGCTCGGCCTGGTCCTGCAGCGGGGTGGGGGCTGCGCAGCGCGGACAGATGTATGTGTATGTCTCTCCCGGCGGGGGCAGTGGTGCGGGCGGTGGGTGGCCATTATCTGCGGACTGTTCATCCACGGAGAGGTTAGGGGCTGCCGGCGGGGGAGGCGGCCGCGGCAATGCAAAAGCTTCCTCTTCCTGTTCAAGCTCCCCTTCCACCACCTCGTCCTCCTCCTCCTCCTCCCCCCTCCTCCTCCTCTTCGCGCCCCTCCCCCCCCCCTCCACCCTCCGCTTGAC
Organism: Morchella sp. 2018-W38C; assembly: GCA_024713705.1. Lineage (NCBI taxonomy): Eukaryota > Fungi > Ascomycota > Pezizomycetes > Pezizales > Morchellaceae > Morchella > Morchella sp. 2018-W38C. The sequence goes on along the minus strand of JAMJEX010000021.1, from coordinate 897,756 downwards.
CAGAAACCCCGCAATGCCCCTATTCCCGCCCTCCCGCTCCTCAAACCCCCCCACCTGCACGCTCAACCCCGCACACGGGAACGCGCCCCCCCTCCTTCACCACCCCCTCCACAACCCCTCCGCCACGGCCAGCAACCCTCCGCCGTCACCCCGCCCCCGCCCCAACCCTCACCGGCCCCTGCCTCGTCTTGCCCCCCCCCACCCCCCCCCCACCCCCCGATGCATCATCGTCATCACCGTCGGCCGCCGCCCTGCCCCCTCCGCCCCCTCGTCCACAAGCCGCGCATGTATGTCGGCCACAAACACGCGCAGCCACAGCGCCACCTGCGCAGCGGCCGTGAGCGGCGGGCGGAACGACTTTGCAGAGAGCATGGACTTGAGCTGCGTGCGCGGGCTGACCTCGGAGCGGTCGACGCCGCGGATGGTGTTGTAGAGCCAGGCGGCGTCGTCGGCCGGGAGCTTGGCGGTGAGTGCTGCGAGGGGCAGGGCCGAGAGCGCGCGCAGCGAGGAGGTGTGGAAGGCGGTGGAGATGTGGGTGCCGAGCTTGCCGCCGAGGTTGCGGACTGGGGGGGAAGGGGTGTTAGTGGTGGTGGTGGTAGGAGGGGGGGGGGGGAGGGGGATTACTTTTTGTAAACTCGAGGGTGTTGAGGAACTTTTGGGCTGCGCCGGGGCGGACTACGGTCTATGTTACATGTGTGTATACACATCAATTAGTCTACTGACTGTATGGTTATAGCGGCGGAGGAGGATAATGACCTGTGAGTTTGGCTTTTTATACCCGCTCCCCAGCTTTGCCAGCATCTTGTTCCCCGCAATGCCCGCCGAGCACGTGTACCCAATCTCCACCCTGACCCTCTCCCTCACAGCCGCCACAATCTCAGCCGCCACCCCCATCGCCACATCATCCCAATCCACCACCACCCCGCCCTCCTCCTCCCCCCCCTCCTTCTCCAACACACACGACCCCGCCCACCGCACCCCGCCCACCCCCGGCAGCGGCAGCATCCCCGCCGGGTCCCCGCCGCCCTCCAGCAGCACCGGCCACCGGCGCACCAGCTCCGCATGCACCATCGCCGACAGGTCCAGGAACGACTCGTCGATGCTCGCCTTCTCGACGCGCGGGCACGCGCTGCGGAACAGGGCCAGGATCTTCCTGCTCTCGATGCGGTACGGGTCCAGGCAGGCCTTGTGCGTGGCGATGCTGGGCGACGGGTGGTAGGCCCAGTGCATGTCGCCCGCGCGCCACGTGGCGACGTGCACCAGGCGCAGCTGCGGGCAGCGCTTGAGCGCGTCGGCGGCGGGCTCGTGGCGGGTGACGGAGTGGGCGCGGGCGGGGTAGTTTACGGCTATGAGGTCTGTGGTGGGGGGGGGGGTGTTAGTGTGTGTGGCTGTGGCTGTGGCTGTGTGTGGTGTGGCGGGGAGAGGAGGGAGGGAGGGAGAGACGCACTTTGCCATTGCTGGACGGCGAGGGGCTCGTCGGGGGGGAGCGAGAGGCGCTTGGTCTCGACTTGGGCCTGGGAGGAGGCGGGGGGCGGTGAGTAAGCAGAGGGCTCTGTGCGGGCTGCGGGAGTGCGGGGCTTACGTAGAAGGCATCGAGGTCTCTGTCAGCGGGGATTGTTAGCACTCACAGCACCGCACAGCGCCGTACAGCACAGCACAGGACACCACTCACATGTGCGCAACGACACGCAGCGGGGTGTCGGGCGAGTACTTTGCCAGCTGGGCGAGCTGGCGGTACGTGAAGCTTGACTTTTTTGAGTCGGCGGGCATGAGTGGTGAGAGTGAGAGTGAGTGTGGGGATGTGGGAGTGAGTGTGAGAGTGTGGGTGTGAGTGTGTGAACGTGTGTGAAGAACGTGCTGTGACGCGCCGAGTGCTGGCTGGGAGACGCGTTGAGTGCCGGCAGGGGCGGGTGTGTGTGGCTGAGACACGGGAGGGTGGCTGAGAGTGGACTCACACATTCACACACTCACACTCTGGATTCACACTCACTCACACACGGTGCAATCATGGCGGTGGAGAAACACCCAGAGGAGGAGAGGAGAGGAGAGTGCATCAGAGCAGCGGAGATGGATGGCGCCAAGACACACAGTCTGGACATCTACTCGAATACATGTACTCATACTCAAACCCATCAAATACACACAGACATCCCATACACATACATCCCATACACATACATCCCATACACACATAATACTTAATACACACACCCTCTGCCCAGATACCACAACACCACGGCACAGCCATGAACCTCTCCGCCTTCCCACACCTCACCGCCACAGAGTTCGCCACCGCCTGCACCGCCCTCCACGCCTCGCTCCCCCCCCCCTCCAGCACACTCGCCCACCACCCCACCACCACCCTCACCTTCCACCGCCCCCTGCCCGCCTCCCGCCCCACCACTCCCACCACTCCCACCACCCCCCTCTCCGACACCGACTCCGACTCCGAGCCCCCAGACCCCGAAGCCCTCCCGCCCCCGCCCCCGCCCGCCCCCACAATCACATACCAGCTGCAGCACTCGCCCTCCTACAACGTGCCCGTGCTGTACTTCCAGCCGCACACGCCCACGCCGCTCTCGCTGGCCGACATCTACGCGCGCATCGTGCCCGCGTCGTCCGCCGAGGCGCTGCGCCGCGTCGGCGTGCTCGGCGCCGTCTCGCAGGCCGACAACCCGGCTACGGCCGGCGCCGAGGTGTGGTGGTTTGTGCATCCGTGCAGCACGGCCGAGGCGATGGCCGAGCTGCGCGGCCTGTGGGCCGACGGCGTGCCCGGCATGCGCGCGGAGGAGTGGTATGTGAGGGTGTGGGTGGGGCTGGTGGGCGCGGTGGTGGGGCTGAGGCTGGAGGGGGTGGGGCTGCAGACGGGGGCGGGGGGTGGAGGAGGGGACGGAGGTGGAGGTGGAGGTGGAGGTGGAGGTGGGGTAGTGGTGCAGGCTGGGCAGACAGCGCGGGGTGGTGTAGTGGAGGTGGGCCATTTAGCTGGTGCGGCGGTCATTGATACCCACCCACCCACCCACCCACCCGTGCCTGTCGTCGGTGATACTGTATCATAGAGTAGAGCTACACACATACACATACACATACACATAAATCATACATAGCCTAGACAGCCCTACCACAGCTCCTACAGCCCACTCACGCTCAATCACAGCCCATCACCCGGTCTGCCCCACTATACTACGAGTACTGCACTGTCTCACTCGCTACCCCTCCCCTGCAAGTACAGTAGAGTGCAATCTCCTTGTATATGGGCGTACAAAAATGGCGCCAAGGCGCACCTTTATATATATTATATATAGCGGGCGCTTATCGATAGCCAACCACGAAGCATTTCTATTGGTTAGAACCGCATACCGCAAACAGACAAAGCGATGGATCCAGGGAAGGGAGAGCTGACATGCATTGGAAGGGGCAAACACTCACAACTCGAATTATAACTACTACATACATTATAATGTATATAAACTCATATATGCATCATATCAGCATATATTCAGCTCCTCAGCTATATACATACATATGTAGATCCTTTCAAGAGCTCGTGCCAGCGGCCCCCGATTGTGGGCTAGCTGCACTTTGGTGAGAAATAGGACCGGATGTAATTACACCTACAGCTACAGCTAGCGCGATCTCGAAAGTGAGGGCATGGCATGGCAGCCAAAACACATGAAAGTTGGCGAAAACCTAAAAACCCAATTGCGATCAGGAATCAACGAGTAAGACTTTGGGTATCAGATTTTATATTTAGGAGTTAAAAGGGCACTCGCTCAGGCCAGAAGTGGAGCAACATGGAGGGAGATTCGGCTACATCCCATGCAAATATGTGGTCTTTGCGTAACTCAACACAATAAAATCAACACAGCTCATAATGGTTTAATGTTTGAGCTGACATGCAAAGAAATATACCCCTCTAATTCTCGGAAATCATTCATGATAATCGGTAGTCTAGCTAGAGCCACGTTGAAAAGTAGCATGTTTTGGTGTCATGCCCGGCCCTCACTTTCGAGATTGCGTTGTAAAAGGTCTCTACCCAAAAGTCTCCGTGAAAGCCCAAAGTACATGTAGTTGAGTGGTGAAACCCCATACACAGGTTGATGGTTTTGAGGGCCTCGAGCCACTGCAGGACGACCCAGAGGATGTCAAAGTCTACCTAGCAATAGGGCTCTCGACTACAGTATTTTACTACACCTTAACCACTCCCTTTTACCAATTCAGGGGGCTTCTCACAAGGGGTAAGAAAATTCGCCTCTGTTCATCGTTATGACTAATTGTGTTGTGGTTCTACACTTGGAACTTGGTTCCACCTATATTAGTTTGGGTGGTGATTGGCCCCTTTCACGGAATCTTTTGGGGTAGGTGGGAGCTGTACATATTCTGCATGCCAGAGGGTTTTTGACGAATATTGATCAACGTAAATAGATTGGGCATGGCACTAGTATATAAGTTATCCCTCGTGCACACACAAACACAAACAGATATTCAAGCTAGTTAGAATGGGTATTCAGTTCCCTGGCCCACATGTGCACAGCGGCGCACTGCGCTTGTACCCTTATGGCGCAACAATAGGACTCATGCTCAGGAGCAGATTCCTATATATATATATATATATACCTACGAATCCCATTGAGGACCCCACCCCGCCCAGGCCTCTCAAACACCTACACTTATGTATAAGCTTAAGGCGATCGAATATATACCTTTGTATAACCCCAAAACCCCACAAGGAGATTGTACGCACCGCGAGGTTGTACCCTTATATAAGCTTATCTTATCGATATTTCAGGGTTAGGTTTAGTGGGGGTGAAGGAGAAAATTCCCGGAACGTCACTTTAATGTTGGTGGGCCAAAACCACCACTCTTTTTAAATCTTGGTGGCGGGGCTTTCTTTCGGTCTTGTAATGTTGGCAGAACACATACGTACGTACGAGATACATGTAATGAAGTACATAACCAAGAAATCAATCAATCAATCAATCAATCAATCAATCAATCAATCAATTGTTGGCAGAACAGAAAAGGGTTTTTTTTTCTTTCACCACTTTTTGGCGGTGCAGGGTCTCAGCTAGCTTTCATTATATCGATCGGGGGGTCATGCCTGCATATATTGTCACTCTAGATCTATCCCATGGACGGATGAAACTCTTAAATTCGCAGCCTGGACCGTGCACGCACTTGGTCAGGTAATCTTCTTTCTTTTTGTGTGCGGTAACAGTAATACAGCCAATCGAAAATCAGTACGAGTTAACGTATTTCACCGGGAAAGCGATCATCACCGGGAAAGCAACCAAGGGCGACATTGGGATGATCTAAAGTTGCTGAGGAAGGTTGAATTTATATACAATTACAGAATCAAGTAGCCAGAAGGGCTATTTAGGTGTCTCTAAACTATTTTGGATATATATGATTTACCTCTATAGCTATCTAGCGAGAGTATTGTTGCAGAGAGGTTGTTGACTTGATTAGGGAGTGTAAGCTTTATCGACTTTACCAAATTTTGGTCTATATTCATTGTATAACTCCAGGATTCGGAAAAGACACACTGAACCCTCTTATATGTGCCTCTCTTCATATATTGTGTTTTGTTGCCCATAACCTCTTTTTGTGAGGTGAGGTTACTTTCCCGGTGATGATCGCTTTCCCGGTGAAATACGTTACTAGATAGAGCTAGTGTCAGCTGAAAGAGGGAAGCTGCGAATTTGGGAGTTTCATCCGTCTAAGGGATAAGGGTAACACACCAAGAAAGTAATTAGAAAAAGCTAGCTGTGCTATAATATATATAGGGGTATATATTCTTATATATAGCGGGAAAAGAAATATGATAGCGTTTCCGAACACGGCCAAATATTGCATGACATACAAAAGAAGGGTGGATTTCGCGCTTTTTTTTTTGCACGGTATGCAATAGCAGTCGTGTTCGGAAACGTCATGAAAGCAAGAGTAGTATAGAGGTAGTCTCGTGCCCAGCCTGTGTTTACTTTGATTCTGTGCACGAAGTAAACACAGGCTGGGCACGATCGAGACTAGTATAGAGGGTATATACCATTATATGGAGAGCCGATCGACTGTGCTCAAGTAGCTCTATCCTCACCCGCAGTGCATTCTGGTGATCTCACCTAGCTCATCTAACCTAGCTCACCTCACCTCACCCCGGCCCACCCTCTCCCGGGGCTGCCAGTCACAAGCTATCACCCGGCCTCTCCTCTCCTTTACATCTCGATCTCACCCGGCCCATTTTCGCCCCCCAGCCATATAAGCCAGCCACCTCCTTGCTTGACTTGACTTGACGCACTCATGCACTACATGCAGCTATGTAGCTGGCACCCCCTCGATCCCTTCTGGAAGAAGGGGGTTACGTGACGTGAATACTAATACGGGAAATAAATAGTAATCCCTCAGTTTTGATTTGATTTGTTCAAATTTCAATCCTGCACCTTTCGATGTTTTTTTTTTCGGGGTTCTGCGCGGTTTTTTGGTTGGTTGATCGAGTGGGTGGTGGTACGCGGTTGGGTAATTGGTGCAATCAATTTGGGTTACATACATACACCATTACACCATGTACCGTACATAAATGTATGTTCCTCAGCTGGTCTTGGCTGGCTAGGCTAGGCTACGATGAGGCGAGGAGGGAGTTTGGGCTGGTGGTTTAATTTAAGGGTGTGGCAGCGGGTTTCGTAGCCTTGAAGGTATGTTCAAATGAAGGAATGGGGGAATAGATGGGGTTTGAGTGTTTCTGTTGGATGGGTTTGTTCTGGTGTTCTTTCTGGTAATTTATGTACATGTATGTGCATGTAGTACTTGTTGGTCCTGATGACTGTATCCTTACATGTAGTTCCTGGTGGTTGAGTGCGAGTCTAGCTTGGCCTGTAGTACTGATGCATGTAATTACATGTACAATACATGTAGGTGCATGTGGGTTTTGCCCCTCCGAGCTTCCCCGGCCGGCCACGATAGTTACATGTACTTACGGTGATCTATAACTACATGCAGCCTGGCAAGAGCAACTAATCCGTTTCCCTGCTCAGAAAGATCCATACTCAGCGAGATTCACATACAAATATTTCTTTACTGCGGCCAGCTGGTTATACGTGCCGGTGGAGGGCCACAATTCTGGGGAAATAGGGATCTCGCTGAGTAGGGGAAACGGAGTACATGTATATAGCCCACATTTGATAACTACATATATGGCTTTGTCCTGACGATTCAGTACTGATCATGACATTATCCTGATAGTTTTTACTTGTGTTTCTCGCGCACGTGGCCGTTGACATTATCCTGAGGGTCTGAAAGTTACATACGATGCCGGCATGTGTACGTAGCGTAGGTGGGTGTATTCTAGACCCCGATCCGCTCTCGGGCCCTGACTGATCATGATTTAGTTAGTTAGTCATATATGCATATAACATTGTCCTGATAATTGCATTCTTCCTGATAATTGCAAATTGATGATTGCATGTACTCTTCCTGGTAATTTCACATGTTCGACTCCAGATCTAGCTAGCTAGTTAGCTAGCTCGACCCCATAATTCAATTAAGAGTACTATACCGTATACCCTGATCATGAGAATTGCGGTTCTTCCGGATAATTAAGCTTCTATATCCTGATATGGTACGTTCTCCGCTTACGTACAGAAATCTTACTGCTGGGCTGCTGAGCTGACATGACGCCCGAGTAACTCTAACTTTATCCTGATAATTAGATCTAGACCTAGTAATTAATTATAAGCTTATCCTGATAAACTGTCTGCTCCGCGAGTACACGCGCTAGCACCACCTACTAGTAATTACGTAACTTTATCCTGCTAATTGGCGATCATTTCTCGAATATTGCGTTGGTACATGTAGTTATAATTCATCCTGATAATTATAATTCACCCTGATAAATATATTCATCCTGATAATTGTATTCATCCTACTAATTATATTCATCCTGATAAATGCACGTATACATGTATTTATTCTACTACAGTTTACCCTCCTCATGTATATACATGTATTTAAGTACTATGGGTGTCGGTGTAAGTCTGTTGTCAGTGATTGTGGTTACAACATTTCAGACTTACCCGACACCCGTAGTACATGTGGTTGACCACCAACCACACCCCGCCGCCAGGACCGCCACAACCCCAAACCCAGAACCCAGCAGGCGGTGCACGAGCGAGTGACTCAACACCCTCCTCCCCTGCTCACCTGCCCTGCGCAATATAATTCAAATCCAATACGAGCGAACCCGCCCGCCCAAAGAATACGAACCTCCATCCACATCACAACAAGAGTCACGCCCTCTCTACTAGGTACAACGGCAGCCGATTCTTTTTCGCGTTCGAGGCTGGCTGGCTGTCACTCCCAGAACTCGCAGCATCGGAACGGGGGGGAGAACCCAGGTGAAAGTACGGATATCCCAAGCCTCCTCTTCATCTCTCTCCAAAAAAATAATGGAGAAAATAAAACTCACCTCACCTCAGCGGCAGAAGAGCGCCAAGACCTTCAAAAGCCCTGAGGGTAAGGAAGAAGCTTAATTCGTGTTTGTTCGTTCGCTAAGGCTACAATACATGTTAGCCAACTGCTGTGCTAGCGCGCTAGTCGACGACGACAGGGCCCCCGACCCAGGTGGGTGCAAATGCAATCTGTGTCTCAACCCGACAGTCTGGGTCCGGAGTTTCGTCATGCCGCGCCCCTACCCTCTTTTTTGTCACTGCACTACATAACTCATCAATCTCGGCCGACAGGGAGCGAGTGTGAGTGAGTGAATGGTTGGTATGGCATTCTATCGTATCGTACCATACCATAGAGTACCTACCGCATCGTAAATGAAATGAAAAGGGACCGACCCTAAACTCCGCTGCTGAAGTGTAGGTACGTACTCTAGCAATTTATGGGCTGGGGTGGTTAAGCAATTTAACGGTAGGATTAGGAATTTGGGGGCCAGCAGCGGAACTCCTTGCCCGACCTAGCCAGAGTGCCTACTCTACGTGACCTACCTGCTCTATGCTCTATCTGGAGTCTAGAAGGAAGAGGGAAGGGGTTGTCGGGTGGTCAAGGCTAGCGTGCCGAGAGATCTCTCTTGCTTGTTTCGTTCGGCTATTCAGGCTTGGCGGGGGGCCAATAGACGAGGTGAACACGGGCCGATGGGCGACAGTTGGATGTCGAGGAAATTAGAGGAGTGGAGGGATGATTCACCTGGGCTTGCGCTGTGGTTGGAGGGATCTGATAAGATGCAAAGTGCAAAACAAAGACAGACGCCCGCCAACACCTTGAGGCAAACAGCAGCCCGAAGCGTCGTATCCTACGTAAGCATGAAGCAAGTCTCAAAATGACTCCCCAAATATGTCTCTCTCTCTGTCTGCCTCCTCTGTCGGGCGGCTCGCCGGCCGTTACTGTGGCGGGTCGAATCGGGTTCTTTTGCTACTCTATGTTCTTTCCTTTTTCTCGCATTCCACCGATGACTACAACGGTCCTATATGTGGGTGTTGCTATTGCATTGATATACACTGGGCCTCTGTCTGTTTCTGGGAGTTTTATTTTATCTCAGAGGGAGGAGGGCGATGCACGAGATGATGCGTATCGTGAGTCAAGATTCTGTCGAGGCAGTCCAGAGTGCGAACCAACTCGACGTAAGGGACCGGGTCACCGGGCGGAAGAGAGCCCACCACCACCACTACAGTTTGCCTGTCTGTCTTGGTTGTGCGCGCATGTGTTGTGCGTGTGTGCGCTTCTTTTTCTTTGTTCAAGTTTAGATCTTCAGATCCATCAACAGTCTCTACAGCAAGAGGTAAAATTATTGTAGAAACAGGGGTCTAAAAACAGGGTTTGTATGGCTGTTCAAGCCAATAGGATTCCTCCCGTGTTTCTACAATAATCTTATCACAAGCTGTAGAGTACATCTACTCTACAACCCCCATCGGTGACGCCGGAACTCCGGGCTGTGATTTCCCAGATACCGCCAAAACTCGAAAAATTGGCTATGCATACAAGATCAAAGTTTCTACAAACAGATACTTCTGAGGCTGATCGATGCCTTTCAGCCAATCGTTTTAGAGATAATCCCTGGGCGGAGATAGCCAATTTTTCGAGTTTTGGCGGAACTAACTGTTGCTGCCCCCTCCCTCCCTCTAAACCCAACCATCAAGGCTTAGGGCTCGTTTGGTTGCACCCAGATATCGTGATATTTGGCTTAACAGGGAGAGGGTCTTCATATATCTGGTAACAAATATGCCTTTTTAGACATATTTGAGTGCAACCGAACGGGCTCTTAATTCCTTCGGTAAATCCGTCAAACAGGGGTATCACATTGAAATTTTAGAGTTTACATGCGGAAAAGCCAGAAGCGTGGGAGAGTTAGAGATCGGGGGATTTTTCTTCCGGGGAGTGCTTGGCGGGTGGCAGCCAAACAAGCAATTGTTATCCTCGGCGGGCCAAAGAAGCTCCGACATGGCCTTTTTTTTTTTTTTTTTTTTTGTTTAACTCATGCTCCGACATGGCCTTGGCCGAGACGGAATTTTTTTTTTTTTCCCTCTCTCGCTTTTTTACCTTTTCGCTTAGACCTCCACTTGTCGAGAGCTTGTGGGGGGGGGGAAGAGTCTGGCATACTCTATCTGGAGTTTCCTAGTTTGTAGAAGAACTAGAGAATGCACAGGGATTGGATGATCCTGCTGGTGAGAATAGAGTAGGGGCATGGCGTGTGGGTGGCTGATTGCCTTCTTCATTACACAAAATTGTCCACAACCGGGGGAGAGGGAGGGAGGGAGGGCAGGAGGAAGGAAGAGAACAAATAAATATCTACCACCGTGCCCCCCCTCCATCATATGCTTTTCCGTATCAACAACATTACAACTCTTAAACATCAGGCATAGATAGCTACATCTTGATAGCCTTTCTCTGGTCGTTCATTGATACGTTACAATCACCAGTAATCACCCGTCAGGCTTCAGACTACGATTACTATACTACTACCACGCCACTGCATCAGCAAACAGCTACACACACTACACATCCTATCCCATCACTAATGACCGTTCATCCTGAAGGCCTCGAGCCACCCAGCCAGCCAGAGCTAAAGAAGAACCACTCGTCCCTCACAATGACGGACTCATCAACGCTCGCTCCAAGCACATTCGATAACCTGAATGAGAAGAGCTTGAGCAACTCACGGGCCGTCTCACCCACTGACGGCGAGAAGATGGATGACATTGAGGTTGAAGACCGGGCCAAGGAGGGAGAGAAGGACAATGGTGAATTCACAGAGGATGGACAGAATTACCCAGGGCCAGTTGCGTTGGGTTTGATTACGATGGCACTGTGTTTGGCCGTGTTCTTGGTTGCCCTGGTGCGTTAATTTTCTAAATCCCTGTGTCGTGGGGCGGGTGTGCTAACGGGTGTTTCCCATGCAGGACCAAACGATCATTGCAACGGCCATTCCCAAGATCACGGACCAGTTTGGTGCACTTGACGACGTGGGTTGGTATGGGTCTGGGTACATGTTGACGGTTAGTTGATTCCCACGTTTTCCCCCGCGTTCCGCACGCTTTTTAACCCCGCGGCCGGAGCAATGTACTAATTGGGACAGATGTGCTCCTTCCAATTAATCTACGGCAAACTCTACAGTTACTTCAGTCTCAAATGGTGTTTCCTCGCGGCAATCGGTATCTTCGAACTTGGCTCTCTCATCTGCGGTGCTGCACCTACCAGTGAAGCACTTATCGTCGGCCGTGCCATTGCCGGTCTCGGGTGTGCCGGTATCTTCTCCGGAGCCCTGATCATCCTTGCGCACTCGGTACCACTCCGCAAGAGGCCGATGTACTCAGGTCTCATCGGTGCCATGTTCGGAATTGCGTCTGTCGCTGGTCCCCTCATGGGTGGTGCATTCACAGACCACCTGACGTGGAGGTGGTGCTTCTACATCAATCTTCCCATCGGTGCAGTCGTGATGATTGCCATCATCGTTTTCTTCACCCCGCCAAACCGTGTCAAGGCTGATAAGCTCACTGGTATGGAGAAGCTCAAGGAGCTAGATCTTGCCGGAACCTCCGTTCTCCTGCCCGGGATTGTCTGCCTGCTTCTTGCTCTCCAGTGGGGAGGCTCAAAGTACCAGTGGTCCAACCCAAAGATCATTGGATTGCTCGTGACCGCCGGTGTCCTCCTTGCCGCCTTTGTCGGCGTCCAGGCCTGGCGTGGTGAGAAGGCAACCATTCCCCCACGTATCTTGAGGCAGCGCTCCATCTTGAGCAGTTGCATCGTCTCTTTCTCTATTGGGTCATGCTTCATGCTTCTCGTTTTCTACCTTCCCATCTGGTTCCAGGCCATCAAGGGCGTTACTGCCACCCAGTCGGGTATCCGCAATCTCCCATTGATTCTAGGAGTCACTATCTGCTCGATCCTTTCCGGTGTAGGAACCACTGTATTTGGATACTACACGCCCTTCATGTATGTCGGTGCGGCTATGAGCGCTGTTGGTGCGGGACTCCTCACAACCTTCGAGGTTGACACCGCCTCACCAATGTGGATCGGATACCAGGTTCTCTGCGGAGCTGGAATCGGTCTCGTCATGCAGCAACCTATGATTGCCGCTCAGACCGTTCTGAAGCTCGAGGATGTTCCTACTGGTACCTCATGTGTCATCTTCTTCCAGACTTTGGGAGGTGCGCTGTTTATCTCTGTGTAAGTTCTTCCACCTCTCTCTGCTTTTTCTTCTATAGATAGAAGGCTAACAAGCATAACAGCGGCCAAAACGTTTTCACATCAAAGTTGATCGAAGGCCTCACCGCATCCATGCCCGACTTCGACCCTGCAATCGTGTTGTCGACCGGTGCAACAAGTCTGCAGAGCATGTTTTCCCCAGATCAGCTGCCAATGATCCTTCAGGCGTACAACGACGCCCTAACACAGTGCTTCTACCCCAGTGTGGCTATGGCGTGCTTGGGCTTCTTGGGATCCCTAGGGATGGAGTGGGTCAGTGTTAAGGGAAAGAAGATTGAGATGGGAATGGCTGCTTAGACACCCCCCCTCTCTTTTCGTTCTCTTTGCTCTTTACTTGGTGTGGTAGAATTGTGGGCTTTTTTTCCAACGGCGTTTATGATGAGCTTTTTTCTTTTCTTCTCTCTTTATTGATTCTTTTAATGGCGGTAATGTAATGGGTGTGATGATAGAAGCTTGATCATTAGCTTTTCTTTTTCTCTCTCTTTTTTTTCTGTATTAGACATGTGCATGGGAAGTGAAGGGGAAGGAGGGAGATAGATTTGTGTTCTGCTCTGCTCTGTTATTCTTTGCGCCGCTTTTTTGCGCCGCTATTTTGTTGTGATATATCTCTACTCTTGATGATTGCATGAGCTAGCTATAGTTTATTAGTTGGGTTAAGGTTAATGTGTGTGGAGAATTGACATGTGCATGAAGAAAGAAAAAACACAATTTCGATATGCGTGAGGCGTGAAATGTGTAAGTGAAGTGTGAGGTGGGAGGAGTCAAGTATATAGAAGAGATTGATGTATGCGGTCTTGGTAGGCTTGGGTGTTGATGCTGGTTCGGAGCGGATGCTGTTTTTTCCGACGGAGCGGCAGGGGTAATGTTAGTGCGAGTGATGGCTTGTGATGTCATGCCAAGCTACATGCGGTGAGATTCTATGGGATTGGTTGGTTATACCTTGTCAAAGTGCAGTTTGTCCACGATTTAACAAGAGAAGGGCATGGATTAGAATTATTCACATGCCCTTTTTTTTCGCGACGATTGGGGGGGGGGATGGGGGTGTTTGTAATCAGAACTCTGATCATGAGGTATCACTCGCTCAATAAGCACTCAGCTAAAACTACAATTTTGGACCAGGGAGCGAGAAAACTAGTGGCCTTGGCTCCTGTAGACGTACCAGCGCGTGGCTGTGCTGGTTTATGGAGTCTCGGGAGGTAAATGGAGATGTTTTCGGTGTAGGGTGCCTGTAGCATACTCCGCCTCTTTGGTGTGCTTGGGGAGTGGGTTTTTCTGTGATACATTCTTTGTGCAGAGTATGGTTGTGGGACTTTTTCTCCTTTATGTGAGGGGGTCGTGGGGTATACTGGGTAGAGATGCATATGATGTTTCCCCGAGCTGTGAGATTGGATTGAATTGTAGCTTCGGTTTGGTATTTACCGGGGGCGTCCTATCACTAGTTGGGCTTTTTTCCTCTGGGTTCGTTGTGGTTGTAGTCTCGCCTGTTCTAGTTGAGAGGGGGCCGGTGGTGGTTGTTAATTAATTGTTTTCTGGAGTTGGCTTGGCCGCGGCTAGAACGAGTGGCTCTGGGATCTTGTCGTTCTCCGTCCACTTGTAAAGAGGAGTTGTCTAGATGTGCTATTTAGAGACTTTCTGGACGTGATGATATACCGGGGGTCATTGGATAGGGAAGAGAAGGGGGTGGGGGTAGAGAGGAAATAAACTTATCGTCGGCTTTTCTAGCTTGATTCTCGCCTCGGGGGACGTTGTAGGGACGGTGAAAAATATGTACTGCGAGTAGAAGGTGGAACTTCAAGATGTAGTGGGGTAGGGTGAGAGTCAATATACACAGCGAAAGAGAGGTGGAAGAAGAGAAGAGAGGGGGTGGTGTAATTTGGTGCATGGGCTGTATGGGGTAGCGAGATTAGGAGGGGACTTACTTAATTCATGACTAGCGTGCAGAGCCCGACGGCTCTACCCACACACATCTCCTACACTCTCACCTGTAGTATTCTCCGTCTACATGTACCGGTGCGCTCGAACGATCCCCAGCACATCGGCATACCTTATTGCCCAAATACCCACGGGAATAAACACATGTAGAGCCCCACTAGCGTCAGAATTAATCATTCATGGTAGCGGCTCGACAGATTTCAATCAACCTCAGAATCTCTTCTACTTCTTGGGCCCTGTCGTATGCTTTATGTCTCTCACTTCCACGGTCTTCACTCAGGTTTCAGGATGAGTAATTTGAAGGCCTTACACCGGGACTGCTAACAGGATCCTTCTATTACTGAAATAGAGTATGTAAAGCTAGTATGCATTCACGAGCCAAAACATAATGAGATTTGATGACTCTGACAGACAATATAGGCCGACTCACCTTTGGCCAGCGCCGTCGTATCTAGGATCGCCGTTAAATTTGTGGTGCCTGCTGGCTTTTATAGTGCTCGTCGCAATACGTCTAACGAGGAGAGTATAAAAGTTATTTATGGATGCCATTGCCTTTTAAGATAGCTGGGGTAGTCCCTATGGCTATAACCGCTTACTCGTGGTCAGGGAGTAGAATAGCATCGCAGAATGGGCTGGGAGTGTGCCTATTCTTTTTTTCATAACTATGTTTTTTAAGGTAATGCTCCTTCTATCCTAATAGTTGAGGGTGAGATTGCGATCTAATAGCCGCTGCTGGCTATAGCACCGTTGTTTGCGTTGCATAGATAGGATATCATCTGTTAACTACATGTACTGGGCCAGATAATTATGACCAATATGTCTACCAATTCATGAAAGGCCAGTTCATCAGGTGGGAGAACGAGGAAAAGAAGATGAGTAGAGACTACATATACTCAAACATAGGGCTCGTATCTACTTCTCAGACAGAAAACAGTTGATGTTGACATATAAATTACAGAGATGTCTTGCTTAGAAGATCAAATTTCAGGAAGAAAATCTGAAATCTTTACTCGAAGGCTCTTACTCAGTAAGAAGGTGAAAGTCGGGCGTTGACTCACAATAGAACCTAGGAATATGATAGCATAGCCCTAGAGATGGCTATGTGGTTACTATAGTTGATAGTAGCCAATTACAAAAAATCTGGGGAGAAAGCACTCTTCTTTCTGCCGCATATAAAACAAGGATATATGCCAATTCGTCGAGCAGCCTGTGTGTGAAGGTGCCGAGAGTGTTTTCAGCTGTGATACCATAAAAGACCGCTGATGTCGACTCTAGACTACACAGGGGGAAACATCACTCCTTCCGGCGGCATAGAGATTTTTGATACTCAAGGCAGTAGGAAGTATTTGTGTGAAGGGCTACGTTAGATAAAGACTTAAAGAAGCGGCCAGGCAATTAAACAGCTTGACAATACAAGGGATACCGTGTTGATTTCTGAGAGTAGGACGCCGTATAAACCACAAATTTGATCTAGGCATCATTTGTACTTGATTTAAGAATACAATGTACTCTGACAACGGGTACTCGTTAGAATATGTGGATTAGACATTATCTCAGACCAATTGCGAGCTCACATTATAAAAAAAAAATTGTTTTATAGAATTGAATTCAAGTTCGAGGTCTCTATATAAGTGTTGCCATATATCTACATGTAGTTAGGTAGAGTACAGGGGTCACGATATACCGTTAATTTGAATTTTCGTTTAACCTTATTCTCTCATCCAAGCGGAGCAAACAGGTTAATCTAAAATTGCATTAGCTTATGCAGATCGATCTCCGCGTACTAACCTAAAGTGAGAAATATATCTGTCTAGAACCTAAATACCCATCTCGTTTATTTGATTAGTCAGTAGAGAATTTAAATCAAGTAATATCTATCATTCCCATTTCATCTTCCTCTCGAGCATCTCTTGCATGAACAACACAAGTCTCCGAGAAACAAGAGCGCCCTGATAAAAATCGATAGTAGGAGCATTTACTGTGAAAGAATGGTCGGCTCAGTCAGATTACATATATGTAAAATTACCGTAAATATTGAAAAAATATTGCTATGGGATGAGATTTTTAAAAGCAATTCATGTAAACTAATGGTATTGCCGGACTATAATTTCGGTGGGGTTTAAGTCTTAGAAAGCACTGTTACCACTATAGGGCATATATCTTTCGATTCTTACGTATACCCGCACTTGATTTCTGATAGCAGAAATACATATGTAATCACTACTACTTTCTCCCCCATCCCTACCATCACTCCCTCACTGATCTCACTACCCTCGCTACCCTCACTACCCTCACTACCCTCACTACCCTCACTACCCTCACTACCCTCACCTCCATCCATTATCTCTTCATCAAGTTGCACCAGCTAAGGTGAAGAGATAGTACGCACTCTCTCCTCATCTCATCCATCAAAGAAAAAGCATGGAATTCAACCAACCACCTTTTCTTTCCCACCACCCCTCGAATGAGTACATGAGCCAGATGTATGAAAATCCGGATGAAATGTTAATAGATCCATCTAGTACATATCAGTATATGTCTGAGTATACTAGCCAAGCTCAGGACCATATCATGGTTGCTCCTAATCATTACCATCCCTTTCCAGAAGACATCAATATTAATCCGATGCACGAATCGATGGGCCCTCCATCTCAATGGTCTAGATCTAATGATCCTCAGGAGCTATATCCGCCAGTCACTCATCTTGCCTTGAGTGATCTTCTCTGGTACCAACCGGACTATCAGGATGCAGATGAAGAAGGCATCGCCGTGAATCCCTCTGTGGCTGCTGCTATTGCAGCATGCAATGCATCTGCAGCAGAGTTTACTAACGCTGCTGCTATATGCTCCGCAGCTGCAGCTGAAATCATGGCAGCCGGTATCGCAGCCGGTAATGCATGTCAATCTGCTGCTACTGCAATCCTTGCTGCTGGAATTCCAGTAGCAGATACCTGTGCGGCTACTGCTGAGACATGTAATACCGCTGCTTCATGCTTTGCTGTTTTCGGAGCTGCTGAAAACACAGCTACTGAAGTTCAAGCTACCAAAGCTACAACTAGACGCTCTAGGCGCACAAAATCCAACAAGGCCCAACCGTCTCTTACTCCAAAGTCTTCGAACACTAGAATTAAGAAAGTTCAAAGTCCAAAGGCAAAGACAGGGATCCACCCCCTTAAATCTGCGTACGCCAAACCCGTGAAGTCACAGGCCAAGACTGGAACCCGCTCTCGTAAACCTGCACACGCCGCAGTCAAGAAAGCTCAAGTTTCGCACGTCCAAGCCGGATCCAGTTCCCTCGAATCTACAAACGCCATCCCCAAGACGATTCAAACTACAGACACCCAGATTAGGATCCGCAGAACTACCGCCAAAAACAACCAAAACCCGACCGGCAAAAACCCCAAGGCACAGCGTAAGGTCGTCACACCAGGGGCACTGGAGAAGACTCTCCAACCCGCTAGCCACTCTTATAACCTTAGGTCAATCAAAAAAGGTTACAATCTGAGATCGACAAGAAAGGATGGCGCCCCTAAGCCAGCAGCCATCAAACCCAATAAATCGGCAATCAAGAAGAACACCCGCAAATAGGTGTTCAAGGATGGAATGATTGGCTCAGTTGGGTCAGTCTAACGACTAGAATGTACCCGTGTTAGTATAGATAATCAGTCGGTATTTCTGGGTCAATGGGGAGATGTGGTTAGCAATATATAGCTACTTGCGGTACGTATAAATTTTGTTTTTGCCCTCTAAATATCAATTAAAGAATATAAAGCTGATAAATTCGGGCCCTAGGCTTCTCGGTATCAAGTAGGTACCATGTTTGAATTGCATTGGTGTGAAGGCTCATAGAAGTGGTTCGTATGTTCTTATTGAACCTGGTAGTCTGGATATACTGACATTTATTCTCGGTAGCAAGTATTCTTATCGGCGGTAATTTCCGGGGATTTCGATGGATGATGGGCAGGAACCTCACTGTGATTGCGATTCTCATAGCCATTTCCTAGGCTTCAGCACAGAGTGATAGTACGGTAAACCATTTATGGGGGGAAAACACATGAAAGCTTTTCAAATGATTGAAATCTGGTAAAAATCCCTGTATTGAAATTCTGAAATCAGGCAAAAAAAAAAATTTGTACTGTATTGTAGTCAGGGCTACAGGTCATATATCAGAGTCGATCGAGATGGCTTACATATCAATGCTAAAAGGAAAATCTTTGATTGAGCCCCTTATAAACGTATAGGATGGTTTTATCCCGTAGCAGTGGGAGGGGCCCTATCAAGGCAAGGCATGGATTTCTGTACTGACGATGGTAGATAGGGTAAAGTTGTTTCCCCTTCCATAGTACAGCGGTGGGTAATAAGTCATCAGATGGAACGCCGCCAAACTATGCGTTTGCAGGCAAAATTGTGGCTACGTCGTCCGATGACTTACTACCCACCGCTGTACTATAAAAGTACTACTAGACACGTATCGAAGGACTATCATAACACATATGTATTGTTTTGATTACTCCTTTTCTTTTCTTTTATCTATTCATACATGCAGTTACTTCAGCTCAATTGAGACAAGGAAGGTTCTAAATCTCTTCAAGTGCGCTGACACATTTATATATATTATTCGACACTACCACAATCACTAATGGTTGGCTTCAAAGCAAGGGTATATTAATACACATATACCTACAAGGGCCGACCTAATTGGGATAGCTCAGCACGAGCAGGGGCATATTTTAGCTTGCTTCCATTAACGAAGCACTGATCTTTCCTGCCATATCAAAGCAAGAAAGTGTGCTTGGCATAGAAATCTGGAGAAGAGAGAACGTGAAAATTCTTCGATCCGGTGTACTATTTTTAAAATTCAGTGCTTATACTCATCCATCCGCAACTACTCGCATATCCAGTCTGTATTGGTGCAACCAGCAAAAGTACCCTTTTTTACCATTGGGTTCATTCTTTATGGCCAACGCCCATAACTTGCCTTTAGACTCCTTCTGGTGCCTAGATACACCATATGCAATATCAGGGGAGATAAGAAGTCTCACAGAATTCTGTGCCCCTTGGTATTAATCTGCTATAAATGGCAAAGTTATATTTCCTATTCAGAATAATCAACTATCGATATTGTATAAAATTACTAGATTAATTAGAGATCTTTAAAATGAGACTATACTCGGTTGCTGAGTCTTTAAAACATCTGTGGAAATGTCTATATGCTATTAAAAACATCGATTTTTGGTGTGTTTCGCTCGTTGCGCCAATACATTCTAGATATGCGAGTAATCGCCCCCCTTCCGGAAATTAACGACTCTGTATATTACGACACCTTGTAATTTCAAAAGTAAGAGTGTAGCTCCTATGAAAACTTCTCCCATCAAAGTAAGTCTATTAAGATAACATCAGAAGAAGTGACCGCAAAACCTACATCATGCGCTATCACTCGCCGTTGATCATCACTCCACCAATCAAATTCCTTCCGCGGGTTCGCAGATACAAGGCTCTAATCGGTACACATGTACATATGCATTTATGTTTGAGTTTTCGGGAAGTGTCGGATGGGCGACTAGTGCTTTTATTTAGCTCTTTTTTTGTTTTTACCTTTTTTGTTCAACTCACTAAATATATGTAGACCGTAGTCTATGGTAATATCGCACTGCCCCTATACTACCCGTTGTCATCTACCGCCCCGCACAGATACCAGTACTAGTAGAACTTTACAACTAAAGCTGACTCATTTATCCAATCTGTTCTTCCTCCTCTTCGTCATTCAGTCCGTCCGTTTTGCTTCCCTTTCTTCCTCTTCCTTGTCATCTTCCTTCCCGCCTCCCTCACGTCTCCATTTTGTGAACTCCTTCCATATTGTGAGCGCCTTTATTTATCTCTTGAGATATATATGGATAGAAACATTATACGCGTTGTCGTTAAAGGAACCTGAAGAAGCTTAGGCGTATTTCATCTTCCACCTCCTTTCGCCAAAGGTGTATTCAGGTATGCCCTGCATCCATGTGTGGTACCAATGGCGAATAATAAAAAGCACCTACTATATTATAAAGTGATATGATCTGAAACGATTTCGCTAAACCCTAACACTATATCCGGCCCTGGCCATGAAGGAGAGGGAGAGGGAGAGGGGGGGCAACTAAATATGAATGAGAAGCTAATTATAAGATAATTGTTCAAGCTGCGGTTACGGGCCAGGGATCTGGTCGATATCACACTTACACTACCAGGATGAGGGCCAATAAGCTCCAGAAAAGGTCAATGGGTTTGCGGAAAGTCTGGATGAGGGCATACCCCCATGGCCAAGGGGGTCAATTAGGTCCTTACCTACTATGAGTACACCCTAATACAGACTCCAACCCCCGGGATTGGACCCATGGCCTACTAATGGTTATGGCTGGGGACTCAACCCACTCGCCCTCCGATGACGAGGCGCCTACCATTGACTCGCCCACGTAGTTTTCTGCAGCCCTGAAGTAGTACTTAAGGGGAATGGGAAAGAGGGTTAGGAAACTTAACCCTGCCACGGCAACTTGAGTCTACCTCGACGTACATCAAGACCCACTGGCCACGCTCTTGTTATTTATGTATAGAAAGTGAAAGACATTATTCTAGAGACGGAGGTCTGAAATTTGAAATTTATTTCTGCTTACCGTTCTAAAATTACACTGCTATCACTTTTTAACAGGCATTACTAGAATGCTCTTATTACTAGAATGCCCTTGCGGATGCATGAAGGTTGGTCGCTCAAAAAGCGTAATCTGGCGGAACGGTTTTCGTGAGGGTTTCTCTCTTAAGTCTATTGCAACAGAAGTTCATTGCCTGAGCCTATCTCCATCGGCGGGTTCAGTGCTAACATGGGTATCCTGACCCGAACTCACATTTTGCTTGAGAGACAAGTAGCCCCGTGGAGGGTGAACCAGATTGCTGCCATAACGACCTGCAGCCGACCTGCAGCCGACCTGTAGCCGACGATGATGAAGGGTGCAAAGAGTCGTCCATTCTCTCCTTATTGGTAAACTAGCAGGTACTCCGTTGAGTACGTACGAGTTTCCTATTCGTGGCCCTAGCACATGGAAAGAAAAGTCAGTTAACCAATGCCCACCATTTAATCAACAGATACCCAGTAGGTATTCTGAGGTTAAATGGACCACTGGAGGCGGATCAGGCACCCAGTAGGTAGTCTGAGGTCCAGTGGCCCACTGGGGCGCGAAGCAGATACCCAGAAGGTAATCTGTGGCCCGGCGGGAGACCAACAGCGAAACAGACACCCAATAGGTAGTCTGTAGCCAGGTTGCACGTAAGGGCATTGTTTCTTCTATTCATTGGAAGAGATGACGAGCTAGAAGAGATATAGCGAAGACGTGAGATGGATTATGGAGTGTAGGAGGAGATATGGGGGGGGGGGGTAAAGGATGGGCTACTCATATTAAACGAGAGGATAATCAAACGAGAGAATAATCAAACAAGAGGATAATGAGACAGGTTGATCTGTTGCAATAGTGGGGGCTGTTTGCCTGTTACTTTGTGTATTCATGAGATGTGTTGCAATGAGGTGTATTGCTAGCGTCTGGTTGGTGGTGGGTGGTTTGATCGATATACACAGCAGCCAGTTTACCTTTTACACAATATCTTTCAACACATCTGATGGGTGCGTGACTAGCGTCTGTTTGATGTGGGCGTGGCATACGCTGTGTGTGGGTTAAAGAGCAGTCATAAACTATCACTCGCACAACATAGAATTGTGGGTGTGCGAATGACAAAATCCCGAAACTCTTTTTACACTAGCTTGGGGTGTTGAGGAGGGGCCAACGATACCGTATTGTGTGCGTGTGGTCGGAAGTATTGGGCTTGGACCCACGTGATTGGTTTCCATCGGTATGAGTTCATGAGGTTTTATGTCTCTAGATGTATGGGGCCATATACGCACTCACTCGACATTCTTCGGCGTCCGATCTATACACCCTTAATATTACATACCTCTATATCCGCCGTCTGAACTAACAGCCATGAACCTGCAATCACTAATCTGAAACCCTCAACTCGGAACCACGCGATACGGTGATACAGTGATACTCACTTGCCAAATTTTCAAGTTTAGGACGAGATACAACCAAGGATGGGTGGCAACCGTCCTAAACTCGAAAATTTGGCAAGTGTATACATCACGCTACGCGATAAAGGTCGGATTCTGATGGTGTGCGTGCTCTAACTAAACTATCATCTGCCTTTACTCACGAGGTGGGAGCTGTAGAAATGAGAGCGAAGGATTGTCTAGGTAAACTTGGTATAAAGAGTCCGGAGGTGGCGAGGATAGGTTAAGAGACCGCTCTAAGCAGGCACCACGATCTGTGGGAGGATTTTGATTTTAGTTTGGGCAGACTATTCAGAGCAGGAAAGCTTATGAGTAGGGCCACAAGTCATGTAACTCTTTTGACATTTATTCAGCGTTTTGCCTGGCATTTGCTTGGAATTTATCTCTCTTTGGCCCTCAAATCTGAGTCATGATCCCACCCCAATTCCTCGGACTACGCCCAGAAGTGGAGTGAGACTGGACTCCCCCGCAAGGAGAAGGTACAAGAACCGAAAGGACACAGCGGGGAGAGCAGAGGAGGGAGAGACCTAACGTAATTTAGGCCCCTCCTGGTCCCCGGATGAAAAGCCCAGAGACCAGAAGAGGCCAGAAACGAAGAGGAAGGAGGGGGGAAAGGCGAGGAAACGACCTAACGCAAATTAGCCCCCTCTGGGACCCTCGGGCGTTATGCCCAGCGGGTGCCAGAGGAGTCAATAAACTGCGCTGCCCCAAGGGGCAGAATAAGAAGATTTGCAACCCCCCCCCCCCCCTGGCCTTAGACAGGGGAGAAATGCGTTTGCAGTTGAGTAGCTTAAGAAAAAAAAGGTAGAGTGGGAGGGAAAGATGGTTTATATCGAGAGGGTTGGAGCTAATGCCAAGACCAGTTTTTTTCATTTTCACCATCAGGGCAGAACATCACATAGGTCTGCCCTGGCTAAGGGTTTCTCTTATGCTAGGGGTCCGCTGAGCTGAAATCTTCATACATAAATTTTGGGAACCCTGGACCTACAACAGTCCTCCAACCACCAAAAGGGATCGGCAAATGTCGCCAATAGGAGGGGTGAAGGGGGTTAAGAAGAAAACACGGGTATTAATAAAGATAGAGAAATTAAACCCATACCTAGAATATCAAGCTCGAGTTAGAAAGTAAGGCAATTTTTTCCAACACTCAGTACGCAAAACTTGTCTTCAACGCAAGTAACATCCAAGAACACCCAA
Organism: Morchella sp. 2018-W38C; assembly: GCA_024713705.1. Classification (NCBI taxonomy): domain Eukaryota; kingdom Fungi; phylum Ascomycota; class Pezizomycetes; order Pezizales; family Morchellaceae; genus Morchella; species Morchella sp. 2018-W38C. Next base: position 873,839 of record JAMJEX010000021.1, on the reverse strand, counting down.
GTGATGAATAGTATATAAAAAACAGTAAAATTTAGTTACTTCCTCTTAATTCTTTGGTAGGATCCAGTACCCAATAGGAGGAGACCCACGGCGGTGGCACTGTACTGAGCGGGACGGAGAACAGAGAGTAAAGAACGAACGAGGCATTATGATACCTAGAGGTCACTGTTCAGTATAGAGCTCCGTAAGGTATCAAATAGAAAAAAATGTCGAGGGACAAAAGACTTACGTGATGAGTGTCATCCCTCAAGAGCGTCGCTACCATATTGGGCATTCTCACCACTGCTTCCACCCCGGGTTGAACCGGCGATGTCATGCAACATAGCAGAGGCTGTTACCCCTCGACCATGTTACGATATTGTTAGAGGGACCTGGGTGGAATATAAGGCGCCGGATAGTGTTGGGTAACATGGCTAAGCCGCATCATAAGCTATCACTCGCGCCAAGACGCTAGCTTGTCTGGCTAGGTAGAGTAAATGTATCGACGAACATAACCCGTTCTTTACAAGACGCACGCACCTTCCCACTCTGTTTCTTTTTCTCGCATAAGATACTAAAGATCTTTCTAGTATATCTAATATCGTAGCTATCTTGTCTACACAAACCCGGACCTTCCCTTCAGCGACCTACATCGAAAATAAGTACTGTGCAGCATGAATAAATGGGAAGAGCACATTAATATAACTCGACAAAATGAACAGTAAATCCCGCAGTAGGAGGACGCCCTACATGAGGAAGACGGTCAGTAGGAGAAAAACAGGTATAGGAGCCACAAACCCCCAAGGCACGAGCGAGCAGCTTATAAAGGGAGAACATGCCATCATCGACGACACGATATATGTAATGTAGGCGTGTATTCACATTCCTGGGTAACTAACCACCCGTCGTAATTCAGCAGGTTCCCCACGCTTTATCTCGACGTACATTTATTTCCATAGGCGTCCCAAGGCGTATCTCTTGCAAAGCAAGGATAACCCCGCGCGCCTTTAATTTGCTCCGTTGGATTACTTTGGGAAGCACAATAGCGTATAACAACAAAACTTTGAAAGCCGAGTCAAACAGCCTTTAAGTAATCATCCGGTCAAATCGCAAAAAACGCCTCACTACAGATAACTCCGCAATCACCGTAACCACCTTATCCTCACGCAGATAATCTATATGAACCTCATAACAAAGTGGAGTTCGTGGTTTTTCCAACTACTTAGCTAAGGAAGCATCCACCCATGCAAGTCTTTCTCTATCATCGTCATCATCATCATCATCATCACCTTTTTCGTCTTTTTCTCCTCCTATTACTAAGATTGCTCGCCGGCGTGGGCGGCGTATCTTAATCTTTGCCCACTCCGGAATTTGCATACTCTGCAGACATTCCAGACTGTATCTTGTCCCGCTCCACGGGGCTATACGATACTCTAATTTAGCCACTCTAATAAACCCAACCGTACCGTGGTAATGGGGAAACTTCCTCCCAAGCTCCTTAACACACAGCTCCCCACCCTTAAATACTCCCAGCGGTGACATCACAAGCCATGCATCCTCATCATTCGAAAATGCCTCTTTGTAATACGGATCAGTTTGTACATTGACCATACATGTACGCAGCGAGAAGCAATCCCTCTCATCCGTAACCCATGGAAACTTCAATCCAAACCGCATATCCGTAATCATTCGCTCGCCCTTGTCTCTATAGTCCTTATCCACCGCGCCCAACAGTATCCTATGTGCCCGTGTCATGTTTCCAAGCGTTTTCGTGAGACTATGCAACACTGGCATAACGCGAGGAGGAACCATTATGGTATCTGTCGTCAGGCAAAAATCCTTCTCCGATTCCCTCCAGCAGCCCCAATGATACACGCCCGCTGTGTTCCATGGCTCCAAGTAATCCCAGGGATTCGAGAGGAGGAAAGCATCCCAGTCGATACTGATGTTCGGGAGTTCGGGGGGGTTAATATAAATGTATTCTTCAATATTCCACGTGGTGGCGTCCACCACCCACTGGCCGACCTGAGAGCCGTATACGGTTTCTATGCCCTTGTTGAAGTGGACAAAAAGGCGGCGGAGGTTACAGTCTAACGCGGCATAGACCGCCCCAGCAGGTATTTCGACTCTTAGGTAGTGATCAGTCTCAAAGATGGTTTTCTGCTTGGAAGACATTTTGTCCAAGTCGACCTCAAAGAAAACTTCAACCATGTGGCCTAAAACAAGTGAGTTAACTCTAATCCTCATCAGATCGTCGATCGATGGATGTTACATCTCTCGCCATATGTCTGAGTAAAAACCTTATCACCACGTTTCCTAGCGGCCTCACACTCCGCAAAACTATTCGCCGTCAGCAACATATTATTACTCAGACGCTTTTCAATATCACGATCTGTCATAGGCTTTTTAGTTCTTTTTGCGCCTTCTAGAGGAGGGTCGGGGTAGCTCTGTCTGCTTGTTGCCGGCTGGTATTGAAAGGATAAAATGTCGGCGAGATGAGTAGGCTTTATGGTGTCTGCCATATGTAGGTCTTCCCCGTAGACAGAATCCGTGGTAAAGCCGCTCCTGGCCCTCCTTTGGGATAGGGGCTTCGACTTGAATTTTCTTGACATTTCTATTGGTATGTAGGAAAACGGGTCGTGAGGGCCCAGAGGATCCATAGTCAAAAACTTAACAGCCCAAAATCTGTAGCTCTGAATCGAGGTCTATAAACTAGTTAAGAAACCCCAAATGGTGGTGTCGGGGACCGAAGGTGGATGGTTGAAAGGGGAGATTCTATGGCGAGCCGAAACGTATACAGTAGTTGATGGATGATGTGACGTGGTTAAAGCTAGAGAATGTGAGTTCATTTTGAATTTACGTGACCCCAGCAGAACTTGGTGTTTGGTTGTTATGCAGTGCTGTGTCCTTAAGCTCTGTCATTCGCGCGTCATGTGATATCACTCGCGCTAAAGGAGGACCCTTCGGTTACTACATATACTGTATGTACAGTGACAGAAGTATGATTAAAATGACTACCACAGTCCTTTACGGTGCCATAATACTGCGGTAGCACTGCCGTATGGTTTGTTAAATACGGCATATTCTCGCGATGCCGTAGTGATCCTGAAGCAGTTTCCCCCCCACTTATGATACTGTAGTTATTCGGTGCGGAACAAAATCACTATTTTCTTGATTTTATTACGAGATGGGTAAATAATATAGCTTTATATACCCAGAACAAGTGGTAAGGACATGTTATAGACCCTCGTATAATAATCATGGAAAACAATCATTGGGAAACAAAAAATCCGTGACATGTAGCTATAACTCCATGTACATTATAAACCTAGAAACAGCTCAACCTAGAGATACAATTCCTAGCCTAAAAGCACAAAATCAACATCTTGAGGAACGGAGATTGCTACGCATACTTACAGATCCCTTCAAGACTATATGAACTACCCTAAGTAACGTAGACAGATCTAGATATCGTGTCTATTTGTCAAATCATGTCAAAAGATAGTGACCGTACCAGCTATCAAGCTTAAAGTTATACAAAAATTGCATGCAACGAGGAGCTAACCCGCCAAAGCATGTCCTTTGGCTATTTTCATGGCCGGCAAATATTACTTGCCACCAGCACCGCTCTCTTCTACCATTCGGCGATGCTAGTGCTCCCTTGATGCCCATAGGGGCGCCTTCATACATCTTTAAATGGGAATTTCTATCCCCGCCCCGGCTTTACACAGGTGCAGGGACGTACAGCAGCGGGAAAATAAATTATTTGCATATGTTGATTGACGGAAACCCCGCAAGCTGCCAGGCTAGAGATGCCCTCAACCATGCTACTACGGCAGAAACAAGAGCGCTCTTACTCTCTCCCTCTCGCTCTTAGGTTACGGATAACTGGCCCTGCCTTGAAATATGGCCAGCCGGCGAAAATCTGGGCTTGGCATCCAAATGGATTTCTTTATAAGCCCTCTTCTCCTTCTCAAAATCTTTCTTTTTTGTTCCTCAGGGGCAGAGAGGTTCTAGCCGTGGTCCTTGTGGCATGAGGAGCCTCCTCCCTCCATAGTCCTCCTTTGAGGCCTTCCCTCTCCCCGTCTCTCTTCTCTCAGGAGAGAGGGAAGGATGCATGAAACGGAGGGGTGTGATTAGCCCCCGCTTCCTCCCCCATGGTCCCGTAGTCCGTCCCCCTCCGCTTGCCTCTCTCTCCCTAACGGAGAGGAATGGTCGTGACAGAGGGTTGGGGCTAGCACCCTCCTGGTCTCGCTGGGCGCGTTACCCTAGAGACCACGGGGTGTCTAGCCCACCCCTCCCCGATCCGCTTACGCCATACATGGCAGCGGGGGAGAAATGGCCTCTCCCGGTCCTCTCCCGGTCCCTACAAGGGCTGAGAGGGGCGCGAGTTACGTTCGGTCACCTCACCGGTGACCGCACCCCTGCACCCCTGTTTTCCCCGCGAGGGGGAGCAGTTAAAATTCAAAGGCTTCTTCTCTTGGTTCTTGGGCTCCGACCCCCGGGACCAGGAGGGGCCTTTCTTACGTTAGGTTGTTTTAGCAACCCCTCCAGCTCCCTCCTCGCGGGGGAGCAATCCATGAAAAGGCCTCTCTTGGTCCTTGGGCTTCGCCTCGGGGATCAGGAGGGGCATTTTTTGCCTTAGCTGTCCTGCTCCTGGCGCTGCCACTAGTACGGGGGAAAGGTTTCTGTCCGCTCTTGGGTTCTGTCCGAGGGGCTGACAGAGCCTCCCTCCTGTTTGACTGTAGGCTGAGAGAGATGAACTCTTGCAAGGCCTTGAGTTCTATTCCAAGGGTTTAAAGGGTCTGTTTCTCTTCCCTTGCTACGTGTCGTTTTTCTTTTTTTAGGCTTTGAATTCGCGGTGGGTAACGTAGGTTTGGAAAAGCTGACCCGGCCAGGTGCTACCCCCACGGTACAAAATATGTGTTTCAACTTAAACGACCATCTCCGGTTGGGAGTAAACTCCAAATAATATCAATATGATAAACTGTATAATCGCCCCATATAAACCTTGCACAGTTGTAGCAAAACCTTGATTAGTTCAAGTTCGTAGCATATACGGTTACTTGCTGTTTAAAGTAAACACTACATGTAGACAGCTCAAGCAGAACTGTTTGGCGTATAAAATGAACTGTGTATTATTTACTTTAAACAATAAGTAACCGTATATACTACGAACTTGAATTCGGCGATTATACAGCTTGTCATATCTAGCTCTAGAGTTTTCTCCCCAAAGCCCAGCCAACCACCATCTCACACAATATATATAACCTCCCCAAACATCGCAATACACACACTTACATTATTCCCCACCTCTACTACCCATATACATCGCACACTACACACCACAGAGCACAAGCACAACCCCGATAGGATAGTGGCAGCAGACCGCACCTTAATGGATGGGTTGCTGCTACCGTTGTGACCATCAGAGCCTTAAGTCAGCCCGGGTCATGCTCAAAGCCTGTATACAGTGGCGGATCGAATCGGGATGAAGTGGGATGCAGCAGCTACCAAGGGCGCTGCGGTACGCGGTGTGGTAGTGCGGATCATAATATATCACTCGGGTGCCAGGGCTCGACCGCTCAGGCTCCTTCCCTTCCGATTAATTTTGCTATGGCAAAACACATGTATGTATACATGTATCTATACACAGCGATCTTGGGAAGGCGGCTATGGTTCTATAAACGAAGAGAGGAGGCATGGATAGGTGGATGCCTGGCGATCACGACCCATAGACTCCCAGTTCTCAATAGTAATCTAGCGGGGATATGAACACAGCTTCTTATCGCCGCGTGAGAATCCATGACGCATATCTCACTTCACGCACACCCCTTTGCATGGATCATTTCCAATCAAACCAATTCAATATATAATAAGCCCAATCACAGATCGATAGCATGGCATGGCGTAGCCCAACCTGATCGGGGAGCGTAAAAAGGAGATTTTCCCACCAAAATATGCTAATAAAAAAAAAGAGAAAGAAAGAAAAAATACAGAATGCTTCACAAAACGCCCTGCTCCGCTTCCACGCCATGCCACCGAGCACATACAAAAAAATACCAGGGAGAACTAACAAGGAAAAGGAAAAGGAGTAGAGGACTACGAAATGATAGAAATGATAGTAATACCTGTACTAACATAAAGCCTGCGATTAATGGTCCAACAGCGAAAAAAACTAACTAACATAAACATCGATCCCAAAGAGATCCTCCAACTCGGTATCGTCCACCGTCTCTTCAGGATTCAGATCATCGCCGTCAAAGTCCAGACGTATCTCTTTCTCCTCCGGGACCTTATTCGCGATACGGTACGCTGCAATAAGTTTCGATATTTTCGTTTCCTATCCCACGTCAGCACTACATGTCCACCAATCCACATAACCATGGAGTACGGGAAGAACACATACCGGCCTAACTTTAATCTTAAAGTCCTCCGCTCCCTTCCTCCTCAACGTCAACCTCATGACCACTTCCTCCTTCTCCACAACCTCCTCCTCTACCTCGTCCTCCACCTCCCCACCCGCCAGCGCATACCTCCTTTCCCTCTCCCTCTCCATCGCCGCATACCCCTCTACCGTCACCGCCTCTAAATGAATATTCTCCTCGCCGCCCACCGGCCGAATGCCTACGCCACGGCATGAGTTGTGGTCAAACACCTTATTTCCCTTCCACGTGAGGAAGATGTCTGCGGCCTGGTCGGCCGTGAAGCCCTGCCGTTGGCACCACGTCGTGCGTGCGGCCTTGAGCGTCTGATTTGCGCGTATGCGCAGCACGAGCGGCTGTGTTCCCTCGATACGGGAGGTGATGAGAATGGAGATGATGGGGTCGGGAGGTGGTGGGGAGAATGGGGAGGTGGTGGTGGGGACGGCGGCGGCGGCGGCGGCGGCTTTTTCGCGAGCGCGCTTTTCAAGCGTAGCGAAGAGGGCGTCCTCGGCGGAGATAGGGGCGGGGTCCTCGGGGTCAGAGTCAAGACTGATTGGTTGTGTTGAGGCTGCGGTGGTGGTGGTGGTTGTGGGGCGCTGGGTGGGTGCTGAGGATGTGTGGGATATGGGGTCATTGTATAGGACCGGCGGGGGTGTCAGTCTAACTTCACGCTTCCGTGATTTAGGTTTCGTTTTTGTGCGGAGCTTCCTAGCCGCATTGCTGCCGCCATCGTCCTCAGAGCCCGAAAGCACAATCGCATCGCATCTGGATATCACCGACGGTTAGCTGCGGTTCTCCCCACCGCCCCTCCACACACTTCCCGGCCAGAAGAAGAAGAAACGCACCTCTGCTTCGCGCCCCCCCGCCTGTCATGTGCCGCACCGCCCTCCTCCGCCGAGTCGTCCCCGCGCGCCCGTTTCGGCGGGGACCCGTCTGCCGCGACCTTCTTCTTTGGCCGCTTCGGTTTCACCTTCTTGGCTACGGCCTCAGGAGCAGTGTAGTTCTGCTCACGCCGGCTGAAGAAGTCTGGGACGGCGGTGTCGGTGCCGGGGGCGCCGCTGGTGCTGTCGGGGGCGCTGAGGTTGGCGCGCTTGAACAGGAACTGGCGGCGAGGCGGGCGCGGGGGTGAAGGGGGTGAAGGGGAGAGAGACATGGTGGGTGTTGGTGAAGGGTTCAGGCTGGTGGGCGCAGGGTGCTGGGTGCTGAATGCTATGTGAGGTGTGAGGTGTGTGAGATGTGGTGGTGGGGCACGCCGGTACTTTACGCGTTCGTGCTTCTGCGGCGTGCGGCGATGTTCTGAGGAGCCTTGCCGTATTAGGTTAGGAGGCTTGGCACGCAGACAAAGAATGAGGATCAGGACAGCGTTTCTTTCTCTGTTAATGATAGCAATGACAATTGCTGAGGTGTGAGGGGGTTTGGTGTGGTAGTTAAGTATGCCAGTATCCAGTATGAGTGTGCTAGACCTCGATAACCCTCACTGCCAGTTTCTGCCAGTTGATATAATATATAGCCAGCGCAGGAGATCGACTGCAAGTCCCCACTCTTGAGTAATATTTGTATTGAGAATCGAGAGCTTTCTCTGCACACGGGGCCAGAATGTTGCAATGTGGGAAGATGACGGCACGGCTGGCCAGTAGCAGTGCGGGTTAATTCAGTGTCGTTGGCCAATTCACCAACAAGGCGCCCAGTCATGAGCTATCACCCGCACCACCACCAATCAGCAATTCTGGGCCCGTAATAGGCAGCAGGCCCGGGTGTGAATAGGTATCAGCCTTGTCTCCAGAACTCAGGTATAGAGCTCGATTTGGCTGTGATAGCGGCTGGAAACTGGTTTCTTTCTTAGCTTCTGCGTCGATATATACAGGATCACTCCAGGCCAATCGGAGGCATTGGGTGTGGGAGCTGGTCCAATTCGATACGTTCGAGTGTATGCAATTTGTAACCAATCAGATTAAGATATTTTATGAAGTTTACCTTTGGTATCGTGTTGCTTGGTCGAGTGGTGTCCACAGCTTTTCATGCCTAACCGGCAATTTTCAGCGTGTATACAAAGCCCATATAGCTACTATACTGTTTGTTTTGATTCAGGCGTAGGGAGGAAGAAAGACGATGAATGTGAAAAGGGGAAAGCTCTTTATTCAAAAGAAAGCACATACAAGTAGCTGACGTGACAAGAACACGTAACTCAGTATGAACAAAACGCTATAGCAAGTATTAAATCCCCAAGAGAGGTATCCAAAATTTGGTGGCACCGGGCTTGTCAATTAGAAGAAACCGAAACCCGGCCGTTAATTGCATAGACGTCCTAGTATGCGCGGCTGACAAGAACATGGTGCAGGCGGGGATAGTGGAGATTGATTGCCAAGCTAGCTCAATTATCCAGAGTCATATAGGTACAACAACACAACCCCTGTCGACATCAGAGTAAGGGTCTACGACCGGTATGCTTTCTTCTAGAACTCTTTCTTCAATATATAAATTATCTCCCAATTACTCTATATACGGATATCCTTGCTATGACCCCGCGCCCCTGAGAAACTTCTGCTGCGGTATACTACTCTACACTTTTGTTTCTTGAACAATTGCAATATGGGCACTTACTCTTCCGAGCAGGGAAACTTGTAATTGATCCTTTTTCCCGTGTTCGAAGCAATGGGCAGCTGTGGCATCACCGGCGGTAAGTCACAGGATATCACTCGCTCGCCAAGAACCTGACCGGTCCTAAGTGGTACAGAATCTCTTTGGGCGGATGAGAAATCTGGAGTCGAGGTGGCCGTGGAGATTATTGATGTGAATATGGGGAATCGATATGTAAAGACGGTATGTGTCGGTTTAAGATAAATTCTTAGGGCTGTTCTAGAGCAGTGGAGATTTACTGTATATACAAGGACACTCAATAATACGGTGGTCATACATGGTGATGGTGATGGTGATGGTGATGGTGATGGTGATGGTGATGGTGATGGTGGTGGTGGTGGTGGTGGTGGTGGTGATGATACACCTGGGAGGATAGGACACACCTAGTCCTAGCACACGTATTCCACATCACATGACATGCCTCAGGTGTCAAAGAGTAAATCAAGCAGCGATTACCATGCAAGTATATGGCGGAACTGGGGTATCCTAACTCTAAGTTGCTGTAGCAGAAGGCGGCCCTGAGTTCGAATCCCAGGTCGGGCGAGTTAGTACACACCACCATCGTGTGCTAATTCGCTGCAGTTTTTGCTGCCGAATTGGATTCTGTTTTTCTTTTTTGAGCATCGGCCTGCTCTTAATGCAGAGGTTTATTTATAGGCCGAATCCATTCCTGGCGGTTTATATCTAGCTAGCAGGTGACTGTGGTGGTGGTAGTGGTGGTAGTGGTGGTAGTTGACCATGGCCACTCCTACACCTGGATTCGGTGGGAGGATAGAACACACTTGATACTTGTCCTAGCATACGTACTCCACATCACATGACATGCCTCAGGTGTCAAAGAGTAAGTCAAGTAGCCATTATCATGCAAATATATGGCGGAACTGGGGTATCCTAACCCTAAGTTGCTGTAGCAGAAGACGGCCCTGAGTTCGAATCCCAGGTCGGGCGGGTTAGTACACACCACCATCGTGTGCTAATTCGCTGCAGTTTTTGCTGCCGAATTGGTTCCTTTTTTTTGAGCATTGTCTTGCTCTTAATGCAGAGATTTATCTATGGGGCGAATCTATTTCTGGCGATTTATATCTAGCTAGCAGGTGACTATGGTTCGAGTGGAGGAGCTACGGAGAGAGACCGTTTGGCCTCGGGAAGGAGTTGAAATGTGCCATCTTAGGAAAAAAATATGTAGCTCGAAGACAGAGCGGGTTAGAAAGGAGAGCAAATTACACTTCACTGCATTCTGGAGCACTGGGGGTTGGAATTCCTTCAGGAAGAAAGCTTACTCACATATTTTTACAAAATTCCTCGCCCTCACCTTTCTATGAAGGTTTCCGTACGCACTTTTCTCGGAAATCAAGGATGTTCTACATAATACTTGTAGACAGATGGATATCTTTATTTTCTAATCTATAACTGTTGAGACTGCTCCATGGTATACTTATAGGTCGGTTATCTTTTCTTTATGAACAATATCACCACAACACGAGGCACAATATTCGAGTTTATACTCTTGTTGCCTGATTGGAGTATAAAGATCTGTGTAGCCTGCGGCTAGATCCTGCAGGTATACACAAAGCAGCTCAGATCAAGTAGCATCTGTAGTTTGTATTCGTTCAAGGTTACTCGAGAAGGGTCCCTCGAGATGCTATATGAAGTATCGTCGAGTCCAACTCGGCCCTACTAATTACGAAAGACAAACTATATATAAATTACACCATATCTGAAGATCTAAGTATGTAGAGCGGAGTCTTGGTGATCATGACAAAAACGTCGGGCCCCTATAGCTTTACAATAGGGCATTAGAAACCCGTCAGAACAAACCACACAAGAATTTGTTCTGACAGATCTTTAATATCTACATGTATTGTTATGTACGTATCGAGGACTTGGCGTTTTTGTCACGATCGACTTTAAGGCTGGGCGGCGTATTATATCCAGCGGAATATACCACACAAAAATAGATTCCTCTGCGCTTGGGCCTGTCCCGTCTTCGCGGATGACTTAACCTCAAAACCACTCTCCTATTCCATCGAACTCAGCCCCGCTCACCATAACTAACCATCTTCATTTTATCAACTTGAGTCCTTATACACGGCGGAAACCAAAATTGCAGCTCATGACCGGGCAATCACCGCCAACTTGAGCACCCGTGCAGCCAAAGCTACACAACCTAATTAATTAACACGGCGATCGTCAATTGAAGAAGTTCCTCGGCCCCTAACCCTCCGAAAGAGCTTTCCACCAGCCGGCGGCCGAAACCATGAGAGCAAAGCAGTGGGGTTATGATGAACTTCTAGAGTACTCGCGCGTTTAGGCGCTTGATCGTAGAGGAATATTTCTCCTCAAGCAAGGACTGCTCACTCGCTCCATGAGGCCCCTCCAACTGAAATGTAGAGCTCCAACACGTGCACCTCGCAGTTGCAGAGAGGAACCCCTGAGGTTCAAGCCCAGGGGCTCTTTAGACTTATCGATACGCATTGCATATCTTATCGAAAGAAACGCCTTTTCCGCTCAAACAAATTGCCTGCTGCGCCCGCTTAGCTTGCTAGCCCCTTGTGGAGATTAAATTCTCCTTGAGGGTTCAACCGTGGCTCCTTGGCGTTCCGCGGATATTCGGTTCTCTCTCTCGGGGGGCGGCGTTTTGCACTTCACCAGCCAACATTGTCAATTTCAGAAGCTGAAGTCAGAAGAAGCTTGAGATGAGGTTAAAAAAAAGTGCCGTGCATATGTCTTGTTGACGGTCCTGCATGATCGGCAGCTTTCGCTTCACAGTTTCACTCAGGCGATGGCTTTCCTGCCAAGCGATCAAAGTTTCGGGAGTAATCATCATCTTAGTGGCTATATATATCGCTATGATCCCTCGGGCAGTGTCTGGGATGCTGCACAGTTATCTAAGATGATGAATCCTGTGGTGGTGAAGCTTGTCTGAAGCTGTTACTGTCTCCGTGTCAAGCTGCTGGCCTGTGCAGTTCAATTAAAGGCCCAAATGGGATAATAATAATGTCTTGGCACGGGGCCAGTTGAGCCGCGAGCCAAGAACTTTTATTGCTGACCGAAGCTTGAGAACATTCTCGCCCCAGGCACAGAAAAAGGGCGAAAAGACCACCTTTCAACTACCTCTCTTCGATCCCTTTCTCAATATCCTCATTTCTACTTCCTTTCATTCATTCGCCATCTGTATTAGTTATTGAGCAGGTTTCTATCTGCCTCGTCTTTTGATTTGATTCTGTTCTCTTCCCTCGTTCTGTTGAGGCTTCTACACTTTCCTTGTAGTCTCCTTTCGTGCCACCCACCAATCAATCGTCGGCTTTTAGATCGCGAAACTTGAATTCGCATATCCATCAATACAAAGATCATATCATCATAAGGAAGTCTCTCACGCAATACTAGCGAGCCATGGAGCGCGCGTACGCCAAACCAGGCGATGAGATTCTGCGCTTCTTCAACGTTGACCAGCGCACTGGTCTGAACGATGGACAAGTTAGAGCTGCAAGGTCGCGATATGGGAGAAATGGTAGGAAAAAACCCTTATCTGCCGTTTCTTCTGAATTTGCTAACGCTCTCATCACAACAGCTCTTCCCGAGGAGCCCCCAACACCTATATGGAAGCTCATATTGGAGCAGTTTAAGGATCAGTTAGTGATAATATTACTGGTATCTGCCGGTGTTTCATTTGTTCTAGCTATCATGGAGGATGGCGAGGGATTAACTGCGTTTGTGGACCCTGCGGTGGTAAGTCTAGCCCTTTTCGATTCAAGGGGTAGAAATGTGCTAATCGAGTCTTCTTTTAGATTCTCACAATCCTTGTCCTGAACGCTGTTGTCGGTGTCTCTCAAGAAAGTAGTGCTGAGAAGGCGATCGCCGCACTGAACGAATATTCTGCCAACGAAGCCAAGGTCGTCCGGAACGGGCATGTCAGCAAGATCCGCGCCGAAGAACTAGTCCCCGGTGACATTGTCGATATCGCTGTTGGAGACCGCATTCCCGCAGATTGCAGAGTTCTATCTATTCAAAGTAACAGTTTCCGCATTGACCAAGCCATTCTTACGGGTGAAAGTGAAAGTGTCAGCAAAGACGTGCACGAGGTAAACGATGAGAAGGCTGTCAAGCAAGATCAAGTAAACATGCTTTTCTCGGGAACCACTGTTACGGTTGGACACGCTAGAGCTATTGTAGTCTTGACTGGAAATTCGACTGCTATCGGTGATATCCACACCAGCATCACGTCTCAGATTTCGGAACCGACACCACTGAAACAAAAGTTGAACGACTTTGGAGATGTTTTGGCGAAGGTTATCATGATAATCTGCATCATTGTCTGGCTAATCAACATCGGAAACTTTAATGATGAAGCTCATGGCGGATGGTTGAAGGGAGCAATCTACTATCTTAAGATTGCTGTTTCTCTCGGTGTTGCTGCTATCCCGGAAGGTCTTGCTGTCGTTATCACTACCTGCCTTGCTCTAGGGACCCGTAAAATGGCCGCCAAGAATGCTGTTGTCAGAAGCTTGCCTTCAGTTGAAACTTTGGGAAGTTGTAGTGTTATCTGTTCCGATAAGACCGGAACCTTGACCACCAACCAAATGAGCGTATCCAGGGCCGTTGTCATCTCGGAATCCCAGACTGAGCTTGAGGATCTTATTATCGAAGGCACTAGCTTTTCACCTATTGGTACCATTAAGAATATCCACGGACATGCTTTGGAATCGGTCGCCGCCCACTCAGTTACAATTCGCAAGCTCGCGGAGGTCGCAGCAATGTGCAACGAGTCAGAAATTTCCTATGATTCCAAGACACAGACATTCTCGAACGTTGGTGAACCTACGGAAGGAGCTCTCAGAGTCTTGGTTGAAAAGATTGGCACCCCCGATCCGATTCTCAATCTCCAAAACTCACGCAAACCCCTCGGTCAACGTCTGGATGAAGCCAACAGGTACTATGAATCTCAATGCCCCAAGCTTGCCACATACGAGTTCTCCCGTGACAGGAAGAGCATGTCTGTCTTGTCCGGTGATCGCAACGGTCAGCGCCTGTTGGTTAAGGGAGCCCCGGAATCTGTCATGGAAAGATGCACCCATACATTCGTTGGATCAAGTGGCACTAGGGTTGCCCTTAGCCACAAGACTCGTGAACTTCTCAATACAAAACTCACCGAATACGCTTACATGGGTCTCCGTGTTATTGCCTTTGCCACTATCGACGACATCTCCGGGAACCCATTGACACGCTCGGCCAAAACCACCAGGGAGTACGCTCAACTCGAACAAAACATGACTTTCATCGGACTCGTTGGAATGTTAGATCCCCCTCGCCCGGAAGTCGCTGCATCAATCAAGAAATGTCGTGATGCTGGTATCCGCGTTGTCGTTATCACCGGAGACAACAAGCAAACTGCGGAAACTATCTGTCGTCAAATCGGAATTTTTGGAGAGCACGAAAACCTCACCGGCAAGAGCTACACTGGACGTGAATTCGACGCACTTAGTGATGCGGAACAACTTGAGGCCGCGAAAAGAGCCAGCTTGTTTTCTCGTACTGAACCCACCCACAAGTCAAAGTTGGTTGATCTTCTTCAGAACGCTGGCGAGGTTGTTGCTATGACTGGTGATGGTGTAAATGATGCTCCGGCTTTGAAGCGTGCGGATATTGGTGTCGCTATGGGAAGTGGAACTGATGTTGCCAAGTTGGCTGCTGATATGGTCCTCGCCGATGACAACTTCGCTACTATTGAGCTTGCTATCGAGGAGGGAAGGTCTATCTACAACAACACACAACAGTTCATCCGTTACCTGATTTCGTCCAACATCGGTGAGGTCGTATCAATCTTCTTGACTGCGGCAGCGGGCATGCCCGAAGCTCTTATCCCCGTTCAGCTTCTTTGGGTCAACTTGGTCACTGATGGTCTCCCCGCCACTGCTCTCTCCTTTAATCCTCCTGATCATGACATCATGCGCCGCCGCCCCCGTGGTCGCGATGAGGCCCTTGTCACTGGATGGCTTTTCTTCCGCTACATGGTTATTGGTGTTTATGTCGGTGCCGCTACAGTCTTTGGTTACGCTTGGTGGTTCATGTACAACACCGCGGGTCCCCAAATTACCTTCTACCAACTCTCTCACTTCCACCGATGCAGCGTCCAGTACCCCGAAATTGGCTGCGAGATGTTTAGCAACACTATGGCGAAGACAGCGAGCACTATGAGTTTGAGCATCTTGGTTGTTATTGAGATGTTTAACGCTATGAATGCCCTGTCATCAAGCGAAAGTTTACTCACCTTGCCGTTGTGGAAGAACATGAAGCTTGTGTATGCCATCACGTTGAGTATGGCATTGCACTTTGCACTGTTGTACACTCCTATCCTGCAGTCGCTTTTCTCAATTGTGCCCCTTAATGGACATGAGTGGAAGGCAGTTATCTATATTTCATTACCAGTAATGTAAGTTATCACCCCAATCCTTTCATAGCTATGGCCAGCTTGCTAATCGAGATGCGAATATAGTTTCATAGACGAAGCTCTTAAATTTGCAGAGCGGAGAATATATCTCACCGCCCCTGTCAACAAGCCAAAGAGCGAATAAAGTAATGTTCGGGCAGCAGATGACATGATTACATGTATCTTTATTGAATTTTTTATATTTCATTCTTTCTTCTAGACACTAGATATGGATGTTTAGCTAGGGCAATTCCCTCATATTTGTTTGTGAGGGTGTATAAACTGGATGGGACGGACGGTGTTGTATATCTAAAGGCATTGGATGAGGTGGCAGTGTTTACTGAGGAAAGTATTGTGGTGTTTGATTAGTTTGTAATATCAACAGTACCAGTCAAAAATTTTGCGAGCAAAACGAAATACATTTGACTAAACCGAAGAGGCTATGCTCAAGAGTAACCGAGAAAACCCAACAATACAACGCCACTACCGCTTTACGGGGGGACGATGTAGATATCCAGGCCAGCAGCATATGTGTATTCACACCGCATCACTCGCTCTCCAGCCTGCCCAGGTTTGGTTAGGCCGGGCCCATATAGCTCAAGCCACAAATAGCGGGGTTTAGGTAATCGGAGGGGAGGCTCGCCCTCCCAGCTTTGCTTGGCAACCAACGTTCTCCCCCGAATTCCGCAACGTGCTACACGTCAGTATCACCAACAGCTCCCCCCCACCGCATCAGCACCTCTCATTCCATCGCCGCCATCTCGCCCCCGTTCTCTCACACACCCCAGCTCGCCAGAAAAAATACTACAAAATGGTATGGCTCCCATCCCATCCCCGGAAGCTGGCTAGTGGGGCGGCGGAGGGAGGAAACTAATGAAAGCTTCCGTATAGTCGAACCCATTCTCGATAAACGGAGGTGCGGTCGTGGCTATGTAGGTGCTCTCCTTTGCTTGCTTGTGGAGCTAGCTAGCTAGCTAGCTCCTTGATGTGTGGCTGATGGATTGATGGATTGATGGATTGACGGATTGATGGATTGATGGATTGATGGATTGATGGATGGCTGATCTGATCTGATGGAATCGTGCGGCAGGGTCGGGAAGGACTGTGTAGCTATCGCTTGCGATCTGAGATTAGGAATGCAGGCTCTCACAGTCTCGAATGACTTTCCCAAGATCTTCAACTACGGCGACGTCTACCTCGGCCTCACCGGACTGGCCACCGATGTCACTACCGTGTATGTCCCCTCCCCCCGCCCTCCTGCTGTGTCCCCCCCCCCCCTATATCTGTGACTGATGAAGCCGTGGTGGTGTGCAGGTCCGAGATGTTCCGCTACAAGGTCAACATGTACCGGCTCCGCGAGGAGCGTGATATCGAGCCCGAGACAATGGCGAACCTTGTCTCGTCGTCGCTGTACGAGAAGCGCTTTGGGCCGTACTTTGTCAGCCCGGTGATTGCGGGGATCAACCAGCACTCGCAGAAGCCGTTTGTGTGTGGGTTTGACTCTATTGGGTATGTTCTCATTGTGTGCACTTTGGTTTCTTTTTTTTTGTTCTTGTTTTCGCCTTTGCTTCGGCGGGGAGGGTGTGGCGGGGGCTGACCGAGGTGCTGGGAGGGGGGGGATAGGTGCATCGATTTCGCAAAGGACTTTATCGTCAGCGGTACGGCGAGTGACCAGTTGTTTGGTACCTGCGAGAGCTTGTGGGAGCCGGATATGGTGAGTCTTTTTTTTTTCTTTCTTTTTTTTTTGCTGAGCTTCTGTGGAGTGTTGTGGGTGGGGGGTGCTGATTGTGCTGGTAGGAACCTGAGGATCTTTTCGAGACAATCTCGCAGGCGATGCTGAACTCTGTCGATCGCGATGCGCTGTCCGGTTGGGGTGCTCACGTATATGTTATCACGAAGGACAAGGTCGTCAAGAGACTGCTCAAGAGTACGTATCTCTCCATCTATGACATCTATGATGGTTTGGGGATTGGTGGACTAATGTGGCTTCGTTTGGGGGGGGTGCAGGTAGACAGGATTAGATGTGGATACCTTTTTCTGCTTTTCGGGAGAGAGCGCTTGTGTTTGTATGCTACAATAGATAATCACATCGCTTTAAGGATTCTACATTTGCTATCAATGTGTGTGTGTGTGGGCTTGATGTGTTTGACGAGCACCCAAGAGCCTAGAATTTATCCAGTTGGCAGTGCATGACGTGATGCCAGGAAACGAATCCATAGAGACCTAATTCCGTTGAATGAGTGATGTTTCATGAGGGGGATGATTTTCAGACAGAATCTGGATGCTGCGAGATCGAATTGGGGGGCTCGGGACGCCCCATCAGCTGCCCAAGAAAGCTGCAGGATTCCATATCGCCATAACGAAAGCTGCCCATTGAATGTTTGCACCCGCGGGGGGGCCCGCGGCTGATGAGGTCCGTTGCCAAGACCGAAGCTTCCATTCCGCTCCATGAGCCGCATGTCAGACAGAGCTCCCCTCATCTCAGACTAGGATCCGCATCACCAAGGGCGAGCCACAACCCCCCACCACCACTCGTCTTCCTTCACCGCTCGCCTTCACCAATTCACCATCAACATCACCACAGCCCAGCACGGTGCTCTATACTATCATCTCTACTTGCTAAAATACCAAACAACTACCAGCATCCAAATACCAAATCCCCAGATCACACCGCACTCTTGATACCCGCCCTCTTCCTCTTCTCTCCAGCCGCCTCCGAAATGGCCTCCAACGTCATCGTCCTCTACAACCAGCGGCGCCACCAGATCAAAGTCACGCCCACCCGCTCACTAAGCGACGTGCACACAGAGGCCTGCCAGAAATTCAACCTCGACCCACTAAAATACACCTTCAAGTTCGTCCCCATCCCCCCCAACCTCTTCTTCCCCCTTCTCCCCACTACTATCCCATCCAGCATACTAACTCAACTCCCCACCAGACGCGGCACCACCCCCCTCGACCTCTCCCTCCAAATCCGCTTCACCAACCTCGGCCCCGGCGCCAAGCTCGAGCTCATCCCCTCCCGCCCGCCCACCTCCCCGCTCACCATAGTCCTCCGCCTACAGTCCACCCCCCCACAAGAGCTCAGCGGCCAGTCGCCCCCCACCGCCACCCTCTGGTCCGTCCTCCGATCGTTTGAGGAGCGCCATGCCGGGCTAAACCTGACAGAGCGGTACGCCTCGAGCGCAACACTGGGCGCCGGCCGCCTGCTGTACGAGGTGCCAACCGTCCGCGTTGCAAATCGAGAGTTTGTGGGCGTGGTAGACATGCAGATGACGCTGATCGGGCTGGGGCTGCGGGAGGGAAGAGTTGCGATTGTGGTCGGCTGGAGGAGCTCGGAGGTGCCGCTGGAGGTGGCGCTGGAGGAGATTGAGAGCGTTGCGCCGCGGGGGGGGGCGGAGGAGGAGGTGCCTGTTGCGCTGCCGGCGCCGGTGCAGCCGGGGGCGTCGAGGGATGCGGTGAAGGAAGATACGGAGATGGGGGAGGCGCCGGCGCCGGCTGTGGAGGGTGCGTCTGTGGAGACGCCGGTCGGGGCGGATGCTGGTGCGTCTGTGGAGACGCCGGTCGGAGCGGATGCTGATGCAGAGGGTGTGCTGCAGGGCGACGAGAATACGCCGGCGTCGGGGGAGCTAGAGAAGCCGACGGTGTCGGTGTACCGGCCGTCTGACTCGCAGACCCTTGCCGCAGCGCAGAGTAAGATCCCCCCCCTTTTTTCTTCTGGGATATCCGTTGACGGCCGTGGATGGGTAGTCAACGTCCCCGAAACCGCCTACGAGATCGGTATCAACGAGGCAAAGATCATCCAGCACCACCTCAAGAAGGCCGCCATCGGGCGGCGTCTCCCCTCCGATAAGGAGATTGAAGAGAAGGAGGCCGCTGCGCTTGCCGTGGTCGAGAAGGTGCAGACTGTATGTGCCATCCTTGCTGCCCCAGTTTCTGGTTGAATGATCATTGACATGTAGGGTGTGTAGCTGGTGATCAAGGTCCGCTTTCCAGACGGGTACATCTCGGAGCAGACGCTCCAGGCAAAACACACCGGTACGCCACACCCTCCTCCCTTGTCTCTTTCGTGTATTTGGGACGCCGTCAGCTAACCAGTCTCTCAAAACCAGCCCAAGACCTCTACGACACTATCCGCACCACGCTCCGCCACCCCTTCGAGCCCTTCACGCTCGGTACCCCCCTCCCCTATCCCCCATTTTGCTCTACCAACCCCCACTAACAGCACCCATAGTGATCCCACCCCGCCTCTCCATCCCTGAATCCCGCCAGCGCCTCACCATCGACCTACGCATCCGCTCCGGCGCCACAGTACACCTGACCTGGGACCCCAGCGCGTCCAACGCGGCGCGCACCGAGCCCGCGCTCAACGACCAGTACCTCGACGCGTCGCGGGCGCTGCCGGACATGAAGCTGGCGCCGCAGGACGAGGAGGGCGCGGGGCTGGAGGTCGAGGGGTGGAAGGGCAAGGCACCCGAGAAGAGGCCGATGGACAGGGAGGCGAGGGAGAATAAGCTCAAGGCGCTGTTTGGGCTGGGGAAAGGGAGGAAGTAGAGTAGGGAGGGGGCGGGGTTGTTACTGGGGGGGGGGGGTTTCTTTTCTTTTTATTTTCTGGTTCTGGTTCTGATTTTGCGGGAGGGTAATATTAGTAGTAGGCGGTGTGGATCGCAGTGTTCCTGACGTGGTGTACCTACTGTTCTTCTGGTGATGTATTTGCTGTCCGGCATTCTAACTGACTGAAAGGCCTGGGAGAGCACAAATTAAACATTCCCAGAGATCTAGAGACGTACATGTATAAATCGGACATAGTATGTAGTACCTGCATGCCCTACATACATAACTTTGCACAAGGTGAGCATGTGTGTTGAAGGTTGCAGTTTAGAACGCCGGACCTCCCATAGCCTAGCGGTATTGGGGTACGGCCCCCAAGTCTATTCTGGAATTCAACGGTCTATAAACTTGTTTTGGGTCCCCTGGTTCTTGGTGTTTGTGGTGCTGTCTCTAGCCCAATTGCCCACCACCCCTTTGATCATTGACGGCTATCACCAATCACGTGCCCCTGCCATCTGCACCGTCAGTGGCTGAGCGCCACAGACCCTTCCTTACCCCACACACACACACACACCCGCACCCGCACCCGCCACAGCCCCTCGTCATTGGCCCACGACGAGGAGAGAAGCGAGCGACAGTCGCCTGCGCTGTGTACAAGTTATTTGCCGTTCCAGCACACGTTGCAGGTTTCACAGCTGGATCTTCCCCCCCCTGGCCTGCCTGGGCGTGCAAGAAGAAGAAAGTGGGCGGGCGAGAGAAAAGAGTGCTCCCACATCTCGCTGAGCTGGCTGCTGGCTGCGAGTGGGTGCTTGTTTAAATACCCGAGAGGAGGAGGAGGATACCACGCCCACAGAACTGCTCTACACCTTCTGCCTGCCCACACTCTGCCTACATAGAAATTGCATACATACATACATCTATACCTACATCATACTTGCCTTTGTCCACTCCCCTTCCCCAGACTATATATCCACCTCACTATACTACCCAGCATCATGTCGCCTGGTGAGTGCCGCCCAGAAACCTACCGCTTGATCATTACCCACTGACAATGCCCGTGAACAGGTGCAGCAATCGACTACTGTGAGCACTCTCCACCTTCTGATGCCGCCCTGGTATCTCCCAGCTAACACACCCAGACGAGATCCTCAGCGTCGCCCCAACCGCCACGCAGCAGCAGGTCCGCGAGGCCTATAAACGGTTCCTCCCCCCCCTCCCCCCCCTCTCTCTCCCTCTCCCCACCACTACAAGCAGAAATGAAACCCCCACCCCACTAACACCCCGTTCCCCTCCCCCCATCACAGCGCCGCGCTCCAATCCCACCCCGACCGCGTCTCACACACCGACCCCAGCCGCGCCGCGCGCACAAAAAAGTTCCAACAAGTCAACGACGCCTACTACACGCTCAGCGACCCCGGCCGCCGCCGCGACTACGACGCCACCCGTGCCTACCAGCGCGCCAACAGCCCCCTCCACACGCCGCCGCCGCCGCACCCCGACGCCCACTGGGAAGACGCCCAGTTCAGCGATGTGTTTGAAGAGATGATGCGCGACGAGGGCTTTGCCGCCGGCGGCGGCGGCGAAGCCACCGCCACGGCGCCCCGCGGCGGAAAGTCGCTCTGGGGCATTGTGGGCGGCCTCAGCGGCGGCGCGCTCGGCTTCATTGTGGCGAATGTGCCGGGGCTGGTGGCGGGGGCTGTGGCGGGGAACCGCTTGGGCGCTGTGCGCGATGCAAAGGGGAAGAGCGTGTATGAGGTGTTCCAGGAGCTGCCGCAGAGCGACCGTGCAAAGGTGGGGATTACCCTGGTGTTTTTTGGGATGGGGTTTTGGGGTGGGCTGACGTGTGAGGTCGGGGTCGCGGTGTATAGTTGTTATCGGATCTTGCGTCGAGGGTGTTGGCGCACGCGGTCGGTTAAGAGGTGATCTCTATTCTTTTTTTTTCTTCTTCTTTCTTCTTTGCTTTCTTTCACGGTCTCTTTGCTCTGCCTCTGCGGGGGGTCCCTCTGCTTGCTTCTTGCTTGCTTACGCGCGTGGCGAGAGAAGGTTGGTTTACAGCTTCTGCTTGTTCCTGCTTTGTCGTCGCTTGGTGGGGCGGGGGTGTACTCGATGAGGGCGTGAGGGACTCGATCGATAGCTCGGTGGCCTGGGAGGGTATTTCTATTTTTATTTTCAATTCCATTCTGGCGGTGTTTTTCTTTTTCTGTTTTTTTTGTTGATAATTTCAATGCCATGAGTATATGCGCCAACGCTCGGTTACAAACGATGATATCCATGCATTCCCACTTGCCAATAGTATGTTGTGTGTATGCGTGAGGTCCTAATTATTCCTGTAGTCGGTTCGTTTCGGTGCTTGACGCTCTGCCATTCTTTTGTTTAGTTAGTGAGGGCGTGGATTGTAGATGTATATATGGGTTCTGCGTGGACGTACTGCTGTGGTTAGTGTAAGGTGCATAAAGATGCTACAACTAACAGGCTCATTAATGTCATTCTATCAGATCTACCCTTTGCACTATAACGATAACCAGGGCTGGCCCTGATTCCAAGTTCCACAAGATATGTAGCTGGTAATCGCCGCACTCATTGCGGTGAAAATACACCCTACATTATTCAGCTCATAGCATGTGCACGGTCCAGTGATGCTATACACCGCGAGACTTCTCTCATGCTCAGGAAGTCAACCAAGCAGCCTTATTGATAACTCGCAACCTCCTGTGCCCTCTTGACACCAGTCCTTATACCTACCTGCCAGTGGTGCAGGAATGCACATAGTATATCAACAGAAAACCGGCTAGGCTCAGGCCGGCTCCCGCAATCGCAATCAATGTGTCTGTCTAGATGCCCCGGCTGGTTATATTTTCCAACACACTGCTTTATATATAGCCGGGCGTTGATCTCATATATAGCACACGCACGCACGCACGCACGCACTTGGTGATGGCTCTATATCCACAGCACTACACCACCGAGCCCAGGAGTTTAAAGCAGTCTTGAATTCATGTCAGGAAGTGCTGCGGGCAGCCGGTTGGTGGCACGGTGCACCCGCAGGCCCATGCCCACAACCAATGTATGCACTTTGATGTCCCAATTGTTTAATGTTTCTGTTCTGGACGGCCAAGGTCGCGTCGGCGGGCTCTCACATTGTGCCCGGCTCTCGCCACGCTGTAGGGTATGGGCAAAGTCTCGCTAGCTAGCTAGTACGTATGTACAACTCGATCCAGATTGGTATAATATTGTCCTGCCTGGGAGAGACATGTAGTACAGCGCTCCCACCTACTCATATTCCCCAGCAACAAACAAACCTCAAGGGTATAGGTAAAGCCTTCTCGCGGCCGTAAGTGGTGGTTGGGCCGGTGCGTTGATGATGGAGAATTAAACGATTTCACGATATAGCTATGTATATATTGCGGGTTGTCAAAAACAATGGGGGCGCAATGGGAATGAGCACCGCAACCACAAGCCACCAAGCTAGCCCCCGCCACCAACGAACGACGATACAGGATGAATGTATATTTGAGCCTCTTATGGTCTTTGTTATCATTTGCCGTATTTATGGCCTCTTTGTGGTCAGTTGTGGTTGAGAAATCATTACATTGAAGTCTGTTAATGCGTCCCATTGTTTTTGGCAAGTCGCAATATATATATATTGGTGTTTGAGACCCCTCTCTATTAGAGGTCTAGATCTTGCTCGGATGCAGCATATGCGTGATGATGATAGTAAATTTTATAGGCTCTATAAGAAGGCTAGCCACATATTCGCTGCAAGGTTATTCAGATGCTCACAGCGTAGGTGGCTCGCACATGCATGCATCATGGGATATCACTCGCGCCAAGCCCTAGGCGTCTACGCTACTAAACTTTGAATGATGTCGAATTCGAACTACAAGTACGGTCTCGATCTCATATGCTGTCCAGTTGTGGATACAAATGGACATATATGGGCTCTCCGTGTGGCTTGTCATGCAAAAGGGCCCATTTTCTCTGGGAGATCATCAGTTTATGAAGTACGATAATTAATTTCAACCGTCCGCGAGTTCAAGCATAAATTATAAAGCATGCGATCTAATTAGTTCCAAAAGCAACACCCAGCGGAGGGTGCAAAACATGCAATCTAGTCCAACCATCCAGAAACACAAAAACCCTCTTCAGACCAAGTCCAAAAACGTACACCCCAACACCCATCAATCCCATCGCCGCACGTACATGTAACCTAATGTCCCCTCCACAAGCTCCTATGCACATCCAACACCCACAGCCCCCTCAACCTCCCCAAACTGCCCACAATCTCCTCCCCAACCTTCCCCGCACCCCACACTCCCGGCGGCATATGCGCCCCGCTCACCACCGGCACCGGCACTACCTCCTCCCCCATCACCTCCTCCCCGCACACATACTCAAACCCCCCGACCATCACCGCATCCCACATCTCCTCCCCCGCCGCCGCCACCGGCTCACACAGCCGCGGCACAAACTTCAGCCACTCCCACATCGGCGCCAAATAGCGCACCTCCTCCGGACACTCTTCAACACCCTTGATATACTCGCGCGCCCACACAGCATACTCCCCTTCCGCGCTCCCTGCCACCACCGCCGCATGCGCCCGCTCATCACCCACCCGCGAGAACAGCATAGTCCAGTAGTTCAGCCACGCCCTTTCGATCCTTACATGCCGCTTCTGCGACAGCCCCGCCAGCGGCAGCAGCGCCGGCCCCTGCCACTCCAGCGAGAGATCAACCAGCGCAAATACGCCGTCCGAGTCGGAGTCGGGGTCGTACTCGGGAAACACCAGTGTGTTCCACCGCCCCAGCATGTCCGGGAACATGTTTCCGCAGCCCTGCGGCATGCGCCGTGTCTCTTCCAGAAACACGGGCTTCCAGATGCGCAGTTGGTGGAGGTAGCTCTCGAGTTGGATGGCCTCGTTTATGCCGATCCTGCTGCCGCCGGAGAGGATGCCGGTGGTCCGCGCGGTGGCCGGAGTGAGTCTCGGGGGTGGGCTTTTCGATATTAGCCGCTGCATGTCGCCCTGGGCTTTGAGGAGCGCGTGGAAGTGGGGTGTGAGGGAGGGTGTGAGTTCGGTCGCGGCAATTGACTCGCAGATGTCGAATTGGTAGCATATGATGGTCTCGCGAAGGCGCGTGGTGTTGGTGTTGTGTAGGGCGGAGAGGAGGGCTGTGAGGGAGGTGAAGGAGATGAGATTTTGGAAGATTTGGATGAGGAGCTCGGGGGAGAGGTCTTTTAGGGAGGTAGGTTGTGTGGGCATTGTGGTTTATTTGGGTGATGTTGATGTTATTGGTGTGACTGGTGTTATTGATGTTTCGATTTTACTGATATTACTAATGTTGGTGTATAAATGCAGATTAGAACTCTTACTGATGATAGAGCGAGATATATGCCGGAGCTTACGAGCTTTATATAGCTTATATATAGATCCAATATATCGTGGGAATCATCTTGGAGATGTTTATGGTTGAATTGGATTTCAAAAATCAAGCGAGTGATATCTCATG
Organism: Morchella sp. 2018-W38C; assembly: GCA_024713705.1. Taxonomy (NCBI): domain Eukaryota; kingdom Fungi; phylum Ascomycota; class Pezizomycetes; order Pezizales; family Morchellaceae; genus Morchella; species Morchella sp. 2018-W38C. The sequence continues at coordinate 848,316 of JAMJEX010000021.1, read as the reverse complement.
CTTGATACTTTTTTTGAAACTTTCGCTACCGACTGTAATTTTCAAGATAGGTAGCGTTTTTGCAGTATGCTTAACACAGGACCTCCACTCAGAACTAGATAGGACTCTAGAGCCATAATTGAGAAATCAAGCCTGCGGAAAGCTACACACACCGTGCATCACGGCATCTCAAAGCTACCGGCTGATGTCAATATTCAATTAAGGTATGTATTTTTTATAATCAGTGGAGATGGAGCAGCTCCTGGGAGCTCTCAGCCAACCACCGGCGCATCTCCCCAGTGCAAGAACCACTGTTCCCTTACACCACGACAGATCTATAATTCCGTATTCATAGTCCAACAACCCTCTATCACACCAAATCTAGCCAGTATGCTAGAATTGATCAATCCCTTTTGTCTATATCACTTATCCAAGGAAATAAATTATTGTGAGCCTGGATCATGAGATATCACTTGCCGATAAATTTGTCGCGCAGCTCTTATTTTTCGAGCCTGATGCGTTTGTGGATAGCCAGTTGAGGCTTTATGGTAGGACGAGGGTCCCTTTGTATTGGTGTACGTGTTCTTAGCTCTATTTAAGTTGAGGATAGGCTAATTTCGAGACACTTGTACGCCCGCCTCCCTTCTATCTTGTTTTCTTTTGTTCTTATAATTCATAAAGTATACACTGAATTGATCTCTTGTACCTAGATATTGTGGGTTATGATCTATGGTTCCTTGAGACTTCTTAGACTGCAGCCTGGGGACTATATCCTTGTTTCTTCAAGCCTAGCGAAGATCAACGGTCCATAGCCTAAAAGGCATTTTTTTCCTTGTTTTTATTCGATCCAGCGAGGAGTATCGGACTCAACTATAAAGTCACCTATCTATTTCTTGTCGAAAAACAAGAGCGGTCCAAGGTAAACCTAGAGATACCGAACCCTCCGTGAAAGCTAAAGTAACTGTACAGACCATTGGTCATATAAGTCGACTAATGTAATTTTGAATTCTGTTCTCTTTGAACTCGAGTTTGTGGCGGTGAGCAAGTGTGGAACTGTGGACATAGCTCTTTTCTTTCTTTCCAGCTCGAACTTTGTGACGAGGGAACAAGTAGTTCCTTAATGCTGCTCTCCAAGACGCAACTCATGAACTGCATCTAACAATGGATACGCACTTATTCCGGTCATGATATTGCTAGATAGTGGTGGGCACGAGACAAGTTGTCTTGGTCTTGAGCCCTTGAAGAAGACGAGACGAGACCATGTCCGGAGGTGTTGGGATAAGTCTCGAGACTTCTTGGCTTTTTTTTCCCTCACATACATAAATTTCCCAGCCCCAGCTCAAAAAATAGGAAGAAAACAAAATTCATTAGCATAATTGCAGTGCTTTCTCAGCCCTGTGGTCACATGACGAAAAGCCCCGAGATTTTCAAGACTCGGTCGAAAGAATACAAGCCGAGACGAGACTTGGAGAAGTCTCGTTTCGTCTCGTCTCGTCGCTCACATCACCACTGCTGGAGCTGTGTAACAAAACAAGTGATCCTGCATTAGTTCATGTCGGGCACGTAGATGTTTCCAACTCCTGTATCTTACATGCAGAGCATGTCGAGGTATACGGAGTATTTACTCTACTCAAGATCTGAGTAAAGGAGAGCGCTAGTTGGTAGTTGGTACGCAACAATTCTAACCCGTTTCACACTCTCTCGCGGTTACCCGTAACGATCTCCGACAGGGTTCTCACCCGGCGCCAAGAGCACGGGTCCGGCAACCAACGGCGCGGACAAGATTCCTTAAATCTAGGAAGCGCTACAGGAGTTGGTTAGATGCATGTGAGTGTCGTTTTACAAAACCCCCCCTGTTGATAGAGCGCTATAGGAACTCAAGATATATGCATGCATACAAAGGGATTCAAAATAAAGACGGTCTCTCTTTGTGAATAGAACCGGGGACCTTTATGACGTCGAAGTCAGACCCTTGAGATATACCGACCTCTGCAAGCTTTCTGCACAGCCTTGTACCTACTGCAAGCGGGAGCAACTAAACTAATCAAGCATAACGTCAATAAAACCTCACAGATACAGGTCCCCCTATAAATACCTAAAGACCAACCACTTCCACACTTACATCCCCAAACATACATCTACAAACATATCCATGAGTTCGCTACCCACAACCGGAGGTTTCCTCCCATTGCAACAGCCAGATGCGCTACTACCACAGCGGAATCGCACTCTCCCAGCACTCATGATCCTCGGTAATGAATCGCATAGTTCAATCAATCATGGACATGTCCGTCGCCCAAGCATCACGGCTCTGCAGAATCCTCATATGAGGTATATGCGCTTAATCGGGAATAACAATCCGAGGTATCAATGGGAGCGGTATAGAAAATCGCCTTTAGAATTAAAGCAAATGAAAAAGAAAATGTGAGTCACACAATTTATCTTTTTAAATAATTATAATTTGAGGAGAAATAAGCTTACATATTGGCGTTTCTGTCTCAGTCGAGAGTATTATGAGAGGACCAATTCATTAATTGATCGATATATCTACATCGATGGCCTACTGGATTCAACACTCCCACGAGATTTGTTGCAGACTTATAATCCGGTTAGTGCTCCTATCTATAAAACAGCACTCCGACCTGCAGATTTCTTGTTTCAAATAGGAGCATGCCAGTTTAGTTTATCTCACTCAATTTTCTATTCCCTCTGACACACTTCAGCCGGAAACAATCCAAGAAATATCTCCGGTATCCTCTTCCGACGCCAACCCGCACCAAGGGTACGATTCTACTCCCGACGCACCACCACCCATGAAGAAACGGCCAAGCTACCTCTACAAAATTGCAGATGAGGAATCCCCATTACTCGGTGATGAAGTAGGAAGCGGGGGAAGCGGAAGCGCTGAGAACATGGCTAAGGTTGTGTAAGTTATGAATGCGCTCCTTCTGTAGAGATAATTATATAGGGGCTGACAGAGTTCGGCAGGAAATTCGCAATTTATCTCAACCTGTTGGCAAATACGTTGCTACTGATATCGAAGATTCTGGTAGCCATTATGACGAATTCGTTGTCCGTGCTTGCTAGTTTGGTAGATGGTGCGTATATATGGGCAATCTGTTCACAGTGTTAATAGAGGAGAGAATACCTGTTTCTAACTAACCTGCAGCTGCGCTGGACTTTCTCAGTACTGCCATTGTTTGGACTACCACCACGTAAATCCCCTCACCACCCATCACTCGCACCCCAAACTGACCTCCCATAGCCTCATTGAACGCCGCGACAAGTACCTCTACCCCGTAGGCCGTTCCCGCCTCGAACCCATAGGCGTTCTCGTCTTCTCCATCATCATGATCGTGTCATTCCTTCAAGTAGGCCTGACCTCCCTCCAGCACCTCATCACTCCGGCCACCCACGCTATAGTTCGCCTCACCCCCAGTGCCATCACAATCATGCTTAGCACTATCGTGATTAAAACCCTCTGCTTCCTCTGGTGCCGCTCCGTGCGCAACTCTTCCGTGCAAGCCCTCGCAGCCGACGCCGTCACCGATGTCGTTTTCAATTTTTTCTCCATTCTATTTCCTCTGCTTGGGACATGGCTGGAGCTGTGGTGGCTTGACGCCCTCGGCGGTGCCCTGCTGTCGACATATGTCATTATCTCCTGGGCGGGGATCGGTCTGGATCATGTAGAAAACCTGACGGGCGCCGCGGCATCCGGAGATGAGAGAAATGTACTGCTATATATGGCCATGAGGTTTGCAAAGAGCATCAAGGCGATCACGAGTGTTAATGCGTACAGGAACGGGGATTTGTTGAACGTAGAAGTGGACATAGTCCTTGATGAGGGGTTAGGACTGAAGGATAGCCATGATTTGGGAGAGAGTTTACAGTATGTGATTGAGAGCCTAGGTGTTGTTGATAGAGCTTTGTGAGTTCCCCTTTGTTCGCTTGAAGTGATGCGTAGGGAGTGCTGACTATAGCAGTGTACATTTGGATTATGATTCAACGAATCCACCGGGGCATCTTAGATGAGGATACGGAGGTGAAAGTGAAGGTGTCTGAATAGTAACCGCTTTCTTCCCTGGAATATATCCAGTATCAATAGCGGGTAGGTTTTTTACTTGATCTTTTAAGGAAATTTCTTATATTATGGAGTTAGTAGACTGGATAGTTGAAGTATGAAGATGCACATAAATACCGAGATAACATTTATCTAGGTGCATGCAATACAGTCTTGCTCATCGCGATCAGGAAACGTTTCTATTGGTAGTAGTACACAACCTCAAGCAAAGAGACCATAACATAGACGAGAGAGAGTCACCTCTACATCTATCATCTAGGACACGGAGAGAATGAAGCAAGAAAATCACAGCTTTCAAGTTTAGTTTGTTAGAGTGGTTTTAAACCTCTGATACAGTGTGGAAATGATGACTACAAGTAGGCGACACCGCCCTATCTTTTCCTTACCCCCACCTTCACTTATCTTTCGAAACAGCACTTGCCATCTCCTATGGACGTTCAAACCATCTTTGGCCTTTAGCCTCTATTTATATGCGGAGTATCAACTTGAATCAGTCCCAAATCTAGGGACATAGCTCCTGGTTCATGATGTAATTATAAGTCAATTTTCGCTATGGCAAGGATCATCAAGACTACAGATTCCCCTGATATCTAGCATAGCGCAAGCAGAACCCTTTACTTCCTACCAAATATTGATTTTATTTAAAACATAAGTGATATCAGCTTGGGTCTTACTCTTATTCGGCGAAGGGCTAACATGCTTTCTTGGATTGGGGATTGTAGCATATTGAAGGAGACGCGAGACTTGGCAGCTCTTTCTAATGGCTTGTTGCCCACGTTTTGTCCAGGCCCCAACGCCAGCTCGAGTCTCGTCGCCCTTCTTTTCCACTCTCCTCCGCACCACTCTACATGTATACTTTGCTTGCATTTACAGAACATTGTTCCCGGGTGGGAACCTTATCATAGTCTGCTTGCTTGAACAGCAACAAAATTGGGCCTCAGAGCTTCCTGAGGGGTGGGTGGGTTTTATTGACCCCTAGCTTTGACCAAAAACATAATAAAGTAGGCTTAATAATGTAGCAGTGGTCTGTGAAATGTGGCAACTGTTCCACGATAATAACCATGCGGTATCTAGATTAGTTAGACTGTGAGGTACAGAAGTAGCCCTGAATCCGGGCAGAGATGTTGGATCGGCTAGTTTATCGATTAAAAGCATGGCCAAACGAGATATCGTTCTTCAGAGGATAAAAGAGCTCAATTGCTAAAAAAAAAAAAGAGAGAGAGAGAGAGAGAGAAAGAGAGAGAGAGAGAGAGAAAGAGAGAGAGAGAGAAAGAGAGAGAGAGAGAAGTTTCCCGGCGCCCGTCCATACTACGCACTCCACCTATACCGCGTCCTGGGAGATATAAAGCACTAATCCACGCCTCAATTAGTGTTCCTCTTATGATTACCACACAAAGCCACACTAGGAGAAGGAAGGACAAACCGTTATTCCCCCGAATAAAGACATCTCCATACTTATTTCTAACCTCCCCATTGACGTACTCCACGGTCTTCTCGAGCGCGATGTTCATATAACCGTCTACGGACGAAAGCTCGCCTATAATTGTCAACCTTCCTGCTTGCGACTCCCGCCATGTAGCCTAGTGTAATGCCAACCTCGATATTCGACTCCCGAGTTCAGCTTCACGGTGATGGGCGCACCGATAATCTCCTGGAGGAAACTGGAAGGGTCAGAGGTAGCTACGTCGGAGGGGCCGTTCTCGGTCATTTTATCGGGTGGTTGTAGATAGAGGGAGTATTGGGTTGAGGAGGGGGGTGGTTGAACGGAGGTGATGTTGCTGGTGTGGGGTGAGGCTCAAGGTGGGATGGCTTAGTGTATGCTTGGCATAAATCATCAGTGGTCACTCGAAATATGCTCCGGGAAGAAACCAAACCTTCGATACCGCAATTACTCACGGTCGAAGCAGAATCAATGGAAGAAATAAATGCTTCGAAACCACCCTCTATATCGGTAGTCGCTCGAACATTGTGGCCATGAATAGTATGGAGTCACGGCTGGTTAGTAGAGTCGTAGTGGACGGAAGTTCGATTTATACAAAATAAAAGTATCAGTCGGAGAAACCTCTCGGTAGTGTGATCAAACACGCGCGAGATGTCAAACCAGAACATGTCTTGGCGTGCTACCCCCCAAACCACAGCGTTCGAAAATAACATTCAGTCGGGGTACAGAAGTTTTGGTAATTTTTGGTTGCCGTTGCAACACAAAATTTGTATGGGGACACCATACAAAACCAGAAACACCCAGATCATCGCTTTAAAGATTGGAGGGCACATGCCTGAAGGGACACAAAATTCTAGAATTCTATAAGCTCCATCTTGAGACAATTTCCAACTGTCCTTGAAGGGTTACGATTTTTTTTATGAGATTGGGTGGTTGTTTCGGGCAGCCCAATTGCAACATGGCTACTTTCGCTGTAAAAAGGGTATATTACCAAAACTTTTGTCCTAGTACTATACATGTAGAACTCCACCATTTAGGAGTGTTAGAATCCGAATAACTTTATAACCGTCCCTAGACAGCGAATTGATAATTACAACTTATGTAAAGCAGGGGTGGACCGGCTTCGGCGTATCAGGACTTATCTCTTGCCTTTTACCAGAGATAACCATGCGTACGAGCACTAGCGGTCCTTACGCAATCTTTGGGAACCATCAGCGAAAGCGACGTCCGTTCGAACCTTTCTCCTTTCATTTACCTTTTAATGCAAGGCAGACCTCACGAGTGATAACCCATGATTCACATGAATTCCTGCTCGACCGTAGACAGGCTCTAACCCCCCTATTTGATTACTACAGTCTCCTGATTCAATATTATTGGAATATGGATGGGTCAGAGATTTGTGCCTATTGCTACATGATCTCAAGTTTTCCATGCCCTTGGCCTTGCAGTTGATGTCAATCCATGGCCACGGTATCCTGGATAAGTGAGCAGAAAGGCTTGGCGGTTCAATTTCGCAGTCAAATAAGAAATTTACAGCTCAAGCCAGACTGCTGTATTCCGGACTACGGAGTACTGTGGTTTATATCATGAGCCATACGAATCAGCATGCATGCACCACGGTTTACGTGTCTCTAAAGCCGAGGACCATCACAAACGCCTAAATCCGTACCTAAGCCCTTGATCCTTCCCTCTCTCCATACAATCGCTAGTCTGTGCAGGTCTTACGCGGCAAGGCTGCAAAGCTATATGGCTACAGCTGTAAATACGAGGCCCTCAAATATGGGATCTCAACGTCTGCACTTCCGCTATCACTCTTGATAACTCCACTCTCTATTGGTTTACCTGGCTTTAATATATATGTCTAGACTATTATTATGAACACATGTAGCTCTCGAGCTTCGTTGCATGACGCATCACTCGCTTCTTCCCAACCACTCGACCAACTTATCTTATCTACAGCGCGAGGTAAAAAGTGAAGGCAGGCAACCATAAACACACCAAAAATGCTACTTTTCGGCATGGCCATAGACCACCAATTATCATGAATAATCCCCGAGAATTGGAAAAGTATATTTCTTGCATGTCAAGAATTGCCCTATCAGCTCAATTAAACTATTATGCCTCTAGCATGAGCTGTGTTGATTTCATTGCGTTGAGTTACCAAAAAACACGCCAAGACCACATATTTGTATGGGATGTAGCCGAATTTCCAAATTGCTCTACTTCTAGCTCCCTTTTAGATTAAATTTGATACCCAAAGTCTTACTCTATAAAGTCTTGTTGATTCCTGATTGCAATTGGGATGAGTGTTTTCGTTCTGTTTAAGCTAATTTTGGTTGCCTGCCTTCACTTTTTACCTCGCGCTGTACAGCTTGTGGTAAGATTATAGTAGAAATATGGGAGGAATCCTATTGGCTTGACCAGCCATACAAACCCTGTTTTTAGACCCCTGTTTCTACAATAATTTTGCCTCTCGCTGTACAATCGCTATCGGTACCTGCATGCAGCAAACCATCACATCTACTACAAACGCACAAAGCACAAACACCTAGGGAAACTGCATGATCCTACTTCTTGTAGGATAGTCGACATCAACCAATCATACACGCCCCCCCCCCCCCACCCCCGGCTCGACGACCATAGTATAAAATTAAATAAATCACGGGTACAGTGCAGTTACTTTTGTCTTATCATGGCATCAGCAGACAGAGGTTCTTTGAGTCCGCAGGCGTACTACAGCCAAAACTCGAAAAATTGGCTATCTCCGCCCAGGGGTTATCTCTAAAACGATTGGCTGAAGGGTATCGATCAGCATTAGAAGTATCCGTTTGTAGCAAGTTTGATAGCGTATTCGTACTGTTAGTAGAAGGCACTGCGATTCTGCTACTAATGGGAACACAGAGCGAGTATACAAACACATCGAATGGATGCCGGAAATTAACGCCGCATAAGATCCAAGCTTAAACTACTACTATCATAACCATGAACATCTACACGTAGCACAGGAATCTCTTTTAATTCATCACTAGACTTGCTACCGTGTCACCGCCCACCCCACAACTGAACAAGCTGAATTTATGTACCAACAGTGGAGGCCATACACAACACACAATACAGCAAGAACAAAAGACTCAATTAATAATTACTCAAGGGCCGTTAATCCCCTACATTCTGACAGTTAACCTATAAGACAAACATGGCGACACCCGCCGCTGCCGCCATCAATCCCGACCCGGCCACGACGTGTCCTGCGGCATTCGAGCTCTGGGACGCTGCACTACCAGTCGACGTGGGAGTGGAAGTGGAAGTGGAAGTGGTGCCAGTGGTGGTCGCCGAAACACTCCCGCTACTCCCCGACGGCGTCGCAGTAGCACTTGCCAAGACGTCTGATGAGATGGTGACGCTATAGGCACCGCAGAGAGTCTGTGCCAGGGTAACGAGGCCTTTTTACGCGTGTTAGATGTGGCTCAGAATGTGGGGGGCGGGTGGGGGAGACATACTGTCTTGGTCGGTCTGGCTAGGGCAGGCGGGCCTAACGCAATCGGCTAGAGAGCTAAGCCAGGTATTGCTTCTACACCAACAGGCATAATCTGTAGCAGCGCAGCCATCGGGAGATGAGTTCATTACGCAGGGGAGCTGTTGAGGAGGGGGTGTAATGTCAGAATATCTTGCTACCCTCTCTCTCTCTCTCTGGTAGGGTTGGGCCACTTACAGCACAGGAGGGGACATCGCTGATATCTATACTTTGAGCAGCGGCAAAGCCAGCAGCGACGAAGATAGAAGCAAAGATTGAAGCCTTCATGTTGGAATTGGTTTATGTATTGAATGTGCGGTGATTAGGTGAAAGGGTGAGTGTATGTGATTGCGAGCGTGAGGATGGGAAAAGAAGGGGCAGCGACGTCTGCTTTTGAAGTCAGTTCCAAGCATACTCGCCTGCAGCCATAGGCAGGGGATTTTAAGCTATGATCCATGCCCATGCAATCCACCCACCTAGTCACACCCGAGTTTACTCAGTGCTTGCATTTCCACGCACAGGGGTGGGTAACATTCGAGTTCGAAAGATGGCAGTGCACAAAGGACAAAATGATACTCTATGATACGAATGTTATCTCTTGGACACTACGTTCTACAGTCGCTAACCTAGTGACGGCGGATCCTGTCCGATGGTTGTGTTTGCAGTAATTTACATGCTATTGGCCTCAAATATCCCTGACCGCCATCAGACAGGATCCGCCTTCACCCTGTGAGTGACTGTACTTGGTGCTCACATTTGATAGAGTAATCTCTACCCAGAAGTGTGTTTCTGAAGGGTCCATAAATACGTGCCGCCCAAAATCACCCTTCTGGCAAAGTTGTCAAGCGGCGTAGTAGAGGCACGCATTTTTTCATAAAACGCAACACAACAAACGCTGAATTTCTTGGGAATAATGGCAGAGGTGAGTTGGCGAGCTAGCAACGGCCGGCGGTCCCTCGGTCGGTCGGTCTTTACTTCTCGTTGCGGTTGAAGTGGTGATCTGCTTGTTGATCTGAAGGTTCCAAGGTCACGCTAGAGTTCGGATGCGTGGAGCAAGCGGGGATCTGCCTACACTAATGGGAAGTTCCCTACAATTGGGACGGAGAGGTGTTCCAAGTTCAATACCTAGCCGATTGATTGACAGGAGAGACCTTTAGAGTAACGTAGGGTGTCTAAAGTACCTAAGTTGCTTCTCCACGGCACTTTATTTTGACGTGTGGTGGTCCTGGTGGAGGTGGGTGCTCTAAAGATAGACCTCCTAGTTGCAGCACAGCCCGACCGACAGCCATGAGGAGATGCCCAAGATGCACGATTGTAGAGAATAATGCTACAGAGTAGTACGTATGCATTTTCTTGGTGTTTGCGATGGTCGGACCATGCCATGACATCTTTTTCGTGGTGCCCGTGGTTTTGGTTTTGGTTTTGGTTGTGTCTCAGAATGGAGGGAGGATGAGATGAATGGCCTATCGATTTGAGGGTACAATTGCGACGGTTGGTACGGATTGGCTCCTCTACCTACCGTATTGTGCTACTGCGACTCTACTGTAATAACTACTCTAATTATCATAGAGGGTAAACACACTTGCTGTAGATTCCTAGAGTAGGTACATGTGTCGCAAATAACTCCACAACAGTGCTGAACCTCACAACCTCCCAACCCCCCGACGTGTTCAGCCCGCAATTCCCTCTCTCTCTCTCTGTCTCCCTCTCTCGCAGAAGAGACATACACAATATGTAGGTGCTCCAGAGTCACACGAAACACGGAACTTTCCATTCAGACACATCACCTCTGCCTCCCCCCCGCATGAGGTACACACCCCCAACAACGATATTATTCCGGATTCCGGATAACTACGAACTACAAACTACACGTACTTACCTCCCTATCTTGCTCGCGACAGTACCCATAAGCACCCATCGGTACCTTTAGCAGCAAAATAAGTCAAAATGGGGCTTTGGATTCTCGAGCCTTCCGCCGGCGGGCATGTCCCTGGTAAGCTTCCCTTTTGTTCCTCGTTTGCGAAAGTTTCTTTTATGTAGCTAACGGCGTGCGCAGGATCATCCTTCATGGGGGCGATGAGGCCTAAGAATGATGTTGGCGGATATGAGGGTGAACAGATGGACCCGAAGCTGAAGTACGACACGAGTGGGCTAGCGCCTATAGTACTGGTGCCGCAGCCAAGTGATGACCCGAATGATCCTTTGGTAGGTCGTTCTGGATGGTGATGTGGCTGAGGTGGGAGTTGTGCTGATGATGGACAGAATTGGTCGTTGGCAAAGAGGGATTGTATCATGGCTATTTTGTGCTGTGTCTCTGTAAGTGTAGCTCCCTTCTGGACAGCTATATATGGAAAGATGGCTAATATAATCTCCAACCCTAGGTCCTGGCATCATGGTACGTAATATCGCTTCAATCTGTAACAGCAGTAAAACAGTCAACAACTAACTCGCCATCAGCCTCTCCTCAATCCTCGCTTCAAATACCATCTACATCGCTGTCCACCTGAATGAAAATGTCAATCGTGTCGCCGCCTTGACTGGCTACCATCTCTGCGGCGTCGGGGCCTCTGGCCTTATCATTGTTGCCACTGCCCGCGTCTGGGGCAAGCGACATCTCTACGTCCTCGGTGCCGTACTGCTCTGCATAACTTCCATCTGGGCCGGCGCCGCACAGTCCTATAAGTCGCTCCTCTGGGCGCGTATTATCCAGGGCGTAGCCGCATGCTCGTTTGAAGCACTGGTGAATGCGAGTGTTGGAGATTTGTACTGTGTCCACCAAAGGGGGAAGAGGATGGCTATGACGAATTTTGCGCTGTTTGGAGGCGCTTTTATGACACCAGTGGTGGTTGGGAAGATTACAACTGTCATGGGATGGAGATGGCCGTTTTATTTTGTGGGGATCTTTGCGGGCGTTTGCGTGCCATTCGTGAGTGAGCCCCCGGGATTGGAGTTGGGTGTGTACAAGTTGGAGAGAAGGACCGGGAATCGAGAGATAGCGCTGAGGCGTTCAGTGGAACCTCATGAGATCAGTGCAAGCGGTCGAACATCAGAATTGGTTGCAGTACGGGCCCCACCATGATCAACGATATCAAAACCGCATAGATGAGATAAGGAATTCCATCCTTTATTATCTTTTAGGCCTTGGGTTGGGGTTCTACGGTCGAGTTTAGATGTTCGCCCGGCCCCACTGATTTCACGACGTCTGCTGCACGCCTGGCTACTTCTATGAGAAAGTTTTGTGAACAAAGCCAGTTTATCTGCCCTGGTCACGATTCGGGATATCTCCTGGTTCTTCTCTCCACAACACCCAATCTAAACTTAGTCAGTATATAAAAGGACCCCCATTAACCCAGGTCTCTTAGGTGTTCTTCTTCTGCCCTGAGACGGCCTACCGCCGTGCGACCCAGTATAACACCGACATTTCCTCGAACTCACAAACACACATACTCCCCTTCAATGGCCGTGTCACTCCAGCGGCTATGGATTTCCCCGATCCCGTCCCTGCACTCAGTAAGGAAGCCGGGGCTACGCCCATCGAGAACCTCGACACTGACATTCCACCTCCGCGCGCAACCTTCCTGCAATCCCTTGCGCTCTTCAACGGTCGCAAGACCTCCGACTCGCTCTGGAAGCTCGTCCTCCGCCCCATAGTGCTCATCTTCCATCCTGCCGTCTTCTGGGGCATGCTCACGCAGGGCGCACTCATTGGCTGGTCGGTGATGATCGGTGTTGTCATTGCATACATATTTATGATGGCCCCCGTCCGTTTCCATGAAGAGCAGATTGGGTACATGTATGCTGGCGCGTTCCTGGGCGCAATGTTGGGCTTCCTGCTCGCCGGGATGCTGGCTGATTGGTCTACAAGAGTAATGACGAGATGGAATAAAGGTGTCTTTGAGCCCGAGTTCCGCATCCTCCTTGTCCTACCGCAGGCCATTACGGGAATCACGGGTGTCTTCCTATTTGGCTGGACGGCGAGTAAGCCAGAGACGTACGGATGGGCGTTACCCGACCTTTTTTTCGGCATGGAGTAAGTTGCCCAACTTCAGGTTTCTTTCTACCTACCCATACTAACAGCGCAATCAGGGTAATGGGAATGATAATTGGCGCCGTCGCTGCATCACTGTATATTGTCGACGCGCACCGCAACATCGCAGTCGAGGCGTTTACTACGTTTCTACTGTTCAAGAACTTCTTCTCGTACGCGCTCACAACAGGGGCGTTTGACTGGCTGATGGAGCTGGGGACTTGGCGCTTGTTCTGGACGATGGGTATAGTGCAGGTCGCGGTTTGTGCGCTGAGTATACCTATGTATGTGTGGGGAAAGAAGAACCGTAGACTCATGCAGAGATGGGATATCTTGAGGTTGTGTAGGCTGGATTAGCGGTTGATGGGGGAGGGCCTTTACGATGGATGTGTCTATGTCGTGGTGATGGTAATGCAGATGGAGCGGGCGTATATATTATTATAGTAATTTAATATAACCATTTTTACTTGGTGCGGTGGGGTTTTGGTGGTTATTGTGGCATAACTGGGGGGATATACATAGTATAATAGATGATTGAAGTTTTAGTCGATATAGTTGAATATTAGATAATCTGTCTCCATTCTCTTTCCTATCTTTCTGCATTTCTTCCCTTTTATTGCCTCTATAGTATCCCCTGCAGCTGAAAAAAATTAAAATAAAATTAAAATAAAAATAAAATAAAAAAGCTTCGTGGGGATCATCCACACCTTCCAAAAGTCCTACAGATACGATACCCAGGCGTATTTTCACCTATGCTAACGAATCTTCAGGGCAGAATGGGCGCTGGGATGAATGATAAGGATGTCTTCCCTTCCAGGTACCACTAATTTATTAAGAAAGATGAAGGAAGAGGTCTATTATTCTTTTGACTCCAACTTTGGGGTAAGTGAGCGAGAACCTTCAGTGGTCGAAGGGGATAATGCTATATACACCTAAAATTAGTCTCATACCTACAACTAACATCCTCTAGATCTACGAGCAGTACACTGTTCACTATCCCCAAAACACCTAACGAATATCATACAAATATTTAATTCGGTCCAAAAATCAAAATCAAACTCAAACCTACTTCCAGGCCAGCTCGGAAGTCAGAAAACCCAGTAACGTGCTTCACCGGGAAAGCGATCGTGACAACGGGATGACCCAAAGTTGCTGAAGTTGAATTTATATACAATTACAGAACCAAGTAGCCAGAAGTGTTATATAAATCTCTCCCAACTATTTGACATGATTTACCTCTATCTAGCGAGAGTATTGTTTCAGAGAGGTCGTTCGACTTTACCAGATTTTGGCTTATATTCATTATATAACTCCAGGATTCGAGACCCTCTTATACGTGCCTGCCTTCATATATTGTGTTTTGATACCCACAACATCTTTCTGTGAGGTGAGGTTGCTTTCCCGGTACTGATCGCTTTCCCAGTGAAATACGTTATAGCTCAATATATGGCGAGTGATATTCTGTGATCCGTATCTTTACTGAATTAAACCTGACGAGGCCTCTAACGCGGAACGGACCGTTTAAGTTTAGTTCTAGAGATATATTCCCTCTTAGATAGACGTGCGAGGTTAAATTTTGCATAAATTGTTCGATTGAAGCGGGGGGGGGGGGAAGATGGGGCTGAGTGCGGCCAAAGGCGGTTGCATTGGTGATAAACCCATCACATAGAACTACTCTACAGCAATATCTTTCCACTGGACCTACCATTCTAGGCAGAGGCTTTCATCTAACGCCTCACCCAGCACCTGTTTCGTAGGTTTGCTAATGATGGCGGACTTGTGCATCGAAGCCTCTGAGGGGTCTAGTAAAAACTAAACTTTCGACAAACTGTAGAGTTGATACTACAGGCCGAGGGAGGTAGCTGATTGTAGATATGGTTGAGTTGCTTGATTCTGTGATGAGAGGGATTGCATATTGGGGCTGGTTATCTCTCATATCTATCTGCACTTTCGTTGACTGGTACCGCACGCAATCCTAACATTGGTTGCGACCTCAGCTGATAAATATCGCATACCTGCACGCGATGTTCGGCACTGAAATTAACGGTAATACTTGGGTAGTGTTTTTCCTTGGCACCGAGTGATTATTAATGATGCAGATTCTTCGCCCTGTAGTGAGAGAGGACATCATCGCTCCTTCCCTCACCCTTCCAGTGAGAAGAAAGAGAAGTTTTCTTCTCCTCTCCCTTCTCCCGCTCTATGAGAGGGGGTTCTGTCTTCTTCGACCCGAAGATAAGGTAAGAGAGTCTGCAGCTTGCTAACATACCTGTCCTCCTGCCCTCCGCAAGTAACTCCCGGGCCCCTCCTATTCTAGCATGAGAGGTTCAGGAACAGATCTCCTACTTTACCTTGATTCTTGCCGAGATTTTGAGAGAAGTTTCGTCTTCTTTCCTCCTCCCACTAAAGTAGCGCGAGAGGGATAGGTCTAGTATAGGGCTTCAGCGCTGTGGCCGTATTTTTCTTCGTCTCTCACACTCTCATAGGAGCGAATAAGGGGTGAAGATGTGCGAAAAAAAATCAAGGTCAAGAGATATTGGAGCGGGAACGAGGGCGGGAGTGAGCAAATGCGAAGCCTGCGAAGGGGAGGTGGGGACAAGGAAAATAGAACAGGTTTCCTCCTATTGATAACCGGATTTCTTACCACCCACTCCACGAGGAGGCCGCCTAGGGCTTAATTTATTTATTTTGATGTAAGCTAGCTAGCAAAGCGTGGACAAGATATGATTGAGCGAGCAGTCACATGACTGCCTGACCCTCAGATATTTTTATAGAGTACTAAATTAGTCCTCTCGTGCAATGACACAATCACGATCGAGCGCGACTATGACTGGCCTTAGAAAAACCCCGATAATCCTCTGGTCGGTTAAAGGGTAGACTATCATCTATAAATCTTATATTGAACAAATTGGCGTTTGCTCATGCCAAGACCGAAAGGATGACATCCGTAGAAAGGTTATAACGGAGAGTACATATATCTACCTTATCCTCTATTTATATATATGATGTCGCCGAAAGCCACCAGGCACTGCAATTGGGTCCCGTCTCCATCAAGGGATCCACAGGAAAAAATGTTACTTCATGGAATTTCACTCGCTGGATGCTCCGCCTGCAGAAGACTGTCTACCTCTCACTATACTAGTAATAAGTCGAAAGGAGAGAAACTCCAAGTTCGGTAATAATTTTATAACTTACTAATAATTAGCTGTATATATATCCAGTCCCTTTGGCTATACCCGAGTGAATTTGGTTATAATAGCTCAATCCCCCGCCATTTATATCCGTCAAGGTATGTAAGTAGCACCATACAAAAATACAATCGCTAAGATCGATCAGTAGTATCATGGGCGAGACCGGAGAGATAGAGGGAAAGCAGGAGCGGGAGGTGGGAAGGTGGCAATTAAGCTCGATCCTAGCCCTGTTATATATAACCTTTGCAATTTGGTAGCGCCCACCATGGATAGGAACGGAGGCTCCGTAGTCAGTAGATCTAGAGGAATATTGAGGGACAGCTTATATACATAATCTACAGTGCAGTGTTGAATCTCCCCTAGTCCTATACCTCCTAATATCCCCAGATCCCCAGATCCCTCATGCATGTTCTCTATTCTATTCTACAGCCCATACCCGCTCTATACCGCTATTCGTAGCCCCGGCCCGCTTACCCGCACCCTCTTATGAAGAATTTCGTCTAATGGCTCTGATTTAGCGTCCATATCACCGAACGTAAAATATGCCCCGGACTGTAAAATACATACACATGTACAGCGCTGCGGTACAATCTCAATCCAATGTTCAATCATGAGCCGACGAAGTGGGGGGAAGGAAGGATTCGTATGCAACCTACCCTGTGAGTTTTCTATCTCTTTTTTGTCTTCAATATGCACTGGCTGAGGCTCGGATAGTTAAGACTCACCACATTTATACTGCATGTATATGCCTGTGAACCGATGGACTACCGCGTGATGACTGCGTCTGAAGTGACACTCATACTCGGTCCCACCCCCTAGTACTACGGCGCTGCGGTTTATTGGTCTAGATAATGGCCTAATAAAATTCATTGTCCATGTATCCACTACTTAGGCTTGTCATAAGATGAGATGAAAACTGCCTCCCTCACCCATTCGAGAGGATTACCGCTAATGGGATTCAGTTATATTCACGGGTTCTCTTGTCGTCGCTTGCTGAATAACATTACTAGCTGATGGGAATGCACCTGCAGATTTTCGGTTCTCACTTTTCCCACAGAAGGTTTTCTGCAAGGCGCACCTTTACACAAGTAGCCGAAAAATCCTTGGAAGATAATTCCCACAAATCATTAGCGTATATTTACATATACCCATCCGGCCTTCTCTCCTCTAAGAAAGAGCAATTGTGATTCGAGGCCCATATATATAAACTCAGGCTAGCGTCATGTATACTCCCAGATGCCACCCAACACATCAGGAAGGCCTAATCTCTGCGTATATAGGTGCTGCCATTAAAACAGCACTGTATACGGCGTACGTGCTACGCACGGCACTACGCACCTTGAGATGACTGTGGATGGCCTCTAGAACATATTTATTGAAGAGATTGCCCTTCTTTTCACCACCTTCTAGCCACTGCGAGGGCGTGAGGAGAAGGAAGAGTTACAGGGGTTGTAGCTTGCTGGCTCCCAGAGATGCTGGGTACGTATGTTTTCTAACAGATACCCTTCCCATATAGGCAGAGAGTCGTATACCTAACTCCAGTCAATGGTTTCCATCAGAATTCATCGCACCTTCCCCAAAATCTGACGAATAGGAGTAGCAATGTTCCACATTCATACAACCTCTGTTATTACCCAATCAACCTACCCCGCCGCCTATCTCCCAATTCAAAACGGTTGTTTTCAATCCAAGGTTTGCAGGATTGTAAGCTTAAACAGAGAGCCTAATACTTGCATAACTACCCTTCCACATACAGGACAACCCCTCAATAAAAATATTTCGCCCCACAATCCGTGGCGTGTGTTTTAACTGGGCGGTACGCCTAGACGAGTGGTGAGAGACAGTTCCCGTTACCTCATTAAGAATCCGACACTACCAGGGCCCCGCAAGGTCCTTGCCTTGAGGCAGCGCTATGCAAGGGCTTCACGTGGTCAAAACTGTCGAATTAGAGTGTGCGCTGCCTGAATGACGTCAGGACCTATCAACAAGGGGGCGATGACAGTATCGGCCATATTCCAACAATTTCTTCGAAACTAAACCGCTGAAAAGAATTGATGTCATCGGTGGGACCTTGAGCTTGCTTCTCTGGGTTTCATGATTCAAAACTCTATGTAGAGATTTACTAAGAAGTCTCGGAGGTCTCTGGATAAATCCTTCCGTTGGTATCGAGGTCAAATAGAATTTAACACACCCTAGCCATACCGAAAGGGGAATGTAGATGCTAGGGGCCCGGTATTGATAAGAATAGGCTAAAGACGCTGGGTTCTTATTGTCAGTCTACAATTAAATCCATCGAGTGGCCGCCGTAGTTGTATATATAATTCCCTCGATCGAACCGAGTGAGAAGCAATGATCCCACTTATGTCAGACAACAAAGCTTGGTACTGTACCAGATACCCCAGGTGCACGCCACAAACTCAAGAGCCGAAAACGCCTCTCGCGGTAGAGCTAATATGAATAAATATACTTAACTATTACCAAGCCGTACTAGCTTTAACTGTAACTATATCTACAAAAACATCGTTCAATACTAGATCTAGAGCTTATGAAGCATGGCAACATGCCATCACATCCGACATAATACTCCCAGCCACAGTTCACTATTGATAAAGCGACGGACGGGTAACTTCATACTGGAGCGGGGAAAAAACATCCAAACCACAAAAAAAAAATGTGACGTAGAATTAATATTACCAATGCGGTCATTGGCGAAAAGTTACTCATCAAAACTTATCACATGGCTCTCGCGAAAATTTGATTAAAAACATTCATGATCAGGGATTTTTTTTTTGATTTCTATCCATCCACCACGGAGAAACTAATAAAGAGCTGTCTATACGAAGAAAGCCTTCCATGACAACTAAGGCAAAAAAGACCTGTTTCCTATACGTAAAAGCACACACGTAGATAGGGTTGGCACCGGTGGTAGATATCATGTAAGAACAAGGACGAGGCAAATAATTGGCTAATGGTGTAAAGGGTAGATAGAGGGAACGAACTGGGATTGAACACTTGCTAATAAAGGGTACTAAATAGACAAACGTGATATCTGGGGAATGGAATCAATAGAGGGGATAGGTAGCAGATAAAAAGAAATAAGAGCAAGGAATTCCGCTAACAGGAAATAAGCACAAAAAAACGGACACTTAGAAGCTTGATCGAACGGGATCTTTGCTTTGGATTTCTCTGTGGCCCTCAACAAAAAAACAAGAAAATAGGACGATTCTCCCACCCAAAACAAAAAACCATCCTTTCCCAGACCGTTTATGTTTCCAACCACAAGACACCCATCAACTAATCCCCTCGTTCAACTTTTGCCCCCCGTCGTTTCGATGGAGCATAGAACCTTTAAACGCAAAAGAAATACACTTCTTCCACAATTCTTTTCGCATCAACTGCCCTAAAAAACAACCAAATCGAACCACCTAAAGCTCAGCCAAACATTGGTGAGCTTATTTAGATTCCTCAGCAGCAGCAGCAGCAGGGGCGGCCTCCTCGGTCTTAGCCTCTGTCTTGGGCTCCTCCTTTGCGGCGGCGGCAGGGTCCTCAGCATCACCTGACTCGCTTGAAGTCCACAGGGTGAGGTTGTCACGGAGGAGCTGCATGATGAGAGTGGAATCCCGATAGCTCTCCTCGCTCAATGAGTCGAGCTCGGCAATGGCATCATCGAAAGCCTGCTTAGCGAGATGGCAAGCACGGTCGGGCGAGTTCAGGATCTCGTAATAGAAGACAGAGAAGTTCAGGGCGAGACCGAGACGAATGGGGTGGGTAGGGGTGAGCTCAGTCTGAGCGACGTCGGTGGCGTTCTAAATGTGGATGGTGAGCACGTGCTCCAAAAAATGTTGGGGGCTCAGCCACAGAAGGGAGGGGTATTAGGTTACCTTGTAAGCCTCGTGGGCAGCGTGGGCAGCCTCCTTTCGCTTATCGCCAGAGGCAAACTCGGCGAGATAACGGTGGTAGTCACCCTTCCTATATCACATTGAGAGGAAATTTAGTCCTATTGCCAAGAAATAAAAGAGGGGAACCTGTCAGATTGGTGATGGGATCGGAATGAACATACATCTTGTGGTAGAAAACCTTTGACTCGCCAGACTCGGCCTTGGGGATCAAGGACTCGTCAAGAACGTTGAGTACATCGCCACAGACCTGCTCCAGTTCTGTCTCGATCTTTTGACGGTATTCACGGATCTTTCCGACGTGTTTGTCGGAGCCCTTGGTCTCCTCCTTTTGTTCGATGCTGGAGATAATTCTCCAGGACGCACGTCGGGTTCCGACAACGTTCTTGTAGGCAACAGACAGGAGGTTGCGCTCATCGACAGTGAGTTCACCGCCAAGCTGTTAAGCAAACTGCGTGTTAGTCCTTGCCCCAAATGGAAAAGGGGGCACCATCGCGGAACTGATTCCACTATGCTCATAAAGGGGTCCCAAAGTTCTGAGGATTCTTATGTACCTTGGCAACTTCCTATAGTTCAATGAATTAGTATATAGTCTATCAGGTCATGTAGCAAAAGCGGGGTTAGGGGAAGCATGCCTTCATGTAGGTGACCATCTCTGAAAACAATCGAACCAAACAATTAGTAAACGGAATACTCATAAATGCGAACGCCTGAAAGTAGAGGACAAACCGTCATAACGCTCTGCCTGCTCGCACAGCCTGGCGAGGAAAGTCTTGCTGCATAGGGGTTTAGTGACTGATTAAGAGGAATGATAATAGTTCAGAGATATCTCAGGGTCAAAAATTACCTCTCACGCTGTTTGAAATACATATATTAGCAAAGTTCATGGTACATCTTTTGGACGATCAAAAGTTTGAAAGGAGGGGTTGAGGAGGAGGGGTTGCGATGCAAGGGCAAGCAAGCAAAGTACACAACAACGACGACCGCAACTCACCTCAGTAGTCATGTTTTCTAGAAAAGGAGTTTGGATTGAGGATTAGTGGGGTTTGGTTTGGAAGTTAGATTTAGGATGGATTAGGGGGTTGAGTTGATGGTGTTGATGAAGAATGTGATGGATGATGGAGAAGGTATGGGGGATGGATGGGGAGAGTAGAAGAAGAGGTGGGTTGTTGTTGTTGTAGTGGGGGGGGGGGAGAGTTGTAGTGAAGTGACGGAGTTGGAAAGAGAGCAAGAAAGGAGGCGGAGGGCAGACACCAACGCTCAGATATTGATGGAAAGAGAAAGAAAAGCGGGCGGTGGACCAGGTCAGAGACCGAGCGAGTAGTCGTCCTATGCTGATGTGTGGCTCGGCAGGACCAAGCAGCGACAGGAACATCGTCGCTGTGCTGGGTGCTGCCCCTCCACCTCCCATATTTTCAACACAAACAACCCTCACAATTAAAAATAATTACTGTTTTCCTGATACTAGCTGCTATCTAGAAATTCTTTATCGCTCCCAGATGTCTCGCCCATTTTTTGGCCATCATCATGCGTCTCCAGACGTCATTCTCTCCCATCCTAGCCAATCCCAATTCCCGCTGATGAGCATCCTCTTCTCTCTGGATAAAGCAAAGGGCAGAAGTTTCAGCAAATTGCAATGCAGGGACCGAAAATGCAGCGAGGGGAGTTGTTGTTTTTCCGCTTTCCCCCTCCCGTCACTCTTCGACTCCTTCAAACTCAGGTATTATTTGTGTAAGGTAGGTAGAGGAGCGGAGATAGCTGGTAAGAGCTGATCCTGCTTTGCTTTGACTTGCATTCCTGACAACCTTCCTACCCCCAAACGAGACAACTTTGCCTGCCCTGTCCTGCCCGATGAGGTTCCCGGAATCCCCCACACGTGGTTCTGGGTTTCCCGAACAGCGTCCCGCCATGGCCTTTTGTTATTTATTTTTCTGCGGGTTCTGGAAGGAACGGCGGCTCGAGCTCAGCTCACGTGGTACACCGATTCTATCACCGCTGTGAAATAATTATAATATATCAGGTTCCGCTCCACTACATGTAGCACCAGTATCAATGCCACTACAACTACTGCTATTATCACCACCAATATATATAAAGAGAGATTGTGTGTAGCCGGTTTGGCGCTGCTATTACGCATCCTAAACAGCGATGCAACATGAAGTAAAACTCAAAGGAGGAGGGGAGACTTGAGCGATCTGTTCTAGTCACGCAGTGCAATTTGGAATATGGGTGGTGGTACCTTCCGCGAGATAAATCCCGGTGAAAAGAGATTTATGATCGTTTCGAGCCATACTGTTGGTAAGGATCGTGGGCATGCGAGTACTAAGCTCCAGTGCCCGGCACAGACAGCCTGGAGCTTTTTGAGGAGAAATCCGGTTTTTCGTTTATCTAGAGAGGTTGCAGATTCTAGCACCCTCTGTTCACGGCGCTTCACACGTGTATGAGTGTTTCTCACCCTGGGGATATGGAAGTGGGCGATCGTGGTAACTGGCACATGTAGTCTAATAAAGCAGATATAGCACCTAGATTAGATGTCCCCGACTAGATTGTCCTATCGATATCCGACTCTGTAATAGAAGAAATACATACAAAAAGAGCCATGTCAGCTCGAATCGAAAAAGCAGGAAGGGAAACAATTAAACCATTGGGTGTGAAACAATAAACAAAACAATAAACTCCAATGGAAATGATAGCGAGTGTCATCTCTCCATGTTCCTCGGCCCACAGCCCCTCCTTCCTCTCTCCCCATCTTGTGTGTGTGCCACTTCCGCTCCGCGAAATTTCATGCGAAATAAAATCTTTGCCAAAAAACAAATTTAACTACAAAATTGTAACTGCACCAATCATGAGTTATCATGCTCAGACTCAACCAAGCAAGCAAAGAATAATAGTAAGCACCAAAAGCGAATCAAATCATATTTCCTAATCCCCCCCCACCCCCAAGAACTCCGTTATCGCTAACTAGCTACTGTTACATATCGTCGTTATCGTCCAGGGCCATAAGTACTGGTCTTAAGGAACGTATTCCACTATCATCAAAACTATTCGTACACGTCGTCATAAAATTTTTTGATTTTTTTTTTTTGATTCCATCTTTTGTATGTATAAAACCGACTTGACTATTCATAACGTTCGGGTCCAGCACGAGGTTCGAAAGCGACGGTGATGTTTTTGTATCTTCCTCTTTCCCGAGTCGGGTCGTCTCTGCTCGATAGGAATGTTTAATCGAAATAGAAATCTCCCTTGAGCATGCGTTCCTGCATCGGATCCACGGTATTGCTCCGCTTCGGCATAGTATTTACTGGCTCGGGCATGGTAGTGATAGACTGTCTACGCTGCTGGTCTGCTTCGTTTCCCTGGCTAATCGTGTTTGATTTGCCACTATCACCCCAGAACCCTAAAGAAACACCACCAGTCAGTACAATCATAGAAACACAACCACGGGAATTAATCAACTGACCTCTCGCAACCGTCGGGGAAGCAGCACCAGTTGGTACCCTCGCTCCTGGAATCCTGATATCCCTCAACGTTCTTGCCCCAAAGCTCAACCTCCTCGCAAACGGCTGGGTCGGGCCCTCGTCGTCCTCCACGGCGTTTTCGTCGACCACCGACGACGCCGCAGAAGATACCGATGCAATTGAGCCCCGGCGAATGGGCAGCTGTGCCTGGATCCTTGGTGGAGATGTTCCAGTGATGCCTGAGGAAATACTCATGCGACGACGACTATTGGCCGCGGACGAAATTGGCCCTGGGTAGGCTGCGGCTGTGGTGCTACGGGTGGACGAGAATAAGTCCGTCAGACCGCGGGAAATGCTGCCACGGCGGGGCTGCTGCTCGGTGGGCTGGTCGTTGGCGTGGGGTGCAGACATTATGATTATAAAGAATAAGAGATATGGGCTTAAGGTTTCTTGGACGGTAGGTTATTGAGTGAAATTGGAGTTGTGTTTTTATTATCCCCCTTTCTTTCTTTGCTTGCTCGAAACTAGGTGAGGTGGCAGGACGGATTTATAGAGTTGATTTCTAGCCAAAAGATTGAAAGTCCGGATTCGGGAAAAAAAGCAAGCTGAATTCAAATCGGGGATCGACTATCCGTCTGCTCGAACGATAATGGTATGATTGGGGGGTTGGCCAAGATGGTGTGTCCTTTGTGCTTAGACAGGTAGGTGATGGGCCCAGTTGGTATGTAATGCGTGTAGGATGTACGTAGGCGCTTTCAGTGGGTATGCAGAACTCTCGAGGTTCGATTATACAGCAGATGTGACCGAATGACTAGTAAGGAGCGAGAATCCCAAGCGGGGGACGGAAGGGGGCTTTTGTACCCCATATCAAAACCCGCAGAGGGTGGGTGGAAGGGGGGGGGGGGGTAAGGCAAGATTGGCACGACGTATGATAACACACCTAACTAGAGTAGCCTTACGACACCCTCAATTGCCCAGCTATCTATTGTAAAAGAGCTAAGGACCACCAGAGTGAGTACAATAAGGGCAGGTAGACCTTCGATCGTGGTGGGCATGACGGCGTTTGTGGGTGGTGATCAACAATCTACAGTCTAGGAGGGGGGAGGGTCAACGGCCCAATTGCTCGCCTCCAGACTAGGACTGACTTGCACTTGGGCTCCTACCACGAGTAATTCAAAAAAAAAGGGGTGTGTGGGTTTGCATGTTGCGGACGGTGGTCTATCATGATATCTACCGAACCCCCATTGTAACTGTACGATAAAGTGAGTCTGGATCACCGTTTTAGCAGCAAAAGAACAGATTTACCACAAGATAATGGAAAGTTCAAGCGATAATGAACGCAATGTATTAGCAATTGAGAGAGAGAGGAGGCGGGGGGGGTAAAAGAGGCAGAGCCTTCCAGTCAATCAATGCTGCAGTCAGACTACAGTTCGAGTACCGTACATTACATACATTGCACATATTCCAGCACTAGCACATAAAATATTATCCTTCAAGAAAAGGAGGTACAATATCGTAAAGTATCAGTACATCCTCGACTCGCTGTGCTCACCTATCTTCAACAGACGTGCATATTGTACCTGTACCTACGTCGTTTACTCAAGGGCACTAGTGCTGCACCATCACCTGCTTGCCTGCCTGCTAGACCCCACAATTATAGTTTTCCCCGCACTTTCCTTTCACTCGCCTTTGCCACCAGACCTAGTCGGGCCAAAACCACAGTGCTAAAGAAAGGTGTCCAACCAAGCAGTCATCCATCCATGTCTGACTCTCCTGGCCTTCCCTCTTCTTTTCTTCCTTCTGTTTCCTCCTATCAAATTGTGCTGCCAGACAGCCTAGCTTCTGACCCGTCTCTGATACTCTCCTTCGGATCCGATTGAAGACAGTAGCTTCCGAAGAACCGAAGAACGGGGAAAAAGAAAGGAAAATTGAAAAGTGTAAATAATCGATCATGGGCATCAAATTCGTGCCAGCTGCTGGCTTGGCCACTTTCTCTCCAGTAAGAAAAATAAATAAATAAGTAACCAACGGTACGTCTGTACCACGGGCGACCAGTACGGCTCACAATTAGGAACAAAATTATATAATGCAAATGGAGCCAGATCTCTATTTTGATTACCTGACTGGTTAATGGTGTGATCGGCACCAATCAGGTTGTCAGAGAATGGAGCTGGCTCCATTTGCGCAAAGTCTCATATACATCGACATCGGACATCGCCTCCTCAAGCGTGCTCCGCGATAACAACCATGGTCCCTGATCTCCGCTAACGACATTTCTTTGTCTTTGGTCTGCTTCAGAAGTCCTACAACACACCATAATAAACCCAACTTACAATGCCTACGATGAAGTGGCAGACATATTAGCACGTAGCTTCATAGATAGCGGAGGTAGAAAATCAGAAATGTGTGCACATCTGCTACTCATGGTACGTACATGACTAGCAAGAAAGAATGAAGAGACCCCCCATGATTGTTGATTATTGTGCCGCTTGACTCTATCACCAGCCAACCCCCTGGTACATGACATGCCCCACCGCCTTGGAGGGAGGGAAAGGCTACTCGTTTACCGGCCTGTACTTTATGTATCATGTAGAGTCAATCACTGATCATCGCCGCCGTTGAACGCATACCCATCGATATCTCACATGCTTGCCCCAATCAACCCTACCAAACAAAATGACCGCCTTTCCCTCCGTTCCTTCAAATAAACAAAAAAAGAAAACAGGGATCGAACACGACCCAACCTAGCACAAATGAAAAGAAAGCATTCCAAAACGAACCCAATAGATTAAACCCGATTAACGACTAGGACGATTGACGATGAACCTAGCTCTGAACTGTATGTACTCTAAGGTAGGCCGTAGGGACACCGTACAAAGATAGATAATTGAGCAGCACAAAAAAAAAACGTTCCAGTAACTTCCATCTACCGTCTTGGCTATGTCTTGTATCTAGATAAAGATCTCGCCCTACCTCGCTACCTGCTCCAACTGACCCGGTAGAGTAAATAACCCATACAGTGTCAGGGTGGAGCCTAAGTTAACCCCGTTGTGCCAGCAAGCCTTGGCTTTCTTTCGCCTTGCTTGCTTGCTTTTTCTGCGTTATCTCGATCGTGCTGTCACCCTGCTGGGAAATTAAATTATCTGGCATTTGGAGGGCGGGTTCGTTAGCCTGTAGGACACCAATAAATCTCTTCCTCCAGACCCTTGAATGCATCTGGAATGGCATTTGAACCACAGCCGAGCAGAGAGGTACAGTATATTGATACGGGCTGCGGGAGGTCGTTCGGTGTAGAGTTGACCGTCTGACTTGGTACAATCGATACTGTAGGTATTCTCGTGATGGCAGCTAGGCTAGGCTTGCACCTTGCACGCTTTGTCTATCGAGTTACGCATAGAGCGGAGCCAGTACTCTGGAAACTTCCAAGTCATCAAATTTAAGCTATGTACCTTGATCATTGTCGACCAATCCCCCAAAACGGTTTAAACATATACATAAGGTTCTTCCCCGTAGAGTAACATTCGAGAGCGAATCATATCTCGGCCCCGGAGCTATACTGACCCCGGTTGGTCCAGAGAACAAAGACAACGGAACTTGTTTCTTAATTTTATATTTTTACGCTTTAGAGTTTTTTTCCCGGAAAGCATACGCATGGTGAAGTAAAAAAGTATCGTAGAGTACCGGGGTCAACCATAAATACCGAGAATCTGATAAGATAAACACACCTTTTCACAGCAAGATTCCCTTATCAGATTCTTTGTATTTACCCTCAACGCCCGGTACATACATGTACAGCGGTGGGTAATAAGTCATCGGACAGAACGCCACGAAAATACTCGTTTGCAGGCAAGATTGTGGCTGTACCGTATAGTAGGTACATGTATGTAGGTAGACGACTTTACGGGGGTACGGCCAACACGGGGGTATGGTCAATTCCAAGATTTTGTATGGAAACCGAAAGAGGTAGTCGATCAACTCCCTGCGTATCATACCTCACTCCGGCGTATATTTGAGATTGACCGTACCCCGGTGCTGACCGTACCCCCGTGAAAGTGTCTACTCTACGTATCTCTACATGGGTTGTTGAGCTAACCGCTGGGCTACGGGTACTATTGCCGTTGTGTGTGTGCGTCATCAAGAATCACTCGCTGCACGTATCAGGAGGGTGGGGTGGTTGGTAGTTCCGTGTACCGAGATGCAACCTCACCTGGAGGTGGTGAGCCTCGAAAGAATGGGACAGGTAGAGTGACGATTGATACATGTATATAACCTTCTACCAGGTAAGCAAGTTTAACCACAGTACATTAATGACTGTTGAGTGTGTGGTCCTGAGCGAGCGAATCTCTTATCCACCAGCACGTTCGCGCAGGTAGATATAGCCACCATATTCTACAGGAAGGAAACTCACATGTTAAGCCAAAGGCTTCAAGCACGCAATCACCTTTAAAGAGTCATGATTCATGCCGGCCAGCCCTCTCAGAAGAAAAGTCCGCGTACTCCTCTTCGCTGATCTGGCCAAGCCGGGAGTACAATCTAACCGGCTATGTGGAGTGTAGAGAGGAATGGTCGACGCCAGATCCGTGCGCGCCGTCGGATCACATCACTCCAGGCCTTGCTTGATCTTGGCGGATTCCGATATCTCTTCTTTCATGGCAAAGAGGGTTCACCACCTTGTTTTTGTTGTTCGTTTCACTTCATTTATGACGCCTCACATAAAATATTCTATGAATAGAGAGGGGTAGATTAGATATGTAGAGTACATAGGTACTAGAGCTGATACTAGATCTTTCGTTTACCCCTCCTTGCCCCCTACGAAAAATCCTTACCCTCCATATATGTCAGTTACGAATCGATACGATATTCAAATCCTCATCTATGTATTTCCGCCCCAACTTAAATATATATGTGTAATCTGTACTCCCGGAAACAGCAACAAACCCAAGAGTATCTACAAATACCTAGATGAATAAAATTCACAAACCGAAACCAAAAAGCCATGTTTTGTCATCTTTAGCCAACTCCCAAGATTTCTACAAAAAAAAAGCAAAAACACGCCCGGCAATGACAGGCCCAAGAACGATGGTATGTAGGAAACAGACGCTATCATGAAACAAAAGAAGAAAAAAAGTTTCGATCAACCAAAAAGGGTTTTAATGGTGATGGCCAATCGCCAAGGCAAAACGAATGGTGATTATTCAAAAGAGGGAGAGAGGAAAAACACTTCGCTAGGCACTGCGGAAATAATGCATCCGTTTGAACAAATACTAAGCAAGTCCCTAAATTGTAACAAAAACAAAAAAGACCATAACTAAGTATGTAACTGAAAAAGAGAAACATAAAAATGAAAAGATAAATCCGATATGACGCCGATTTGTCCGGAATTGCCTAAACCCTCCATTCCATTATTTGTAGGCTAGTTCTGGATGATGGTAGCCAGCTTCTGCAAGGCAGCAATTACACCTGTAGTACGAGTAATCGTTAGCCAATCAAGTAACCACGGACCTCTTTACATTCTCATGCAGAAATCGCCAATAGAGGAAAGGATAGTCGCCAAATAGAAAAGGGAAAGTGTTGGGGAAAAAAAAAAGAGTAACCCACCCGCGACACCTGTGATCGTTGCGTTGGCTTGTGTATTTTTTGTCCCCACTTTTACAGTGGTAACGCTCTTAACCTCCCCATCAGTCGCCAGATCGTTAGCCCAGCTAAAAACCGGTTCATCATCACGTCCGTCTCCGACAACCATCAAAAAATCTACCGCAGAATCGCCCTCAGACGTAAGTTCTAAGACGGTTTTTGCCGCCGTGGCCTTTGTCCAGTCCCAAGATTCTACCAAGACAGTACCGCCTAGAGGAACAGCATGAACACGATAGGATTCGCAGGAATCATTGACGTGATTGCAGCATTCTCCTGCCTGGCGAGCAGCAAGCGTTGAATCTTCGGATTTTTCATAATGCCAAATAAATGAGCAGTTACGCTCTTCAACAAAAGTACCAGGTGTACGCTCGACGTAGTATTCAAGGATTTCCCTGACTGACTTTTTCCATGGGAGTTGCTCGTCAGCCACACGAGTCCACTGACCGCTCTTAAACTTGCGCATGAAGCAGCCGCTTTCGGCAATGAGTCCAATGTCTGGGACTCGGTGGAAGAGGCGCTCGAGTTCCTGCACCACTAGTTAGGTTTTATATGCATCAAGATTTATTAAAGATGTATACCTCTGGGGTTCTGGAGCTCATAATATAAACGATATTCCTCTCATCTAGCAATAAGTCATGCAAAACATCAAGGGTACGTTGGGGACTCGTGAGAATAATGCTTGTTGGGGATCCCCAAGATGCCAACGTCCCCTCATAATCTAATAAGAATACCCTCTTATTTGAATTCTCGTAGGAATCCACAAGAGACTTTGTTGACAGCCTCGGAATTGTTGTTGATCCACAACGTTGCTGCTCGACCCATGCACGCTCCAGCTCATCCAAAAACGTTGTCAGCCAATAAGATGCAGTGTGATGCATTACGGCACTGTAGAGCTTATCCCAACGGTGCTTTTTCTCAGCAGGATCCATCGTAAGGGCCTGGTACAAAGCCGATGCACACTTGCTATGGTCCCATGGATTCACAGATATCTCGGCGCCGTTGAAGATGGAAGCGCTCCCAGTGAATTCACTGAGAATAAGTGGGCCATGCGTTTGATCCTGACAATAAACGTACTCATGACTTGTGAGATTCATACCATCGCGGAGACTAGTAACAACAAGTGCATCTGCGATGGTAAGAAGAGCGAGATACTGGTAGTAACTGATGTCTTGGTGCAAGTACACAACGGGCTGGTAATCAAGGGTTGCATATGCGCAGTTAATACGGGTGACGATGTCAATGACGGTGGACTGAAGTTCCACAATCGAGGTTGTTGTCAGGGCGACCTGGATCAACACAACGTTTCCAACCCACTCTGGGTGTTTCTTGAGGAACAACTCGAACGCCAATAGCTTTTGCCTAACCCCTCTGACACCGTCCAGCTACAATAAAGTCAAAACCAATGGTGTTTTAAGAGCAAGAGCTATATATGTAGATAAGGGCCTACCTTGTCTCTGGCAACAAGAAGCTTCTTGCCAGCATATCTCGCCTTGAGTGCTTCCAGCCACTCTGTTACTTTCTCCTCCTTTCGTTTCTGGTCCAGTTGAATTGGGTCAATACCAATTGGTGAGATGGAGATTGTAATGAACCTGTTGTCCATCTGAACGCCGTCGTTTCTGGCCTCCAAGCATAGAAGCCTGCTGCAAGTCTGCAAGAAATGACGCGCGTATTCCTCCGTTTGAAATCCTATAAGCGTCGAACCAAGCATTCCCTCCAGAAGTTGCTTGCGATGGGCCAGGCAACGGAAGATCTCAGATGATGGGAAAGCCACATGAAGGAAGAATCCGATTTTAGCGTCAGGACCAAGCGCCTCGCGAACCATCATGGGAACCAAGAGAAGATGATAATCATGTACCCAGACAGTGTCACCACGTTTGTAGTCTTTGATAATTACATCAGCAACGGAACGGTTAACTGCCTCAAAATACTTCCACGAGTGATCCAGGAAAGCCCTTGGTGTTATATTAGTATCTGTGGACTGGCTTGTGGAACTATATATGCAGGTACTTACTTGCTCTTGGGGTGGTCGGGAATCTGGTAATGGAAAACTGGCCAAAGAATTTCTTTGCAATAATGGTTGTAGTGGCCATCAAAATCCTTGTCGCTGGGGAAAGCTACAATTGAATCACAGTCTTCCCGAAGACGCCCCTCGATTGCAACTTTGACGCTCTCATCAAGACTGTCAGTGGGGAAACCCAAAGTCCCTACCCAGGTCTTGTCATGCAAAGTTCCATCGGCAATTGCAGCTTCAACCGCGTTTTTCAATCCTCCGTTTCCTTGATCCGTCCTCTCTATGTGCCAAGTTTTGCCCTTAAATGGTCTTTCTGAGGCCGATGAACGGCGTTTCTCGCGGTGTCGCGTAGGTGCTGGTGGGAGTGCAAAGTATCCGTCACCTGGGCCCTGGGCATCTTCACTTATTTCAGCGGGGCCTGGGGGGCTCCGTGGACGAGATTTAGGCTGGTTGAGTTTTCTTGTAAAGGATGGCTCGCTGGGGGAACCCAGAGGCGCATTCTCAGAATGGGCAAGCTTGAAGAAAAGTTCTTCACTTGTAGGACTTCCAGCAGCAGTTGGAGTCAATGGAGGGGTTGGCTCGTTCGTGGAAGTCAGGGATCGTCCAAGAGTTTGCAAGAGATTGGGGATCAGAGTTGGCGCCTCAAATCTGGGTGGATCCACGCGGAGTGTTGAAAGTTTCATGCGGGGAGGGCTCTTGGAAGCTGCCGAATCCGAAGGCTTTTCCCGAGCTTGCTGGGGAGATCCAAATGGAGATTTGTAATTGAGAATGTCAGACTCATTGTCAAACTGGACGGTGTATGGAAGATGTCTGGATGAAGAACAGCGGTTGTGTTAGCAACTCTGCATGATCTGCGCGATATATAGACTCTGAGCAATGTATGCAATTTAATTATGATGCAGGCACAGAAAATCGATGTGAGATCATTGAACAGCGGGGTATTGCGGAGCAATATCCTTCAGAAAAACATGTCTATAATATGGGAGAGCTTACAAAGAAGCCACAAAGGTAGTCATGATTGCTCTCGGAACTGTTAGCGGGCCAAGGGATGGCCGGTTGTGCCAAACTTAGTAGTGGATGTAGTCAAACAAAGGGTTAGTGTTTCAGCCGCAGGGAATATCAATTTCCCATATGTCGTCCTCGGAGATATTCGAATATCGACGACAAAGTTTAACAAATCGACAGGAACGAATAAAGTTTGGGAGAATCTCGGGAGAGTGGAAGAGAAGACGATTAAATGAGAGATGGGGAACGTAATTCGGAAAGAGGGGAGACGCGGGTGAGATAGAAATAAGCTAGAGAAGACCAAGATGCCAACACCAAGGCTGAGAGAATCTCAGAGAAATAAGATGAGAGTAAATTTTCCTCAACAGACAGGGGCGTAAAAAGTTTATATATTGGCTTTGAAATCTCTGAGAAAATTAGTTTGTTTGCAACTCTGGGATTCCGGGCGGGGGAGGCTTGACGTAACCTCCATAGTCTGGCTTTCATTGCCGGTTGTGGTGGCATGCTTGCTTACATTACCATGCCAACAGAGCCAAATAGTACTACCGTGCCAGTGATCCCTGCTAATCATTGATCTGAACGTGAGTCTCTGGGCACTCGGAATAACCTGTCAGAGGTCCCGCTCTGCTAGAAGGGAGAATGAGGGGTGAAAAATGGTAGTGGGGAGAGGTATTAAAGCTTGTAGGCTCTTATCCATCATGCCGTTAATCCTGGCACATGTTCTAGTATATTTGCCGTGAAACAAGAACAAGCTTGATAGAGGACAAGTTTGTTTCCCTCTAGTCCTCTAATCATGAGTCTTAATCAGCTGGCTGGCTGTGCCATTATGCTCATTGTAGGTGGCCAGTGGTTGGCGTGAAAAGGCCTCAGAAAAGTACTTACCTAGGTAGGAGGTATGTATAGTTAGTACTACTGAAGAATCCTATTCCCAGCTGCGCATTCGTACTGGGGTTCATGCAAGAAAATCACTCGAATGTTTTGTTGTCTACAAATTGGAAAGGCCATTTTGCCGTCCCAAGTCTTTTCAGAGAAAGTAACAGGGCGTTGTAGGGTTAGCGGTTAAGCTGATATCAACAACAACAACATTTGAATTGATCCGTGATTCGAGTTCAAAAAGAATCCCTGGTCGATCCTCGGCCCCTCCCTTGTCAGACAACACCCCCCGCAGCGGCCAGCTACACTCCTTTCGTCCATCGATAAAAACAGCGACTTTGGAGCTGTCAAAAGGATGGACAAGTCACTTATCGTTCAGTTATTCACGTTAAGCTTCGTTATCATACCCATGAACAAATCTCAACGGCTTTTAGACACCAATCGGTAAGTAGGCGAGTCCCGATAAACTTTCAAGTTTTCGGACGTCATAGGAAAGTTTCGCTTCACGGTTGATGGCCAAGATGCCCCCTGGTTCTGACGCAACCTGACATCGGGCCAACCGCTTTCCAAGCTTTGGGCAGCTCTTCGCCTCGCGCCCGATGGGTCTGAACGGACAGAGAATGCCGTCCACTAAGAACATCTCGGACCGGCACTTTAATGAATCACCAGATTAATGGCCATGTAATAATACTCTAGAATAGGCCACTTGCGTAGATAGAACTGACTCTAAATTCTACTTGTATGATTGGTTGATAGGAGGATCGGCACCAATCAGGTTACCGGAATTTGGAGCGAAATATCTGGTCCGAGGAGGACCAGTCAACTATTACAGCATACGAGTTTGGAAGGGCTCTACATACTGCTGTAGGCACAAGCAATACCGTTATGAATCTATATTTGAGCAGACAAATGGGTTTTGTGACGGAAATGCATGCCAATTACCGGCTTCGATCTCGGGAATTGCAATACCGGGCATGCATCCACAGGTGCAGCAATGTTTTTCAAAACAAGTAGAGTACAGTCGGTCTGATGGTTGTGCCCGTAGTAATTTACTCTTGGCGTCCCAAACTTAACTCTGCTATTGGCCTCAAATCCCTGACCGCCATGAGACAGGATTTCACCCCGTGAGTGACTGTACCGCCAAAACTCGAAAAAAATTGGCTATCTCCGCCCAGGGAGTATCTCTAAAACGATTGGCTAAAGGGTATCGATCAGCATTAGAAGTATCCGTTTGTAGCAAGTTTGATCTTGTATGCATAGCCAATTTTTCGAGTTTTGGCGATAAGTAATATGTAGAGCCGGTACCAGGTAATTGCAACCATTACTTACTCGAGGGCATGACATTGAGTGTTACCTCTATGTACATTTAGGTATGGTAAACGATGACGGTACTGTGACAGACAGTAAATGGATGACATCACGAGTAAAAGGCACACTTTTTAAAGCCTTCAGACCTGTGACAAACCACTGAAAAAAGAAGTATCTCCCGATAAGTCAGATACCCTGTCCTACCCTGCAGCTGCCAAACAAATCATTCCTCCAATACAGTCAGTCTCCCAATACCATAATCAGAACATCTCCAACCCCCCCCCCCCCCCAACTGCCCATCACTTATATTATCGGCAACTTATTGAGTAGCTTTAGTTCCCTGCTGGTGATCTTTCACTTCGACTTCAACGGTGCACTGACGGCGTCCCGCTTTCATTCCCCTGCAGTCTGTGCTATTTTATACCCTGTACTCCACATATCGATCTGTAACTCCCCGCAGCCAGCTTAATTTATATCATTTGTCTGACTTGATCGTTACACCAGTACCAATATTTATTACAAGTTGACAAAAATTAGAGCCATCATGGCAACATTATTGGCCCCCCTGGCTCCCATTTCTAATGTGCTGCTGCCGTTGACAAACGGCCACACTTCTCATACTCATATTCCTAACCAGTCTGACACAGCTGCAACCCCAACCCCAACCCCAACCCCAACCCCACCTGCAACTTCCACATCCCCACGTACGGCTATTTCTACTGCACCCAATAGAGATGGATTGGGCACATCTTTATCGAAAAACGGTTCACAAGGGGTGATTTTGAATAATGCAACCGCCGTGACTGACGTTAGCTCGGCCTTAAACACACCTGCAAGAGTGACCGGACCCCGAGATATGACTATGCAGACTGTATCAACTCAGACTGATAATAACGAATTGCAGCGTGAGCGTGGTACAAAGTTTTTTGCCACTACCGAGCTTTACGGTAATTCTCCTGGAAAGGGGTTACCCACTTGTCCTCCTTGAAAGATAAATCACAACTCCGGTTTATTTCTCTTTCTTTTACCCTTCACATCACTACACCGGAGGGCTTATTGATAATATTTACTAACAACCTTATCCTCTTGTAACAGCTGCTCATTATCTTCGCACAGCGGAAGCCCACGAATTGCCAAGCTATCCTACCATAGGATTGCTACATCCCGAGGTTGCTGGAGCTTCAGCGGCATTGTTGGCTCACCGCGATCACAGACCGGTGGAAATCTGGAGACCGAACTTTGTTGCCGCTGCTGGAGCCGCCGCTTCCCTTGCGCACAGCAACCCAAAGTCCGTGAACATTTGGGAACCGGCCCCGAGTGAACCTGCGGGAAAAGCTGCCCTCCACGCCCTTGAAGACCATTCTTTCCCGCAGCCATATACAATGCCTGAGTCATTCAAGCGTTGGTCGTTGTCTGGCGCCATAGGAGCGATGCAAATCTCAAAGGAAAAAAGGCGGCGCTCCGGATCTTCCCCGATGCCTTATACTATTCGTCAGGAAACCGAAGCGGCCAACGCGAGAAATAGCGCCTTGACAGCTGCAACTATTGCTCACATGCCACCTATTCGGCGTCTCTCTGTCGCCACAGGAGCAGACCCGACTTCGGAGTATGTCGCAGAAAGTAAGGTGCTCAACGCGGACAGGGTTCCACAGCAGGATAAGCGCAAGTCGGACGTACTCCGTGCAGCTACAATTTCAATGTCTAAGAGTAGCCGCCGCACCACCTTACCTGATGTACCAATACATGACCATTCAGCACAATCTGTCCCTGTAACCCCGCCATCGAGGCGATTTGGTTCAAATATGC
Organism: Morchella sp. 2018-W38C; assembly: GCA_024713705.1. Lineage (NCBI taxonomy): Eukaryota > Fungi > Ascomycota > Pezizomycetes > Pezizales > Morchellaceae > Morchella > Morchella sp. 2018-W38C. The sequence continues at coordinate 812,095 of JAMJEX010000021.1, read as the reverse complement.
AAGAGGCCGCTCGCAAAGTTGCAGCAGAACGTTTAGCAAAAATAGGCTACGATAATAATCGTACACTCTCGGCTTCTCCTCTCGAAGCTCAGACTTCGATCAACCGCTCTTATACTGTCCCCAACGCAGGATCGAGTGATATTGGCCAAGCTCGCAATACCGGCGCAGAAATGACACTTCTTCGGGGAAACATAGCGCGGGCTGATGCAAAAAAGCGTGCTGAGAATGCTGTCTTACTCATGTCTACTGCCCAGCGCAACGTTCGAGCCAAGCTTTCGGGAATAGACAAGCAAGTCGCAGATTCTCGGGGGCTCACGAGACGTGAAGATTGGGAACCCAGGGTCACTCAAATTGCACAAGCGGACTCTGAAAAACGTACAGAGAATCGTGGGAAGATCAGCATGGGAGGCGGCGCATATATGGCGCCGGAGGAAATCGATGCAATTGCACAGAGGAATATACAGCCGCTGTTGGAAGATATTAATAGAAGGGCAAACGCGGAGAAAGCTAGGATAGATTTTGAAAGAGCTAGGGGGTTAGAGGAACACTTGGATATTGAAGAATCAAAACGGGTGCAGGCCCTACACCAAGCAAGAGAAAGGGAGACACGTGAGGATATTCGAAGGGCTAAAGGTATGTTTTAAAGTTTATATTTTTCCTAAGTTCTGCTCCCGGATGATAAAATTGTATCCTCACCTCGAACCACTGCTGAGAATATGTGAGGAAGCCATCGAAAAAGGGGATGAGAAACGCCGGAAAGAAGAGGAAAAGCGAGCAGTGAAGGGACGGAGACAGCCGTCAAAAATCGACAGCAAAGGCGATGGGAATTTGGGTGGACTAGGTGATAATAGTCCCACATCACCCACATCACCTTTATCGGACAGCAGTAGCAAAGAGGGGAGGATTAGAGGACTTTTTAATAGATTTAGAAGACGCCAAAGTCGCCAAATCAGTCATGATGAAAAAGAGGCTGTTGCTATCAGCGCCCCGATAGGCGGTACTGTGATTGACCCTACTTTTAGTGGGGGGCATGCTGCAATTTACGAGCAGCAACACGTCAATGAAGCCAGCGGAGATCGGATAGCGTTTAACGGGAGCCCGCGGCCAGAATCTGCATTCAGAATTCCCCGCCGTATATCTTCGATTATAGTGCCGAAATCGAATGGAGCGCCACAAGAACCTGTAGCGATGCGGTCAGTTTCAGCAGCGGGTAACCAGCCGATAAGGACAGATGGAGGCGATAAGACTCCTGTGAAGCGTCGACATTCATTATCTAGTATAGGGGCGGGTGGTTACTACTTTAAGGGTAGGAGACGGACAGAAGACCCAGCGACCACCGATGATCAAGGTACCAAGAAAGGTAAAGGAAAACTCCTTAGGAAGAGAACCAAGGATTTTGCCAAGATCAACGGCCGGATCTCGAGCACCGAGGATCACTCGGAGTATCCCGACGAGGCAAGAGACACGTTCTCACAGCAATCCCCAACATTCCCGCCCACGAATAGAGCTTCTGGTTTCTTCCCGCATGATGAGCGGAGATTTTCTGGAGGGGAAGGCAGTGTCAGCTCGAGGTTCCGGGAGGACTTGTAGGATTGCTACAGGGAAGCATCTCGAAGACGGTAAGTGCCATTATGGCTTGTATTTTTATGTGCCATACACGCCAGATCTGCTTTTGGTTTTTATTTATCGTCATCTTAAACTACGGCTGAATGCTTTTGGGGGGGGGGGATTGGGGGAGTGACTGCTTGTTTTCTTTGAATGAAGTGTGACGATGTATTGCTTCTGACAAGATTTATGCTTGATGATATTTGTGTTGTGTTTGAAGTCATTCCTTTATATCATTTCTATTCTTTTGTAGCTATTTATACTTCCTAGCGACCAACTCCCCATGACGGGATGCGCGATTCGGCGAGTGTTTCTTTGTATCTTGGGATCATCTGGTGGTTTCTGGTCGTCCGAACTTCGTTTTCGGACCTTCTAATATCTGTGAGTATCGTTCTGCTCTAGAGATTTTTAATCTATTGTATTTAATCTTAATAGACGGAAAAGGCTCTGGATGGCTTCCTATGAATCAGGTTGCCAGGCTCGCTCATTCAGGTTATATGGTGGCGAGTGATATTTCATGATGGTAGTAGACTTCAAGGAATTTGATTGGTTGACTGATTGATTGACTGACTACTTCATTACTCGTATACAAATGGTAGCCAAAGAACGAGGCTTGCCCGAACTTCACAAATAACGCACAGCTACTTTGTAGGAATATGGTGCCGTGCCAGAGCAGCCAACCCCCCCCAAAATCGGTACCCAGGATTCACGCCCAAGGCCTGGAGGGTACATTCTATCTATCTTCGGCTCGAGCTCTCCAAACCCAATAAGTATCTGTGATTGTAAAATTACAGCCGTTTCAAAAAGCAAAATCACCACCCGGAAATACTAAGGCTGAGGGGAACTGGGATGTGGTGAGGGATGTGGGGCTGCTCAGGCAAACTGGCAGCATTCTTACCAGCTAGCCAGGTCCTGCCTGATCAATCAACAGTAAACAAAAGCCCCCCCCCCCCCCCGACCCGACGACGACGTACCAATCATAGTGGTGATATACAGCTCTGAAAAATTGGGAGGTTTACCATCATATCATTCGCAATTAATAATAATATTGCTCATCACAACAATAGGCTAGGCTAAGCTAGGCTCAGGCTGGCTGACTGGCTGACCCTTTTTGCACATTCCGGAGATTATCGACATAACTGGACCATTTACCCCCCCCGGCCGAGAGCAAGAGAGAGAGAGAGATGTGATCTACCTGGCTGGCCGGCGAAAAGGCCACATGGCCGTGTTTTGCGGTGGAGACAATTTTTTTAAATGTGAGGGGTTGGGGGGGGGGGCGGGGAGGTGGGCAATAATATTGCAAGTGCAAGTGCAGGTGCAAAGCAAGCAAGCAAGCGTTCCGATGCCTGCCTACCGTGACGCCGTAATAAATGCCGCCGGTTATGAAATCAGCGTCAAAAGCACATGTTCATGCACACTCTTGGGCCATTGGGAGCGGCGAAGAGATTGTTTTTTCTAGATGGTGTGCTCGTTATCGGACAGGCCCCCGGCCGGACAATCGTGATCCACTGGGCGGACGACTCACCTACTCTACTTACTCTACCTACAGTGTAGGTACTCGGGTACTCGGGCTAGAACCAGAACATGCAATGAGGTTATTTGTATGGCAGAACGGTGCCGCTCCATACAGATAATCCCTACACCCGAGTAGTTTCCTTTCTCTGGGAATGCACATCGAAGAAGCCGCTATGGCTAAAGATAGAATCGGCTGTCACCAATGGGACTATGGATTGAGTTTATAAGTTACCGATCCGGAGCGAGAACCGCTTCATTCATGGATTCTCACTCGGGCCTAAAAAACACACACACACACACACACACATGCACCATTGACCTTTGAAGTGTAGGTATCGGGCCCGAAAAATACGTCACCTAAACGTATGACGGCACTCTGTCCTGTTCTGTTTGTAGATAAGGAATGCGCATCTAACTAAGTGCTCTGCTGCAACTTTATCCAACTTTCTTGACACGTGGAAGCACAACCTACCAACCAGCGGTAATAACCTCCAATCACAATGACCAGCAGTCGGGTTCAGTAGCTGCAGTTATAGAGAGATGCTGTGGCCACAAAAATATCGAGTTTTTGATAATGGGCCTGTCTTTCCCTAAGCCTAAAAAGAAACTGAGGGATCGATCCCGGGGCTGCCCGCATTGCAGCTTCCCTGGTCGATGCCCGTGCTCATATCATATCAATTATGGTTGAAATGTGGTGTGCAAGATCTCTGCCCTCGCCGCAGATTTGAGCGATAGTACTGGCCGGAAAATATACCTGCTCGATAATCCTTGGTTTTCCACAATAATTCTACCAGAAACTATTCGTCATACACCAGGCTCCTATATAGGGGATGCGGGAGATAACACTTGAGCGAGACGGACAGTCATACATACCGCCCGGGCGCACAAAGGTCTACTCGTTATTTCTTTGGTGTTTACGGACTGAACTGGGTTTGCATTCCACCAAGATATGGTTGTTATGCACGATTCACGCCCATATTGCAGGCCCAGTTCAGTCCGAAGACGCCAAAAGAAAAAAAAATAACAAGTACATAGCTCCGGGTAAGTTTCTCCACGGTCTGCGGGAGACTTTCAAGGTACTCGGGTGCAGGAATAAGGTCCAGAAGATGCAAGTGACGATAAAGGGATTATTTGTATTGAGGTGGCGCCGCTCTACCATACAAATAAACCCTATTGCATCCCCTGGTTTTTTTTCTCCTGTATGTACCCGAGTACACTCGTTGGAACTGATAGATCTAGAGGTATACAGGAGCAGCCCCGCCAACCGATCTTTACCCTGTGTACTGGGATCGTGTAATTTGGGGCGGGAGGCTAAGGTGGTTGGGGGGGTCATCATCATCTCCAGGCATATATTTCGCACTCCCGGGTACCTTAGAGAGAGATCGAGCTCCAGATGACTTAATTGTAGGCCAATTGCGCCCGACACTGCTAGCCCCCCCCTCCCCTAAAGCCTTTTCTCGCAGCCAAATCCCTCCAAGTCACGCCGGAAGTTCCCTTCCCGCCATTGACCTGAAAGATATGTAGATCTGGGTGATACCTATACTCTGCCAGTGCTCTGGATGGATCACAACCCACCAAGCCAATGTCCACTATGTCTTCAATATCCCGCGGGTATGGCTTGGGGGGGGGGGGGGGGTGGTGGTGAATTCGGCGGCTGCGGAAAGAGCTATCGTGGGCACGCCAGGCATGCATAAACAAAGCTGCACTGTGGATTGACCCGTCCTTCGTTATTGTTGGTGGTGTCTCCTAACCTTCTGGATAGGTTCCATCTTCAAAAGATGCAGCTACGCTATCTACTCCAATCGATTGAACGGAGATTCCGAGCCTTCACTGGTAGTTACTCGGGGGCAGGCAATAAGAACATGAAGATGCGGGCTGCAAGCAGGGGCTCAATTTGGTGGAGCTTTTTCGCCAGGCGCGAATCAGAGGTCGTTACCATCAAAAGTCATTTTCAGGTTCCTACATACCTGTCCCGAGACCTGTCCCGCGTAGAGCTTTGAGCCTCCAACACTTTCTTCAGAACAGCCAGTGGTCCAATGGTGCCCAGCCATCCATTCCATTGGTGGAGGAGGAGGGTGTTCGGGGGCCGCCTCGATGTAGCTCTGCCACCACCGGAGAATTTATCTCGCCCTAACCGCACCGGGGAGAACTAAACTAAAACACAGTCCCGAACCCCTAACCCATGATCCAAACCCCTGCCCGCCAAGTCCCGTCGTCTCCTGCACTGGTCTGTGCGCAAAAAAAAAAGTTTCTGCAGGCCCTGAGAAAAAAGTTCCACCACACATAGCAAAAAAATTACATACAATCCCTCCATCCATCCAAACACATAATTAACAGCCAAGGAAAGGAAAGAAAAAAAATGTCACCAGAAGACCCATTCGCAGGTATCAACCCTGCGCGCCTGGCTCTCATGCAATCGGGGGGCCCCGCGGCCCGTGAGCGCACCAATCACGCACCAGCAGGGCGAGGCGGCGGCGGCGGCGGAAGAGGCGGGGGTAGAGGCGGGGGTAGAGGCTTCGCGCCCCACGGAAAGGGCAAGAAAGGGTATGGCCGGAATGCAAAGTCGTCTGGCGACAATGCCAACGATATTGCGATTGCTTCTCCCCGGCTTGCACTCTCTGTAGAGCCTGAAGCTGCTGCTGCTGTAGCAGAAGTGGAGACGTCGGCGCTGCAGAGGAGGGCCGCATTGAGGAACGGAGGAGGGCCGCCACCGGCGAAGAAGAAGGAGGAGGTGGTGGTGGTGGTTGAGAAGGTCTCAAACGGCACTGCAGAGGGGAAGAAGAGGAAGAGGGAGGAGGAAGTCGAGGTTGGTTTTTTATTTCTTTTTTCATTGTGCAAGGTGATCATTGAATACCGTGCGTGGATTTAACAGTATGGTGGAATGGATGCATAGCCGGTGAAGGAGAAGAAAAAGTCCAAGAAATCCAAGAAATCCAAGACGAAGAAGGAGGGGGAGGAGGAGGAGAAGGCACCAGCTACGAACGGCACCCTGACGAACGGCACCTTGGAGAAGAAGAAAGAGAAGAAGAAGGACAAGAAGGAGAAGAAGAAGAAGGAGAAATCCTCAGACTCCACCAAAACGGAGGAGGAGGAGGAGGAGGAGCAGGAGGAGGAGGAAGCACCAGCTACGAACGGCGCCCTGACGAACGGCACTCTGGAGAAGAAGAAAGAGAAGAAGAAGGACAAAAAGGCAGACTCCACGGACTCTGCAGACAGCTCGGAGTCGAAGCTCTCAAAGGAGGAAAGGAAGGCCACTAAGGCTGCCAAGAAGGCGAAGAAGTCGGAGGAAGAGGAGGAGGGGGAGGGGGAGAAGGATACCTCAGAGGTTTGCGGCAATTCCAATTGGGTAGATTGGTGTGTGTGGAGTACTGACTATGGCCGCCGCAGAAATCGAAATCGAAGCGGAAGACAGAGAAAGAGGACTCTAGCGGCGACAAGCGCAGAAAGGTAGAAGAAGAAGAGGAGGAGGAGGCGGTGGCGCCGGCAAAGGAGGATAAAGAGGCGAAGAAGGACAAGAAGGAGAAAAAGAACAAGAAGGACAAAGAGGAGAGGAAGGAGAAGGTAGAAAAGGAAGAAAAGGCGGAAAAGAAGGACAAGAAGGACAAGAAGGACAAGAAGGAAAAGTCCGACAAACCCGACAAGTCCGACAAGCCCGAAAAGAAAGACAAAAAGACCAAAAAGGACAAGAAGCAGCCCATCTCGACCCCCGAACCCACCACCACCACCACCACCGCTGCCGCCGCCGCTGCCGCCGCCGCTGCCGCCGCCGCCGCCGCTTGGGACGCCTCCGAGCTCAGCGGCGACGCTGCCCGGAAGTCCAAGTTCCTCCGCCTTCTCGGCGCCGGCCCTGCGGCCGCTGTCGCGGTCGCAGCTGCGAGCACAAGCGGCACAGCCAAGGACTCTACGGTGTCAAAGCGGGATAAGGAGCTCCAGAGGCAGTTTGAGACGGGGATGAAGTTGAAGAATGAGCAGGGCGCGAAGAGGAGGGGGCTGGGGGCATTTTAGATAGATATGGATTGAGCATGATCATGATCGAACGCCCCCCCCCCACCCCCCGGTATTATATTATGGTATCGCGTGTAATATTTAAAATGATTTTTCTTCTTTCTATTCTATTCTCTTGGATTTTGTGTGGTTTTTGCTTTTATCTTTATGTATATGGTTTTTATGAGAGAGAGAGAGAGAGAAAGCACGAAACACCCCCGGCCGGCTGAATGACTGTTTGCGATGTGGGACACCTGGACCAGAAGCCTTGAAGCCACAACACATCTACACAATTCACAAGCTCTTTTCTTTTCTTTTCTTTCCCTCTCTTCTTTCTGTCTTGTTTGTTTGGGTTGGCTGCCGTACGCAGTACCGGCGCAGTCCAGATAGCTGATTTCTCATACAAGTAGCAGAAAAGTATATAATAATACATTAACACCCCGAAACAGTGGATAGAAAAAAGAAAATAACAATAAAAAAAGAAAAACCCATTTTACTCTCCCCCCACGCAGCTCCCCTATATAGCTCTCTAGCTATCCCCATCTAATAGCTCCCAGCTTCCCCAGCTTCCACTAGCTACATGCAGCTATGGAGCCATGATGTAGTCATACCATGGTACCACCACCAAGCTCTAGAAAAACAGCCGGATAAGCTCAAACACGAGCCCGCCAAACACCACAAACGCCAACAAGACTACATCTCTCAATTAGCTCTCAATTCCAAAACCTACCCGCCCCGCAAAAACTCCAAAATTCCAAGTCTGAAACGGAAGGGGGGTAGGGGGGGGGAGGAGGAGGAGAGAAACGTACTCAGCCAGATGGGCGACACGGGCGACTTGAACCTGTGGCGTTTTGCGAGCGCGCCGTCGGGCTTGCCGCGCTTGGACTCCTCGCGCTTGGCGAATCGCTCGTTTGCTCTGCGTTGCTGGGGGGTTTGCGCCTGTGGATGGGTGGGTTGTTGTTTGTTAGTTTTCTGTTTGTGGTAGATAGATGGGGGGGGCTGGTGTTTGTGGGTTTCGGGGAGAGGGAGGGGGATGTGGTGGGAGATCTAGAGGGAGAGCTTTGGGGGGTGCTTCGGGAGAGGACTCGGGGAGGGGGGGGGGGAAGCTTACCATTATTTTTGTAGATTTCTGTCCAAACTGTAGATTGTAGACTGTAGAGTGCCGTGTACTGTATAGCAGCTGCGTGTGTGCGAAGAGGTAGAGGTATCTAGATCTGTTTGTCTGTGGATCGTTTGTTTGTCGGAAGGCCGCAGGCGTGCAGTGGATTTAAAGGCAACGGGGTTAGGGGTGCGTCTGACAGGAGGACACCTAACGCTTAGCTTTAATTAATTACCGAGTCACCGATTTCTTCCTCCATGCGCAAACACCTAGCTGGTCTCATGTATGCGGTGTGTAGTCTAGAGTATGTGATGTGTGTATGGCACTTTATGTATGTACAGTAGTTGCATGTACTCACTTTATGTACATGTAGGTACATACATGTATGTACATAGTTAGTTGGGTAATATCAGTAGCCACTGCCAAGCCTCATCTACATCTGGTACGTGCAGTATGTATCATCTAGCAAACAACCCTACTCAACGTCGTCAATTGAAACGTGGAGTTATGAGAGGGACGATGGCCATGAGCATGAGCGCACGAGCACGAGCACGAGCACTGCTAGTACCACGGCCGTTACTCCGCGCCGGCGGGCAGACGACGAGGAGGGGGATGGCCGAGATGGCGGCGCCCCCGCCGCCGCAGAAGAAGGAGGTGTCGAAGCATGTATGTCCCCCCCCCCGTCACTCACCCTCCCTGCTCTATAAGAGAGACGGGTGCTGACAGTGAGGTGGTCGCTGGGTGGGGTAGATTGGGTTCTACAAGGAGTTTGGGCGGCCGCTGTCAAAGGTGTTTCTGATGTCGTTCTTCACGTACCAGGCGTGCTACTGGGCGTGGCTGAAGCTGGAGAAGGAGGAGGTGCAGAGGGGGAAGGAGGGTATGTGATGCTTTCTCTTTCTTTCTGTGTGTGTGGGTGGGGTTTGGGGGGAAAGGGACTAATTGGGTGGGTGTAGAGGAGGTCAAGGGCCTTATGGCTGAGGTGGACAGGTTGAAGGCGGCGGCGGCGGTAGCGGCGGGGGGGAGGAAGTGATGGCGGGGTGGGGTAGGGGGGGAGGGCTAAGAACTGTAAATATCAGTACCGGTATATATAGACATTGACATCACTCAGTGGAGGAGGACCCTTAGTAGAGTGACAGCATCCACGTGCAGCTACACGAAACGCCGTCAGTGGCGGGGGAACAGATCTAGAGATGGCATTAAGGTGAGGTTTGGGTCCTGGCTGGCTGGCCCATCGACATCAGCTGGCTGCACCCACCTTCTACTCGTGCACTGCTGTCCTCACAGTGTCCTCATCCTACACCTACACCTAAACCCACACCTACACCTACATCTACACCTACACCTACATCTACACCTACATGAGCCATGGACACAAGAGAAGCCAGAGCCATTGGGGTCGTGGCTGGCACCGATCAGCCTGGCTGTGTACATACTTGTATGCCATCACACCTTTTCATCTGCTCCCCACCTCTATCAAACTCCCCACTCTCTCAAACTCCCACTCTCTCAAACTCCCCACTCTCTCAAACCCCTGCTTCCACTCTCTCAAACTCCCGCTCCCCACACGCCAAGACTCGCTGCCCGGAACATCGTTCTTCCACCGGCCCCCACGCGCCATCCCTGCACGGCTGGCTCTTTGTAGCTTTTGAGGATCCCGACGGACGAGCGAGCGGTCGTGCTGTGACAAGACCACCCTCACAGCCCGTAATCTTTTCTTTCATCTTTTCTTTCTTTCTCCTTCTCTCTATCTCTCTCACACAAAAAGTATAATGGCGACCGGGAGTCTTTGTCGTGTTTCTGCCTGTGAGTATTCTATTCATATATTCCCATATATATATCTATATATATACATGTAGCTACCGGCTGCAAACTGCGGATGCTGACCGAAGCCTATCCCTATCAATATAGCTATCGCACACCTAAAGAATGAGAACATTGCTTCTTCGATCGCCGCTGCTACCAACAGTACCACAAGCGCTACCACTGCTACCGCACATGTTCCACGACCAAAGCGGCTGAAGCGCGGCGGCCGCGGCGGCGGCGATATCGGTGGTGATGGTAGTAGTGGGGGAGAGTCAGTGCATGTCGTGCTCGCACGGCACCATGTCAGCTTCGTGAGTTTTCCCACAAATATAACTCGGAAGCCTGAATTTGCCAACAACGTCTCTTGTAATAGACTGTGAATCCCGCGCAGGCTGGGGCCCTAGAGACTTATGCGGGTTCTGAGATCCCGGTTGTTGTTGATCTACAGGTGCTCCATGGGGAGGATGTCGATATGGATGCGGAGATAGGTACCGGCAGTGCGCGGACTGGACAGTTGATTCTTTCTTCCCCTAGCAATGGGGGAGAGCTTATGGCTTTAAAGTGACTGCCCAAATCCAGGTATTATTGGAACAATCTACTAACTAATGCACAGTGTCGATCTGAGTACACTCCCAGACACCCTCCCCCGCGATATAACACGAGCGTCTACAATCACCACTTGCTTCCCCGCCGCAAGGTCCCCGACTCGCCCCTTCAGCAGCTCCTGCTCTCTCGCCTTCACGCCCGCAACTATAACCCTAACCCTAACACTCACCGCCCGCTGCCATAACGCCCCCACACCCTCCACCACCGCGCTAGCAAGCACCGACCCCTGGTGGTGCCTGCTCGCCGACGCATTCCCTGCGCACGCTCCTGTTGTCAAGGGCGCACTCAGAGCCACGCCCAAGGACTTTTACGCCGCTTGCCACGTCCCCGCGCGCACGCAGGTTGTACCGGACTCGGTGCAGCACCCGGTCCTGGAGTGCACGCTGCTGCCATACCAGCGCCGCACAGTCCAGTGGATGCTGAACCGTGAAGACGCGGCCGCCGCCACCATCCCAGAGGATAGCGGCGTGCTCCTCCCGCCGACGTTTTTCCGCGAGAGAGACGCCGAGGGCGCGGAGTGCTATGTGTCGCATGTGTTTGGCCTCGTCAGCAGAGACCTGCAGGCGCTCTGGCGGGCGGCAGAGCTGCCGCGCGGCGGCCTGCTAGCGGAGGAGATGGGGCTGGGCAAGACGGTGGAGATGATCGCGCTGATGGCGCTCCACGCCATGCCGGCGGTCATGGCGGCGGCGGACCGCCGCAACATTGGCGCCACGCTCATCATCACGCCGCCGAGCATCCTGGAGCAGTGGAAGTCTGAGATTGCGGCGCACGCGCCGAGTGTGCGGGTGTGCCACTACCGCGGCATGAAGCAGCACCTGCGCGCCAGCACGGCGGAGGTTGTGGAGCTGTTCCGTGCGGCGGACGTGGTGCTCACGACGTATGCGGTGCTGTCACACGAGCTGCACTACCTCACGGCCAAGGACTGGACCGGGCGGCTCTCGCGGGCCAAGCGCTACGAGGCGCGGCGGAGCCCCCTCGGCGAGCTCACCTGGTGGCGCGTGTGCGTCGACGAGGCGCAGATGATTGACGGCGGGCTCAGCAACGCGGCCGTCGTTGCGCGCCAGATCCCGCGCGTCAATGCGTGGGCCGTCTCGGGGACGCCGATCCGCAAGGACAGTGTCAGCGACGTGCACGGGCTGCTGCGGTTCCTGCGCTATGCGCCGCTCGATGACCGCAGCCCGGGGCCCTTTGAGGCGCTGGCGAGGTACAACCGCGCGGCGTTTGGGGCGGTGGTGGGTACGATTGCGCTGCGGCATACAAAGGACATGGTTAATGACGAGATCCGGCTCCCGCTGCAGAAGCGGGTGGTGGTGCGCGTGCCGTTCAGCGCCATCGAGGAGCAGAACTACCGTCACCTCTTTCAGCAGATGTGCGACGAGTGCCGCATCAGCGAGGAGCGGGCTGCCGGCGGCGGCGATGGGGTGTTGCCGGAGGTTGTGGAGAAGCTGCGCGTGTGGTTGACGAGGCTGCGGCAGACGTGCTTGCACCCGCAGGCGGGCGAGAGGAACAGGCGGACGTTTGGCGGGACAAAGGCGCCGCTGAGGACGGTGGACGAGGTGCTGGACCTCATGGCGGATGCACACTCGGTCGCCGTCCGGAACGACGAGCGGGCGCTGTTCGAGTCCAAGATCAGGAGGGGGCAGCTGCTCGAGATGCAGAAGGAGTACAGCGCCGCGCTGCAGGTGTGGATGGGCGTGCTGGTAGAGGTGCGGGAGGTGGTGGGGGAGTGCAGGGCGGCGCTGGAGGCAGAGCCAAAGACGAGGCTGCTGCACGAGGCCGCCGCCGTGGATGAGCCCGTGGAGTGGCATGATGAGGAGGGAGAGGGGGAGGCGGCTGGGCATGGCCATGACGCCAGGGCGGATACAAGCCGCCATGGGACTCTGCGCAACCGCCTGCGAAATGTCCTGGAGCTCGAGCACGCTTGTCTCTTCTGGATCGGGACCGCCTGGTTCCAGCTCAAGGAACAGAAGGAGGAGGAGGAGGCAGACCCCCAGAGCGAGGAGATAGCCCAGCTCCGCGAAAAGGAGGAGGAGAACTACGAGGCCGCCAAACTCGTCCGCAGAGAAGTAAGCCCCAGATCCTGCCTCAGTATATATATATATATATACACATACTGAACTACCCCCCCCCCCTCCCCACAGATGATGCACGAGACGCGCAGTCGAGCCCTCAAGCTCATCGACACCCTCCGCGCCCGCGCCAACACCCACCGCTTCACCGCCATCCCCCCCATCCCCGCCTGCAACACCAACTGCGGCATCGAGACCCAGACTCTCCTCTACGACATAACCGACATCGCCGCCACGCTCAACGCGCAAGCCGACCTCATCACAGAGTGGCGCGCCCAGCTCCTCGAGCTCCTCGCAAAGCCCATCCTCGACGAAGACACCACCACCACAACCGCCGCCAACAACGCCGACGATCAGGACCAGAACCGCGGCAACGAGTTCGAGGTGTCCGTGTCGGACCAGGAGCTCGGCGAGCGCCTCATGACGGGCATCCGCGTGCTGCTTGCGGACCGCGCCGAGGCGCTGTCGGGCGAGGAGAGCAGCTCGCTGATCAGGCATGAAGTGCAGGCCGACTTGGCACGCGCGGGGCTGCACCAGGCGTTCTTTGCGGAGATGATGGTGCGTAGGGAGGGTGTGGGGCTGCCGGCGCAGGTGGCGTGCCGCAGCCTCAAGGCGGGGGTTGCGGGGCTGCGGCAGAAGGTGGCGGGGTTTAAGGGTGTGGGTGCGGGTGCGGGTGCCAGGAGGTTGGCGATGCAGAGGGAGCTGGTGGAGGAGGAGATTGCGATGTTGGTAGAGGTGGTGGGCGTGCAGATTGAGGTGAATAGGAAGTTGACAAAGTGGGTTGGCTGTTTTCCTTTCTTTCCTTTTTTCTGGTTGTGCTGATCATTGGCCCACCGGCTTTGGTAGTGAGATTACGCTTTTCCGCAATTTGACGAATGCGAGGAGGGAGTACTATTCGCAGATGCAGGCCATCTCGGATACAGTGGCGCCGTTTGAGCCGGAGGTGTTCTTCTCGAGGAGCGTGCGCATTGATGATGCGTTGTTTCAGAAGCTGCTGAATGAGGAGAGGGCCTTGGCCGAGAAGATTACAAAGGCAAAGAGTAAACTGCGCTACCTGGTGCATCTGAAAGGCAAAGGCGTCGAGGAGGCGCAGGAGTGTCTAATCTGTAAAGGTAAGTGGTTGTGGTTGTGGTAGTGGTTGGGAGTGGTGGTGGTTAGTTATTGACGTCAGTTTTCTGCTAGAAACGTATGAAATTGGTATACTCACGAGCTGCGGCCACTCCTACTGCAAGGAATGCATGGTCGAATGGTACAAGACATCCCGCAAGTGCCCGGCATGCACGGCGGCATTGAGCTTGAAGGATATGTACCAGATCTCCTACCGCCCCAAGGAGGCCACCATGCAAGAAGAGCGCGCCCAAGCTTCCAGCAGCTCCGACCCCGCCGCCGTTAGCATCTACTCTGGCATGGACAAGCGCATCATGGACGAGATAAAGCGTGTCGAGATCAGGCAACACTTTGGCTCCAAGATCGATATGAGTACGTCTCCCCCCCCCCCCCTCCTCTCTCCAGTTCTAACCCGGCCCCACCACCAGTAATCCGCCACCTCCTCTGGCTGCGCCAGCACGAGCCCGGCTTCAAAGCCGTCCTCTTCTCGCAGTGGGGCGACTTTCTCGACTTTATGAAGACGGTGCTGACGCACTCGCACATTGGCTTTGCCACACTCGACGGGCGCGGCGGCGGCGCTGGTGTCCACGCCTTCCGCACAGACCCGGCGACGCACTGCTTCCTGCTGCACGCAAAGTCGCAGAGCGCGGGGTTGAGTCTTGTTGGCGCCACGCACGTGTTTCTGTGCGAGCCGCTGCTCAACGTGTCGCTGGAGCTGCAGGCTATCTCGCGCGTGCACCGCATTGGCCAGAAGAGGCCCACGACGGTGTGGTTGTATGTGGTGGAGGGGTCGGTGGAGGAGAATGTGTGGGCGCTGGCGACGGGGAGGAGGATTGCGCTCATGGAGGCTTGTGGGGAGAGGGAGAAGGAGGGGGAGGAGGGGGGGAGTGGTGGGGGTGTTGTTGATGGTGCTGGTGTTGAGTTTTTGAGGCTGGAGTCGCCGGAGGGGAGGCAGGGGGAGGTGGACGAGGAGGGGGAGGGGGAGAGGTGGCTGGATGTGGCTAATTCGGGGGAGCTGCAGAAGGGCGTGGGGGGGTTGGTGGAGAGGGGGTGGGCGGCGGGGAGGTGGTGGGCGTTAGGGATGTGTGGGAGTGTTTATTTGGTGCGCGGAGTGGGCGCGGGCATGGGAAGGTGGTGGAGGATGTGGTGAGGAGGGAGATGTTGGCGGGGGCGGCGGAGAGGAGGATGCGTGGGGGGGATTGAACGGGGAGGGGGTGGTTGGTTTAATATCTTTTCTCTTTTTCTTTTTCTTTCCTTTGTAGGGGCTCTTTTTTTTTGTTTGAGAGGTTGGTGGGGGTATATATCGTTACCCTTCTCTTTCTGTTCCATTCAAGTTTTACTTTTTTGGTTAGTTAGATTTGGGTTGGCAGTACTTTCTTGAGAGAAGCGATGTGTTGGGTATATGTGGCTACATGTAGTTTAGCAAATACATGTAGATACTTGAGTACATGTAGATGGTCCTTAGAGGAAGGCATGTGGTTTTCTTTAACTGTTCCGCGTCTGCTGATAATATACCTTACTGGCAGTGTGGATGCATCAAGTGATATTTCTGCCATACACGGGAAGAAGGAAAATAGAAAGTAGCTGGATTTGATGCATTTACCCCGGTGTATCTATTGATTTCTCTCATTCTTATCCGGTTGTTGATATCATGATTTAAACTAATGATGAGCTTCGAGACTGGGGGTTGCGGACGCGGCTGTACATATATACTGACATTCCAGTGTGCGCATTTATATAAGGTGCAGGTCCTCTTATCCCATATTATGTGTTTCTCTACCCCCATAACCCCGTTGCCCCCCGTGTACCTCTCCGCTCCATTATTCAGCGTCGGGACACCTAGGGGCGCTGGGCTGGGCTATATACATGCATGTATGTAGATTTTGTTATACGGCCACATGATAAGAGTATTTGCACCGAGACGTTCGGTATGAGCTAGATGGATTTTTGGTATAGAGCGTAAAATAATATGCGTATACCACTGTCGGTCACCCATTGGTGTTTAAAACTCTATGGCCCCGCTTACATGTAGATACATGTATGTACCTACATGTGTTTCTATTGTTCAGCTCTGATCAGCGGAATGTAAAAAAAAAAAGAAAGAATTTAAATAAAAACTTTACCCTCGGTGAAGACCTACATGTAATCACCAAAGCTTAAGCACGTGTTCGCTCAAAGTACAGTCGCACCTCGTTATGTCGTTAGCGTACTCTGGGAGCCCAAGCCGTACGAGATAGCAAATATACCAAAATATACGAGATAGCAAATAGGTTTATGTGGAGGAAGGCAGTACCTGTCCCGCAAACCCGTACGAGACAGCAAGAGATCCGAGATATCGAATTACGAGATAGCGAGGTGCGACTGTAATTTAATTGATGACGCCATATCTCATACTACATGTACCGATAAGATCAATCCATACGCATACATGATACATGTAGGATCAATACATATGTGTAGCCAGCCCGATAACAACCTCTCATCCCAGGTCTTGTCTGTACCACCGACCCGGTGAAGCGGTACCCACCCCCCCGGCCACCGGGGTACCTGCGCAACCGTCCCTGCCTGACATACACCATACCCCAGGCAACACGCACGTACCACAAGCGAACCAGTCATGACCCAAGCTCAACGGTGAAATCCCCTACCGAATAGCAATAGTCGGGGGGGGTGTGGTGGTGGAGGTGTAGGGTGTATTCTCGTCGTGTGTACTCCGTAGCTGTAGTTGGGGTCAGAGAGAGAGGGTTCATATACCCCACCTCCCACGCCCATGCTGCGAGTCTTCTCCGTCTAATTCTCTGCGAGACCTTTTTGTTTTCACCCAGTAGCTAGCTAGCTAGCTCGCTGCCGCTCCTTTTTTTTCCCTTACTCTTTCGGGGTTGATTCCCCACCACGTTCTTTTTTTTATTTTTTTATTTTTTATTTTTTTGGCAGCTGTGCTGCCCCGGATTTAGAATGTCAAGACCACCAAACTACTCTTTCCCGCGCCCGCTCCTGCTCGCGAGCCAGCTGAAGACGTACCAGCAGGCGCGCAGCACGGATGTAGACTCGGACGACAGCGACAGCGACATGAGCCTGCCCGAGATTAACGAGAAGCAGAGCTGCATTGAAGCGGAGAAGAGACGGTTTCCGTATTGGGTTTGCCCTGTTGTGTGTGCGTTTGTTTGGTTTGGTACGTCGGTGCTGTTCTCCCTTTTTGGCTTGTTGGTGGTGGGGAGGAAAGTGGGGAGAGGGGAGGAGAGGAAGGGTTGACAGAGGGGTAATGATCGTGTGGCTGATTTTTCTTTTGACTGTTGGTGGGGAGGTAGTGATGAATTGGGTGTTGATGATAACGTGGCTGGCACAGGGGTCGCCGGTGTATAAGAGTATGGATGGCGGGCAGACCATTGCGTATATCTCTGATATAGGTATATTATTCTCTCCTGTTTCTTCTTAACTTCAGCAGTATAGTAGTGTACATGTAGATACTAACACATATACTAGGAGCAAGCATGCTAAAACCATTCTTCGTAATCGGCTGCACAATAACCAGCATAACATTCTTCTCCTCCCTCTACGCCATTCGTACGTTTCCCCACCCCCCACTCCGCTTATTATACTAATACTCCACCAGACCGAAACCAACGCCGTCTCGAAACGTCCATTGACATCGCCGCCATCGGCGCCGGCGGCCTCGGCGCCGTCTCGCTCATCCTCCTCAGCATCCTCGACACGGCCTCGTTTCCGCGCTTCCACTACGGCTTTCTGTGTCTCTTCATGATCGGTACTGTTCCAAAAATCCACAAACCCGCAAATCCATAAAATCCGACAGAAAATAACTATAGTACGGTCAGCTAACGTATAACCACAGGCGTGATATTCTCCGCCATCTTCACAACACTATCCTACCGAGTCCTCGGCACAGCATTTATTGAGCGCGCGGTGCTGAAGACTAGTTATCAGATCAAGCAGTGGATCGTCATCATCGAAGTCCCTCTGTAACTCTCCCCCCACCCTCCACCGGGCAAGTTTAACCCTGGACTGGACTAACGACTCGATTACAGGGCGATAGCGATGTCGGTCCTCATGGTATTGGATAAAGACAACGTCGCGGCGGTGTTGGAGTGGCGTAAGTTACACCCCTCCTCTTTGCTGGGCTGGCGGCTTAGTGGGTTGCAATGGCTGATATGGGGGGGAGATAGTGATTGCCTTTGTGTTCACGGCATATGTGCTGTCGTTCTATCTAGAACTACGACCGAGGTCAAGAACGATGGAGGGGAAGGAACTGCTACGCGAGAGGTCGCTGTGGGAGAGAAGGAACCGCAGGCCTATTAGTGTGATTACCTCGATGAAGGTATAGTGCGCTGGGTTTTGTAGAATGCATATGGGCGTTTTTGGTTTTTGGGGGTTGTTTTATATAGCATGGTTTTAGTTTTTGGTGTGCCTTTTTTTTCTCTCGTTTGGATCCTTTTTGGGTTACTTGTTTTTATTCTGGGTTGGGCAGGGCATTGATATGATGATAGATGTGGTTGTAGGCGGCGGCTACAGCTGGTGTATATGGAGCCGCTGGGGATATACGGTCCTTTTAGTGCGGAATGCCTAGAGCTTCCAGTTGAATAACAGAATCTTTGCTTTTCTGATTATACATATCTGGGTGTAGAATCTGCTTCATGAGGTATCACTCGATACGTGGTTTGCCAAGCGTTATTGTTCTGCTCTAGTCGTTGGCGCTTAGCTAATGGAGTGCCGTTCCTCTCCACAGATTTGGCCAGAGAAATAAATGGATGGGTAATTCAGTGATTTACTGCCTCGGAATGTGTTCCTTTTGCTTATACCGGCGTGTGAATCTGTTCTTCAAGGGCTGGTGCCGTAAAACCTTATTCACCAGTGGCCCCCCCCCCATCTGTAATTGTGGATAATAGTTATGTACCCTCGTTGGCGTACTGGTATAATTGGATGGCGGCGAGAAGATTACTTGTGGTCAATACCAAAAATGGTTGTCGAATGAGATACGTTCCGTTGGCTGATAAGGATGTCTTAGTCTCGTTCCCAGAGGGATGTCTTAGTAAATGGTTCCGATACAACACAACAGACGCAGCAGCAGCAGCCCGCATACGCTGAACAGCAACACTCTACCAAGCGTCGAATATACCACAGGTTGTTGAGCAGTGCGTCCAGTTTCCCTTTCCGTGGTAAGATGAACCAATCAATCCCTTTACGTACAATACATGTAATCAGTAACTGTATACATGTACATGTACATGTAGTGTAAGAGGCAGGGGCTTAGCTTAGGTGGCTACATCCCTGAAAATACGGGGGCATTGATGGATAGAAGGAAGTTGGACTTGAGGATGGACCAAAGTAATCCTTCGCCGAAGGATGTCCCAAACTGGACTAGCGTGAATCGAGTGAGAGCCTATGAAGAAGAAGGTTCTGTCTCGAGGAGGAGTGAAATAAATACATGTATGTACCCGTATACATACCGGCTCATGTGATTATGTGTGGGTCTGAATGGCAAGCTATTGGTCGGGGAAAGCTGTGGGGTTAGTGGGTGGGACGTACTAGAGAGAGTACCTTAGTTAGGCTCGAGCTCTGTGCAATGAAAGGGTTCTCTCTGTCAGGGGGGGGACTAGATCAGCGAGAGGCAAGTAATGTCGTGTATACACATACACCACTTCATCTCATAAGCCTACATGTACTGCTGCTCCAAAGACCCAAGATACATGTAGTCACCAGGATCGTTTCCTTGTCAATTGCAAGCCCCTGCTGCTTGGCTTCGGCTTTTTGTAACACCCGAAAACCACACCAATCTTGTAAAGGAAAGAATGGCACGAAGTTCACCGGCGGTGAGGGTGTTTTTGTATACCCTAAGTAGCAGCTCTAGAGGTAAATTGAATGGTTTATAGTCAAGAACATGGGCGAAGGATGGTCAAGTTTCGTCAACCTCGTGAGCTGCTTCATCCGGCGTAGAGAATATTAATGGCATTTCTCGAGACCTGTGACTACGTGTAGGTTTGTAGAGGTTGATGTAGCCCCGATCCTTACCACAGCGGTGAAAAGTCAATCGTATTCCTGATGGCCTTCTTGGATATATCTTCAGCGAGGCGGGGCTGAGGCTAAATGTCATGCTTTGGAGGTTGCAAAAGAAACTTGAAAAGATGTGGCAGCGCGTACGTGTTGACGTTTCTTCCCGTCTCTCCATGTAGCTCACACTGAGATATTATTGTGTTTTTATACACATGCAGATCTCAGTATTGGCAAACGACAGGCTCATTTATATTTTAAGAGGGAGGATCCAGATTATGCTCTTCAAGGAAGAGTAGGCGTAAAGGAATTGGTTCTATTGACATTATAATAGTGAGAAAGACAATGATTTAAAAAAAAGAATCTACATACAGCCACTCATCAAAAGTGTTTGTGATTCACATCAAAGCTAGTTAGTGCGTGATGTGGCTTACCAGATTTTACGGTCAAATTGAGGAACTAAAATGTATCTATATAATTGTATCCAGTGGGTGACAGAGAATCAAAATACCGTGAATGCCTGATATTGACTTTGACCACCGTTGACTGTTGCTGTGTTGAGGTTTTGAACATCTCAATGGGCACTTTGATTTTGATTCCTGACTTGAGCCGGACATGTCACATTAAATCCGCACCCCCCCCCCCTCTCAAACACAATAGCGCTCGGGGGAGTCGCACCCCATTCTCCGGCCCCTACAGGTACTCGATAAGGCGCATTGTTGTGCCTATGCTACCAAACCTGTTGCACACGCAGTGGCTGCTGGAGCGGATTATAAAGAGCCATTGATTGATTGCAGATAAGATCTAGAGAGATAAAGTGATCTATGAATGATATGAGCCAAGGCCACTCCGTCTCAGCGTCTGCTAGGCTATCAAGCCCACGATGTTTTGTATCATTGACACCGTTATCGCCAAGCATGCAGGATGCCGGCGGAATCCAAGAGCCGACCGGGGATCGCCACATTCCCCACAACCAACCATCATCATCATCATCATTATCATCACCACCACGACTCTGGAGAATGTCTACACATGTAGGGATACGCAGCGGACACAAAACAAACAACATAATAGATCTCGCTGGCGGATAGAGCCCCGAACCAAGACTTTGCACAGAACACCTTAATTCATACGGACACCATTGAACATGGACCCATTGAGAGCCTCCATTCTCCAGAGAGCTCTGTCCTCAGGCTACAATCCCCACGTCGAAGAGCTCAGGGCCACCGAGTACCCCCAGCTCAAAGGTAATCCAACAAAACTCCCTACCGTTCGCCACAGAGCAATTAGCTAACAATAGCAAGACATAACCTACCTCGACCACGCCGGCACAACTCTATACGCAACCTCTCTAATTCATGCCTTCTCCTCCGACCTCTGCTCAAACATCTACGGAAACCCCCATTCACCCTCGCCCTCCTCCCAACAAACCACTAAGCGCATTGACGACATCCGGCTACGTGTCCTCCGCCTCTTCAATGCCGACCCCGAGGAGTTCGACGTCGTCTTCTGCGCCAATGCCACAGCGGGGATGAAGCTCGTCCTCGAGGCGTTCACCGCGCAGCCGGATGGCTTCCGATATCGCTACCACGGTGACGCCCACACCAGCCTCGTCGGGATCCGTGAGCTTGCAACAGAGGCAACGTGCTACGCCTCGGATGCCGAAGTAGAGCTGTGGCTGCGGAGTCCCTGCGAGGATGATGGGGTGGGGCTGTTTGGGTGGCCGGCGCAGTCGAACTTCACGGGGCGACGGCTGCCGCGGGATTGGGCGGGGAGGGTCAGGAAGGCGCAGAGCGGGTGGCATTCGTTGCTGGATGCGGCGGCGCTGGTGACGACGTCACTGTTGGATCTGGGGGATAGCGAGGCGTCGCCGGACTTTACGGTGCTGAGCTTCTATAAGATGTTTGGGTTCCCGGATCTGGGCGCATTGATTGTGCGCAGGGCGTCAGCGGGGATACTGAAGACGCGGAGGTACTTCGGTGGAGGGACTGTGGATGCCGTGGTGGGGTGCGGGGGGGGCTTTCATGCGCGGAAAGAGGACTCGCCGCATTCACATCTGGAGGACGGGACGAGTGCGTTTCACTCGATACTTGCCCTAGATGCGGCCATTACTACGCATGAGAGATTATACGGCGACTATGGGTCTATCTCGAGACATGCATTCTCACTCGTCGCCATCATGTACGATCTTCTCTCTAATCTCAGGCATGGGAATGGCCGCCATCTCTGCCATATCTACAGCTCCAGCGACTACAAATCTTCCCTGACGCAGGGCCCAATCATCGCTTTCAACATGCAGCGCGCTGATGGCGCCTGGGTGGGCTTCGCCGAAGTCGAAAAGCTCGCCAGTGTCAAGAACATCCACCTTCGTACCGGCGGCCTCTGCAACCCCGGCGGCATCGAGCAGCACGTCGGCCTCGCAGCCTGGGAGATTGAGCAAAACTATTTATCCGGCCACCGCTGCTGGGACGACCAAGACGTCATGCGCGGCAAGCCCACTGGTGCAATCCGCATCTCCCTCGGCGCCATGAGCTCCGTCAATGATCTTCTCGTCTTCCTCCACTTCCTCGAGGAGTTTTACATCGACCACACAACTCCCAGCCCCGCCGTCGCCCGCCAGCCATCAGCGTCAGCAGCCCTCACCGTCGAAAGCCTCACCATCTATCCCATCAAGTCCTGCGGCGGCTTCTCTATCCCCGCTTCAGAACCCTGGGAGCTGCGCCCTCACGGCCTTGCCTGGGACCGTGAATGGTGTCTCGTCCACCTCGGCACCGGTGCCGCAATCGACCAGAAGCGCTACCCCCGCATGGCGCTTATCCGCCCGTCCGTCGACCTCAAAATCGGCATGCTGCATATCACCCCCTACAACCTCAACGCCCCCTCCTCCGCTCCGCAGCTCTCAATCCCGCTCTCATGCACCCCAGAGGAACTGCACAACATGCACCCCAGCCCTTCCCGCGTCTGCGGCGATAAGATAACGGCGCTGACGTACTCGGCACAACACATTGTCGACTTCTTCACCGCGGCCGTCGGCGTCCCTTGTACGCTCGCGCGCCTCCCCGCGGCCAGCGGCCAACGCCACTTCAAGCCCCACCTCGCAGGCGCGGCTAATACCGAAGGCGGCGAGGCTCCCATTGGGCTATCGAACGAGAGCCCTATTCTGCTGGTGCACCGCGCCAGCGTCGACGCGCTCAACGCCGCCATCCTGTGCACCGGTGGGAAGGCTGCGCGGGCTGACGTGTTCCGCGCGAACATTGTCGTGCGCGGGGGTGCGGGCGCGTATGCCGAAGACCGCTGGGCACATGTTAAGGTCGGTGGTGAGTTTTTCGAGGTGCTAGGTGCCTGTCGGAGGTGCCATATGGTGTGTGTGGACCAAGAGACGGCCGTGAAGAATGAGGAGCCGTATGTAACACTGGCGAAGAGTCGCAGGGTAGGTGGGAGGGTGGTGTTTGGAGTGCACATGAAGCACTTGCCTGTTGAAGGGAGAGCAGGAGGGGGGGTGGGGGTGGGGGTGGTGAGGGTAGGGGAAGCGGTGAGGGTGTGGGAGGGGGTAGTGAGTGATGGGGTGTGATTGTACCCCCCACCCCCGCGAACGCTGTAGCTGCATCGCATCTTGCACTTTGGAGAATCGGTGTTTTACTTGCTTGCCTCTTTTTTGCGCCATTGGCGTGCTTTAATGTTGGCGACTAATGGACTGCGCATTTTGGCTCTCTTTTTTCCCTTTCTTTTTCTTTTGTATCTCCGTTTTTGCTATCGTTTCATATTACTGCATATCGACCTGTATCTGGCCGCGTAGCGAGAGCAGAGTAATGATTTGTACCTAACAAGTACCAATACCAAAAGAGTACCAACACCAGCACCAATACCAGAGAACCAGATCATCCATACATAACCCCCCCTACTCTACTCTACGAGTCTAACAGCAGGACCATCTGGCACAGCGCAGACAAAAAGATCTGGCAGACTTCCCCTCCTTATTTCTTATTATTATTACAATATCATCACCACACCTCTACACTATTAAAGTGCCCTGCATATTCCACCCCGAACTACCGCCGCACCTACATACATATCCACCTTATGCATTCGCAACCCGCCCACCCCTACACACCTTCTTCACCTTTGCCTTCACCACCTCACCCACCTGCCTATCAACTCTTCTCTAATATTAATGCTCTTCTCTAATAATGCGGGGTTCCCTGTCCCTATTATCTATCTACTATTTACGCCGCGTCGCGGGTCATCGGCAAAACGCAGCAGCAGCATTTTCCCGGCGCGGCAGTAAAAAAATAAATAAAACGTGGATTTAGGCATCATTTCCCCTCCCCGTCATGGGGTCGGACCGCAGTGGGGGTGGAAGGAGTGTTTCTTGGGTCTTGGGTTGCTGTCTTGGATTCCCGATTCGGGGAGCCCGATCTGAGTGGTGGGTACTATGGTGTCAATGAGAGATTTTGTGATATAGATATGTGACGGGTAGGGAGGGAAGTGCTGGGTGGATGGATTGGGGTTGTAGATTGGTAATGTAGGTAAAGTAGATCTAGAGTAGAGTACCCGCTGCTGCTGCTGCTGCTGCTGCTAACTATTGTAACTAATCCCACCTCTCACCTCTCACCCCTCCTCTCACCCCTCACCTCTCACAATTTCCACCGCATACAATTGCAATCATCTGCCTAGTTAAAAAAAAAAAAAAGTAAGATTTAGCTGGTCCCAATACAATCCCCACGATTACCTGCGCACGGCAGAGTGAGAAATGTGAATCCTGCTTCTGCTTTTTACGCCGGTTTTCTCTCTAAGCATCAGCCAGGTAGGTAACTATGTGTCTGTGTCTCTATCCTGTCCTACATCTTACATCTTGGGGGAGGGGGAGGAGGCGTGTGTATAAAATGCTTGGTTCGTCAGTAGCCAATAGAAGCTCCCACATGCTATATGCTATGCTATGCCGCAGATAGGGCGGAGGGCAGAGAGGGCGGAAAAGGCGGCGTAAGAGCTGGTACCTTGTAGGCAGAGGAAAGACTTTTTTTGCCCGTTTTCTTGGAGAGTACGTATCTCCACGGCGCAAGGCACAGAAGAGACAAAATAGCTTCTGTGCATAGACTCGTCAAGCGCCCGGCCATGGGTCAAAAAAAACTTTTTTTTGCTATTTTCTGCTTACTATTCTTCCTCCTCGTGGTCCTCCACGCACGGCACAGACAGTAAGAGTAAGGACGATCAGTCAGTTGTCTATCGGAGGAGTCGCAATTAATCTAATCTAAGAGAGCAGAGTGAATCGCCACCTCTTGTTGTCGCTTGGGGGGAGAGTGGAGAGGTTCCCTGCCTGAGGTAAACCAGGGGGGGGGTTGGCTCCAGATTGGGAGAAGCCGGGGTTGAGAGAACGGTACTGGTCGCTAGAGCTGTTTTGGGGGGAGGGACCCTGCTGTCTCCCCCCGGAAATTCAACAAAAAAAAGTGTTTGTAAGGTTGTAATATGCCGAGGGTTTAGCTGGAAGGGAAAGAAGCTGTGGGGGAGAGTGAGAAAAGTAAGAGTAGAGTAGGTACATACAACAACAACATTAAATATCCCGACAGATAGAGTAGAATACAGTAGTGCTGGATTTTAACCTGCATATTCGTACATTGAACATTACTCAAGCCTTCCTTTCTTCCCTTCCTTCGATCCCTTCTTCCTTTCTTCCATATCTATCTCATAATTCACTCCCTTTTTTCTTATTTCCTTCCTCCTTTCCCTCTCTCTCTTCCTCTCCTCCTCGTTCTTCCAATCTCCCCACTTGGCCTGGCCGGCATCCGCACTCTGCCCTAAAAGCCCCATTCGGTCTTTACCGCCCGCCCAACCCGCCCCCGTCTGTCCTTCCGTCGTCAATTCTCCTCTCTCCTTTGTCCCTCGGCGCCGTCGGCCTTAAGCCTCCTCCAGTAGCTCTGATCTCATGGTTGGTGCGTCTCCTTTTTAATAAAAAAACAGACCCTACCGGACCACCCCTAGCACCCCTACCATATATAGTCCCTATCTGGTACTCTTCTACTTGTTCCCACATACTACCTACATAACCTCGTCTGCCATTCGACCACGGGGCTTCGGCGTGTGTGAAGTGAGGATATATAGTGTAGATCTTTTTTTCCTTTTAATTTTTTTCCTTTTTTTTTGCCTTGCTCTGTTTCTTTTGTGCGCTTCTTCTGGTGCTTTACACGAGACAGAGACAGCACATACATAGCAGGTGTGGGTGGAGGAATCTATATCTACATAACATAGGCGCAATCCAGGATCCCGGCTCAGGAAAGTAAAGAAAAGGAAAAGGAAGAAGACCATCTTCAGGGAAAGGAATTTAATAACCAGAGGCACCAAGCCGTCGTCCAATGGCAAGCTGCGCCGGTTCCACGTCCATCATGGACTCATGGGATACCTTTAACCCCACCAAACCGACGCACCGAAAGCCCCGCCGTCACTCCACACACTCGCACTCCCGTCACTTCTCCACCGAGCTCCTCGACGAGGAGGTTCTCCTCGCTAAAGTATGCATACCTCCACTCCCGCACTTTGAAGAGAAAAGGAAGAAAAGAAAGTAAAGGCAGAGCACTTACCTTACCCAGGTCGACCACTTCCTCTCCGAACTCGAACGTCGCCTCGACTCCCTCGAAGCCTACGGAAACCTCAAGCTCGATGAGGGTATCACCCGTGCCTACACCACGCTCCTCGCCGTGCGCCATGGCTGCAGCAAGATCAGTGGCGAGGGCCGTCGCCGTGCCCGCGTCATCGTAGAAGTCCTCGAGTCCAGCTACCACGACGTCCTCGAAGCGAAGGACACCCTCCCCGCTAAGGTCCACGCCGGGGTCCGCTTCCTTGAGGAGCTGCTCGGCGACTTTGAGGCCCAGGCACATGCAGGTGCGGATCGTGTCATCGACGCCAAGGATAAGCTTGCGGAGAGTATTGAGCGCGCAATCAAGGCTGCGAGGGAGCGCCGCCTTATTACATATGAGGAGCTTCCATTCCCATGGAGGGTCAACCCGTATATCCTGAGGGGCTACCGCTTCACAGAGACTAAGTTGGAGTGTGTCAAGAGTGCATTTACACTGAGTAATGAGACCTGCAATATTTGGACCCATGGGCTGGGGTTTATGCTTATTTTGGCGATTGCCTTTTACTTTTATCCTACGTCGAAGATCTTTAGTGATCATACGACAACCGATAAGTTCATTAATGGGTTGTTCTTCTTAGCGGCGGCAAAGGCACTAGCCTGCTCAACCATCTGGCATACATTCTCGTCAATTTCGCGCCAGACAACGATGGAGAGGTTTGCATGTGTGGACTACAGCGGTATTTCTATGCTTATTGCAGCGTCGATCATGACGACTGAGTATACGGCATTCTACGTGCACCCTATCAGCCGTAGCATCTATATGGGAATCACCCTCATCTTTGGTATCGCCGGTGTTATCCTGCCGTGGAACCCGGTGTTTAACAGAGCCGACATGCGTGTCTGGCGAGTCATTTTCTACTTGACGCTCGGAGCTACTGGCACAATCCCGATGTTCCAGCTGATTTGGACAAGAGGAATGATGTGGACCATGACGTTCTATCTGCCCATTGTCAAATCCGTATGTATTCCCCTTCAGGTATGATTGTGAACTGGACGGCTAGCTAATTCGTTGTGTGCAGATTGCGGTATACCTCGCTGGCGCATTAATCTACGCCATGCAAGTACCTGAGCGCTGGTACCCTGGGTTCTTCGACTGGTTCGGTGGTAGCCATAACATATGGCATGTGTGCGTCCTTGGCGGCATTCTCTTCCACTGGAACGCTATGCAAGAGTTCTTTCAGATTGCGTTTGAGAGTGTTGCGTTCGTGCCTATCTAGATTCTGATTAGATGTATGGGGAGACTTACTATAATATTTGGGTGCCGGGAAACTTTACTTACTGCTTTTCTTTCTTTCTTTCTTTCTTTCTTTCTTTCTTTCTTTCTTTCTTTCTTTCTTTCTTTCTTTCTTTCTTTCTTTCTTTCTTTCTTTCTTTCTTTCTTTCTTTCTTTCTTTCCTTCCTTCTTTCTTTGCAAACGCTCACTCTTTTTCACCTTCTTGTGAATAATTTGCATTTGCTGTGGTTAGCTGCCTAGCTGTAGAGGCGTGTGCACGAAAAACTTAAGAGGGAGGGCAGAAGGAAGAGGGTGTGGGACAGGAACGGGTGATAGGGGATGGAGTATATTTTTGTTTATTGTTGTCATCTTGGGGGTTATTTCCATTTTTTTCCTTTCTTTCTCTTCCGTTTTTTATCCTCATCTTTCTTATTCCTTCTAGCCTGTTCTCTTTCTTATATATGGCAGGACTGGAACTGGGGGGGTTCGGGCTCGAGAGTTGGCATCGGCCCTTCCTTTGTATATGCTCCTTGGTGGTGACATATTATCCGGGTAGCTCAAGATATGGCTCCTTTCTTTTTTTTTTTTTGGTTACGTCTGTTCTAGAGCTGGGTTGGCGCGGTCAATAGAACTGAACTGGCATACATACAGAAAATCTGAGGGGTGCGGTTAGAATGAGTGGAGTGTGGTAATTGGGCGTAGTGTGTATTTCGTGGTCGTTCGTGCGGACGTTTTTAGTTGCTGTGATCTTTAGGTTCGTAGAGGCTGATTATATTGACAGGTAGAGTGGATGATAGTGCAGGGTCAAGACTGAGAGGTGGTGGGTTGGTGGGGGATAAGATAAGCTAAGTGAGTCGATAGGGGATAGAGGATAAGCTGGTTTGGTGGGAGGAATTGGAGAAGTTGAGTTTTAGAGTAAGAGAAGGGATTGGGCGTGAGCTGGGATGGAAGGCCGCGGCTCAGACGTGGAGCGGACCACGGGCCAAGAATTGCGCTAGTGCGATCATTGACATTACGAGTGGTTGAGTAAAGCCTCATGTACTATCAATGATAATTCTGCAGGTATATAAGGACGGGTACGGGACGGTACACTAGTAACTAGTAGGATTTAGTAGGAGATGCCGGTTCGAAGTTTGAGTAATGGGAACATTGGGATGGGCGGGAATATACATGGGCTTTTGCTTGATCACGAGGGCTTCAAAGTGTAATTGTGGATTGTGGGGGCTGGAAGTGTCAATGACCGTTGTACTGGTAGAGATGGAACGGCAATGTGCTTTCACAATTGCAGTTAGGTATTAGATTTGGTTTGAGTATAAATAGAGCAATCAGTTAACCACAGAAGAACAGTTTGTGCTTTGAAAACTTGTATTTGAGAGTGGTATCTATAACCTCAATCCCCATCCATCCATTACCCTCACACCCACCCTAATCCCACAGCAATACCACACAATACAACACCTCTACCTACCCGCAGCCGCAGCTGCAGCCTGCTGCCTCCTAATGATCTTCACCTCCGCCGCCATCAACTCTCTCGTCGCGCCCTCTTCAGGCTCGATGCCTCTCTGTACAGCAACCGCACACTTAGACTACACATACTCGCACACAGCCACGGGTATAGGAAGGTGGTCGCAAACCGCTCTTAGCCAGTTCGTCAATTCGCCCTTTGTCCACTCCGTCGGGTCTATGCACACAAACAATATCAGCTATCGCGCGTTCAAGCCAGATGGATATAGGTATGTAGGAAACCGAGTACCAACCACCACTCGGTCCTGCCAGCGGAAAGATCGGGTCCGGCTTCAGTATCGTCCATGCTGCGACGGCCGTGATGATTCCCGCGAACGCTATACCCGTCATACATGCATCAGCCATCAACCCAACCAAGCTCGCTAGCCGCCAGCGCATGTTCCCACACGTCACCGACCACAGAAACTAACCAAGGAGGAAGTAACAAACCCAGAAATGCATTCTGTGCCAGCACGTCTGTCAGATCGTCGAACGCCCTTCGGGAGAACATATACATGTTATTTTTTCAGAGAAAGAGGTCACGTACTTTAGAGTGTAGCGCGCGGTCCAGTGGTGTCTGTGGCATGTTTTTGTAGTAGTTTACGCTCCGTAGAAAGCAGTGTTTGAGAGCTCGGTGGACAGGTAGGTTCCGGAGTGGGCTGTAGCTGTGGGGTGGCTACCTTAAATGTGGCTGTGGTCCAGGACCGGTCTACGTCACTCTGTGGCGAATGAGTCAGCGACCTGATCTTATGGATAAGATAAGATAGCGCCTACGTTGACAGGGTGCAAGCCCTAATCTAGAGCGACAGTCCAACGGCACACACACGCACCTCGAACGTTGCAACTGGGCAAGCCCCAACACCTCTGTAATTATTGAACGCCGACGATAGCACCCAGTAGACGACAATTATCAAATCCTCCGCACCAACCTATTCCGACCAAAAAAAAAAATGCCTAAGCAGGTTCACGATATCAAGCAGTTTATTGAGCTGTGCAGGCGCAAGGATGCTCAGGGTACGTTTTTTGGCCCATTTTTCGGCGGAGGAAAGGTTTTTGGCGAAGATGGAAAGTTGAGCTAATGGGAATTGTGGATTTATAGCCGCCCGCATAAAGGTCGGTTTTCAATGTGTTTTGCCTTCCCCCAAGCCCCTAGCGGATAGTCCCCAGTAGCAGATGGAGGAGGATGGAAAATTGGAAAGTTTAATGGAGGACTGGGATGGAGAATTGGAACTGGGGGAGGATCTTGAAATTGGAGTTGGAACGGAATACTGATGGATAATCTTTTCGATACTACAGAAGTCCACCAAGGGCCAGAGCTCCATCAAGTTCAAGGTCAGGTGCCACCGCCACCTCTACACTCTGGTCCTCAATGATGCCGAGAAGGCCGAGAAGCTGAAGCAGTCCCTTCCTCCCGGTACGTACCCTCCGCTCCTTTGCTATTTCTCTTCCCTAGGGCTCGACTAATAGCTTCGTTTGTAGGACTCACCATCACCGATGTCCCCGCCAAGAAAAAATAAACGCACCAAACCCATCAACAATTTAAAAAAACTGGAAAAAAGGGAGGTATTGGAAAGGGGAATTGATATCATGAGCCTAACCCCAACCACTACTTTTACGGGCAATGTGGGGGAATGGGGTGGGGCAAGTGTTTTCGAAGACCAGGGGTCCGGAGTCTTTTTTTACTTACCACCCGTGTTGTCAATTTCTAAAGGCGCTCAAAAATGGCATCGATCTTTTTTTTCTCTCTGCTACTGGGTTTCTGCTTCTTCTTCAGACTTTTAGAGTGATAGAATGGATGAACATGGGGACTTTGGAGATTGCTGTGTACGATGTGATATGGAAGTGCTGGCGCTGCGACTGAATCTGTCGCATGCACAATATTTATTTGATTATAGGTAAACCTAGAGTTATATATCCCGCCATTCTCGAACAATACGCCATAATCACAACAAAACTTATACCATGTAAAGTTCAGAAGGACAAGAAGGAGCTTCGAGAATGTATTATTGTCCCTGCATCAAGGCGTTACAGGACAAGCCACAGCACACTTGCAATAGCCCTATATGTTAATTCATTTGCGTCTAAGTGCTCTTCGTGACAAAGAACTCCCTTATTTTCAGAATCACCTACTAGCTACCCTCCAGGAACCTCGAAAACAGGCAGTGACAGGCCCATGAGGACAAGGGATCTCAAGGACATCTCAAAACCCCCAGCGTTCTCGTAGGCCACAATGCACAGAGTGATAATCCATGATGGAAGTCTGGGTGTCCGAAAACATTTATTTAATGCCACCTAAGCCTGGGGTTTACGGTTCAGGTTGACATAAATTCTTGATTACGGGATGCCATAATCTGCTCATCCGTGGTATAGACCCCCGTCCTATAACTACATATACAGTCGCACCTCACTATCTCGTAGTTTGATATCTCGGATCTCTTGCTGTCTCGTTCGGGTTTGCGGGACAGGTACTGCCTTCCTCCACATAAAGCTATTTTTTGTCTCGTATATTTTGGTATATTTGCTATCTCGTATGGGTTGGGCTCCCAGAACACGCTAACGACATAATGAAGTGCGACTGTATGTCCCTACATACATCCCATACTCACTACTCCCCTGGGGAGTCATACTTGCTCCAGTACCGTTTGCAGTCCATCTCCTCATCCTACGCCCCATCTCCCTAGTCTTACGGAACTTCAGACTGGAAATCCAATTCCTTTTACGGCCGGCCTGACTAACCATATAGGAGATCTATCGAGTGAGACATCATGACTAGGTTACAAACCTAACCTCGCGGGTCAACCCGACTTTAACTGCTGATGTAGGTACATATCTAGAGAGCTATGACTACATGTAGTTACTCCACATCCCTACTCTATCTAATCGAGCCTATGGGGGCTTAACCATGTCTTTTTCTATTGGCGAAGTGGCTTCATACTCCCTGCAATACATGTTACTCGTATTTTCCTGACATTTGTAAAAGGGACCACTATTGCATACCATATAAATACGTGCCAAATCCACACAATTTAGTATGGTATGCAATAGCGGTTCCTTTTACAAACGTCAGGACAATACGAGTACATATATGTTCTCTTGATACAAAACCCTGCCACGTACCCCACGGCCACAGGATGCGAGCTATAAATAGAAATTAGGGCTGAAATCCTAGCTGTTCAGCCCGGCATATTCCTCAAAGATATCATATTGGGACTCGCGTCTCTCGAATTCATTCCGTTCCCCCAAAAATGATGGTTGGTATTACCGCAAAATCTCAGGAATAACGAATCGAACTGGACTGGAACCTTGGGCTTCGGATTGGTCAAATACTTGTTGAGCCTCAATCCGACAGACCCAAAGCGTAACTTTTGGTCGTCTTGACCAATGGGTAAGTGGTATTCCAGCCCAGTCAGATTCGTTATTCCTGAGATTCTGCGGTATTTCCTCTAAAGAAGAGCCACTCTCCTGTATCATTTGCCCCTAACTGAGAGAAGATATAGACTCTATGGGCACATGTGAAATCGGTGGTATTGACGGATAATCAGGCCCAGAGTGTGTATAAAAGGTTAAGAATACACGCCTGCATATTAGATTATAATAGTCCTGTGCTGACATCCTTATTTATCTAGGCTCGTCGAAGAATACCAGCCTGGCCTAGGGAATGCATAAATCCTTATATTCTTGGCCTTGAACTATAGTTCACTGCAAAGTCTTCTTGTGACTTATATACCCGGGGCTGTTCGTAGTATCTGCAGCTACTCTTATCTCCTAAGGTACTGAGAATGTATAAAATGTGTCAATTACATACTCATCTCTTAATAAGATGTCAGACAGTAACTGCCAGTTTATCTTGATAGCTACTAAACATCTTCGTATCCGAAAGTCCAGTTTTCTACATATGGATTTTCTCGTTCCCACCTCTTTTAGCCTCCATCTTATTGACCTAATCACTCAATCAATCAATTTTAAACACCATACAACATTTCATGCCACTTTATAAAAGCTCACCACCAGCGCAGGTCTCCCTCGGCCACACCCCCTCCTCCTCGAGTCGGAATCATTCCTTGGATTGAGGGTGTTACTCTTTCGCCGGTTTCCGCTTCCGTTTTCTTTTCTTCTTTCAGACGGGATCAGGCGAAACTACAGTTAGAGCAAGTGTTAATGGGTTAGGGTTATTTATAGCTATATAAATTTTTTATATGGCGGAAACCGCCTGGAAGGGTACCCTCGTTGCAAGGCCAGTTTAGGTCTGGTTGAGGCCAATTTAGGTGGAGTAATTATAACGGGACCTGTGGGCTACTAGTTACTTCCCTACCTATGAGATCTTTTTATTTTTCAAACAGACGTGCAACGAGAGTACCCTTACAAGCGGTTTCCGCCATAGGTAGTCTTTTTTCTTATAGTCAGTTAAGCCTTAGTTACATCTTGCTAATGACACTGAGTGAAAACAGTGCAATTCTTCGCAAGCAGCAGCTCTGGGTAAGCCACGAGGGAAAAAAAGAACTAAAGACCTAGTTGGTCTAGATTTATACCTTTTTAGTTAGCTCGATTACCGGTTATTACATGCACCCAGCAACCATACTTCATTCCTACAGAGGCAAGTACGCACATCTATACTCAGTACTTGGTGAATTACTTGTGCTTATTTGTAGTCGTCTATAGTTAAGCCCCGGCCCCACATGCTCCCACCGCTACGGTGGTGAAAAACATATCATCATGAGATATCACTCGTGTTTGTTTCCAAGCCGGATCCGGATGACTACATCCAACTGTGAAACCACGAAACAAAAGTACAATCATCGATAGGCTAAGTCTTGGTATCCGCCACTACCGAGGCATATTTCAAAACGAGGGGCGTTATCTTGCTCCCCAACCAGTACCATAAAGGAATACATGTGGATGAGTATGATCACGCGCACCGCTCTTTTCAAGGTCTAAGATGAGAGATTAATGTACCCCTAGGTCTTTTAGGTGTTTCAAATCATCAAATTTCTCGAATAACTAGCTAGCTAGTGGTTTTTCTCCCGATTATGTATACGTATATGTCAAGTAATTTCTTTTTATTCTTGAATCACTAAATAAACTCACTAGGCGGCAACACTGTTTTGTTCAACCATTTAACTTTGGTGCCAGGTTTTAAGCCGGAATTTTGTATTCATTATTCCCAGTTACCGCCAACACTCAGCCATGTTTTGACTGGAAGGCCGTTGACCAATATCAATGGAAACTGCACTGAGAGGGATAGCATCCATACCAATTCTTTTCTCTTCTTTGGTGCTCACCGTATTCTTTACATCAATGAAGGGCACGTGGGGATTACCTTACGGCCTATGGCCTATCTCTTACGGCCTATGACCTATCGAAGACCACCGATGCCAGTCAGAAGAGAAAAGACCTAGAATTTGTATAGCGGGTACCGGATACATACTCTCGATTAAACAAACAGGATTGCGAAAGAGCTCAATGTACATAATGTATTTAGCCCAGTCCCCATTGCCAGTATAACCCTAACCCTTAATCATATCGACTCAATGAGAATTTATACAAAATTGATCCCGAACTCCCGATCTCCTGAAGGCAAGACCTCCGGTGTGTGCTAAGAAGAATAAGTGAAATATCCCGAGGCTTCCAGAGTAAAGTCTCACGTTGTCTCATCTCGTGTCTGTTATTTCATAGGTGTTTTCTAGTAGGGAAGGGCATAGCAGGATCATTGTGCCAGTAGAACCAGTAGAGAGGGTCGTCAGCGTATTATATCGCTTTTTATATAACCATCACGCGACGCACATATATCACGATATGTGCCGTCCATCCGTCCATCAGAATTCACAATTACATGTGATACATGCCGACAATCACCTAAAGGATGTAAGAAGCACCTAGACTATAACTAGATCTAGCAAGCTCAAACAAGCTTTTCTTATCAAGATTCAGCGCAGAGCATAGATTACGCCTTTACCCCCCCCCCCCCCCAAATCCCTCAAAAATGACAAACAAACGCACCACTATTACAGAGCCCAGTCTGAATCTCCAGCGATAACCCCCCCCCCCCAATCTCGCATGGCCCATGTACCAATTGCGCCGAACCCGGTGTCTCAAACCCCGGGTTCGTCTCCAATCGCAGGCTGATCAGATCCCGGCGGGTGACAGCACATGATGCAGTACCTACTTGACCTTTCCCGCGCGTTATCTTTCCTGTTTGTCACGATCCACGAGCGGGCTGGCCCTCTACTGTAGGTAGATAGATAACCGGAAACAATTGCAAAGTGAGTACATAGTGTATGTACTCATGTCATACATATAAGACTCTCGTCATCGGCGGGCCGGTAGGTTGGCAAATACTCCAGGTATGTCAACTCGACCATCTCTCCCCCGCAATACCGAAACCGTAGCCTAGACGAGATAAAAGTTGCATCCATCCAGCTCACCAGCCGCTTCCGGGGAGAATATGCACTCTAATGATTTCTAACTTCTCAAGCTGAAAGGCGAAAAAAGCTCGGGCCAGGTGGGTGAGTGGGCTCGGAGCATCTTACCGTACCGCTCATACATATTCTAAGCGTGTTGCCCTACTGCGCTTCATGTCCATGTAACTGAGCGCTTAGCTGTTTTCAATTGTTTTTTCCCAGGAGGCCTCACATCAGATTCACAGAGAGCCCACAAATAGTTCCCTGTTGTGTGTGGTGGTGGTGGTGGTGGTGGTGTGTAGTCTCGCTTCATCAAAATCCGAACTGTTGACTGTTGGTCTTTTCAGCCCACGCTAGTGGCCTTACTCGCATATATGTCTGATGTAGAGTACATCTGTCTGTTGATAACAGAAGTAACCATCTGCGGCAGCTATGGAGTGGAGGCACTTTCTTTTCTTTGGCTGAGATGGAAAGATGGTCTTCGGTGGTAGGTCCAACTCAAACTCGAGATCGACAATGGCCATGTCTTGTATCATGAGTAATCACTCGTCCACCTGCGTTGCTTACTTGCCCAAACAACAAAGAGGCTGATAGGATACGTCGATGCCTCTACATAGAGTACCATGTAATCCTTGACTGTTGTGCGTACCCCACATGACGCACTCAATCTGGAGAAAGATAAAAATAAAATAAACCCTAGATTAACCCGCAGCGTGTTTCCGCACTATGGATCCGTATCCTAGCACCCGTCCACAGGCTGAGGATTTGTCCAGATTAAGAACGTGAGGCTCTTTGCGAACACAAAAATTGAACGCGCAGCACCAGGACGAACCAGCAGCAGTAAAGGAATAGGTCCCTATTGGAAGCACGCTCTGTCGGTTATGTGATAGGTTGGATGTTCTCCGCTCCACGGAGAGAAGAACGATGGCGTTTCGTCACTCACCTCAATGAAGGCAGTGAGCTGTTTGCACACTTAGGAGTGTATGTAGGTACAAGGCATACTCCGTGGTGGAAAAAAAGAGGCAAAAGGCACAAAGCAGCACAGAACAAGTCGAAACTGAGACAGGCTGAAACTTCACTTATTCCCCTTGCGTACACCTTTGCGAACACATATTCTGCTTAGAGCTGAACAGAATAGAAAGCAGATCGCACAGACTCGTCATGATCAACTAAATCCCCCATGCATTTTTGTTGCCCCACGTAAAAGGACACACCAAGGTAGATCTTCCGCGCTCGCCAGAACAACCTATCCAGATCCTCCACTCATGAAGGAGCGTAAGGATGCAGGAAGAAAAAAGTAAAGTGCTATTTTTATTCGACCTTTCACCGACGCGCGGCCGCGGGGCCATGCCGGTGATCTCCATAAGAGGAACGCCGCTCAAATAATCTTGCTCAGGAGTTATTGCAGCAGCAGCAGGAGTGGTTGATGAACTCAAAAAAGGAACCGCATATGGGTACAGTACATCTACTCGCAATTTCATAGCGTTTCTGAACACAACCGCTATTGCATGCCATACAAAAATGTAGTCTTGGTGGTTTTTGGTGTGTATGCAATGTAGGCGTGGGGTAGAGAGGGTACAATCAATCGCGCGAAGTGGGGTTCCATAAAAATGTGGTCTTATGTTATCGCGATAAAAGAAGCAGCACTTTCAGCCTCTCGAGGATCGGTAGCGTCATCTACTGGCTGTGCTCGCATAAGATTCAAAGTTAACCTTGCATTTCCGTGTGTGCTTAAGTGAAGGCCTTTCTAATTATGGTAACATGTCGTTCTTTCTGGGCTTGTGATACTTCCTTTTCCTTTCCCTTTCTGCCGCGAGGATTCCAAGCCGCTTGACGTTGAACGGTATGTCTTGGATTAATCATATACGAGCCCTATATACTCGCTGCGTCTTCTTGCGGCAAGAGATTCTTCTGATCATTGAGCGGCCAATATACAATTTATTAACGATATGCGAATCATGCAATAAGGTTTTGAAGGTTGTACCCCTGTGTAGGAGTACCACAAAGTACAGACACCGAGTGAGACTCGATAGACTTCCGGGGTCTTTCGTCCACCCAGGGAGGTGGAACTAGGAAAGTAAATGCGAGACGACAGGAGACACTTGTGGCGGCGGGCGATTGCATAGATAGAATCCAGAAAATTCCTGTTTTCCAAATTCGTGTTATCTATGTACCTACACGCCGGTACATGTTCTAGAGGTCGGTCTGCCAGTGGTGGATACAACACCGGCAAATCAGATAAAAGAGGAGGTAAGAGGGGAGAAATACATGTATGTATCGTAAAGTAGAGGTACATCGGAGGTATCCATTCAAGTTTACTCGAAAGCGGAGTACCTACATGTGAATTGGCACATTGCGTCACAGATGGGCCAGGGGGTGGGGGAGTGCTCCAATTTATCTGAAGTTCGACAGAAAACATCCTCCCATGATCATCCAAGAGGAAGGAGGAATTTTGGGGATTGTTACTTTTTTCCTGTCAACCCCCTCGGCAGACCATTCCAATATCAGCCACAAAGCTTACCAACAGCCGGGATTGGCTTCTGTAAGGGGAAAAGGGTAGCCGTGTTGATGATTCCCAAAGGAGCAACAAGCTGGAAACAATCGCATTGCGGCTCCTGAAGCGACCTTTCGCCGTGCAACGTTGGGCGGGTTGGGGGGGGGGGGGGGGCGATATCCGATACAGTTCCTAGAGTCTAGAGATGTAGAGTAGCGGCACTTTACCGCAACGGTACACTGGGGAGAACTCGGTTAAAGTATTTTCCCCACCGGTAAGGTAGGCTAGAATACCTATCATTGAACATAATTTGAATATGTCTATCTCTATCTTGGTATGGGGGGAATTCTTGTTTGAAGCCCGGCCGGTGTGACGTTTTGACATGAAAACAGGCTACTTTCCTATAACCGGAGAGAACTCATGATCATAGTTGTGATTGCTGTCATTGTTAATATTAATCTATTATATATTCTTATTCTTATTCTTATTATTGTTTTCCCGGAAAAACACGATAGGTACATGTAGGTCCCAAAACCGAGGGTCTACGTTCAAATCGTGAGCATTAAATGGCGTGTGCGCTCATAGGACAATGTCATATTGTTACTGTAGCACCTAGTACCTTGATAAACACACACCCACGTGTGGGTAGGCCAGGTACGAGAGTGGTACAGTCGGTCTAAAAGTTTAGTGTGGAGAAGCAAACAAACCCGAAATAGGGCCGTTGATCGGAAAGAGTGGGGGGGCCTCTACACTGTCTGTTTCTTCTCCACGTTCTCCGATCTCACCCCCGAGAACGGCGTTTCCCCTTTCCCCAGGCTCTATTTCTCCCTTCTGGCACAGGAGGCAGTGGACTTCTTTTGATAACGTTCGTTGCCGGACAGGTTGGCGAAGATACCCAAACAGGTGTGCAGTAGGATTGATGGGTACCTAATCCCTAGTACTCTCTCGAGTCTAGAGTAGAGTAACTCTAACCCGCACGGTGGCTGTTTGACCATCATGGACGAGGCTGGACGGGACGGGAAAGCACTCAAGAAAAGCTGCAGTGCAGCAGTAGTAGCAGCAGTAGTGAAAGCTTTGGTTGCTTGTTATTTTCGAATTTCCTTGTGCAGCAGCAGCTCAGTCTCTCTCCCTCCCTCCCCCTGCCAGTTCGGTCGCGGTTGAAATTTTTTTCCCTCTGAAGGCGTTTTAGCGCGGTGTGCAAGGCGTGTACCACCGAGAACGAACCCACGGCGAAGGTGTTCGTTACTGTTGTGTATCTTTCCTTAGACAGGGTAGGGCAGGAGGGAACTGCGAGGGAGCAGCAGCAGCAGCAGCAGCAGCAAGCAGCAAGCAGCAAGTCGGTTGGGTTGCATGCGGTAGTATGCACCACAGGTTATCTCGAATGTATATATTCCCGCCCTCGCCCGCCCCGGTCAACTCTTTTATTCATACATAGGTTTCTTCTCTTTTTCTATTTTATCTTATTCTCTTTCTTCTTGAAAGATAAGACCCTCCTATAACCCACCCGACTGTCGCTTCGTGTTGACACCTTCGCTTCATATTCTTCTTCTCCCAGTTATACTACAATCATTGTTGTCATTGCAATCTTCGTTTTAAGATCTCTCTTACTACTAGTAGCTTTTTTAACCTTACCTACGACAACCTTACCTATTCCCATTTTCCGCACCGACCTACTAGTTAACCCACAACTACCACCCTATACTATATCACCCTGACAGCCAGTCTTATTCTTACGCCTCCCTGCTGTACCTCACCCCCCTAGAAGCCATATAAACACGGTCGTTCAATTCGCATCACCAACTGCCCCCCCCAATCCTCATATTAATCGCGAAAGGCTCATAATCAACAAAAATGCCTTCCTCAAACAACAACCTTTTCTTCATGGCTCTGTTCATGCTCCTCGCAACGCTGTTACTGGCCTCGAGTGTATCAGCCCAGAACAGCACCAATACTACATCTCCGAACGCTACTATCTACAACACACCTACAGCGACACCAGCAATCCAGGTACAAAGTAGCGCAAACACACTGAAATCGACGGCTGCTCTGTTCGGCGCTCTCATTGCTGTAAGTTTCTCCTGAGGATTTCTGGAGATGTGTTTTGGTTGTTACAACATGCTAATAATTCGCTAGGCTGCGGTATTCTCATTATAAACTAATGATAAAGGTGTCAACGTCGAACTTGTTTTCAGAGTGTATGGTAGAGGAGAATTCGAGACACACAACCAAAAGACCGGACGATCACATGGTACCCGACGCAACCTCCCGTTCTTCGTCTGACTCCTTTAAAAATCAAAGAGAAAAAAAAGAAAGAAGCGCCAATTGGAAAGCCAAAAAAAAGTTGTGACGGTGCAAAAAGAACAGCGTGTCTTTTTTTCGCTGCACGAAATCCTCTCTCTCTTTCGTTTGTTTATTTTACAACCCTTTACAACATATCTTTCTGCCTCTTCACCTGGCATTTTTTATACACGACCTTTTAATTACGCTTCGATTTGGTTACCACCAAATGGCATTCTTTAATTATAACGGCCCGGCTCCGGCTACCTCCTCCCCAAGTAGAGGGGTAGGATCATGGCGTTTATGCATCATGCTTTGCTTTTCTCGCCTTCTTTTCTTTCTTGATTCTAGCTGTTGCTAGGATGAACTTCTACTATTACTAGGAAACTTTAATGAACTTCTCGTTTGTTTCTGTTTTTTTTCCTTCCTTCTTTTTTCTTGCTGGGACCTTTGCAGTGGGGGAGTAGAATTGTTTTAGTGCTGTTTTTTTATTTTTATATATCTCGTTCGAGTTTTCTTTTTGCTTTGGAGTGGGGCATTTGTTTTTTTTCGCTTGTTCACTTTCGACACTCGAAACTCTTCTTCTGTTGATGATTCTTTTTTTTTATTACGGTTACGATACCCATGTATATATATATATATTTCTTGACGTGAAAGAGGTGGAAGGGATGGAATGGAAGATGAGAGAGGATCAAATCAAGATCATACTCTAAGTATAAGTACCGGCTCCGTCTCAAGTGTTTAGTTGTGAAAGAGTTTGTTTAAGCTTCATGCTTGCTCACTCGTTGACATGTTCAGGGATTTGTTCATGCAGGTGGATTTCAAATGCGGCTAAAGCAGAGAGAGAGTAAAGAGTAGCAATTTCAATTTCAACCTCTAGGCAGAAAGAAGACAAGTAAAATTAACTTATGATGGTAAAGTAGTAAATACGTTTGAAACGCCTCCATCTGGAGGCTCAGCGAAGGCACTGATGATAAAGATGAGTCTTACAAATTTTACGGGTACCGGTACATGAGCGGCAGTGGGAATGTGTTACGTATGTCCCTGGAGCCTTTAGTACACGGTGACTACATGTGATAGCATTCAAAAGCCATCACCAATAAAGGTACGAACGAATAATATGGCAGGGCGGCATGTCCCACTCTGACCACTTTGTCCAATTCATGATATCAATCCGGCACGGCAACTCTTCAATTTTCCCCAACTCCGGTCGGGGTGAATAGTACCGCTATGAACCAGAAAAAAGTCTCAAGCATGGACACCGTTCTGTGATGTACCATTGGGTTTCCCCTTACCTGGCGCGCTGGTCGTCCCAACCGATCCGACCGTACCAGTCCTCAATTCCACATGCGTAACCTCTTGCTGTGGAATTTCCTCCTCTAGAACTAGCTCCTCATCCGTATCCCCCCCTACATCTTCTTCGGAGCCTTCCTCGGAGCCTTCTTCATCATAGCCATCTGCCGAGTCTTCATACTCGTCACTGTCGCCGTCCGAATCCTCTAATAGATCATCTCCGTCATCCCCATGCCGCAGCCTGTTTTCGAGAGTGGTGCGTTCAGCTTGCAGCGCACGGCAAAGATTCTCAAGCTTGATATTCTTCTTTTTAAGGGTCTCCAATTCTTTTTGGTGGCGGGTGCGCTCTTCTGCCATTTCTAAGAGGTTGCGGTTGGTGGTTTCAGATTTTCGGGAGAGTGTGAGGTTCTCTTTTTCCAGGCGTTTGGTTTTCTTTGACATTTCTTCCATTTCTTTACGGAATGTGAGAAAGAGATCGTTGGAGTTATTGAGCGTGTCTTCGACCTACACAGAATGAAATAAAATTTCAGATGTTGGTTACCTGTGTTATGATACTTCCCCATAATGATGATACAATACCATGGGCAGCGATGCTATGATAGATAGATGTGAATATGAACGGATGGTTATTATTCACCTGCTTAAACTTCTCTACGTAGATATTGAGTTGAGAGCGTAACTCTGCTTCAGTTTGCGAGAATGTGGAGACTTGTTGGTGCAGAGCTTTCGCGCGAAGTGATTCCTGTTCCGCCAGTTTTTTCTGTTGCTCGTAACGTGAAAGGTTCCATTGGACCTCAAGTTCTTTCGTTTTGAGGAGAGATGTGAAGTGGAGCTCCCGGAGCTCGTATTGATCCACGAGGCTTTTAAACTTGGCTTTAAATCTTATTTTCGCACCTGCAATATCAGTTGTCGATGTTCTACCAAAGGCGAATTCGAGGAAGGGTTTTTACAGTTCATCGGCTTCCATATTGACCTTGCGACTGCCACCATCATTTTCCTCTTCCATACGACTCTTGATGTCCATAATAGTACTCTCGAATTTATTCGACAGTTCCTCACGCTTTTGCTGCTCTTTCTCGGCATGTTTTTTATTATCGTCCTGTAAATCCTGAGTTCAGTAAATTTGGGATTTAGAACCACACACGTACAGTTAATTAAAGGGAGTGTGCACCTTGATCCTTTTATTCTCTTTCTGAAGTTCCCGGCAAAGACTCTCAAGCTTGTGTTTCACGGTAACAGCTTTCTGCATTTCTGACCTAGATTGATCCCTTTCTTTCTGTAATTGATCTGCACGTTTACGAGCCTTAGCGTGGTCTCTTTCAAGCCGCTTCATCTCGTGCAAAAGCTCGCTGTATTTTGTCTGTATTGCGTCAACTTTAGCCAGGTGATCATCACGACCAGAGACGAGTTCTGCCAGCTCCTTATTTGCCTTGCGCACAGCACGAGCTGAGTTACATCGTCAGCATATCCAATTCTCAAATAGAATAGGTTCGGATATTTCACACATATCGCCTTCTCTTCCTCTTCCTCCATCGAAGCATCGGACTCCAATTGCGATATCTTTGCAGCCAACAGACTGTTGACCTACACACCCGACCAAAACATTCCGTCAGCCCGATCGATTCCAACATCCTTTCACCAAGACAATAGCCGGGGCGGCGAAATCATCGTTCCCGTACACAATTGCAATTCTCACCTCCGAGGGGTCCAGCGTTTTCTTCGGCTTTGGCACTACCCCTACCCCTCCCCCTTTCTTGTTTGCCACAGGTGCCGGTACAGTGGGGATCGGGAGAGGTGGGGTTGTGTTTGAAGACGGTGACTCGGGGTTGCCGTGGTCGTTGCACGCAGTGTGGCCCATGTCTCCGCCCGTTTCTCCGTTGACGATGGCCGTTTTGGATTTTGCGTTTCTTT
The DNA here is from genome assembly GCA_024713705.1 of Morchella sp. 2018-W38C. Classification (NCBI taxonomy): domain Eukaryota; kingdom Fungi; phylum Ascomycota; class Pezizomycetes; order Pezizales; family Morchellaceae; genus Morchella; species Morchella sp. 2018-W38C. The sequence goes on along the minus strand of JAMJEX010000021.1, from coordinate 768,587 downwards.
GCGGTTGCGACTGGGGCTGTGATGCGTGGTCCGCGAGAGCAGCCATGAACGAGATGGGGTGTTGTATGTTAAGGCTCTAGTGACCTGCGGAGGCGTGAAGCGAGCAGTGGCAGGGGAGCGGGGCCTGGGCGATGTTTGTATGGTCTGTGGGCGGTCGTGTGGAGAAGTGGTCGTGAGATGCTAGGTGACGGTTGGGTCTCGCACCCTTGAAGAAATCACCGGGTAGGTTTGGGGTTTTAGGGATGTGAAAATTTGGATCTTAGTGCATTTCCCCACCGCCCACTATGTATAATGACGTCTTTTTCGATATCTGAGAAGTATGGCTGTTATTTTATGATGACTCCCTAAATACAAGCGCTGGTTTGACTTTGGTCCGGGGGGGGGGGCTTTGAGAAGAAGGGACCAGGGTGGGAATTACTATCACTCACTTTGTTTTCAGACTTTGAGCAATGATAACGAAGGTGATGGTGGCGAGAAGGAGAAAATCGAGTGATTATGACAATTAAAGATCCATGAGGATGATTGATAACCACCTTCTAGGAGTAGCACCAAGACTGCAGAGTCGGGCGGAAATGTCAGATGTCAGATGACAATGAAGATCTACGAGCGGGAGTGTTATGAAGCTCCCCATCCTTTACTTATGTGTCCTTCTCTTCCCATTATTGCACGTTTATCTGGCCTCATCTTCTGCCCTTTCATTCACCCAGATGCATTGATGCACAAACACTGTAAAGTTAATTGGCTAGCCGTAGCTTACGTACCATGTAATTGGGGTTGTCTTCTTGGAAGGAGCGTGAAGGCACGTCTGAATAAAACGTTTTCACAAAGTGATTAATTTCCTTAGTCTTTCCGTTTACTGGCAGGGCGCATAATCAGTGTTTCAACATATATTCCCGCATTGGGAAAAGGTTGACATCATTGAAAGAAAGAAAAAAGTGTTCTCGAAGCCTTCTCAATCCTCCGGCAGTTTCACACCCTTGCATCATTCCATCGTGCGCTTCAACGTCAATCAGTTATCAAGGCTATTAAAACATTGATTATACCCCACGGACCTTTGATAGAATGCTGCGTGGAAGCCTGTTTCTCGGGCGTCAGCTCACAAATAAACAGAGTCCCGCGAAATGGCGTTCGAATCGACGATATGCCACTGCTTTCACTGATCTGACTCAATTTCCAAAGGCTGGCGAGAAACTCTACGGCTTCACTGTTAGGAGGGCAAAGACTGTGCCTGAGCTTGAGCTAGCAGCGATCCAACTCACCCACGACAAGACTGGCGCAGATTATATTCATGTCGCCAGGGAGGACAAGAACAATGTTTTTGCAGCTGGGTTTAAGACAAACCCAAATGATGATACAGGAGTACCGCATATCCTCGAGCATACAACCCTTTGTGGATCTGAGAAGTACGGATGAGCTAGTTTCAAGTGTCCCTGGACGATTGAGGCGGGAAGCTAACGATTATCTATAATAATTATAAGATACCCAGTCCGAGACCCATTTTTCAAAATGCTAAATCGGAGTTTATCGTACGTTATACAACATAGGCCTCTAGCAAAGGGCAGTAGGGCTAAAAATCAAACTAGGAACTATATGAATGCTTTCACCTCCAGTGATCACACTACATATCCGTTTGCAACTACGAATCCAATCGACTACGAGAATCTTCGCGATGTTTACCTTGACGCCACACTAAAACCCCTTCTGAAAGAATCTGATTTCAAGCAGGAGGGATGGCGAGTTGGCCCGGAAGATATCAAAGATCCAAACTCCCCGCTCTTGTTCAAGGGCGTAGTATACAACGAGATGAAAGGGCAAATGTCTGATGCTTCTTACTTGTTCTATATTCGCTTTCAAGACCACATCTTCCCAAGCATCAATAACTCTGGAGGGGACCCGCAGAAGATAACCGATCTGACATTAGAGCAACTGAGAGAATTTCACAAAAGACATTACCACCCGAGTAACAGCAAGATATTCACATATGGGGATATACCACTGGAAACACACCTGCAAAAGCTCAACGACAAACTTAGTGTTTTCGATAAGATTGAGGTTGAGCAGGATTTAAGAGAGCCTATTAAGATTGATCAGTCAAAGCGAGTGAAAGTTTATGGGCCCATTGATCCGCTTATGGACAAGGACTCGCAATACAAAACTTCGGTCTCATGGATTATGAACGACACCGCAGACACAGTTGAAACTTTTGGATTAAGGATTTTGTCGACGTTGTTGCTAGACGGATATGGTTCACCGATGTACAGAGGCCTCATTGAGGCTAAATTGGGTTCGGACTTTTCTCCCAACACTGGGTTCGATACAGGCTCGAAGACAAGTATTTTTTCGGTCGGCCTTCAGAACGTAAGGGTAGAAGATGTGCAGAAGGTTGAAGACACAATCCATGAATGTTTGAAAGACGTGAGACAAAAAGGGTTTGATCAGAAGAAGATTGATGGGGCCCTTCATCAACTAGAACTCGCTTTGAAGCATGTAAGTGGAGTGCCGTCTAACGGATATCCCGAATAGTATACTTACGACTCATCACTAGAAAACCGCAAATTTTGGCATGTCAGTAATGCAAGGGCTTACTCCTGCCTGGCACAATGGCGTTGATCCTTTCGATATCCTCGCCTGGGAATCCACTGTCTCTGCTTTTAAGGAAGCTTATAACAAGGGCGGATATTTTGAAGGTCTTATGGATAAATATCTTCTCAACACCAACAATTTAGTGTTTACAATGGCACCATCCAGAGATTACACTGCCCAGATTGCTGAGGAGGAAGTAGAGCGTTTGACTGCAGAAATCTCAAAGATTGGCGACGAAGTGGCCGCTCGTGAAATCCTGACAAAGCAAGAAACAGAGTTAGCGGAGTTGCAGGAACAGGCAAAGCAACAGGACTTGAGCTGTTTGCCTACGCTTAAGGTCGAAGACATCTCGAAGACGACAGAGAGAAAGGAGCTGTGGCATACCAAGATTGGGGGTGTTCCAATACAGTGGAGGAAGGCGCCGACAAATGGGCTGACTTATTTTAGAGCCATCAGCACATTTAAGGACCTTCCCGAAGAACTTCGTCTCTATCTTCCACTTTTCACCGAAGCCATTCTGCGTCTTGGAACTGCCAGGCGTTCAATGGAAGAGCTTGAGGACCAGATCAAACTTAAGACTGGTGGCATCAAGGCTGGCAATCACATCTCTACAAGTCACTCAAACCTTGAGGTTACAGAAGAAGGGCTAGTTTTTAGCGGCTTCGCGCTTGATAGGAACATCCCAGATATGTTTGAGCTTCTTAGGATAATTTTGTTGGAGACAAGTTGGACCCATATTTCAAAGTTGAGGACTCTCGTACAAGGCATCGCAAGTGGGTTTGTGAATAGTCTTGCAGAGAGTGGACATGCTTATGCTATGACCTTTGCGGCAGCACATCTGACTCCGGCTGCCAGAGTGAAGGAGGTTTCGGGAGGAATGACGCAGGTTAGACTTATTAGTCACATGGCGAACAAGGAGTTCTACATTGATGCCCAAGCGAAACTAAGGGAAATTGCCAAATTCGCTGCTCGTCAAAATAGCTTCCGAGCTGCCATCACCTGCGGCACCGAGGCCGTATCCTCTAATGAGGCCGCTCTATCTAAGTTTCTAGAGAGCCTTCCAAAAGCTGAATCCCCCACCCAAGATAACATCGGCTCTTTTGACTTGACGGTTCCCTCCAAGGCTTTCTTCCCCCTTCCATATCAGGTTTCGTACACAGCCATGTGTATGAAGACTGTCCCTTACACCCACCAGGACGGTGCAGCTCTCCAAATCCTTGCGCAGCTTCTCACCCATAAGCATCTCCACCACGAAATCCGAGAGAAGGGCGGCGCGTACGGAGGCGGCGCGTTTCACAGGGGCGCCGGAGGCGTTTTCGGGTTCTACAGTTACAGAGATCCGAACGTGCCTAATACTTTAAAGGTTATGGAAGGTGCTGGTGAATGGGCGGCAAGAAATGAGTGGAGTGATAGGGATTTGGAGGAGGCAAAGTTGGGAATTTTCCAAAGCGTAGATGCCCCTCAGGCGGTTTCGTCGGAGGGAATGACATATTTCGTGGATGGAATTACAGACGATATGAGACAGACGTAAGTACTAATTCTCACTCTTGATGCAATAGTATTCTGATGTAATGAATAAAATCAGTCGCCGTGAACAACTTCTTGCTGTCACCGGAAAGGACATTCAGAAAGTCGCGGAGAACTACTTGGTTAAGCAGATTAACTCAGGACAGACGGCGGTTGCTGTTCTGGGTGAGAAGAAGGAGTGGTCGACACCTGAAGCTGGGTGGGATATATTCCCGTTGAGCTTGGAATCCGAGAAGGATGCAAAAGTGACCCTTTAGAACAAGTAGCATTGGTTTCATCTTTGGTTAGATTGGAGTGTATAAATGTAAAATATATGACTTTATCTTTGATTCTCCACTTTTAATGATATGGATCGTGTCGGGTAGTACATACATATTTCATACCTTTCTTTTCTTCAAATGCGATCGCGTGATAGACTGTGACGCGATATCGTATCCCTGGCTATATAGCACTACAGTGACAGAATCATGGATAAAATGACTACCGCAGTCTTTGGAAATGCCGCACCACTATGGTAACACTACTGTATAGTTCGTCGGGTGCGGAGATAAAGCGGCATATTCTCACAATACCGTACTAATGCGGGATAAAAAAATCGAATTTGAAAAAATCTCAGGCCGGAAGGCTACACGGGCTTGAAGAGCCAATCGATTAAAGAGATCTTATGAATACTGACTCGAATCGCGGGTGGGGGTGTGATGTTGTCATATGTTAATGATAGACTCGAAAATGTTCTGGTCCACTCAGAGAATATATCGGCGAACCGCTTGTTCCGGCCGTAGGTGTCAACTATATACTGGAGCGGCCACACGGACGTGTCCAGCCAGGCCTCTATACTGTATGGGATGGGGGAGCGCACTGGGTAATTGGCTGAGACTGAGGATAAAGTCGTTATGTTCCTCATCTGCATGCATGATCGACGCGATTATAGCTATTGCACGTATATTTTTTTGACTGGGATGCTGAACAATTCTAAGTGTTAAGTGACACCTAGATTTATATTCTGTCACTCCATACACCCATGGGGTGAAGTGGGCTCTGGCCCAAGTAGTTGAAATATGTCGTATAGCACGCCTAGCTATCGTCTGACCAACGCCATTATCAGCCAGCCCAGTTTACACAGGAACTACCGACAATCTCATTACGTTACCGTAGAGTACAGAAAGGGCCGCTGTAAACCCGGATATACCTTGTCATCATCTCATATTGAACTCACTAAAGAGAGCTACAGATGAATGGAGTACGGATGTGGTTACTGGCCGACCCAGAAAAAAAGGTAAAAGTGCCAATTACCTAGGAGATCATCATTATTGATATTTTAAACCTAGGTGGGGCTTTATAATTTAATTAAGCCCATGCATGGTAAAGTGTATCCGTGATACGTACATGTATTGGTGTGCATGAATATTGATCTGGGCTATTTCAGATTAGAACTGTTGGCTGTTACTAACTGTTTTTTTAACAAATTATATCCGGTGGTTTTAGGTGATTGTTGTCTTTTAGCGCGGAGGAGGGGAATTTGATCACTACAGCTGCAGATCTAGATTGCCTATGTTTTAATTCAAGGCGTTATCCTGAACCAATATATATACCCCCACCTTTATACGTCTAAACCGGTCCATCTATTTATGAAAGTCTCCCGACTATCAGTAGTCAACATAAAGAGGTGTAGAAAAGAGGTTACAGGAGGTAAAAAGATAAGACTCTCCTGCAAATAATATAAAGATAGGAGAATGCAGGACTCCAATCCCCGAGGCGGAGGTACCAACCTTCGCAGCCTGACTTCGAGAGAGAACAAAGTAAGCTACTTGAAGTAAATATGTTCCTCACCTTGGGTTTGGCTGTTGCACTAGTCTACTCGGGAAATCTTAAGTGTTGCCTAGAGATAGTTCTAGAGATATAGTGCGATTACTCGAGGATATAAATTAAAAGTGCCATATAATCCTGTTCCAGTACAGTCGCATGTACATGTTGCTATATCAGTTACCATTAGCTAACCCGCTGACTACATGTGTAGATATAGGGTTGAAAAGGTCATGAGACGGTACTTTCCCAGATATTCCCAGCAGAACATCCAATAGTGACCCTTTGATAATTAGGTGAAATGTGGCATCAATCAATAGGATTGATATTCTAGATTCCAGTTCCTTGTATCACAATTTACGCTCATTCATGTATGGTAAACAGTACGTATCCGCAACAATGAACCACACACGCCCGACAAGAATTTCAGGGGATTGTTATTAATGATATGCGAAGACAGCGTATAAAGACAACTAGCTTATATTAGGCGAAGCACAGATAGTTATAACTCATATCTAATAATAGATGAGGAGGGTCGAGACCTTAATAGACATCGATATACCAGTAACTACTCTTTAACGTGCTTATAAGAATACTCCACCCAGCTGGGAAGGACTGCACCGATAGGCCCTTCACATGGCATTTAAAATCTATCTAACCTGGCTGCTGTCCAATTCAGCTTCAAACCCACTCAGGGTTAATTTTATCTTTCCTACTGCTACAGTTCCATTGCTGATAAAACTGTGTCTCGCAGCTGGAAGGAGCGGCTACCAAACTTTCCCGATCGAACAAACGGACCGGCCTCCCCCGGACAGATCAGAGCAGGCAATATTATCTTTGACTAATTCTCTATGGGCCGTGTCATTGGGGAAGTAGGTTCAAAATGCTGTGTCGAAGGGTTCGAGATTGGCATCATATGAGGGACTTGGTTTCTCGATGTAGGCTCACCACGACATGAATACTACGTGTGGTTTAGTTGGAGAAGCCTATAAACGACAGACGGGACGCCATCGTGTAAGCTGAGAATGGTCGAAGTGGTGGACTATAGACCTTTTTCTGGGGGGCAGCGCATGATAGGTTAGAGAATATTTATAGAACTGTAGTCGAACCTTATAACACGGGCCCTGAGCCTATAAAGGGCGTAACTACAACTTCCATCCACTTACAAAATACTACTACTGACGCTAATTCTGCTAACCAGATCATCAACGTCGAAACACAAATAGCTGCAGCATACAAAGAATAGAACAAAACTACTACACTGTAAAACTCAATATAAACGCCAAATTAATATAGCATGGCGGAGAGGAGGATATATCATTACTTATTTGAAAAGTTAATCCACCATCATTATCATACTAGCACCATATTGAGAGAAATTCGGTAATGTGTCCGTTCTGTAAATATAGTTGCTGGCTAGGAACGCATTTTAGACACATCTATGTCTATACCAGAACTATTAATCTACGGTTAGAATGTTAATAATAGCCCCACTACAGCACCTTACCAGCTCGCAGCGGTCTGCAGCGGGCATAGTTAATTGGTTAACCTCAACAACTTTCTAGGCCTTTACTCGCGGGTATCCCACCAGTCTTAGTAGATAGCAGGCGAATCTCCAGGAATATTAGAATTTGAGCCAAACCAATACGTCATGGCATATCACTCGGCCGCCACCACCTAGCATATCCGCCAGAATCCTGATCCGCGACAAATTCCTGAGATAACTCCTGAAACATCTCATTTATTTAGTAATATATTCCTAAGCTCATAATAGGGGCACCTCCGAGCGTATACAAAACCCTCCAGTTCCCCCTCCCAGCTCACCACCCCCACACCCGGAGGAGCACCCAGCAAATCACCCAAAAGCATTTATCCTCACCTCTTCCTCACCCCTTCCCACCCTCCGCCAAAAGTTACCCACCTTCTTGAAACACCCCCCTAAACAAAAGCATAAAAAAAAAGAAAAAGGCCCAGATTACCAAGCCTGGATTAGGTTGTTTTACCTTCTTCAAACCCTAACCCACGCAGCACCTCACCTCCTTCACCCCCGGGAAACGCCGGCCAAAGCTCAATATCGGCCATTGACACTCCTCTATTGAATCATGAGGTTCAATTCTACCACCGGTACGCGTACCACCAAGTCCCTGGGTTGATGGGTGTGAATGTCGGCTTATTGGCCCCCCTTTTTTCTCCGCTACCCCTTATAGCTCTTGTCTCTCCAAAGGTACTCTTGGTGCCGTATGAACCGCACCATGTAAAGACGTACAGCGCATGGATGGAGGACGAGGTATGTCTATCCTCTGCTATTTTTTTTTTCGAGACCGAGAGAGAGAGAGTACCGCATGCGCGTATGTGAGTGCTGACAGATGCCGTGTGGGGGGTATAACTGCAGGACATCCGCGAAGCCACCGCCTCGGAGCGCCTCACCCTCATCGAAGAATACGAGATGCAGCGCAAATGGCGCGAAGATGCCGACAAGCTCACCTTCATCGTGTGCCTGCCTATGGCAGTGCCCGGGGGCGCCATCGACGACAGCCCCCCGCGCATGGTCGGCGATGTGAACCTGTTCCTGTACCTCGAGGACTCCGAGACGGAGATGGACGCGAGCGGTGAGGCGCGGCAGGTGGCTGTCGGCGAGATTGAGATCATGGTTGCGGAGAAGGCGCACCGCGGGCGCGGGCTTGGGCGGGCGGCGCTGCTGCTATTTCTGGCATATGTGCTGGTACATCAGGGGGAGATTATGGAGCAGTGGGGCCAGCCGGGGGTGGGCGTGTTGGAGGCGCTGAGGGTCAAGATTGGGAGTGCGAATGAGAGGAGTTTGAAGCTATTTGAGAGTGTGGGGTTTGTGAAGAAGAGTGAGGCAGAGAGCTATTTTCGGGAGTTTGAGTTGGTGTTGAGGGATATGGGGGCGGAGGGGATGGAGAGACGGGTGAGGGAGTTTGGGATGGAGGGGTGGAGTGAGGTGGTGTATGGGGCGGGGGCGGGGGCGGGGGCGGTGTAGATGTACTTTTAGTTTTTTTGGCGTTTCCGGACTGGACTAGGTCCGCATATGGGCGTAAATCGGGGGTGAGAACCATATTTTGGTGGTATGAAGACCCAGTCCAGTCCGGAAACGCCAAAGGTTTACGGGCAGATTTCTTGCTTGCATGGGGCTGTCGGGCCCGTCCCTTCTTTCTTTTCTTCCTTTCGTGATATAGCATCAGCATACATGTAAATGTAGTTATAGAATAGCTTTTCTGTTTTCTGTCATGAAGATTAATTGCTAGACAGCTTTGAAACTTTGTAGTACGGTTCTGGTAGTTTGGGATAGCTTTTGTTTGTGCCTGTTTTGTATTAATATTAGCCATAATTGGCGGAACACACATGTACCGATATAATAGTATTCTAATTGGATAGTATAATCACTCACAATCAGAACTCCAGAACACCGACGTGCAGTTGCTCCCTCGGTCCCCGGGTGTCCATATCCCACTGGTAGTAGCTTCAGGCCGCTCATCTTTACATGTTCTAGCTCCATAGCTCCCACAGCTCCCACAGCTCCCACAGCTCCCATAGCTCCCGCAGCTCCCATAGCTCCCATAGCTCCCATAGCTCCTACAGCTCCCACAGCTCTACAGCCTTAGGGCACCCAATCTCTAGTCTCTCCTAACCTTGTTACTCTGCTCCTTGAAACCATCAGAGCTGCATTACCATTCGCCCCCAACGCCATACCGCGCCGTCCGTTATGCCTGCGCTACGCACGCTCCTGCCCGCCCGCCCGGATGTCCGCGAGTAATATTAATAGCGGTATAGTCCGATCTTTAAGTCGGAGAATAGCGCGTGCTTACAAGGGCAACAGTAACTTACGCCCGAGCCCCATAGATATCTGAAGTCCGAGCCCGGGGATAACAGAAACGCTTGCCCGCACACCTTGCGTTTCATGACGCCCTCCCTTCCCTGTAGGCCCGGCCGGCACCATGGGATGCGTCCCGGCACCGGTTTGTTCTGTGTTGTCTAGCTAGAGTTACATGTAGTTAGCTGTAGGAGGGGGCGCTCATGTTCTTCATAGATTGTTGTTTTGACCGCACGATCTCGGAGCAGAGCTGTCAGGTATGCTATGCTACCTAACCGGCAACCCGGCCGATACAACCATCCGCCCGGCAGAGTAGCTAGCTACCCACCGACACGGACCTCCGAAGGGAGGTTGGGGGGGCGGTGGGGGGCGGTGAGGTTTTAAGATTAGAGCCCCCTCCCCCTTCCCCTTCCCCTTCCCCTTCCCCTTCCTCTTCCCCTTCCCCTTACCTTTCCCCGTTTCCGCTTCCGTTTCCGGGGAGGGAGACCATCATCTCGGACAACTGTTTCGAAACGGGGCACTCGCTATGGTCCGAGCTTTACTTCAATCTCGGGACACTGCTTGCGTTGCGCTGCGCTGAGTCGCTAGCCTCGTTGGCAGAGGGCGTGCAACCACCATCTTAGAGCCTGGCAACGAGGCTACTGAGTCGCTGTTTGAGTAAGTGAGTGAGTGAGCTGACTAATCGCTAATCCACTTGCCTACTCGCCCATCTCCGGTAAGCACCAACCACACCACACGGAGACACCTAACCCTAACCAGTAACCAATTTCTGACATGACAAACACCAATTGCTATCGTCATCGTCCAGGATCGAGATCGCAGAGGCCCACAACAGATTCTTAGTACGTAATTGCCCTTCTTCCCTGGAGAAGCCCCCGGCCTGGTAGCAGTGGCAGGGTTTGGAGGAGGAGAGGGAATTTTGGGATACCGCGGGTGTGATGTGATGTGATGTGATGTGACTGGTTACGTAGCTATGGGTTGGTTGGGATGGATGGGATGGACGGCACACAGAGGTAATTAGCCCTGGCTGGGGATGATGCAAGACTCACTCTTTTTCTTCTTCTTTTCTCTCTCTCGCGCAGCACCTCCACGTGTGGCTGCCTGTTCTCTCTGAGGCTGGGGAGCAGAGTTACTGTACCGTACTCTGGTCACAGCCCTGCTTGGGTCGACAACATACATGTATCATGCATTCTTTCTTGTCAATTCAGCTGGCAGGAGTAGGAGCAGCGGCAAGCCGGCAACTGACGTAAACGACGGGGACGGCCTAATCGAGAAATGCCCGGTCTTTATCTGGCTGGATGTTGGTCTTGTAAAATTCTGAACTGCCTGATATTAGCCATGGTACGGTTTCGACTTCGGTATACACCTCCGGCCGGCGTAATGTAGCTACACAATCCGTAAACACATATCTGATACATGTATGTATGTATGCAGCATTTCGGCTCCTGATATCAATATCAATATCACTATCAACGTCACCACCCAATACCTACTGCAAAACCGCTAGGGCGGCTTTATCCGTAGCCATTGAACATTTCGTTCAGTGCTCAGCTGAGCTGAGTCAGGCTTGCTGAAGTCTAAACAGTACCTCCCCAATCCAACGCCGTCTACATGCAAAACAACGTCACCTCATCCATGCCGGCCACGATAGAGTAAAGTTAAGTTCTCTCTCCCAAGTCCACTTGCTAGCATACGTCAAATAGCACCATGTTTCACCCCACTCAGACACAGAAATACCAACACGGGTAGAAGTAAAGCTTAATTCAGAGCCCGCCGCCGCCGCCGCTGCTGCACGTGAAGGGGGCGGGCGGATTATTGATTACTCGACCTCCGTCCGGTAGAGTAGGATGCAGGCATGGGCTGGCGGGCGGGTTTGAAATAAAACAAAAACAACGTCTTCTGCCTGATATTGGAACCTGCAGAGCAGATGGATAGGTACTGTAAGGCGTTGTGTGTTCCGATGGCTATAAAAGACCAAGCTATTGGATGAGAATATATCAATAGGGCCACTAGAGTTTCTGGATTTGTACGATATTCTACCTACATGTATTCCTCGCTATCAGTAGATACAGTATTGTACCTACGGTTAGCTGAAAGTCATGTATGTATACGTATGACATGCAACAGGGCTCCATCTCTACCTTAAAATTTGGTATTGAGATCTAATCGGAGATCACGGTGGGAGCACGTAAGGTAACGTAGTGCATGTTCTGCGCTGCCCTACTCTATATTAAGTACATGTATAGGGTGACGTTTTATTCTGCCCGAGCAATTAAACACTGCTCCATATCACCGATGGCTAAAACAAACCTAAACACCTCCTTGCTTGTGCACCCTACACTAGAGCACTAACCGCCAAACTATCATTGACCACCACCATCCTACCAGCCCTAACCCCATCGCGCTACATGTATGTAATGTATGTACAGTCGCACCTCGCTATCTCGTAATTCGATATCTCGGTTCTCTTGCTGTCTCGTACAGGTTTGCGGGACAGGTACTGCCTTCCTCCACATAAACCTATTTGCTGTCTCGTATATTTTGGTATATTTGCTATCTCGTATGGGTTGGGCTCCCAGAATACGCTAACGACATAACGAGGTGCGACTGTAGGTACATACGTACCCAACCCAACCCACCGCCAAGACTTTGCAGCACCCGCACCCTCACGAAAATAAAAGCTTGTTGTAACGCTTCAATGATCGGTTCATCCGGTTGTCCAGGCTATGCTGTCTGCTGCCTTCTCTTTTCTTTTTTTTTCTTCGTCCGATGATGAAGATTTTTTTTGGTGGTCAGGCGGCATTGAAATCTTTTTTCATCATGCAGTGGAGTATCCCCTGGACGAATGAGACACTTGGAGAATCTCTCTCATGCATAAATATCATGTGACCTCAGGGTAAGTTGTTCGCCGTGTTAGTCAGTCTTCAGGTTACGCTGTTAGGCCATAAACTTCGCAGGACGCTGCCTTATTTCTGTCAATCACTTCCTGGATAGACCACGCTAATGGATGAGAGAGATTCTCCAAATGTCTCATTCGTCCAGGGGATAGTATGGTTGGGGACGCCTAGAGCCAGAGTGTCGCGACATTGATTCTGACGATCAATTACCCAATCCGGTAATTATATAATCATTTACCGCCAGTAGTTTGCCAAGATCAGCCACTTTGCGCTCTTGAACGAGGACCTCTCGCTCAATACAGATGAGACCTTCCTAATGGGGCAGTTATTTGTCCCAAATAGGCAATTATGGTGCAACATTGGTTGGACCCCCACCAAAAACCAAGCTTTTAGAAAATCCATAACTCCACCACCACAAACGATAAAATTAATCGGGCTCTGTCAAGTTGTAGAGGAGGTGCAGAACTATCGAATAACAGAGCGAAGAATAAATTAGAGTGTGGTTGGGGAATGTCATTAGAGGTTGAAGTTGACTCCCGAAACTACTCTGTGTCAAAGTGTCCCTAACTATAGAATAGCTATCCTATGGTCTGACGAGACATGCTTAGAATCTGGTGCAGTGCGTAATAATTGAACTAATATTTCAACAAAATATTCCATAGAGCAACGGACGTTTGTGCCAAGGCACCGAATATGCAGTGCACCAGATTCTGAGCGGCCATGGGATAGCTCGAGAAGCTAGGTACTCTTGCTACAAGACAGGGCAGGTCACTCGTGGTTGACGCCATCCCCCAATTGTCCAATGTCCATCATGGCACCCCCGCTCCGCTCCCGCTGAGCTCAGTACTCTACATAGGATAATAACATGTTAACGCCCCCCCTTCGATATATGCGGGGTACTCCTCAACCACGGCGGCGCCTTCGATCAAAATCGGCAACAATCTGTTGGCCACGTCGGACTCGCCTTTTAGCCCTTTGGGGGTTATGTGCTAGTGTTTGTGAGGTAGGGTTAATTACTATACTAAGGAGGTAGCATGGAGAGTAGATTACTCTACATGTAGGTACTCTAGGCAATCTGTTCTACCTACTCAGGTAGTTGGAGACTGCAGCTGGACCTGCTTGCGGCTGGGAGTTTGAGGTCCTGAAAAAATGCAGGTATGGCTTGGTGTTATACCTGGTAGAGTACAGAGGTACTAAAGGGTATGTACTTGTCCAATACTTATGTGGTATCACAAGACAAATTATATATGTATCAAAATTCTGCCACGGAGTTGAGAATGTAGTTGTGAATTTAGTTCCCAAAAAGGTATTCCCACCGGCGATGTTGCGAACTCTAATCGCGAACGTCACTCAGCTCAGAGGGGGGTGGGCGCAAACCGCATAAGTGTATATGCCATATACGGGAAGCATAACTCCTATAACCATCTAAAACTACCTCTATATTGGCTTCAATCACTACTATAGGATCTAAATTATTTGAGCTTTGCAAAGTGCGCACTTAATATACTGCCAAGCCCCTAAACGACTATAAAAGAATGAAAGAAAGTAAAAGGGCACAACTGCCACAAGTGGCGGTATGCGAGAGAACTTGGTCAGTGGTTGGAAGATTATCAGTAGTCTTTTTGGAACGTTGTTTGAATGGGCCTTGACGACTATGGGAGGATTAGTACGTTGTGAACACGTGGTGCCGATATAAGCGCAACATACCTCGACTTCACGAACTGGTTAGCGAATGTACCATCTTTAGGATACAAGTACAAGTAGCTAGGGCCCTTACTAAATTTCTTCAACTGCTCGTCCAAACTCGCTAGATCCTCTTTGCGCCTCTTGTTCTCGGCAATCAGAGCTTGTTTTTTCGCAACTAGTTCTTTTCTTTGCTTCTCTAGGTCTTCACGAACAGCCTTTTCATTATTTAGCCGGGCTATCATTAGGTTGTGTGAATCGTCTTCTGCGTGTTCAGGGTGCAAAGCTAAGAACTCTTCCTTAGAGATCAGTGGTAATAAGGTGTATTTGTGCCTATATATCTGTCAGTTCAAGATCGGTACTTCCCCGTCAGCGGCCCAAGTATTGGGATACACACGGAAAGTCTCTACAAGCATTGATTTCTCCCCGCAGATGTCTCTGCTCATAGTAGAGATTCTGTAGCTGTAGATGAAGCCTGTCCACTTTCCTACGAACATCGCTCGTTGTTTCTTTCGCCTCACGGGCGGACATGATGGCCGCACGATGTAAGCTCTTCAGCTGTGTCATCAGCGCATTGAGAAGTTTGTGTTTACGGGACCGGCTGATTCGATCGTCTTCGGAAGGCTCAGTGGCACCCCCGCCGCTTTCCATTGCCATTAGAAGCTCATGACAAAGAACACGGGTATGCTCCACCACTGCCAGACACTCCCGGAGTGAGGGATCGGTCACGACGGATTCTTGGATTGCCATTGAAAGTTATTGAGCCCGTGGGTATCGGTGGGTGGTGGGTAGTGGGTGGATGGTCTTTGCAGTGTTGTGTTGGTGGACGTGACGAGCGATTCTTGGATGTAATGATCGATCTATTGCAGAAACACGCTAAGCAACAAACATGGCGTCTTGGCAACAATCGGAACGTTACATGATTGCTCAGATCCTAACAACACAAGAGAGATAGCAAAAAGGGTCGAAATCACGGTGCCAGATCAAAGATCTATTCCTCATGCATTACATCCGACTGCTAAAGCCCCCTCGATATTCTGCTAGGCCTAGAAACCGCACCGGGTCGGTCTCAGCTTTGATCACGATCACATCAGATCTCGGTGATGATTTTTACTTCCGAGATACAGTCATAACCGCCGAATTACTTCAGGAGAGTGAAGGCCCAAGGCTTGTATTGGACTCTAAAGAATTCCACTGGAAAATGGGAATGAGAGTTCTGAAAATCGAACTGAACGTCGCTCCATCGAAACATAACTTCTATGGTTCTGTGACACTGGCCATTTCCGATACTGCTGGTAAAACACCTGTGGCCGATGACATATCCCGTCCGCGAGACGGTGGTCTCGAGGTTATCACTGCCTATAGTTCCCCTTTCCGCCCGATAGACGGGGAGGAAGCAGAGAAGTTTGTACAGAGAAGGATTATGATTGGACGTTCCAAAATATTAAGGATCTGGGAAGAAACCGGAGAGAGCATTGCCCGACATATATGGTACATCTTTTAAATCAAGAAACAGGATACGTAGCTCACCGGTACTGGTGATGCGTAGGGACGGGGGTCTAGCTTTAACGGCCTACCTTGCTCAGAATGCCGGCAGTAAAGTTTTTGGCACAGATAAACTGAACGCCTTACACAAGCAGTTGAACCCAAGAAAAACGCTGAGGGTTCTAGAACTCGGGAGTGGGTAGGTTTCTTGACATTATCCTAGCTATCCCAGCGGTACAGTGAGATGCTAACTATATTTTTCAAGGTGTGGCGTTGTAGGGCTCAGCCTGGCAGCTTTATATGAAGAGTGTCACGTGACTATGACTGATCTATCTTCCGCCGAGGAAATTCTGATGAAAAATATAGAAGATTATAATTCTAATTTCCAGGGAAAGGTGGAATTCAGGGTTCTTGACTGGGGCCAGTCTATTCCGGAAAGCCTTGTCTCTCGGAGCTGGGACATCATCGTCATAGCCGATTGCACATACAACACAGCAAGTGCGCATTCTTTGGTAAATGTTCTTAAAAGCCTGGTTGGTAAATCATCAGATACGGTGGTTGTGCTCGCGCATAAGAGGAGGCACGACAGCGAAGACCTTTTCTTCGAGCTTATGAACGCTATATTTGGGATGGTGGATAGAGTTTCCTTTCACAATGGGAATCTGGGAACTGAAACCTTGGTGGACATCTATACTTTCAAGGTGAAGATAAAAGGGAGTTGATGACTGCTAAAGGCGCCTAGATGCCAAGGATACATATATGCATGTATATATATACCATGTAGTGCGATAGGTACCTACATGAATAGCATTTCTATGTCAAAGTCTTCAACAAAGCCTATGGTCCCGGTTGTGATGAGGCCCTGTAGAGAACCTAGACCACGGATCCCCCTGGTGACCCCCAGGGCGTTGAAAAGCGGCTCATGCAGCTATATCTTTGGAGCTCAATCAAAGTCAAACGCCGGGATGTTGGGGTGCGAGGTGATTGCAGCTCGGCGTAAAGAACTTCCAATAACCTTCATTAGAAAAGTCCCGCATATACGTATGTATAGCTGAAGCGCACGCACGTCTACCACTAGCAGTTGTGTAGTGATGTCCTACACAGACTGGGCCTTATGCAGTGTGTGATGCTTTTAAAATACTCTATCTGGCCTTACCTAAAACCGAAGCAATCGATCAAGTGCGCGCGCTCAATAATTTTAGAAATACCATAGACGCTGGCAGTTATGCTGTTCACAATATAACCACACAGAGACATATACCGACAGGGAAACTCCTGACATTCCCGAGAATATGTTCCATGCCCGATCCGCGCCACGGGAACACAACGATTGAGGTTTGAAGGAAAATGGCGTAGGTGTAGTTCGATCAAACGATTCAGAAGAAGGTGTCAAACTTTCCCGAGAATCTGGCTGTCACACAAGCGATTGTCAAACGATTATTAGGGACGAAAGGCCGGACAATGATCCCCGTTATTTCTGCTAAATCAGGAAGTGTGTCGCCACGCGAGCCGGAGGACCTGATGGAAACTCTTAAAAGAACGTCGGGCATGTAGCCCAACAAAAAGGCCGAGATGGAGGAAAGAAAAAGAAATTAAAACAGGGGGTTGAGTTGTGAAGCTGCCAGAAGCTGCACGGTAGATCATCAGCCTTCTGGAAGGCGACTCGCGGGTTCGGTGACCAAATACGGTTATGGCTGAGACCTTTCTGGTACATACACCATCTTAAATTACTAGGAGTTAAAAACCTTGTTCTCGCTTCCTCAGTAAAAATACCTATCGGGTTACTGGAGAGATGCGCTTTAACAAGAGGCAAGGTAGGTGTTCAGGCCATGATGTCTGACCCAATGATACGTCTTTTGCCATTGTAGTCAAAACAAGAACAATAAAGGCCAGAGAGGTGGTGACTGACATTGCGTATTGTATGCTGTCTTACAACGGCGAAAAGAGCGGGAGATGTAAAATTTCATTTGGTTCTGTCCCCAATCCTTGGATGTGGGTTTGTGCCAAGGGCTAAAGCGTATGTATCCTGGTGCGCAGCAAAGCAGTTGGACTACAAGTGGGTCAGAATGTTGTTTCCAAAGCATCGTTGTTTGAACACATCGATCGATACTCCCTTCTCCTACGAGGTCTGGTCTGTTTCCATAGAATAAACTTGCGCCCGGGTAAAACGGTAATCATTCATTCGCAGAAGAAAAAACAGAACCGAGCACAAAACAGGTACAGCACATTTACTCACTCAGGTCAGGCTAGCTGCAGGGCGTGTAAACGCAGGCACAACGAAAAGAGTGGATGCGTGAATGTTTGGTAGAGGAGTGAGCATGAGGTACTGTATGTGGTATGTATGTGCTCTAGATTTAGTGGCCAATCGATCTTCATCGTCTCCCGCATCCCGTGGAGCCACTGATTCACATTTCACATTTTCATTACTTCACAAATGTCATTCCCCCGTCTTTCTCTCTGTTTTAATCTGTAGCTACTGCTGGGCTGATACAAGGGTATGAGGAAAGAAGTAAGTACATGTAGGTGGAGTGGGGTTCTATAATTCAGAAGATTGGGGGGGGGGGGGCAAGTAAGATCCGGAGGGACGAAACAGTTGGCGGTGGAAAAGGTGCGAGCGGAGGAAAAGGTGTATCTAGGGAGGAGGAATCAGTGACCGGAGAGGGAATTAAATCTTAGTACTAGCCACACTGCGTGACTTGAAGCATGCATGCTCGTTCATGTCATGTTCTTTTACTTTACTCTTGCCCTGAAGCTCGAGTATTCACTCGTTTTTAGGCTACCGGCATAATAGTAGATACTAGCTGTTTACAACAGGTACATGGGACAACCATATGTTAAGGATTGATTTTGCAAGTATTACCATCGATTGGAGGGGGGAGGAGGTCTGAGAACGTGAGAAAAGGGGGAGGGGTCTAGTTAAGGGAAACAAAAAGGCAATGGAAGAGAGACGAGGAAAAAAAGAAAACAAGACGACCGCCGTCACTCCCACACACAACACTCTCCCCACCATTTTTGCTCTTCTTCTTCACCCTCTCTTTCCTTCTTTTCTGCCAATCTTTCCATCGACATTAGTATCATCAATCATCATTTTTTGATATCTACCTTCAATTCCTCGCCCTGTGGTGTCCCCGTCTCAGTTCAACTGAACACTGTACTCAGTCCGAGGTCAAATAAAGGTTTTTCTGCACAAGGCGGCCATCCCATCTTCTACGCTTAACGCATATCATTAGCCTTGTGGTTACTTTTACTAGGTAGGCTTTCTGCTTAATCCTCCCCTCGCCGCACCTCTCTTCCTCAGACTCGCTCTCCCCATCAGTCGGTGCGTTGTCTAGGAACGGGGCGCAAGTCCATAAATTTCCTTGGAAAGGAAATAGACTAAAATAATATCTCCTGTACCCAGACATACTCCACCCAATATTTAAGTAATATCAGCCACACCAAGCGCTAGCAGGAACGTCAGTCGCACAAATAAAACAATCTGCGTATATGCACAACTGAGTTTCGCGGCTCTTTAAGAAGCCTTCATCCTCGTTTTTCTCTTTCCATATTTTCAAAAATTGCCTTTGATAAGCAAAGGCATCGTCGTCATAACGGCCCGTCGATTTATTCTCCGAGTATCTCTCAAGATTGTTTCCCCTCGTCACTCTAGGGACATTCTCAACAACATCCCCCCGCCGCATAGTCGTTCTCAAGTCCAAGGATCGAAGGGTTGGTAGTTTGAAGTCTCCGGAGCTTCTTCCACCACAATTTTCGCCCCTGCTGCATAGTTCTCGCCATCGTTTCCTTCCTCTTAACGAGGAGGGGTCGAGGCGGTCGCCCTTAGTTAACTTCGAGTGTGTTCGTTTTCGTCCACCTTAACAGGAAGTTCACGCATCTCTAATTAAGCCACCCATAATCTACAAATCCCGTAATACCACTCCGGAAAACATTTAGTCTGATTATATCACCAATGGGTCCCTCTGAAACTTCTACTTGGTCACCAGTTGATATTTCCTCCTTCACCGAAAATCCTTCATTCCAGCCTAGGTGCCCACCAGCGATGGCACCTTCTGCCATCTCTTCGTCAGCAATGGCCACTTCCACGCCATCTGCATCCAAGCGTCGTTTCAGCTCCGTAAACAACAATACAAAACCTTTGGCCCAGGCCTTGATCTCCCAGGCCTTACAGACACGCATTAACAGCATTGATCCCGATGAATGTGAGGCTGGAGTTGAGGACGCCTTTTTTGTCGCCGATTTGGGTGAAGTTTATCGCCAGCATATGAGGTGGAAGATAAACCTGCCACGGGTTGAACCTTTTTATGGTGGGGTTCTCTGGTTGCGTTTATATTTACCTGGTTACTGACTGTTATTAGCTGTTAAATGTAACGGCGATGAGCAAGTTCTGAAGTTGCTCGCAGCCTTGGGAACCGGCTTTGATTGTGCTTCGAAAGCAGAAATTCAACAGGTTTTAAACATCGGTGTTAACCCGTCACGTATCATCTTTGCCAACCCATGCAAAACCGCATCGTACATCCGTTATGCAGCAGAACATGACGTCCGAAAGATGACTTTCGATAATGCCGAAGAGCTCTATAAAATTAAAAAATTCTTTCCTCACGCACGCCTTTTTCTTCGTATCCTCACCGACGATTCAAAGAGCTTGTGCCGACTGAGTCTCAAGTTTGGTGCGCCGCTGGACAGTACTCGCCATCTCTTGGAACTTGCCAAGGAGTTGAGATTGAATGTAGTCGGCGTCAGCTTTCATGTGGGGTCTGGGTCATATGATCCTACAGCCTTCGAGGCCGCAGTCCAGGATGCACGACAGGTTTTCGACGAGGCCGCTGAAATTGGGTTCGATTTGAGGACTCTTGATGTTGGAGGTGGATATGGAAACGACAATTTCGAGCAGATTGCAGGTGTCCTTGGACCGGCCATTGATGAGTACTTCCCGTCAAGTGTTAGAGTTATCGCAGAGCCTGGCCGTTATTACGTATCTTCTGCCTTCACCATAGCGACGCACGTTATTGCTCGACGGACCGTACCAGCCGACAGCATCACACGTGATGCCTCATACATGCTCTATCTAAACGACGGTGTCTATGGAAATTTCTCCGGCATCATGTTTGATCACCAAAAACCTATTCCGAAGGTGTTGAAACGAAATGGCGAATACTTCTTTGAGTCAATGCCATCTGATTCGCAGTTGATCAAGTACTCGGTATGGGGACCAACCTGCGATGGAATTGACTGCATTTCAGCATCTTGCTTTTTGCCCGAGGTTTTAGATGTTGGGGACTGGCTATATTTTAGCGATATGGGAGGTTAGTAGAGCACATTCAGATTTGAAGGTCTTATAACTAACTGGTAATTGTAGCGTATTCCAAGTGCTCGGCGACCAAATTCAACGGTTTCAGTGACGACCATCAGGTTGTTTACGTTGTCAGCGATCCTGGGGCACTGGCTCTTCTGGAATAGCTATCAGCATCAATCTCCCAAAATATTCTTTTCTTTTCTACGTTAGGTTGGGCGGTTGGTATTGTGTGTTGCCAAGGTTTTACCAGCACACATTGTTTACGCTGTTTCTTGTTTTTTGCATTCGCCTTTCTTTGTAGGCCTTTTGTTATTGAACGCGTCCAAAGTTTTCCACGTTGGCCGTACCGCTGTTTTGTCTGCATTTTGGTGCTATGGAAAAGTTTAGATATTGTGTCATTGAGTTTTAGGTGCCTGTGCTTGAGGTCAAAAATTTCTTATTCCATTAATTATTTAAAATCGGCATAGGCACGCCAAGTGCGTACTAATATCTGTTCTATAGAGAGTAATTTCCAGGCAGCGCGATTTATGTATTTGATTGTTGTCAAAGCGCTCATGTTAGGAATTCATTGCCACATCATAGACATGATTATATGTTCACTGGATGTTATGGTTAGGATCTCCAATTCAAACATTCTTTGGCTCATCTGAATAATACAATAATAATGATCCAGCGTAACCAAGGGGGCACATATTACTAGGGTTCAATGCAATCAAGGAAATGTGATGAGTATTTCTGTGCTATGTTTGACCTGACTATGCCATTTGTTATTCGTATGATCCCAGAGCACACGTAGAACCTCCACAAGTACCTACATGTATGTAATATACATATAGTCTCCACCACGCCGTGAATCCGTTCAGGGCAGGGTTGAAACACGACCCTCCATCGACTCAAATATTCGGGGAGTGATGTAAAGCCTTATATAAACAAATAAAGTAGGAAAAATAGTTCCCCAAGTTTTGAAGGAGCTTTTGCGTAAAAATTTCTGTCCCTAAAATCCCTGCCACGGCCTCAAATCTATGGGCTTAACAAACGTTATTGTATAGTGCTCAGAGTTTGAAACGCACGCCTCGCTCTGGTAGGGATGATCTACTTCATGCATGATAAGCATGCAATCAATTATATGCCTATTTGTTACTCAGGTAAAAGATCTAGAGTGATCATACATGATCATTACTGGCACAAAATGCGTAGCTACGCTTGGCCGGCTCTACGTCCATATAGCCATTCATGCTTGATGTCTTAAATAAGATAGTCAGGTATTTCTGTTATCACGAAAGGTTTCAATTGGATGGTTAGCTGCCTCAGATTTCTGTGGTCTGGCATGTTACAGCTGTCAATAGACAAAGAACGGGGTGCTTTAAGGGAGACGACATGCATGCATGTTTTCAAATCTTCATTTAAATGGCAAACCCTAAGCACTGCCGTCATGATATATAATAGTTCTCTGTCCAACACCAATATACATCGACTCTACTCCGGAATTACAACCTCACGCGAGCAAGGAGGGGCCCAGCCTGCCCCGACTGCGTGCGTGAATTACATACCGATGTCTATTACACTGAACCAGACACCTACCTGAGCCACCCCGAGCCATTGGACAGGGCCAGATCTTTATACATATTCCTTTAGCTATCGGCGGTTCCTCGAACTGATGATTAATTTCATATGCGGCCGGAGGTCGCTCCTCACTAGTAGTATATATATACAGCCACTCATCAAAAGTGTTCCATCAAAGTTGGTCAGTGCGTAATGTGGCTTACTAGATTTTACGGTCAAATTGAGGAACTAAAATGTATCTATATAATTGTATTCAGTGAGTGACAGAGAATAAAAATACCATGAATGTCTAATATTGATTTTGACCGCCCTTTGACTGTTGCTGTGTTGAGGTTTTGAATTGGCACTTTGATTCCCGACTTGAGTTGGACATGTCACTTTTGATGAGTGGCTGTAAGTATTAAGTTGCCATGAAAAAGAAGCGTTAAGGTCTGGAGACTCTCAAGCACTTAGTTATATTGAAATACACAAACCCTATAGTGGTTATAAAAAGAGTCCTTTCGGAGGAAGTATGTACATGTAGTTATCCATGCCAGCCTTAGACTAATTATCTCAATCGGCACTGACTACATGTATACGTAAGTAATTAGGTACTCTAGGCGTTAGACCCTCTATCATTGGCCGTAATACTGCTCCGGAGATAAGATTTTCGAGGACTTACACTGACCCTTCTTTAGATGTCTCCGTAAATTGAATAAGGATTCGATTTCGAAATTTCTCATATAGATTCATTCAGCTACTATCCTTGATACAGTTCAAACTTCACAAGAATAAATATTCTACCCTTTATAACTAAGTGGAAAGCGGTTGGGTAAATTAAAAACCTGGCACCCGCGCTGATGAAGTATTTAAGCTGTTACTTTACCTATCTCTCTGCCATCACTATAATACAGTTACAACAGCTATAATCTGCATCGACAGTCTTGAGCGGGTACAAGGCTTGACCCCGGTTTTGATGATCTTTACGCTTTTCCAGCTGTCGTATATATATGTGTGTCTGGGGAATCTTGAAGTCTGGTCCATCGATACTGTAAGATTTAAAAACACACACATTAGAAATATCAATTGACCGCATATTTATAGAGGAATATAGTATATGAAGTCCAGGTGTTTTAGCCAGCTTAGACAATATTATGCTAATAGGGTATTCACTTCTAAGAAATATGTCCCTTTATAACGCAGTATCAAAACAGCACTTATATATTGCACCGAATTTTTCGAGAACCTGAGTAACTCTCGAGTGCACATGCCATATTGTGAGAGCAGATTTGTTACAATGTTGTCTTTGAATTTGTATTTAGCATACTAGCCAATCACCTTTATGATACATATGATATATGGGACAATAAAGTCGTATATACAGTGGGATGTAATACGTTCTGTATCAATACGGAATTGTGTAAATCTTCCGAATTAAATCGGAATCCTAACTATTATACCGTAGAAATACCGTAGCAATACAGTAGTCTTGCAGTATTCTGCTAGGCGCGGTACTGGATCCACCCGGTTTTTTTGGTACAGCGGTGGGTAATAAGTCATCGGACGACCTAGCCACAATTTTGCCTGCAAACGCGTATTTTGGTGGCGTTCCATCCGATGACTTATTACCCACCGCTGTACCATAACAGAAGAAAAAGGGTGATTTAATAACTTAGGTAACTATAAGCTATGTACGCAGATTGCATGCTCATCATATATATCTGGGGTCGACTCGTCCATAAGGGCATAAATTAATGGTGTACTATAGGGCATTTACCTTGATATGTGAATTTGTGCCTGCGAAGCTCTTATAGAGAGACCCAAATGTATACTTATGTATATAGATGTACTCCGCTTCAGATTTAGTAGACCATGGAAGAGATCTATCGCCGCGAAATATTGTAGTAGAAGTAGATGGTTCGACTCGTGTCGGCATTCATTCAATGAAACAAAAAAAAGAAAAAAAATGAAGAAGTATATCTTCGTAAGTGCGCTGCCATAGGATGAAATGTGTGGGATCAGAAAGGGTGGCCATTCCCAGAGGAAAAAGGCCATTTCTGTACCAAGACAAGATAGGTTTCTATGCAGGAATCTAGGTTTCTTTAACACCCATGCTCATCTCCAAAGCAAATGCAGAGCGCATATCATCAAATATACAAGACGATTTTTGTCTACAAGATCATGTGAAGCCTAGCGTTGCTCCTCTGATTTTGTGGTACACTTTCGTTATAATGAACAACAACCCCAAAGTGCTAACACCAGATGTCAGCCCACGGGGAACAGAAAGCGACTGGGTAAGAAGGGATAGGGGAAGATCACTTACAAAAGAATTTTGAATATTTCGAGCACTTCCCAAGGTGTCTTCAGCTTCACCTCCGTTTCAATTGGGCCTCCCCAATTCCCATTTGCAGAGCTTCCTCCTGTGGTAATGATTATTCTTTCTTTCCCGCCAACCTTGATCTTTCTTTTTAGGTCAACTGCACCTTTCTCTTCTGTGGTTTGAATGTCTGACCCGGGCCTCCCATCATCTTCGGGAAACCGACCATTTAGCATATAGTGCTCAAGGAGGTGGTCTTTTTCAATCCATCTCTGACGGATCCAAAGTTCGAATAGATGAGGGTCGGATATCGGGATCGAAGAAACCGCAAATCGTCTCCAGTGCATGTTCACAGATTTAGGTGGTCGACCCTGAAAATATGTTGAAGACAGTGTGAAGTAATCTTGTCCAAACTTGCCACGGCTGATATTTGACTGCATCGTTAAAAGGAGAACAAGCTATAAGAGAAACAACGCAAAATAAAGGGCTTAAGAACATACGGGATACCCTCATAGGCAACAGTGCAATCATATACCCACTCAACACTGCCCATCAAATTTTCAAGACAAAATCTCAGGCCTGTTGCTCTAGGAAGTAGGAGATGCCTCAAATCTTCTAATCCAGCTTTCTCAGCATATTTGGCACTTGCATTCCGTCCGTTATCACTAAGGTTTGTCCCCTCGGGAAAAATCATCAACCACATTGGCTCTTGGCTCCCAGCGAGCTTCGAAAGCCGGTGTTTGAATCTAGGTTGATCCTGCTCCCATTTTCGGGCTAGGAAAATAAATCCATAAAATCTCATGCCCCAGCCAACGACAGGTATGTGCTTCAAAGATTCCTTCAAAATTATATATAAGAAACCATGGAGACGCGCAGTATACGCTATCCACCAGAGGTACAACCAGTCGGAATAGAGCTATATAAGATAATTAGACTGCGTGTCGGTGATTATATCTTCTAGGAATTTCTAGGATTACCTGATGGTTGGCTATTAATATCATTCTCTCAGGAAAGTCACATTCTAATCGACCATCTTCGGTCCTCTTGAGTTGATGCCTGACACTTTTATCTCCGGTGACGCGAACAACAGTTGGTGACCACCACTGAGTAATTGTTGTTACAAGAATGCCAAAGTCTTGTTTTGTCCGGGACATATACGAATAGTAAATAGGCTTATTTACTAGATAGAGAGGCGTTCCAACAAGCTGTAGATAACGTCTATTAGATCCTAGCGTATAACCATGAGAGGATGAAGTTATATGAGGCAGACGGTACCTGGGTAAGATGTACTCTGATTGATCATTGGAAATTTATGTTAGCAAACAATCGGTATCAGGACAAATCTAGAGTATCTAAAGAAATTGACGTTTAGCTTGGGGAGAATAAATTTGATTTACACTATACAACAAGCTATAAAGTAGGCTGAGAATGAGCACATTCGAATGAACTGCCGTACTCCGCCGTATTGTATTCCGCCTGCTGGATGGGGATCATTGCTCTTGTTCGATGAGCCGACGCCCTCCGCTTTGCGAGAAGCCTCAAACTCCTTTCTTTGGACCATCCCGTTCCCGGATGTATTTTGGCAGATGTGGCCTTTTCGCGGATGTGGTGGGTTATGATACGGAGGATAGTGCTAGACGTGGAGAATTATACAAGCCGATTACCTTGTTAAGTTGTCTAGGTAAATTACGTCTGAAGTAGATAGCAAACACTGTGAGGTAGTTAAGCCGTTGAAGCACTTGCAGTTAGCACGTGCAACGTTGGACTCATGCACATGTTGATTCATAACGTTGCACAACTGGTCATATCATAGCTGGTTATGCATGCATAGAATACCGCCAAAACTCGAAAAATTGACTACTAATGGACACTTCTGAGGCTGATCTATAGCCTTCAGCCAATCGTTAAAGAGATAATCCCTGGCCGGAGATAGCCAATTTATCGTCTCGAACCAGACGTTAGGTGGGCCAGGTCACGTGCATAAAGAATAAATAAACTTGGCGTTGTCGGCGTTGTGCTCAACAACACGATTGATTATCAACCACATCATCCTCACTAAGCCTAATTGGGTCTGGTTCGAGAAAACCAGGCTCGCACCCAGCATAACGGTATGACAAGAGAATTTACCATGGAACCAAACAGTTTGTGCGTGTGGCTCCATTCGTTTGTCCAGAATTTTCACTCTTTCATCTCTGATATCCTAAAAAGGTTGAAGCATTATGATGACTAATGACATGTTGTATGTCCCTGTTGTACTGAGAAAAAACCCCAAGTCTCATATAGCTTTTCAACCACGGCAGATATTAAAAATCTATCTTGTCTATTACCGTTTCTAGGACTTAGTCTAACAGATTTTTAATATCTATCGTAGTTGAAGTTATATGAGGCTTGGCGTTTTTCTCATCCTAACTTTAAGGCTGGGCACCATGGTAGGTAGCATTCACGCTAGAGTACCTCTACATCCACATCCCTTGAGCTTACAACGAACCTGCCCGGGACATCACGTCAAAACCAAATAGAAATATAGAACCAACCTATAATGGTAAGCATCCCACGGAAGTAACGGATATTACCATACTAAACCTCTACCGCAGGCAAACAGTAATAGTAGCAAAGAAAGTCATATCAGACTTGCAGCTGAAGGTTCGTTGTTCAAGCCTTGAATCTTGTTGAGGCAAGGCCTGAATATCCCGATAGGAGCAAAGCGTTTCGTTGAAACATATTATCCAGCCCTTAACTCCGACCGGACGACATTGGCATCCTTTTATCACCCGGCTGCTTCAATAGTGTGGAATGGCAACCCCATAGCTAGTGGCGAGGCATTCGCGGCCTTCTTCGCCTCTATGCCTGACTCGCATTACGATGTTCAGTCATACGACGCCCAACCTATGCAATTCGATGTGAAGGGAAGCTGCAGCTTTGTCTTGATAGTTTCGGGTAGTGTCAAGTATGGGGAATTGAAGGAACAGCGGGGATTCAGCGAGACTTTTGTATTGAAGCCAGTGGAGGTTCAGCCAACGAGATATCTTATCTCTACACAAGGGTTTAGACTGGTGGTGTAGAACAACAGTTGGTCCACCTGGAAATCGACGAAAAATATTCAATTGTGACTCAAACAAGTTTAAAGTACAAATTTCCTTCTCATTAGCCATTGCCAACGCTCCGCCCTCCGCCCCCTCCCGAGGGAAATGCAGAACTGCCCGGTAGGATTCAAAGCATATGTAATAGTCAAAACTGATTTTGATGGTGTGCCCAAAGTCTCAACTATACCCAAGAGTTATCTCTTTCAAATCTATATTGTATAGCTTTAATGCTCCAACTAAATATTCTCATTGACACCACCCTCGCTGCGGCATTTTACTCAACTTTACCACCTTTCCAATCGAGAGCTCTCAATCGCTCAGGGAGAATGGGATGAGTGAAATGATAACTGGAGTATAACCAGTCTGCATCCATTGTTGAGAGGTTCTGAACCTGTAATTTGATCAAGCTTTTAGCTAGGTCACTGGAGTATCCTAGCTTAACAGCGAATGCATCGGCCTCGTATTCAAACTTTCGAGAAAGAATGTTCATGAGGAGCTTAACAACTGTGTCGAGAGGCTGTAGGATATCGTTGAAGAGTAAAAACCCAATTAAAATAGGCTGCGTCGTGTGAAAGCCAAATGCGCGGTATAGCGAACCATTATTGATAAAGACGGAGAATAGCGCGAAGATATAAAATATGTGAAACTAGATTTTCGTTAAGATGAGTTAAGATGAGTAGGTACAAATTTAGAAGGCAGAGAAGGAATAAACCAGTGTTAAGATCACTACTGACTACTGGTACATACCTGAGCAATAGCAAACAATTTAGTGGTATGTCCTTCACTCCAATGTCCAAGCTCATGGCTCAGGACAGCAACGACCTCGTTGACATCGCTTTTCTCGATCAATGTATCGTATATGACAATATGCTTGCTCCATGGTAGCCCGTAGAAGTACGCATTGCTATGCGCACTCCTCTTCGATCCGTCGATAACATACAGGTGTTTCAGGGGGAATTGTAACCTGGTCGCAAGAGCTTCCACTTCGGTTTTCAATTTCCCAGGCTCGAGAGGCGTCAGTTTGTTGAACATTGGGAGGATTACGATCGGGTAGACAGTGATCATGAACGCCTGGACAATCAAAATGAATACCCAGAGATAATAAAAGAAATTACCACCGAACGACTGTATAATCTTCAAAAACCCAGCGAGAATAGGGCCACCCATTGCAATAATCAGAGCCTGGTTTTTGATAAGATCGGTAAAGAACTGAGCAAATATTAGCACACATCTAGCGGAGGGCAGCTGAATTATTACCAGTTTCTTCGTCTGCTTATTAAAACCAAATTTTTCTTCAAGCACAAAGGTTTTATAGTACGAAAAGGGCAAACCGATGACCGTGGTAATGAGGTTGAACACAACAAAAAAAACCAGTGATTTGGAGATTTCCCCAGAAAATTGGGGAGGAGCATATTTAATAACCCAGATACCGGTGAAGTTCCAGAGCTTTGGTAGTAAGTTGAGGTAGATGGTGGCGACATTTGTAGCTTGATTGTATAGAGAACTAATAAAACCGTAATTGGATTTTGCTCTCCCGTATGCCTTTTCACACTGTTAACTTCATAACTCGAGAAAGAGTGCGAATAAACACACTTGCGCCTTGTCATAGTCCTCTTGATTAACAGCACCCTGCAGCGCCTTGGGAGGGCTTGTTTCCTGGAGTTTCGAGTGCTGCCTAATAGAGAGTAAAGTCTCGAAAAGGTATTGAGCAACACCGAATCCGAGAATCATCCCTTTCCAAGGGATAGTTGGAGTATCGAGGTAGAGGGCAAGACGCTACATAAAGAGGTTAGGAATCAGTCAAGAATGCGTTAAACCAATGACTTACCCCAAGAACACCAGTGTCCATTGAATGAGAATTCTAGGAGTGTAAGTATAAGAAGTGAGTGAATTGTAAATGAGAAAGAAATGTTCAATTGGGAATGTGGTAGTATCTATTCCCTAATAACGAGAGGTAAACGACAGGTGTTGTTCTTCCGTTACTTGTCATCACCACAAGTTTGTATTAGGGGAGCTCTCACGTGACGGATAATGACAGATCACGTGTAGAATCTATTATATGAATGAAATCACCTAGCCCTTACTAATGGTGTAGAATCTTAGCTCTTCTCTGTCAAGCAATGGTGCGCCCACGCTTAGAGATAGCGGATAGCGAAAGAAAAAAAAAGGGTAATGGTAGAACTATAAGACTAGTGATGAAGTTTAGTTTTGTGAAATTGGAATTGTGTATTTTTTGGTTGAAAATGCGTTAAGACTTAGCAAAAGGGAACAGTATTACCATTTATACATGCTGAAAATCAAACCTGAATGATATGGGTATTAATATAGTGGGTGTAATGGCGGTCCCTAGGACTAAGAAGAATAGAAATAAAGGAGCAGAAAGATGGCGTGCAAGATACAAGTCAGGTCATCAGCAAACTCTCCAATTTCTCAGGGCGCAGCCCCTACGCATAAGTCGGGGGCGTGCCAGGCGCCCATCAGCAAACCGTACCAACTTGTTGGGAGAAACGGGAAATATGGGAGATCTCCGAAGATACCCGTCAAACCTTAATTCTCTGGAGAAGGTCGCGCACCCGACTAGTCCTCCAGAGACATCATAATGACTTGGGAGGCCCTCCCGAACGCATTTAAGCTATCGCGAGGCTCCTCGACGCGTTATTGTCATGGCCTCACGAATCGTTAGGCTGTCATGGCCCTCCCGAATGCTTTGGGCATTATCGGGAGGGTCTCACGAGAGCTGTTAAAGCCTTGTGAAAGGCTCAGGAGGCCATCCCGAAAATGAGTAACGTCTCCGATGCTATCTGAAGTACGATTCCTATCCCCTGGCAATGGTTAGCACTATGCCATACCGGCAGTGATTGTATTGTAAGATAATCACGTATCACAATTCTGAGAGACACTCTCCTGCCTTATAGAAAAGCCGTTGGCCTCCTCCTATACCCTCCGAGTGGCTCAGGAAGGCCTCCTATACTCCCATGAGCCCTTAAAAAACCAGTCACCCTCTCTCACACCCTCTTGACGGTGT
The DNA here is from genome assembly GCA_024713705.1 of Morchella sp. 2018-W38C. NCBI lineage: Eukaryota > Fungi > Ascomycota > Pezizomycetes > Pezizales > Morchellaceae > Morchella > Morchella sp. 2018-W38C. Next base: position 737,517 of record JAMJEX010000021.1, on the reverse strand, counting down.
GGCGAGCCCTCCTATAGTCTCCTGAGGCACTAAAAATACTAGTCACCCATCCCACGCCATCATCAAACTCTCCTATTTCTCAGGGCGCAGCCGCTACATCAGCAAAAAATTGGGTTCATCCTGACGCACCTGCAGGCCAGAAAGGCGCATGAGAAGTTTTCTTCTGCATCCATACGCCCAAGAAAACGATATCGTCTCGACGGTAAAAACATCATCTCCGTTCCGTCGCGGCGTCGTTTTTATTAAAAGACGAGTCGTCAAATTCCTCGTCATTTTCCCACCCGCGCTCGTCAAATTCCCAGGAATTTGACGAAACGCCCCCCCTTATGCCCGTCAAATCCCCAGGCATTCGATTTAAATACCCGCTTTTGCCCGTCGTATTATAGGGCTTTTAACGCCGCTTTTGCCCGTCATATTCCCAGGCCTTTGACGAAGCGTCTCGCCTTTTGCCCTCCCGGCATCGTCATTTCAAGGAACTTCAAACCCTTTGCATTCGCGGGCCCGTCATTTGACGGAATATATCGTCAAAAGCTCACATTACTACGTCTGATGTTTAGGCAACCTCGTCGGCATTTCACGATACGTCGCCTGGTGTTTTGGGCAATCCCGTCAGCATTTCACGACACGTCGCCTGGTGTTTTGGGCACCTCGTCGGCATTTCACGATACGACGCCTGGTGTTTTGGGCAATCTCGTCGGCATTTCACGATACGACGCCTGGTGTTTTGGGCAATCTCGTCGGCATTTCACGATACGACGCCTGGTGGTTTTGGGCACCTCGTCGGCATCGTCAATTTGCGGCAATCATGGTCAAATTACGAATTATATACATCTCTGGTCTGTCTATCTAGCTCTTCGTCCCGTCCTCTTCTCTTCTTACTCTCCTCCGACAGGACATTGTCCTAATCCTCGCTCTCCACCGCCGTATTGATTTCGCTTCGTCATTTTCCAGCTCGTCATTTTCCAGACGACTTGACGCCTTCGAGGAATTGCCACGCTCTGCATCGTCAATATGCTTCTGCACCGTCACTATCTTTCTGCCTCAATTTCCCCACAGCCATTCATATCGCTATCATTAACAAAGCCCGATTCGAGTCGTCAGGGTAGATACCAATCTCGTCATTACCGTCATTGAGCCGCTCTAAGACCGCCAGGAAATTTCACGCCTGGATCAGCAAGAACTTCCTCTTCTCCGTTGATGGGCGCTTTGCAGCAGTTGGTCGTTTTCACCGCGCGGTTATCTCCTGCCGAATGCCGGTCAAAATCAGCATCGACGATTCCGCGTCTGGGAAAGATCGATTCCAGGTACCCATCTGCCTCTCGTAGATTACTGGCATGCCCGTCAATTAGCTAACCTCGCCAGGAAACGACGGAAATGACAGGAAACGACGGAAATGCCAGGAGAACGACGGCAACGCTGCCAGCGCAAAAAGACGGAAATCACGGAAATGTCAGGAGAACGACGGGAACGCTGCCAGTGCAAAACGACGGAAATGTCAGAAATGCCAGGAGGATGACGGGAACGCTGCCTGTGCAAAACGACGGAAATGCCAGAAAACGACGAGAAGGCTGCCAGTGCAAAACGAGGTAAATGCCAGGAGAACTTCGGGAAAACGACGGGAACGCTGCCAGTGCAAAATGACGGAAATGCCAGGAGAACAACGGGAGAACGATGGGAACGCTGGCAGTGCAAAACGACGGAAATGCCAGGAGAACGACGGGAACGCTGCCAGCGCAAAATGACGGAAATGCCAGGAGAACAACGGGAACACTGCCAGTGCAAAAAGACGGAAATCACGGAAATGTTAGGAGAAAGGCGGGAAAGCTGCCAGTGCAAAACGACGGAAATGACGGAAATGCCAGGAGAACGGCGGGAAAGCTGCCAGTGCAAAATGAGGGAAATGTCAGGAGAATGATGGGAAGACCGGGAAGATTACGGAGGTGCCAGGGAGATGATGGAAAGGGCACGGAATGGCAGACAGACTGGGAGAATGAACTTGAAAGGGCGCCGGGGAAAACGACAGGAAGGCCGCAAAAGCTGGGAAGAGGAAGCATAGTCCAGGGAAATGACGGATAAACTTGGAAAATGGCAGGGAGGCGTGGGAATATGCCAGGACGGCGGGGGAGGTAATCATTGACTGGGAGAAAGACGGGTAGAGTGGGAAAATGACAGGATGGAGGAGAAGGAGAAACTCACTGCCGCAATAGTCCTTGTTGAAGACACCGTTCTTCCAGTTACTGCCCCCAATTACGTGCACTCTCAACGCGTGATATAGCACCGTGGAGACGAGGCAGATGAATGTCTGGTTGATGCAGCTCTCAAACTCCGGATGATTGACAGCGATGCCTCGATTCGTCTTGTAGTAGCAGTACACAATAAAGCGCGGTATTTGGGGTGCGGAAAAATGCCATTCGACGGGCTGAACGCATCAGTGAATTTCCCATTCACTGGGAATATTACGGAGAATGCATACCTCGTAATGTTCCGGATCACAGTTGAAACGGTCGTCCGTCAGAAGATAATCGACCTGGTCTTTCAATCCCTCGGGGGACAGCCCCGAAAGCCTGTACGAGGAAATGACGAAGCTCTTTGCCTTCTCCTATAACGGAGCCATTCTAACTGGATGGCATGAGAGCATGCTAACCAGGGCCCGCTATATGCTGAGAGTTATTGTTAGGAGCCAGTACCCGGTGACATACAGGTACCTGCAGTGTGGATCGCCACCAGCTGCAAGAGTAACCATATTCCGGTGACTAGGAAGAGGTCTATTCACAGAGGACAGACTGACGAGTCTATGCCTTGCTGACTGACTAGAAGGCCGGCCAGAGTAGGACTCTGATTGCCCGGCGACCCTCTGTATCCTCTGAGCATTAGAAGTGCCGCTATAGCGCTAGCACTCTGCCTGGGAAGCCTACAATAAGCTATGAGCTCTACAGCAACTAAAGCCGGCTAATCCTGCAGGCAAAGGTTGTGTGACAACCAAGCGGCAGATTACCTATAGGCTTTGACTAAGGGTAGCACTGAAGGTCTTGGAAACTCCTGCTGGCGCTTAAAGGAAAGCGGGGTAGCGGTGGAATGTTTGCAAGCACCGGAACTCAGTCCCACCGGAACTTAGTAGGAAAACTTGGAGCAGAGAATAGAAGCCTTTGGAGTATAAGTACTCAGGTTCATTCCCGCCCATTAGTTCTCCAGTTTCCATCCTCATACCTATCGGCAAGCAGAAGCAAGAGCCTTAAGATTATTCTAAGTTCTAGCGAGAAGAATCTTGAACCTGTAACCTGATTTCTATTCTGCTCCGGCCGTCTCTATTCTATTACATTCTAGTAGTCTAGGACCCCCGTTACATTATAATCTTAAGGTTCCAATCACCTTACAGATTACATTCTTTCTTCCTACCAAGAAAATGTCCTTCCTCACTGCAATGTAACCCGGCTCCAGATTGAATGGAAGCCTGCGACCTAAATCTGGATGCTTGAACAGCAACAGCTCATCCTCAAACCCAGGACTGCCTTGCAGAACTGGATTCGACTGTGAACCCTCCTGGCAAGACTCGGACGAGGTTACCCTCAAGGATTTCAACCTTGAGGCCCAGCGATACCTACAGCATGCCATGCAGCAACAGATGTCCCAGGTGTACTACACCCTCGCCATGGTCCAAGAGCGCCAGGAAGCGGAGGCATCACTCATCAGACAAGCCTATGCCTACATGCAAGGCCAGGTGGAGCTGGCACATACCGAGCTCCAGAGGTATGCTCACCGGGATGAACTAGAGGCAGATGAGATGGAGATTGAGTGGTCAAATCCGGTGATCCCACCCAACTTCATCCAGGAAATCCAGAAGGCCCTCAGTGAGGGAAGACTCACTGTTGCAAGGCCAGAAACCCCGGGTGCCCCCTCCAGGACTTCCTCCAGGGCGGCCACAAGACACATGCAGCCCAGAGCTGGACCCTTCGCCGGATTCTTGGTCAAATCAAGGCCCAGAACCGTCCCAATCATGATGCCCCAAGTTGGAGCATCCCCGCTGCCGCCTAGAAGGCCTGTAGGCACCCCCTCACCATTCTCCGGCCTTCCAATAGGCCTCTCCCTCTACCCGGATTCAGATGATGAAAACCCGGGCTCCCCACTCAGACAGGTGTCCGGACCACCAGCACCACCTCCTTCTGCCGCTGTGAGGCCTTCAGAGCCTCGAGAAGTCCCAGCACCACCATCTCCTCAAGGGGGCGATGGCAATGGAGGGAACATCCCTCCGGCCCCCCCAGTGGGTGGTGGACCTCCAGGCGGAGATCCGGACAGCTCAGACTCGGAGCCAGAGGACGGGGATAGAAGGGGCTGGCGGAGGTACATGAAGAAGAAGATGGAGAAGCAGCAGAGAGATCTGCTGGCCATCCTAGCACAACACCGCCGGGATCCAGAGCCATCTCATCCCACCACTGCCAGTAGGGGACGAGAACCCAAGGCACCTCCTCCCTCCAAGTTCCAAGGCAAAGCGGAACAAGTGGAGACCTTCCTCCGGCAATGTGAGAACGTTTTCTCCATTGAGAGCCTCTCCTTCACCAAAGAGGAGATCAGGATCCGCTATGCGGGCAATCTGATGGAGGGAACGGCAGCAATCAAGTGGTATGAGGCCTACCACAACTCCATAGACCAAGCCTCAGCCAACCGCTCCGCCGGTATGCCAGTGAGGCTGGATGGAAGATGGAAGAGATGGAGCTCCTTTGTGGACGCTTTCAGAGCGGCCTTTGGTGAAGCCATCTCTAGGGATGATGCAGTCTCCCAATGGGAACACCTTACCCACACCCAGCAGGGAGGAATAGACGCCTTCTTGAATGGGATCATTCAGTTGATGTGGAAGACCGGCTATGAGGGATCGGTGGTTGATGACAAGATCTCCGGATCTCTCCTACCAGATCTAGGCTTGAGTTGGGCTCTCTTTACCCCCAAGCCTAGAACCCTCATGGAACGGATAGCTGCCCTCAGGGAACTGGGGCACACTCACGAGCGGTACCAGGCCACGGCCAAGGCACCCGCCGGGACCAGAAAGACTCCCACTGAGGAGAAGGACCGCCGGCCCAGGGTTAGAGGAGAAAATTCCCGCTCCTCCGCCCCCAGGGCTAAAGCAGAAAACTCCCACTCCTCTGCCCCCAGGCAAGCCTCCGGCCCCAAAGACAAAGCTGTGGAGTTAAAGGGTATTCCCTCGGATATCCTAGAAGAAAGAAGAAAAGCAGAAGTATGCTTGAAGGTAAGACCTTCCGGTATCCCATCAGAGGATACATAGACTGACTTGTGCAATAGTGCGGCAAGTCCAGACATAAATGGCAAGACTGTTGGTCAAAGGAACCTACAGTGGTCAAGGTGGCAGCTGTGAGAGTACAAAAGCGGAAGAGAGGTTCAGGAAGGAACAGCTCTCAGAAGAAAGCTAAAGTGGCCGCTGTTGCGGTAGAATAACCACTTGTTGTACTCCCAGAAGCCCCGGAAGTTACAGAGAACTTTGTCTTAGAACCAGGAAACTGTTCAGATGAGGAAATACTTTGGCTTTAAATGTCTGTAAAAGAGGTCTATGTTTACTAGCTATTTTTTATCTTGTTTGTTTCTCAAAAATATATTATGATTTTGTTTCCGCCTATTTGCACTACCAAAGTATGCTGAGGATGGCTTTAAGAGCCGAAACTGCTGGACAGTACATACTCGAGAACCCCAATTACACCCAAACACAGAGTACCACAGTTTCAGACAAAAAATTCAAACACTATCATACCTTATTGCTATAAGTCACCGCTTGGGAATAGAACCAACAGATCTCCGGATCTTAGTAGTGCCCACACAGAAAACCATTAGCAATGGAGAAAAGACCTAGAGAAACAAGCTCAGAACCCGCTACCAAGCGCAGAAAGATGGAAGAAAAGCTTAAGACTCACGGCAAAAGGCCTATATTGGAAGCCAAGCTGTCATGGACAGTAAAGAACAAGAAAGGAGAAGCCCAAGGAAGGTTCCTCTTTGACACCGGGTGTACAGGAGCTATCCTAAACCTAGAGTTTGTCAGAGCAAAAGGAATCCCCTTAGTGCGGCGAGAAACCCCTTTGACAATGTATGATGCTCAGGGAGATGTCATGATGGGAAGCGGACAGTATTACACTCATCCGCTCCATATGAGCATGGGGAATCACAAAGAGACACTCCGGTGGGAGGTGGCTACTTTAGAGACAGGAATAGCCGGGTACTTGCCAATTGCTTGGGCAAGGCAGCATAATCCGGATATTAATTGGGAGCTCAATACCATAAACTGGAGGAGTGACTACTGCAAGCAGAATTGTCTCCCAGCGGCGGTCACAGTAGAACCTATCTCTATCTACCAGATGATGGAGGAAGAAGAGGTCTACCAAATAGTGGCAACCATTTGGCATGATGAGAAAGGAGATAATGTGGCACTGAAGATGCCCGAGCAGTACCAGGAATGGGCGCAACTCGCCAGTAGGGAGAGAGCCGATGAGCTACCGGCTCACACCTCCAATGATCTGAAGATCAAGATCCTACCAGGCGAAAAGCCACCATTTGGTCCGCTGTACTCCTGCTCCACTCAAGAGTTGAAGGCCCTCCGAGAATACCTAGAGAAAGAGGTAGCTACCGGAAAGATCTCAAGGTCAAGCAGCCCAGCGGCCGCACCCATTCTATTTGTGCCCAAGAAAGATGGAACATTGAGGATTTGTGTCGACTATAGAGGACTGAACAAGGTTACTGTCAAGGACAAGTATCCGCTCCCAATAATGAGTGAACTCAGGGAGAGATTGTTCAGGCCGGATCTTAAAGCTAGACTTGAAGAATGGCTTCAATCTGATCAGGATAGCAGAAGGTGATGAGTGGAAAACCGCTTTCAGAACCCGCTATGGCCTGTATCAGTACAATGTGATGCCATTTGGTCTCTGCAATGCCCCTTCCGCTTTCCAAGCCATGATGAATGATGTGTTAAGGGAACTACTGGATGAAGGAGTAATTGTCTATATTGATGATATCCTCATCTACTCGGAGACAGAGGAAGAACATGAGAAACTGGTCAAGAAGGTTCTTCAGAAACTTCATGAGGCAAATCTCAATATCTCATTGAGTAAAAGTTCATTCCATGTCCCGGAACATCAGCAAAAAATTGGGTTCATTCTGACGCACCTGGGCGTACCCAGGCGCACCAGGCGCACCAGGCGCATGAGAAGTTTTCTTACCTGCATCCATACGCCCCGGCGCAAAACGATATCGTCTCGACGAGAAAAAACGAACATCTCTCCCGTTCCCGTCGCGACGTCGTCTTTTGGTCAAAAGACGAACTCGTCTTTTGACCCCAAAACGAACACCGGGTCCGCACCTAGGTAGCTTTTGCCCGGTTAACGGCTTTCGCTAGCACATTTCGCTGGCAGAATGAGGTCACTCGGCAATTGGTACATAGACTAGGACAGTAGTTCCGCGCAAATGTCACGTATATTGATCCACATGTCTACGTAATTATATGTACATTTTCAGCTGCCCCACCCACCTCCGCTTACACCTGCCCCGGGCACTGCCCTCCTGCGCATTGAATTGCCAGCTGAGCTGCCTGTCCGCTGAGCTCGCCACTGAGCTGCCTGCCCGCTGAGCTCCACGCTGACCTGCCTGTCCTCCTGTCCGCTGAGCTCGCCAGAGAGCTGCCTGTCCTCCTGTCCGCTGAGCTCGCCGGAGAGCTTCCTGCCCGCTGAGCTACCCACTGAGCTGGCTGCCCGCTGAGCTCGCCGCTGAGCTGCCTGTCCGCTGAGCTATCCACTGAGCTGCCTGTCCTCCTGCCCGCTGAGCTCGCCGCTGAGCTGCCTGCCCTCCTGCCCGCTGACCTGCCCTCCTGCCTGCCCTCCTGCCAATGTTGAGCTCACCGCTGAGCTGCCTGTCCTCCTGTCCGCTGAGCTCGCCGGAGAGCTTCCTGCCCGCTGAGCTACCCACTGAGCTGGCTGCCCGCTGAGCTCGCCGCTGAGCTGCCTGTCCGCTGAGCTCGCCGCTGAGCTGCCTGCCTACCCTCCTGCCCGCTGAGCTGCCTGCCCGCTGAGCTCGCCGCTGAGCTGCCTGCCTACCCTCCTGCCCACTGAGCTGCCTGTCCTCCTGTCTGCTGAGCTCGCCACAGAGCTGCCTGCCCGCTGAGCTTCCCGCTGACCTGCCTGCCTGCCCTCCTGCCCGCTGAGCTGCCTGCTCACTGAGCTGCCCGCCCGCTGAGCTGCCTGCCCACTGAGCTCGCTGCTGAGCTGCCTGCCCACTGAGCTCGCCGCTGACCTGCCTGCCCTCCTGCCCGCTGACCTCCCTGCTGCCCGCCTTCCTGCCCGCTGAGCTGCCTGCCCGCTGACCTCCCTGCCTGGTAGGTGTCCATTTGGTGCAGTATTCGAGGACTGGTAGCTGCAGTATTCGCTGCCTGGGGGTGTCCAAATGGTGCAGTATTCGGTGACTGGTAGCTGCAGCATTCGCTGCCTAGGAGGTGTCCAAATGGAGCAGGATTCGCTGCCTAGGAGGTGTCCAAATGGAGCAGGATTCGCTGCCTAGGAGGTGTCCAAATGGAGCAGTATTCGCTGCCTAGGAGGTGTCCAAATGGAGCAGTATTCGCTGCCAAGGAGGTGTCCAAATGGTGCAGTGTTCGCTGCCTGGGGGTGTCCATTTGGTGCAGTATTGGTGACTGGTAGCTGTCAATTTGGAGCCTGCAGCGGCGTCAGTATACTGCAGGATTTGGAGCCTGCAGCGGAGTCAGTATACCGTCAATATACTGGGTACTTGACGCCTCCAGCGGCGTCAGCAGCGGCGTCAATATACTGGGGCATTTACCTGCAGCGGAGTCAGTATAATCGCCAATATACTGGGAATTTGACGCCTCCAGCGGCGTCAGCAGCGGCGTCAGCAGCGGCGTCAATATACTGGGGTATTTACCTGCAGCGGAGTCAGTATAATCGCCAATATACTGGGAATTTGACGCCTCCAGCGGCGTCAGCAGCGGCGTCAGCAGCGGCGTCAATATACTGGGGCATTTACCTGCAGCGGAGTCAGTATAATCGCCAATATACTAGGAATTTGACGCCTCCAGCGGCGTCAGCAGCGGCGTCAGCAGCGGCGTCAGCAGCGGCGTCAGCAGCGGCGTCAGCAGCGGCGTCAATATACTGCCCAATTTGACGCCTCCAGCGGCGTCGATATACTGCATGATTTGGAGCCTGCAGCACAGTCAGTAAAGGCGTCAAAATGCAGAGGAAGGTAAATACGTATCTAGGCGTCAATACAGGCAGGAGGTCTATACAGGCAGGAGGTGTCGATACAGGTAGGAGGTAGGTATCGATACAGGTAGGAGGTAGGTGTCGATACAGGTAGGAGGTAGGTGTCGATACAGGTAGGAGGTGAGGTAGGAGGTAGGAGGTGAGGTAGGAGGTGAGGTAGGAGGCGAGGTAGCTAGGTGTATATGTGGAGGTGGAGGCGGAGGTGTGGGTGGATCCTCGAGGTGTGGAGGAGTCAAACCTGACGTCATTAGCTAGCTCTATTAGCATTAGCGCTAGCACATAGGCAGAATATCACATCCGCGCGATGTCAAAAGACGAGATATCACATTTAGGAGGCGAAATAGGCGTCAAAAGACGAGATGTCACATTTCGGGCGAATACTAGGCGCAAAAAGACGACGTGTCATTTTTCGGAGTCCCGGGAAGCGCAGTGCGACCAAAAGACGAGGTTTTGGTCGCAAAAGACGAATCGGTACGTCTGGACGTACAGTTCGTCTTGGCGGTTCGTTTTTTTTGCTGATGAAGTAGAATACCTCGGCTACCATCTCTCAGGGAAAGGAGTCTCAATGTCAAAGGACAAGGTTGAGGCAGTCAAGGAATGGCCAGTACCTCAGAATGTTAAAGGAGTACAGGCATTCCTCGGATTTGCTAACTTCTATCGCCGCTTCATTGAAGGCTTTAGTAAGATATGCAAACCATTGACTGACCTTACCGGAGGAGACAAGAAATGGTATTGGACGCAGCTTGTGAACAGGCCTTTGAGGAACTCAAAGAGATTCACTAAGCTCTATCTATCTCGCCCACTTTGACCCACTAGGAGGGACAGTGGTTGAAACTGATGCCAGTGACTTTGCCAAGGTCGGCACTCTCTCAGTATGGTGAAGATGGGAAGATTCACCCGGTAGCTTTCTATTCAAAGAAATTCAACCCTGCTGAGATCAATTATGACATTCATGACAAGGAAATGGGCGTATTGTAGCTGTTTAGGAATGAGAAGCATGCTGAAATCTTGTGAAGCGTGAGATCACGGTTTCACAGACCACAAGAACTTGGAGTACTTCAATTCTCAAGGTTCTCACTAGGCGGCAAGCTAGATGGTCAGGGACCTCATGAGCTACAACTTCAAAGTTGTCTACAGGCAGGAGATAGGAATGGCAAGACTGATGCACTGTCAAGCTGGGATCACCGCCTTACGGAGAGGTGAACCTCTGCAGCGAGCCACAGATGTTTTTCAGACCAGGGCAATTAGTATTGGATCCTGCTAAGCTAGCAGCGGTTAGGATCAATCAATTGCAATCTCTGTTCTTGGAGCGCCTATCTGCGGCAGCTAAACAAGACAAGAACTGGCAAGACTTGCTCCGCTCCTTGGTTGAAAGGAAACCCAACTTAGACCAGAACCTATCGGCCCAGGATGGCCTCATCTTCTTCAAGAACCGATGGTACATCCCCAATGACAAGATCCTACAGAAAGAGATAATGTCCGAGTCCCATCACTCTAAAGTGGCTGGTCATTTCGGCCAGTTCAAGACACTAGAGCGGATAAGAAACAACTTCTTTTGGCCCAACATGGATAAAGATGTTGAGGAGTATGTCCGGAGCTGTGATAGCTGCCAGAGGAATAAGACCTCTAGACATAAGAAGTTTGGTATGCTCCAACCTCTGGAGATACCCTATCGGGACATCTATCTCTATGGACTTCATTGTGGGATTACCGGAGTCTAGTGGGTATACAAAGATCTGGGTAATAGTGGACCGCTTTTCAAAGATGGCTCACTACATCCCGCTTCCTACCCTCAATAAGACGGAAGATTTGGCCAAACTGTTCCTGAAGGAAATCTGGAGACTACATGGGTTACCTGATGACATAGTCTCGGACAGAGACAGCAAGTTCATCTCTCATTTTTGGCAATCTCTCATGACCCTACTGAATGTGAAGCTGAAGATGTCCACTTCTTTCCACCCCAAGCACGGACGGCCAAACAGAAAGAGTTAACCAGACCCTGGAGCACTACTTGAGAAGTTACTGCTCATATCAACAGGATGACTGGGCGGACCTCTTGCCACTGGCAGAGTATGCATATAACTCGGCGGTCTCTGAGTCTACCAAAGTATCGGCTTTCTATGCCAACTATGGATATGAACCCAGGACTAACTGGCCGGCCCCTAAGGAGGGTGTGGAATGGAACAATCCAGCAAGTGAGGTCATGAACGCCAGCCTGGGAAAGGCTAGACTTAGGATGGCCCGGTGGTATGATAAACATGCCCTGGCACCTCCGGAAATCAAGCCTGGAGATGAAGTAATGTTAGACCGGCGCAATGTGCAAACAAAGCGGCCAATGAACAAGCTGGATCAGAAGAAGATGGGACCTTTCAAGGTCATTGAAGCCGTGGGCACCCGTGCCTACCGGCTCTCTCTTCCTCCCCAGATGGGAATCCACCCGGTCTTTCATGTCTCTCTCCTAGAACCTTATAGGATACCATCAGATTTAGAGAGGAGGGTTGCCCCGCCGGAACCTGAAGAGATTGGAGGAGAGGAGAACTGGACTGTCCGGGAAGTAGCAGACAGCCGGGTCAACAGAAAGAGGCAAAGGGTGGAGTATTTGGTCTCGTGGGAAGGGTTTGAGAATGAAGATGCTACATGGGAACCTTGGGAACATCTCCGGAAGAGTGCTGAAGAAGCCCTCCGGGATTTTCATCAGAGGTATCCCAAGAAACCTAGAGACAAGAGATCTCTTGAGTAGAAGTCTTCCTTCCATTTTCCTTTCTCACTCGGATTTCTTTGTCATATAAAAAAATAAAAAAAAAAAAAAAATAGAACAATAGTTACCTGATCTCGGTGACCAAGATCCTGGAAGAGGGGAGTAGTATAACGGAGCCATTCTAACTGGATGGCATGAGAGCATGCTAACCAGGGCCCGCTATATGCTGAGAGTTATTGTTAGGAGCCAGTACCCGGTGACATACAGGTACCTGCAGTGTGGATCGCCACCAGCTGCAAGAGTAACCATATTCCGGTGACTAGGAAGAGGGTCTATTCACAGAGGGACAGACTGACGAGTCTATGCCTTGCTGATCGACTAGAAGGCCGGCCAGAGTAGGACTCTGATTGCCCGGCGACCCTCTGTATCCTCTCGAAGATTAGAAGTGCCGCTATAGCGCTAGCACTCTGCCTGGGAAGCCTACAATAAGTTATGAGCTCTACAGCAACTAAAGCCGCTTAATCCTGCAGGCAAAGGTTGTGTGACAACCAAGTGCAGATTACCTATAGGCTTTGACTAAGGGTAGCACTGAAGGTCTTGGAAACTCTGCTTACGCTTAAAGGAAAGCGGTAGCGAATGTTTGCAAAGACTGAACTCAGTCCCACCGAACTTAGTAGGAAAACTTGGAGCAGAGAATAGAAGCCTTTGGAAAGATAAGTACTCAGGTTCATTCTCGCCCATTAGTTCTCCAGTTTCCATCCTCATACCTATCGGCAAAGAAGCAAGAGCCTTAAGATTATTCTAAGTTCTAGCGGTAAGAATCTTGAACCTGTAACCTGATTTCTATTCTGCTCCAGCCGCCTCTATTCTATTACATTCTAGCGACCTAAAGACAGTGCGCATTAGCGAAGAAGAAATGAGAGAGAGTGGAGGAGGCTGTTGAGTGAGTGAGAGCGAGCTCAGAAATAGCATTAGCGAAGGCTCATTGGACTATTCAGCTGCTTGGTGGAGCTGAGTGTTTGAAATGAGGAGCCTTCTGAAATGAAGGGTCTGGTGGAGCGAAGGTTTGCTTCTTTCACAGGAAATGTTTGCTAGGAGCGAGTTTGGTGGTGCGAGTTTGGTGAAGCGAAAGTTTGCTTGAAGCGAATATTTCTGGTGGAGCGAGCTTCTGATGAAATGAGGCCTACGGAAATGAAATGTGTTCTGGAGCGAGTGCTCTGGTGGAGTGAGTGGTCTGGTGGAGCGAGTGCTCTGCTTGGGGCGAGTGCTCTGCTTGGGACGAGTGCTCTGCTTGGGGCGACTGCTCTGCTTGGGGCGACTGCTCTGCTTGGGGCGAGTCTCTGGCGGAGTGCAAGACGATTATGCGCCCTGGGGGTGCCAGAGAGGGAACATACTGCTCTGGAGGCGTCGGGCGCGGTAATAGCATCGCCTGGTGCGAGCATTATGCTCCAGCGACGCCTGGCGCGAAAGATTACGCCTGGCGACGCCTGGCGCAAGATCACGCCGCTGTGGCGACGCCTGGCGGAGATTCTGCCGCGGCGACGCCAGGCGCGAGCGATCTGCCCTGGCGACGCCTGGCAGCAGCACTCTGCCCTGGCGGCGCCTGGCGTCCGTGACGCCCAGGGCGTAGGCTCTGCGCCCTGAGGAATACCAGAATTTGCTGATGTGGAGGCGGTGGTGGAGGTCCTGGAGGTGGAGGCGGTGGTGGAGGTCCTGGAGGCGGTGGTGGAGGACCTTCTGCAGGCGGTGGCGGAGGTCCTGGAGGCGGTGGTGGAGGTGGAGGCGGTTGTGGAGGTCCTTCTGGAGGCGGCGGTGGAGGTCCTTCTGGAGGCGGTGGTGGAGGTCCTTCTGGAGGCGGTGGTGGAGGTCCTGGAGGTGGTGATGGAGGCGGGCATCATTAGTTTCCTTTGGTATAATCTCTCGTCTCTCTTTCTGCCGAACGATCGCCTACCTCTGAATAGCGGTGTGTACTGTTGGATAGCGGTGTGTACTGTTGGATAGCGGTGTGTATTGTTTTCTGAGCACTGGCGAGTGCTACTGGCATCATTAGTTTCCTTGCAGATAATTGCTCGCCTCTTCTTTCTCCTAATCCATTGTTTACCTTTTGCATACGCGTGTATTGTTTTCTGAACACTGGCGAGTGCTACTGGGATTGGGTTCGGTGCTATTTGATGTTTTAGCTTATCTTTATATGATATTAGATTTATTGGATTTTATTAGATTATATTAGATAAGAGTATTCCGTTCAGTAATTGAATTGCAGTCGAGTCAAACTCCTAGATTGCTCTCAGAGCACTCGGTATTGCTTCTGAAAGTGCAGTAAAACGAGTGATCAAAAATGACTCGGAAGCGGTGGAGCGGTTGAGCGGATCGCTACCCTAGGAAGTTAGCGGTGAAAATTCTTCTTGCTTGGCGACGAAAACTCTGTCGCTAAGCGTTGATTTCTAATCAAAGATATGCAAAAAAATGCTCCTAGAGCACTTTGGATACTCCTGCCACCAAGCAGAATGCCTCCTGACAAGCGATCCGCCGGTTCAGCACTTTTTCCGCAAAGCGACCACGACTCCCAGTACCACCAGAAGAGCATGATGATTCACAGACTGACGGGTCTGATGTATCATACCGAGTATTGACCGCACTGCCAACCAGCACTCGGAGCAGTCAATCAATCAGCACCCCAATAGTGCGTAAAGGGCTTATCCGTTCTTCCGACACATCCACTGGAAGAAGCAGCCCTAGAAGGGTAGAATTCCATCTCCCCGATGGCAATACTGACAGCGATGAAGTGCAGGAGCAGCTGGAGGATGTGCCAGAGGTGAAGGAAACCGCCGATACCAGCCATTCGGAGTATGACGACTCCCCAGAGAACGACCACGAGAGCTCTGGGGAGAACCTGGATGACCCGGAGGAACAGCCTCAAGCCTCCACGCAGCAGAGATCCCAGAGTACGGGGAAGAGACCTCGTACTCTCCAGCCAACTACTGCCAGAGCACTGAGTAATGCTCGGATGAGACCAACCGGAGCGGTAGCGGAGGTTATTGCTTCCTCCGACGTTTCGGTCGATGTGGTACAGGTTCGACTCCATCTCACCAAGTAATGCTTTTTAAACAGGGACAGAATGCTAACGATTCAGAGGGGAACACGACCAGGTGCGAAGGTAATACGGAGAAAAGGTCTAGTGAAAGCAGCACCCACTCCGGTACCCACACAGAATGCAACTCAGAGAGCGCCAACCGCATCCCAGAGAACGCCCACCACATCCCAGAGAGCGTCGACTTCGTCACCCAGCCAGGAAGGATTTCAGAGAGCACTCCCAATACCCTCACAGTCAATGCCTTCTTCTGCGCCCGTTTATTCTCGCGATACTGACTATAGCTCTTCTACACGGCACATAAACCTTTCCTCGATGCGTTCGAGGTACGGCGAGTTCTCACCCACTTACCGCCTCTATCGTTCCTCTCCGCCATTTGAGGGCGTTGGCGAAAGCTACATGAGCAGTCCCCGGATTCCTTCAAGCCCTCAGGTATATTTACCAGAAGCACAACCAAGAATCTACGATATCGCACAGCTTTCGTCATCTATTAGGGAGGAAGAGAATGCTCCTATAGCAGAAAGCGAGGTTAGTAGTATTCCCAAAACACTCACGACCGCTTTGAGAGCACTATTAATATTCATGCGAGGAATCTATCTTAGAGATCCTTGTTACCTAGCTCGAGGTGTGCAAACGTTCTCTCAATGCAGGCTCAGAGGATTGAAAAGGAGTGCAGCACGCTAATTGGCGACCACACTCTTCTACAAGAGCCTTTCCCTCCTGCAGCGAGGCTTTCGGTACTGGTAGCGAAAGATGCAAGAGCTGCCAGAGTGGATGTGCAGTAGATCTCGACGAGGTCGTTATCAAACAGGTGAATGCTCTTGAACGCTGACGAAGTACTCTAGAAGCGAATTGACGACGATAGGTCAGAAGTCTACACTCCCGAAATACACAGACTTGATGCACGAGGTTAAAGGCGCCTCAAGATATTTGACCATCTACGGGCTTGGAAAGCTCGAGTCCTGATGCGAGGCTGCTCAAGCCAGAGTATCTTTGAAGAACGATTGCTTTTGAGCCCTCACAAGAGCATTACGAGGTATGATCAATCTCACAGAAGACCCGGAGTGCTCAGGAGCACCCGTGCCAATCCCCACAGAGCCGGAGCCAGAGAAAGATCAGGTGCCAATATCCAACCAGCACCCTGAATACCAAGAGAGCACCCAAAATACCCAGAGAGCACCCCAGACTGCCCAGAGAGCACTCACGAACGCTGTTAACAGTTACTAGACCTACCGACGACGGTTTCTTGCGCTAGCAATCATCAATATATTGTACTATAAATACTTTGATGGAGTCAGGATGCGAGGGGTAAAAGACCCCGAGTTCCTAGAGCGGATTACCCTTACATTTATTTGCCTGATATCGACTGCGATTTGGCATGGCATTCGGGCATGGTCAACAGGAACATACGTGAAGCCTGACCATTTCCAGTCACAGAACGAGAGTGTTGTCAGTATGCATCCCTGATACCCATACATCCCCTTACAGCTATAGCGAGTGCTTTGAGAGCAGTGACGGCGCTCGAGACTACGAGTGCTTTGAGAAGACTGACGGACGCCTCGCGCTATATAATAGATTTGGCGCTGACATTGAAATACTTAATAGAAACGCTCAACAGGATGAAGAACACATGAAAGGGAGGAGTAGGCAGAATCAGGAGAACGCCGGAGGTGACGCGATAACCTCCGGGAAAAGGTATGCCAGAAGGATGGATGCTACAATGGCGGAGTGCTTTCTGAACTTGAACACTGATGCGCGGAGTGCTTTCTGAACACTGAGGCTAACGTTGATAGATACGAGAGAAGAAGGGCATCACTATCGAGGTGATACCGGAAGATGGATTTAGCGAAGACGACGAAGCGTTAGCTGCGGATCTTACGGCATTCCGGAATGCTCGGAAAGCACCCCCGAGTACTCTAGTGGATCCCTCTGGTTCCGACAACGGTGGCGGCCAGGAAGAAGTGGTTCACGCTCAACTTCGGAGCATTGAAGCGGAAGAAGAAGGCGAAGAAAATGAAGAGGAGCAAGAAGAGGGGGATCACGGAGGAGGCGAGGAGGAAGAGGATGTGTAGAGCACCCGCGAGTGCTTTGGAGAGCCCTGGTAGCGCTTTGGAGGCGAGTGCTTTGGAGAGCCCTGGGAGCGCTTTGGAGGCGATTGCTTTGGAGAGCACTGGCGAGTGCATTGGAGGCGAGTGCTTTGGAGAGCACTGGCGAGTGCATTGGAGGCGAGTGCTTTGGAGAGCACTGGCGAGTGCTTTGGAGCGTATCGTCGAGTGCTTTGGAGATGGGAGTACCTATATACCTATATTATATTCAATTAGCGAGTTCAAGACGGTTTGTAGTTTTAGGATTTAGCAATAGAATCACGGTTTGGTATGCTATTCAGAGCAGTGCCCACTAAAGCAAAGAGTAGTATGCCTGGTAAAAACAGGGTGCTGAAAGGTAAAACGCGGTGCATTGGGGTACGCCAGGTTCAACAAGCAATATCGGGTGCTCCAGGAGGAGTCAGTAGTGCTCCAGTAGCAGTCGGGAGTGCTCCAGAAGCATTAGCAACATGCTCAGGAGCAGTCATAAACGCTTCAGGAGGCGTCGGAGGGCTCTAGGAGTGTCCAGGAGATATTGAGTAGTGTCAAGCGAGCGAGCATTCCGTCGAGATAGTGTCAGGCGAAAGAGCATTCCGTCGAGAGAGTGTCAGGCCAAAGAGCATTCCGTCGAGAGAGTGTCAGGCGAGAGAACGTTCCGTCGAGATAGCGTCAGGCAAGTGTAACATTCCGTCCAGATAGTATCCGCCTGGGCGCGCTCGGAGTACTAGGGCTCGCCAGGGCGAAATGCTTTATGCCAGAGCGCGCCAGGGGCATTCTGCTGCTTCTCTGGAGAGGCAGTTTGTCTACCGAGCGCCCTGGGTGCCCTGAGCGCCCAGAGCGTCTGGCGGAGGCTCCGGGTTTGCTGATGTTCCCTCCCTCCCCAACTCCCCCACCCCAACCCTCCTCAATGACAACCTCATCGAAGCCTTCTTCCCCCCACGGGTAGAAGGACCCTCCCGCCCTCCCATCCGCTTTCCAAACATCCCCATCAACACACCCAACGAGGTCCAGAACGCACTGGGCCCCACCTCCAACCTCTCAGCACCCGGCCCCGGCACAATCCCATACTCGGTATGGAAAGGGATCCACAGAGCCAACCCCTCGATCATCCTAACCCTCCTCAACCCCCTCATACAGCACGGGTACCACCCCCTCTCTCTGAAAAGCGCAAACGGAGTCATCCTAGCCAAACCAAACAAGCCGGACTACTCCTCCCCCGCCGCCTATCGCATAATCGTTCTCCTCCAAACCTTCTCCAAGATTCTGGAGAAAACAATAACACTCCGACTAGCCACCATCGCAAAGGCTGTGGGCCTCCTCCACAACCACCAA
This sequence comes from Morchella sp. 2018-W38C, assembly GCA_024713705.1. NCBI lineage: Eukaryota > Fungi > Ascomycota > Pezizomycetes > Pezizales > Morchellaceae > Morchella > Morchella sp. 2018-W38C. Next base: position 719,055 of record JAMJEX010000021.1, on the reverse strand, counting down.
TGCCGCTCGGTCAGCGGCCTCTCTACAGGGGACGCTGTCACAACGCTCATCCACGAAACCAGAGCCATGCAACTCGCAAATCTCAAAGTCTCAACACTCTTCCTCGACATCAAAGGGGGCTTCGACCATGTCCTCAAACAACAGCTTGCCGTCACCCTCTCCAATAAACACACACCCCCCTACATAACAAACTGGGTCCTCTCCTTCCTATCACACCGCTACATCACACTGCTGTTCAAAGGATCCCCCAAAATCCCCACAACCGTCCAAGTAGGCGTCCCGCAAGTATCCCCGATATCCCCCCTCTATAACGGAGCCATTCTAACTGGATGGCATGAGAGCATGCTAACCAGGGCCCGCTATATGCTGAGAGTTATTGATAGAAGCCAGTACCCGGTGACATACAGGTACCTGCAGTGTGGATCGCCACCAGCTGCAAGTGTAACCATATTCCGTTGACTAGGAAGAGGGTCTATTCACAGAAGGACAGACTGACGAGTCTATGCCTTGCTGAATGACTAGAAGGCCGGCCAGAGTAGGACTCTGATTGCCCGGCGACCCTCTACATCCTCTGAGCATTAGAAGTGCCGCTATAGCGCTAGCACTCTGCCTGGGAAGCCTACAATAAGCTATGAGCTCTACAGCAACTAAAGCCGGCTAATCCTGCAGGCAAAGGTTGTGTGACAACCAAGCGGCAGATTACCTATAGGCTTTGACTCAGGGTAGCACTGAAGGTCTTGGAAACTCCTGCTGGCGCTTAAAGGAAAGCGGGGTAGCGGTGAAATGTTTGCAAGCACCGGAACTCATTCCCACCGGAACTTAGTAGGAAAACTTGGAGCAGAGAATTGAAGGCTTTGGAGTATAAGTACTCAGCTTCATTCCCGCCCATTAGTTCTCCAGTTTCCATCCTCAGACCTATCGGCAAGCAGAAGCAAGAGCCTTAAGATTATTCTAAGTTCTAGCGAGAAGAATCTTGAACCTGTAACCTGATTTCTATTCTGCTCCGGCCGTCTCTATTCTATTACACTCTAGTAGTCTAGGACCCCCGTTACACCCTCCTGTTCCTCATCTACATCACCTTCTTACATCAACACGACCCCGCCCCCAGCATATCACTTTCCTATGTAGACGATCTAGCCATCACAGTGGCCTCCACCTCATACAGGGAAAACATCAACACACTCCAAACCCAGTACAACAAACTTACAGTCCTAGCCTCCTCTAAGAACGTCACATTCTCGGTCGGAAAGACGGAGCTCATCATGATGCACTGGAGGACCCCACACGACAAAACACCCATCTGCTACCTCCCAATCATCCTGGACGGCCAATCCTTCCAACCCAGCCCGCTCGTTTGCTGGGTCGGATACTGGCTCTCCCCCAACTTCAACCCCAACACCCACTTCATCAGACGCACGGCAGCAGCAAGGGCAGCCTTCGGAATTCTCACCCGCTTCTCCTCAGCAGGCAAAGGCCTATCACCTGCGAACTGTAGAAAAGTAAGCCTCCTCGCCATCCGCCCCATGCTCATATACGGGGCCAACGTATTCACTCCAACATCAGCACTCAAGGAAATGAATACCTTCTGGAATGCCGTCCTCAGATGGACAACTGGATGCTTCAGAGCCACCAACACCCGCGTCCTTTGGGCCGAAGCAAAAGCTCCCCCCCTAATCCTATACCTCCATTTTCTGAAATGCAAATTCGCCATCAGAATCCTACAAGCGTCTCCTCTCGCAAACCCAGTAACGGGAAGAACAAGCCCCAATTTCCCCACTTCGTCAAAAGACCGTACCTATTCACACACCGCCCTTCTCAGAGGCAAGCCCAACCCACCAAAAAAATGGAACTCCAAAGCAATAAAGGGAGTAACACACACACCAATCGAATATCTGTGGTCCCTACTCCTCCCCCTGATCGAGGAAGGCGTAGAGCAGAGCAAGATGGCCCTTAGAGCCAAGCAACAACTGCTGGATAATTGGCGCGCCCAGTTCCCGACCCCATCCTATTATCCATACAGATTGGATACCTCCCCCCTACCGTTCACACATTTACATAAATTCATCGCTACAAGGATCCACCAAATGAGATCAGGAAAAAGATATTTACGAGCCCAACAATCCTGTATCAATCTGCACCACCCATCAAGATGCCAAAAATGCGGTCTCGAAGACGAGACCTCCAACCACACTATCCTACAATGTATTGCCACCGCACACATCCGTTCCCAAACCCTAGACTGAGTCGCATCACTCGAGGAAATTTGGGATAACCACATACTCACCCTCCTACTTGGAGCCTACATTACCAAAACCAGGACGGCCTACCCGGTCAGCCGGGGACCCTCACCACTCGAATCACTGGCAGGCTCAGGAATCTCAACCCCCCTCCGCTCCGTCTCTTCTTCCTCCACATCAACAGCACCAATCGTGGGCCCAATACCCACCATATATATCTCTTGACAAAGCCTCATTGAGAGCACAAGGCCAATGGCCAGAAGGATTTCACAGGGAACGGCACTCAGCCATACCTCCAAATTGTTCATTGTCATCTTTTATGCGACTACTTTTCCGAGTATTTGTTTTATAATTTTACTTTGGAATTCCGTTTGTTGCTCTTTTTACCAGGGGACGAGTTATAAGTTTGTCAGGGGATCGGTTTCTTTACGCCATAGTTTATACTTTATGCGATCATTGTGTATCCATCAGCAAACTCTGGTATTCCTCAGGGCGCAGAGCCTACGCCCTGGGCGCCACGGACGCCAGGCGCCGCCAGGGCAGAGTGCTGCTGCCAGGCGTCGCCAGGGCAGATCGCTCGCGCCTGGCGTCGCCACAGCAGGGTGCTTCCGCCAGGCGTCGCCACAGCACGATGCCCGCGCCAGGCGCCGCCACAACACGATGCCCGCGCCAGGCGCCGCCAGGGCATAATGCGCGCCAGTGCCTGGAGATAACGCCGCAGACCAGGCGATGCTATTATCAGCGCTCGACGCCTCCAGAGCAGTATGTTCTCTCAAAGCACCAGAGTCAAGATAATCGTTTACAGATTCGCGACTGCTTCCAAGCAGAAAGACTTCGCTTCCAAGCAGAAAGACTTCGCTTCCACCAGAGCACTTCGCCTTGCAGAAAGACTTCGCTTCCACCAGAAAGCACTTCGCTTCCAAACAGAAGACTTCGCTTCCTAGCAGAAAGACTTCGCTTCCACTGTGAAAGCACTTCGCTTCCACCAGAAAGACTCGCCCAAGAGCACCGGTCAGTTCTAATGGTTTTTTTTGCGCCGCTAATGCCACTGCTTCACAGAGTGCTTCCTAGCGATATCACATACATCTATAGAGCACCCAGCAATGCCTTCTCCGCGATCTTCTAGGCTGCTGGCAAGACCTTCACGCTGTCAAGCACCTTCACGCCAGGCACGCCCAGGCAATGCGCTGATCGTTTCTGAGAGCACCCGGCGATGCTTTCTCCGCCATGACACGCCTGGGTATGCCTCCTGCGCTGGATAACGATCAACAAATGAGTCTCCGCCCAGGACTGGAACGAATCACTGACGCTGCCGGGACCGCCAGGAGACAACGCCAGCGCCCTGACAGCACTCGCCACTAATATCTGCGCCAGGAGATCAAAACATAACGAAGCAGCCGCCAGGCGCCGCCAGAACATATCCTCACGCCAGAGAGCACTTCGCTGTTATTCGCGCCAGGAGAGCATTCTCACCGAGATGCTCGCCAGACACCACGGGAGCATATCGCTCACGCCAAGACACTCTTCGTCAACAAGGTTTTCACTGACTGCTAAGAGATATTGCCACGTGCGGAGAGCACCATGGCTGCTTTCATAGCACTGACCAATGCTCGTAGAGCTGCGGAAACATCTTTAATAATACTATTCAAGGTGGGACATCCCCCACTTAGACCCATATGAATCGATACGCTTTCTTCAGCGCGGCGAGGCATTGCCAGTCTCAAACGATATCTCACGCGATTCTTCACGCCGCTGAACGGTCAGTCGCGAATACTGATACGAAAGCACTCGTCAGCAGATACTGGAGATGGCTACCAAACCTTTGGCGATGGCGATGATTCGCCGGTTCGTGAAAGGCATTTAAGCCTCGAGGTTTAGGCCATGGTACGGCTCGCCTGAAAAGCTCAATGCCCTGCCTAAGCAGCACTCCGCGCGAGCTTGCTGGAAATCATTTCCCATGCGATAAGCAAAGATTATGCTGGTGGAGCGAAAGCTTTTGGATAACAGACTCAGATACTCGAGCGTCAAACTCACCTCCCTCTTCCAATCCGCATGCTGCACTAGCAGAACCACACTAATTTTGAATTAGACGGTATTATTGGTCCTAACTTTTCACTCAGAGAGACTCGCCACTGCCCTCACAGCCACCTCACGGAGCACCCGGACCGCTGTCATTCAATAAAGACTCTAATGCTTCTCACATCACGGGATAAAGACTCGAACGCTTTTACAAAGACTTACGACCGCTTCTCACAGCATTCAACTAAATTCATTCCACGACGCAAATCTATCCTAGTATTTACCAGCCAATTGCCAGCATCCACCTCAAATAAATGGGCCATTCCTAATATACTCCGAATATTCACGACCCACATCCTCTTCCTCCTCCGCCTACAGACCTTCAGCAGCCCATATGAGCTATCAGCGATACCACGATCCTTCGCCTCAAGTAGCTCAACTACACATAGTCTATGCTACCGCTGCTTATTCAGACTTGAACAGAGCCTCCACTGCCCCTGGTAAGCGCCCTCAAACACTCCCCACTGCTTCTGAGGAACCCACCGATACCCATGCCCAATCCTTTCTTATTTTCCCTTCCTAAAAGATGATGTTCCTGCACACCTGATATTGTGAACCTCAGATACGCCAGGCCTTTGGAAGATTGGTATCGAACCTGCAAGCATGTGAAAACCTCCACCGGCGCTTCCAAAATGCTCTCAGAGCTTCCGCAAAGCTCTGAGAGATTCCGCATCTTCGCATACCTTTTATCAGCGCGATATAGCGTGATATTCATTTGCAATCTGTCTGCTACGTTGAACAGTCTTTCCGATTTCGCGGAGGGGTTGCAAAGACGCTTCAGGGGCAGTCCGCTTACTATTGAGCGTTTTCTTGCGGTCCTCGATTTTGAAAATGTCGAGCAACTCCTTGAGGTTATCCCGATGGCTCCAGAGGATGTCGTCAGTGCTCTCAGGACCTCCGACGATATCTTTCAGATTTAGAATTCGGATCTCTAACGCCAATCGCCTCCCTCCATAGTCCAGTATCTGCGTTGCAGCGTCGATGTAACGGAGTCGTTTACTGTAGTCTACATAGGATAGGCACAGTGTCCCGTTACATGCTGAGAGTTATTGTTAGAAGCCAGTTGACCGATGGTATGCAAGTACCGGCAGTGTAGTTAGCTACTAGCTGTCAGAGTAACTACATCTCGGACAACTAGGAGGAAGAACTATTCATGGGAGGATAGGCTGACGAGCCAGAACCTCGCTAGTGAATAGAAGGCCAGTCAGAACTAGGTTCTGAGAACCGGCTGCTTCTTCCAGACCACAAGATACATTGCGGCCGATAGCAAATTACCGATGCCTGGGAAGTCTACGATAAGAAAGAGCTTTCACAGCAACATGAAGGTCGATCATTGACTGCTGGCTTAGGCCACGGCAACCAAGTCGGGTAAGGAGATCAATGGCTTTGACTAAGGGTGAATACCATTGTGAATAGGAACACCGCTTAGCGCCAGACGATGGAACCTAATGGAAGGTTGCCCAGAAGCGGGTAGCGGTTGTATTGTTCTATTACACAAGAAAAGGAGTCACCGAACTTAGTAAGAGAATAGGAGCGGAGAATAGAAAGTCTCGGAGTATAAGTATCGACTTCATTCTCGCCTCTAGACTCACTTTCCCTAGACTTCATGAGTACCGAGAAAACGAGCGAGCAGAGTCCTTAAAGATTATTGAGTTCTAGCGATAGGAATCTTTAGTTAAAATCTGCACCTGACTTCTATCTTGCACGGCCGTCTATTACTCTACCCTTTTAGAGAGACCCCCGTTACAGATAATCTTTACGGCTCTAGTCACCTTCAGATTGTAATGTCTACCCTATCGGCCCCAGCAGTGCCTCTACAAATCGAGTGGCAGCCGATAGAACTTGAACTCGATGCTTCCGGCAAGGACAGTTGATTAGAAAGCCCAGGACGGCGCTACAAAGTTACATCCCGGGATGTGAGCCCTCCTGGCAAGACACGGACGAAGTCACCCTCCAGCAGTTCTTCCGGGAACTCCAGACATACCTCCAGCACACTCTTCAAGAGAAGGTTGCCCAGGCGAGCTATGCCATATCTATGGTACAAGAGGAGCACGACGCTAAGCTGGCCCTAATGAGAGAGGCCATGGAGTTTATGCACACCAATGTCCAACAAGTCCAGGCAGAGCTCCGGACCTATGCACAAAGAGATGACCTCAATGCGGACATGATGGAGATCGAATGGAGCAACCCGGCGACTCCCCCAAACTTCCTAGAGGAAGTACAGAAGGCAATCAGTGATGGGAGGCTGGTGATCGCCAGGCCATCAACCCCACGACCTCCTCCTCCATCCCGATCGTCCTCAAGAGCGGCGACAAGGACGATGAAGCCTAGGGTGAACCCCCCGCCAGCGGATTCGATCCAGAGCAGGAGGAGAACGGTCCCCATTGTCATGCCAATGGTGGGCGCTTCCCCACTCCCTCCTAGTCGCACAACCGCTCCCCTCAACTTCGGAGGTCCCTCCAGAATGTTTGGGGACGACGAGGACTTACTAGGGTCCCCCCTCCGACAGACTTCGGTCCCTCCTCCTCCCATCGCTCCCTTGGCCCCGATGCAAGGTGGAAGCGGTGGCAATCCTCCTCCTCCTCCGGTGGGCGGCGCTCCCCCACCAGGAGATGAATCAGACAGCTCGGACTCAGAGCCCGAAGGCGACGATAGACGAGGATGGCGAAGGTACCTCAGGAAGAAGCTGGAAAGGCAACAAAGGGAACTACTATCCCTCATCACCCAACGCCAGCTACCTCTTGCCCCCTCGCACCCTCCTTCGGCCTCAAGAGCCAGAGAACCTAAGGCTCCCCCTCCCGTGAAGTTCCAAGGCAAGGCGGAACAGGTGGAGACCTTCATCCGGCAATGTGAGAACGTGTTCTCCATTGAGAGCCTCTCCTTCACCTCTGAAGAGGTTAAGATCCGGTATGCTGGTAACTTGATGGAAGGAGAAGCACCTACCCGTTGGTATGAAGCGTACCACAACTCCATCGACCAAGTCTCCGCCAACCGCCTAGCGGGGATGCCTGTAAGGTTAGGCAGCGTTAGGCGTTGGGATTCCTTTGTGGGCGCTTTCAGAGCGGCCTTTGGTGGCTTTTTTCTGGGGATGATGCTGTCACCCAATGGAACTCCCTTACCCACACTACTAAGGGAGGAATAGACGCCTTCCTGAATAGTATCATTCAGTTGATGTGGAAGACTGGCTATCAAGGCCAGTTGGTGGATGACAAAATCCAAAACTCCCTCCTACCGGAGTTAGGTTTAAGCTGGGCCCTCTTTGGACCAAAGCCTAAACTCCTCATGGAGCGGATAGCGGCCCTACGAGAGTTGGGACACACCCACGAGAGGTACCGAACCGTCATGTCGAGAAAACCCTCCTCGGGCTAAGAAAACCCCCAAGCCAGAGATTAGGCAGCCTAGGACTAGAAGAAAGCCCCAAGCTCCTCTGATCCCAAGAAAAGGCAGCCGAGTCCAAGGACAGGGCGGTAGAGTTAAAGGGTGTCCCCTCGGATATCCTAGAAGAAAGAAGAAAGGCAGAAGTATGCTTGAAGGTAAGACCTTCCGGTACCCCATCAAGGGATACATAGACTGACTTGTGCATTAGTGTGGCAAGTCCAGACACAAATGGACCGACTGTTGGAACAAGGAACCTACGGTTGTCCGAGTGGCATCAGTGAAAGTACAGAAGCGGAAAAGAGGATCTGGCAGAGGCGGATCTGAAAAGAAAGCTAAAGTGGCTGCGGTAGTAGCAGAAGAACCACTAAATGTACTTCCTGAAGTTACAGAGGATTTCGTCTTCGAGCCTATACCAGACTCAGATAACGAAATCATCTGGGATGTGTCTGTTTAAAAGTCTTATGTTTACTAGCCTTTCCTTTGGAGTTTTTTCCTTGCTTCGTTGAATAAAAAGATGATTTGTGTTCCTATAAATTCGCTACCAAAAAGTATGCTGAGGATGGCTTTAAGAGCCGAAACTGCTGGTCGGTACATACTCGAGAAACCCAACTATACCCCAACACAGAGTACCACAGTTTTAAAAATCACACTATCATACCTTATTGCGATAAGACAAAAACGCTTGGGAATAGAACCAAAAGATCACAGATCTTAGTAGTGCCCGAAGCTATGGATAAAAGACAAAGAAATAAAATCTTGAGCCCGTAGCGTAAGCAGAAGGCTGGAAGAGAAGCTTCCTTCCTTACTGGTACATGGGAAAAGGCCGATATTAAAAGCCGAACTGTCATGGGCAGTCAAGAGAAAAGTTGAAGGTGCCCAAGGGAAATTCCTCTTCGATACCGGGTGTACAGGAGCTATCCTCAACCTGAGTTACGTCAGAAAACATGGGATTCCCTTAGTGCGGCGAGATCAACCACTCACGATGTACGATGCCCAAGGAGATGTCATGATGGGAGGCGGAGAGTACTATACTCATCCAATCCACATGAGTATGGGAGAAGAAACACTCCGATGGGAGGTAGCTACGCTGGAAGAAGGAATCGCCGGGTACTTGCCAATTGCATGGGCAAGGAAGCATAACCCGGACATCAATTGGGAACTCAACACCATAAGCTGGAGGAGTGACTATTGCAAGAAGCATTGTCTCCCAGCAAAGATCAAGATTGAAACCATCTCCGCCTATCAAATGATGGAAGAAGAGGATGTGGTATACCAACTGGTCGCAACAGTATGGCATGATGAGGATGGGACGGACATCACCGAAAGGATGCCTCCGGTACACCACCAATGGGCGCATGTCTTTAGTCAGGAAAGATTAGAGAAATGGTCGGACACAGCAGTCATGACCATACTATCAAACTCTTACCTGGGACTGCCCCCCCATTTGGCCCATTATACCCTTGTTCCGCTTCTGAGCTGAAGGCCCTCCGGGAATACCTCGATAGGGAAACCTCGTCAGGAAAAGTCTCTAAGTCGAATAGCCCAGCAGCGGCACCCATACTATTCGTTCCAAAGAAGGATGGCACCATGCGAATTTGTGTTGACTACCGAGGGTTGAACAAGGTCACTGTCAAAGACAAGTACCCGTTGCCTATCATGAGCGAGCTCAGGGATAGGTTGTTCAAAAGCCAAAATCTTCACAAAGATAGACCTGAAGAATGGCTTCAACTTAATCAGGATAGCCGAAGGTGACGAATGGAAGACAGCCTTCAGAACCCGCTATGGCCTGTACCAATATAATGTGATGCCATTCGGGTTATGCAATGCACCGGCCTCCTTCCAGAGGATGATTAATGACGTCCTCAGAGAACTACTGGATGAAGGAGTGGTTGTCTACATCGACGACATCCTCATCTACTCGGAAACACAGGAAGAGCACGAAATTTTGGTCAACCGAGTGTTGCAGAAATTGAGCGAGGCTAATTTATGCGCCTCAATCAATAAGACAAACTTCCATGTGCGAGAAGTAGAATATCTGGGATATCAAATCTCAGAGAAGGGAGTTTCTATGTCAAGAGAGAAGGTGGAGGCAATCTTGGATTGGCCCGTCCCGAAAAAACGTTAAGGAGAATTACAGGCATTCCTCGCTGCGAACTTCTATCGCCGCTTCATTGAAGGCTTTAGTAAAGTATGTAAGCCGATGACTGACCTCACCCATGAAAAAACAAAATGGTATTGGACCGCAGCCTGTGATCAAGCTTTTGAGGAACTCAAAAGGCTATTCACAAGCGCTCCTCTCCTCGCACATTTTGACCCTAGCAGAAGAACTGTGGTCGAAACTGATGCCAGTGATTTCGCCAAAGGGGCAGTACTCTCTCAGTATGGTGAGGATGGGAAGCTACATCCCGTAGCCTTCTACTCCAAAAAATTTTCCCCTGCTGAGATCAATTACGACATTCACGATAAAGAAATGGGTGCTATTGTAGCCTCCTTCCGTGAATGGGAATACATGCTCAAATCTTGTGAGCAAGAGATCACGGTGTTCACAGACCACAAGAACTTGGAATATTTCAATTCCACTAAAGTTCTCACTAGGCGGCAAGCTAGATGGTCTGAGGACCTAGCAGGCTACAATTTTAAAGTCGTCTACAGACCAGGGGAAAAGAATGGCAAGACTGATGTGCTATCTAGGCGCTGGGATCACCTCCTCGGAGCGGGAGGAGAAACACAGCAGCCGGAGCCACTGATGTTTTTTAAGCCAGGTCAATTGGTTTTAGATCCGATCAGGCTAGCTACTGTGAAGGTCAACCAGTTGCAGGGTACGTTCTTAGAGCGCCTATACAAGGCAGCAAAAGAGGATGCAAACTGGCAGTTACTGCACCACTCCCTGATCGAAAGAAGACCCAATTTGGATCAATACTTGACTGTCAAGGACGGCCTTATCTTCTACAAGAATAGGTGGTACATCCCTAATGACAAGAAGCTTCAGAGCGAAATCCTGACCGAGACCCACGACTCTAAAGTGGCTGGTCATTTTGGCCAGTTCAAGACACTAGAGCGGGTTAAAAATAACTTCTATTGGCCCAACATGGATAAAGATGTTGAGGAATCGTCGAGCTGTGACAGCTGCCAGAGGAATAAAACCTCAAGACATAAGAAGTTCGGTATGCTCCAACCGTTGGAGATACCCTATCGGCCATGGACCTCGATCTCTATGGACTTCATTGTGGGACTACCGGAATCCAGGGGGTTCACAAAGGTTTGGGTAATAGTGGACCGCTTTTCGAAAATGGCACATTACATCCCACTTCCTACCCTCAACAAAACAGAAGATCTGGCTAAGTTGTTCTTGAAGGAAGTATGGAGACTCCATGGGCTACCAGATGACATAGTCTCGGACAGAGATAGCCGGTTTATCTCTCACTTTTGGCAATCCCTCATGAGCCTCCTCAACGTGAAGCTGAGAATGTCCACCTCCTTCCATCCCCAAACAGACGGTCAAACAGAACGAGTCAACCAGACCCTGGAGCATTACTTGCGTAGTTATTGTTCGTACCAACAGGATGACTGGGCGGACCTCTTGCCTTTGGCAGAGTATACATACAACTCGGCGGTCTCTGAGTCTACCAAAGTATCGGCATTCTATGCCAACTATGGATATGAACCCAGAACCAACTGGCCGGCTCCGAGTGCGGGAGTAGAGAGGAACAATCCGGCAAGTGAGGTCCTGATTTCTCAATGGGAATCTATCTGGCAGGCAATGAACACCAACCTGGGTAAAGCTAGAGTAAGGATGGCCCGGTGGTATGATGCTCATGCGCTGGCCCCCTGAAATCAAGCCCGGAGCGAAGTAATGTTAGACCGCCGCAATGTGCAAACAAAGCGGCCGTTGGAAAATTGGATCAGAAAATGGGTCCTTTCAAGGTCCTCGAAGCCGTGGGTACTGCCTACAGGCTCCTTCTCCCTCCCCAAATGGGCATCCACCCGGTCTTTCATGTTTCACTTCTGGAACCCTACAGAGCCCCGACAGATCCTGAGAGAAGAGTTCCCCCGCCGGAACCAGAGGAGATAGCAGGAGAAGAGAACTGGTGCGTCCGGGAAGTAGCAGACAGCCGAGTCAACAGGCAGAGGAAGCGGGTTGAATACTTGGTACTTTGGGAGGGATATGAGAACGAGGACGCCACTTGGGAACCTTGGGAACACCTCAAGAAGAGCGCTGAAGAAGCCCTTCGTGATTTCCACAAAAGGTATCCCAAGAAGCCAATGGATAGGAGAGTCCAATAAAGGCAAAGGCCCTTGGGTCTTCACCCCACCTACGGAATCAGAGCTATGTGTAAAAATTAAAGAAGAATAGAAAATGGTTATTAGAACTTGGAGACCAAGATCCTGGAAGAGGGGAGTAGTGTAACGGAGTCGTTTACTGTAGTCTACATAGGATAGGCACAGTGTCCCGTTACATGCTGAGAGTTATTGTTAGAAGCCAGTTGACCGATGGTATGCAAGTACCGGCAGTGTAGTTAGCTACTAGCTGTCAGAGTAACTACATCTCGGACAACTAGGAGGAAGAACTATTCATGGGAGGATAGGCTGACGAGCCAGAACCTCGCTAGTGAATAGAAGGCCAGTCAGAACTAGGTTCTGAGAACTGGTGTTCTTCCGTACCTCCGTGCATACATTGCCTGCTGATAGCAGCTGCTGATGCCTGGGAAAGTCTACGATAAAGAAAAGAGCTCTACAGCAACATGAAGCCGATCATTGACCTGCTGGCTTAGGCTACGTGGTAACCAAGCGGTAAGGAGATCAATGGCTTTGACTAAGGGTGAATACCATTGTGAATAGGAACACTAAGCGCTTAGGCGATGGAACCTAATGGAAGGTTGCCCAGAAGCGGGGTAGCGGTTGTATTGTTCTATTACACAAGAAAAGGAGTCACCGGAACTTAGTAAGAGAATAGGAGCGGAGAATAGAAAGTCTCGGAGTATAAGTACTCGACTTCATTCTCGCCCTAGACTCACTTTCCCTAGACTTCATGAGTACCGAGAAAACGAGCGAGCAGAGTCCTTAAAGATTATTGAGTTCTAGCGATAGGAATCTTTAGTTAAAATCTGCACCTGACTTCTATCTTGCACGGCCGTCTATTACTCTACCCTTTTAGAGAGACCCCCGTTACAGTCGACCTTGTTGGACGCTCTGTAAGCCTCTTTTACCTGCCGTACATGGGCAAGCTCGCTAACGTCCGTGGAGTACTGAGGAATGCTCCCAAAGCGCTCAACGTGCTCCCGGTAGTGCGTTAATACGTGCAATTTGATGAAGTTGAAGTCACGATCTTTCCCGAATCTCCGGATCTCCTCACGCCCATTGGGTGCTCTGGGAGCGTCGCTGGCCCTGGGAACACTTATTGCTTTCGTTCGATCTCGCATCCTTTAACGTCTTCAGCCCTGAATTCTAAAAGATATCCTATTTATTTATGGCAATCGTCGAGATAGCTCTCCATATAGTTCAATGTGATCGTTGTATGACTCATATTATTGCGCCATTAAGTGGAAGTCTATTAGACTTGAACGCATTTCAAAGCTTCATGAAAGTCGCTCTTGACAGCCAGTTCTCAGAGCAGCGCGAGTCTCCTAGAAACGACCGCCCCAGATTCGCATCTCTTTCCCTTGCCATTGGGTGGTAGAACGATATCTTTGTTTGGTACTGCCAGCCCAGGGTAAGCGTAATCGAAGCCTAGCGTTGTCGAACTCCTGTCGGTGATCTTCTTCAAGAAAGCCTGAATCCACTCCATCATGTGCTTCAACATCCCCAGGTAGATATTGTGCAGTATGTCCGGTTTATTGAGATCGTCGGATTAACCTCGGCATACCCCAGAAAGCGTTGAAGAGTGTTTTGACGGATCTCGCAACAAGGTATTCCACGGTTCTAGATTGCCCGGGTTCTCGCCGAATAAAGCTGTACCCTCTCCTGTAGTCACCGTGGTTCGCGTAGAGCCGGCAGTGCTCCCAAGATTAATGAAACTCGACCTCGCGTCGCGAGCAAGCACTAGTGCTGATGTTTTGCAAGTTTGAATCTTCGGGTTGATCGGCGATCCAGAAGCCGAAAGCATAGTCGTTCGTGGCCGTCGGCGCATTTGATTAGCTTCGCCCTCCTGAGCACTCGTGAATGCTTTGAAAGATTTCCCCAAGTCTGCGCGATGCAGTCTTGCCATTTGACTCTGACGTCTTAAAGCGGAGTTAACGAGTGTTGTGTTCTTTCCGAGCCGGTGGCACTGGTAGCAGCCCTAGGAGAATGAATGAATGCCCTGTGGGCTTATTAACGCACCGACGACTTGATGTTCGATGGTAAGATAGATTGGCCAGGCTTTCTTGTCCGCTGAAATTTGTCAGATGTGTGCCATCCGACGCAGATAATTGGTACAACAGTGGACCCCTCGATGCGTGTTCTGTCGAAAGCATCAGCGACTGCTCCTGGAGCACTCCGACTTGAAGTGGACAGGTCGAGGCTTACGGACCTGCATCTCCACCACCAATCTCCTGTATGCATTTCCCCATACATTTCGCCGAATTCATTATGCTCACGGCGCGTACACCAATGACTCGGAAGGCGCGTTCTGCTAGAAGATATCGGACGACAACCATTGGATCGCGGTAGTAGTAGGAGATCTTCTCCCCCCCAATATCCACCTCCGAATGATTCCAGCTTGCCTTTCCCAGTATGTCGTTCATTTCCTCCAACCTCTTGATAAAACCCCGCCCGGTGCTGTAGGAGCACTCGCCACTACTCGGAGGCGTGTAGAAGCTGTCGATGTTCCCCTGTGAGGCTTTAGGCGATTAATGAAGTAGCGTGCCATTCTGAACACGTATGCTGACCGAAATGGGTGCCATGGGTATTGAAGAAGACTTTGTGAGCACTCGTCGTAGTCCTCCGAGCGGTAATGTTGCTCCCCAGCACCCTCGTAAACTGTAGTAGATGCCTTATGCCCATTTGAATCGCCGCCTCCCTCCTCCATCACGAAATATGATTCGGATTCGAGGTCCGAATTGTTACCCGAATCTTGGTCGAAAGTGTCGGACTCCGAATCGTAGTGCGTCTCTGAATAGCAATCGAATGCTTTCTGGGCTCTCGTCGAGTGTCGTCGGGGTTTCTGCTGATTGATCGTGCTCCAGCAGTGAATATTGATTTCAACCATTCATCTGCTTCTAAAGGATGGATCGTTCGAAGATGTCTGTCAAAATTCGCGGAGGAGCTGTACCTCTTGCTGCAAAAAGGGCACGACGATTTCATTGAACTCGAGAATTTGCAGTCTGCCAAGGCCGAGGAGGCTCTTTCCTGCAGGCGGTGCAGAGTGCTCTATGAACAATCTGTCATCCAATGAGGCTCTGGCTGCAGAGCGCCCGCAGCGACAGCGCAGAGTCTTCATGCACCAATGAGGCTCTCGCTGCCAAGAGGTTGTGCAGAGTGCTCTCGCTGCGAACAGGTTGTGCAGAGTGCTCAACAAGCGATTAGTCACCGCATGCAAAGTGCTCGCTTAGCAGAGTGCTCGTCGAGTGATTAGTAAGTCTTCTTCGCACCTCCAGCAGAGCAAGGCTGACTTTGACGTCACACATCTCCAACGGAATACTGCAAACACAAACACGAGCATGCAACGAGAGGAAACAGCAATCATGCCACCAGCGATGCTCCGTTCTGCCCTCTCAGTATTCATTCACCCTCAATTAGCCCTCGCGAAAGCTATTCAGATCGATAAACCGTTCTCCACGGGAAATTCAATACCAATATCGACTACGAGCTCAAAGGATATACACTCTCCGACTCAGCTTCATAAGCGAGACCGGCAACAAGAACAGAAACTCCAACATTGGAATCAATCGACACCAATGTTGGAGTCGTCTACCGTCGAGCGTTTCAGTGTGCCTAGAGCATTGATCTCGTTCAATTGAATCAAACCACAGAGTAGAATCTTGAGTGTCTTGTATAGCGCATTGATCTCGTCGTGTATTGGAGCAAACATTGAGCGCTTGGAGCACCATATGCAGCGCGGTCGATCGAGTCTTCGTATAGCAATGGGGGTGCTCCATAGCCAGGGTGCTCTCGGAAGCATGATGAGCTCTGGAATAGCTGATTCTATTCGGTATAAAGCACCTTCTCCTCGCTTCAGATCGTGAGAGATTCTAACCATCCGTCTTCAGCGCTACCTCTTCGCGCCCCTCACTGCTATCAAAGCTTTCAAGATATCTCTTGAGCGCATTCAGCTTCACATTTCAAGTTTACTGGTTCAAGTTTCAAGTTTCAAGTTCGAGCTTTCAAGCTGCACATCTTCAATCATATATAAGATGGTATATCCTCCTTAATTCTATTGCTCTCAGAACCATACTCATCAAATATTCTATATTCACTATAGTCACCTTCACCCCGCCTCAGAGCACTCCACAGAGCTCACAGAAGAAGCGAGATCATGATCCAGACACCCCACGATTCAGATAGCAAAAAAGCAGAAAGAAGGAAAAGAAGAAGGAGAAGGGGAAGAAGAAGCAGGAGATAGAGGAGCAGGAGATAGAGGGGCAGAAGGAGCTGGAGATTTTGCAGAAGAAGGTGCAGGAGCTACAGAGGAAGGCACAGGAGAAAGAGAAGAAGGCGCAGAAGCAGAAAGAGAAGTCCTCACCTTCGTCGTCTCGTAAAGAGCAGGAAGGCACCCAGCCTATCCCAATAGAGATAGGAGAGACACCCCGCCGCAGTCGTCGCGTTCCGAGAAGCACCCGCCACCGCCCCCTCAGCAAGCGCCACCGTCTCCCGGCACCGAATTTTCCCAAAGGTGGGAGAAAGAAGGCGATAGCGATAGCGACAGCGACAGCGATAGCGATAGCGATAGCGATAGCGATAGCGAAGGAAGAACAACCTGAAGTCGAACGACAGAAAGCGTTCTGCAGCAGGCACAGCAGCAGACCCAGCAGGCCGGCAGCACCCAAGCCCACAAAGCGTTCAGCAGGCACAGCAACAGGCCCAGCAGGCCCAGCAGCACTAAGCCCAAACAAGCTCAGAAGGCACAGCAGCAGGCCCAGCAGGCCCAGCAGCACCCAAGCCCAAACAAGCGCTCAGAAGGCACAGCAGCAGGCCCAGCAGGCCCAGCAGCACCAAGCTCAAACAAGCGCTCAGAGAGCAACAGCAGCAGGCCAGGCCAGGCAACACAAGCCCCAAAACAGCGCTCAGCAGGCAGGCAGGCAGGCAGCAAAGCAAGTCTCCAACTTTTCCCCAGAGTTAGGCAGCTCGCCGCCACTACCACCGTCGGCCTGTCCGTCAAACCGAGCTCTCAGTTTCGTGCCCCTGCTCCAAAAGCAGTCGCCAGTGCTTCAGAGCTCTCAATTCCAGCGTCGTCGGATACCTGATTCCCCTCCACCGGCAGAGCAGAGGCAAAAGCGGCGCCGAGATCCTGCCCCAGAAACTCCCGCGTGCTTTCGGTTAGCGTCGCCAGTCCTCAAGCGTTCCCGGTGCTGCAGAAGCATCGTCCCAATCTCCCAAAAACACCCACACAATGACTCAGGCGAACAAAGCAAAGATGACTTTAGGTTTGATCAACCTGCCTAAAGTGTACACTAACGTCATAACAGCCTCAAAGCGGAGATACTGCAACACCGGCTGGGTCAAAAAACCGTCTCCGGGCAGCGGCGTTCGATGCTCTATCTTCCATTTATTGAAACTTGCGCCTCTCAGCGGTTTCTTGCCTATGTGGAAGCAATACCGCAACCCGCAGAGCACTCGCGCCGCTTTGAAGTGGCTCATTGCGATGTTGGGCAGAAGGAAAAGCTATCGAGGGGCAGGAATCGCGAGTTTAGAAGTTGCTGGCAGGCGATGATGATGGCGACGGTGGACGGCCGCCCGAACGCTCTAGGAAGCGTAAACGCCATCAAGTGTCCGCCGAACTCGATAGACCTTCCATAATGGTCACGGTGGTAGACCGGATGCTCTGGGAGCATTCTCCGTAGTTGCCCGCCCGTATCTATGACTGGAACCATCGGCGAAGTCAGAATTCGTTCATTGGTATTCTGACAAAGATAACGTTCAGAGCTCTGCAACTTGATCCTGAAGCACACCCCACCCGACAGAGCAATCAGGAGTATCTGGGAGAGCACTCGAGAACGTTCCACCGGCATCCAATCCTCCTGTCCGCCGCAGAGGTCCAGATCACTGATTCGGAAGAGGTCGAGGTTGGTTGAAGAATAGTACTGGCAGGCCTCGGAGGATACTCGCGGTCTCCACAGAAGCGGGCGCGGGTGCTAATTTGGGTGGTGCTGAAACACCGCCGCTATCACGGCATTCCTCATATCGAGGAAGGCGATTACGATCGATATCCCAGCAGAGGACTCTGACTACGAGGAGGAAATCATCGTGTTAATGCTAAAGGACTGAGGGTATATTTGCCCAGAACTGATGCCAGTAATCAAGGCTAATCCAGACTCTTGTTAGGCGTCGCGATAGACAGCAGGATGCTATCGACGACTTAGACCCCAAATACCGAGGAAGTATCCTCTGGGTGTAGGGGTTGCTGACGCAAACTTTGCACAGGGAGTAATCTGGACGCCTGCGGGATAGCAGCCAAGAGAGCTGCTGACGACCTTTGTGCTGTGGTGGTGGTGGTGGTAACCCTCCTCCGGGCGGTGGTGGTGGTGGTGGTGGTGGTAATCCTCCTCCGGGCGGTGGTGGTGGTGGTGGTGGTGGTGGTGGTGGTGGTCGTCCTCCTCCGGGTGGTGGTGGTGGTGGTGGTGGTGGTGGTAATCCTCCTCCCGGGCGGTGGTGGTGGTGGTGGTGGCAACCCTCCTCCGAGCGGACCTCCTCCTCCTCCTCCTCCTCCTCCTCCTCCTCCTCCTCCTCCTCCTCCTCCTCCTCCTCCCCCTCCTCGGGCCGGACCTGCGGTGGTGGTGGTGGTGGACCTTCTGAGGCGGTGGTGGTGGCGGTGAGTGGTGATGGCGGGCATCGTTAGTTTTCTTTGGTATAATCTCGCGTCTCTCTTTCTGCTCAGCGAATCTTTACCTCTGAATAAGCGGTATGTATTGTTTTCTGAGCGCTTGAGTCTTCTTGGCGTCATTAGTTTCCTTTGGTATAATCTCTCGTTTCTCTTTCTGCTTAGAACAATAAACTTACCTCTGAATAGCGGTATGTCTTGTTTTCTGGCGCTGGCGAGTCTTTCACTGGGATTGGGTTGGTCTATTATGAATAGATGGGATCATCGTTTTAGATTTATTAGATTAGATTAGATTAGATCAGATTAGATTATTTCATTTCTTAATTGAATTACAGTCAAGCCAAACTCCTAGATTGCTCTCAGAGCACTCGGTATCGCTTCTGAAAGTGCAGTAAAAGCAGTGATTAGAAATGACTCGGATTCGGTTGAGCGGACCAGGATGCGGTTGGCGGATCGCTACTCTGAGGTTAGCGGTGAAAATTCTTCTTTGGCGGCAAAACTCTGTCGCCAAGCGTTGATTCTAATCAAACACGCAAAAGAATGCTCCTAGAGCACATTGGATACTCCTGCCAGCAAGCAGAATGCCTCTCAACAAGCGATCCGCGAGTTCAGACTTCTTTCCGCATAAGCGACCACGACTCCCAGTACCACCAAGAGCGTGATGATTCACAGACTGACGAGTCTGAAATATCATTCGGCATTGACCGCACTGTCAACCAGCACTCGGAGTAGTCAATCGACCAGCACCGGAGCAGTCAGTCGGCCAGCACCGAACAGAACAGTCACCACCAAACCGCGCCTTCGTTCTCCGTTCTACCACGACTGGAAGAAGCAGCCCTAGAAGGGTAGAATTCCATCTCCCGATGGCAATACTGGCATCGCTGAAGTGCAGGAGCAGCAGGAGGATGTGCGGAGGTGGAGAAACCGCCGATACCAGCCACTCCGGTATGACGACTCAGAGAAACGCTCAGGAGAGCTCTGAGGAGAATCTAGATGATCCGAAGAAGAACCTCAAGCATCCACCCAGCAGAGATCCCAAAGTACGGGAAGAGACTCGTGCCGTCAGCCGACTACTCTTGCCAGAAAGATCAAGAATGCTCGGAGGAGACCAACCGGAGCGGTAGCGGAGGTTATTGCTTCCTCCGACGTCTCGGTGGATGTGGTACAGGTTCGACTCCCTCCCACCCATTAATGTCAAAGACAAAACGCTAACGATTCAGGAGGAAGACGTCCGTGCAAAGGTAGTCTGGAGAGCAGCACCCACTTCGCACTAAACAGAATGCATCCCAGAAATACCACGCATCCCACAGAGCCTCACTTTGGCATCCAGCCAGGAAGCATCTCGAGATCATCCCCGCATCTCGAGAAGACTCGGCATCTCGAGAAGATTCACAGCATCTCGCAGAAGCACCTCCGATATCCTCACAGTCCATGCCTTCTTCAGTGCCCGTTTATTCTCGCGATATTGACTATAGCTCTTCTACACTGACATGTACCTTTCTCGACGCGCTCGAGCGACGGCGATTCCTCACCCACTTACCGCCCCTATCGTTCCTCCCCTTTGAGGCGTTGGCGAAATCTATGAGCGAGTCCCCGGATTCCCTCAAGCCCTCAGGAATATTTACCAGAAGCGCAACCAAGATATGATATTGCATTTCCTTCATCTATCAGGACGGCGAAATGCTCCTATAGCAGAAAGTGAGGTTAGAAGTATTCCCAAAACACTCAAGACCGCTTTGAGAGCATCGTTAACATTCGCGCGAAAGTAACTCTATCTCAGAGGTCCGTTTACCGAGGAGTGCAAAACGTTCTCTCAATGCAAGCCCAGAGGATTGAGAAGGAGTGCAGCACGCTAATCGGGACCACACTCTTCTACACGAGTTTTTCCCCTGCAGCGCGCTTTCGTACTGGTAGTAAATATGTGGGCAACTGCCACGCAGGGTGGGATGTCGCGTAGATCTCGACGGTCGTTATCAAACAGGTGAATGCTCTTGAAACGTTGACGAAGTCTCTAGAAGCGTAATTGACGACGATAGGTCAGAAGTCTACACCTCGAGCTGCGCGCACTTGATGCACGAGGTTAAAGCGCCTGGCAGACTCGACCATCTACGCTTGGAAAGCTCAGTCCTGAGGCGAGCTGCTCAAGCAGAGTATCTTTTGAAGAATGATTGCTTCTTGAGCCCCGCGCAGCATTACGAGGTATGATCAATCCCCAACGAGCACTCGGGGGTGCTAATGAAGACTGTCAATGCTCGGAGAAAGCACTCGCGAACGCCGCTAACGGTTACCAGACCTACCGTCACGGTTTCTTGCCCCGGAGATTATCGGCATATATTGTACTATAAATACTTTGATGGGGTCAGGATGCGAGGGTAAAAGACCCCGAGTTCCTAGAGCGGATTACCCCACGCTTATTTGCCTGATATCCACCGATTTGGCGTAGCATTCGGGCATGTCAGGAACATACGTGAAGCCCTGACCATTTCCAGTCACAGAACGCAGAAATATTGTCAAGAAGATCCCCTGATCCCCTCATATCCCTTAGAGCGATAGGAAAGAGTAACGGGGCTCGCGCTTATAGAGATCTCCGCTACGACATTGAATACGCAAGAGAAACGCTCAATGAACGAAAGAACATACTACGAGGAGTAGGCAGAACCAGGAGGCAACGCTGGAGGATATGATAACCTCCGGGAGAAGGATGCTATAGATGGGAGGTTACAAATGAGAGTGCTTTCTGAACACCGAAAGTTAACGCTGACAGATACGGTAGGTAAGATCACTATCGGCGGAGCATCGAAGATGGATTCAGCGAGACGACGGTTGCGTTAGCGGCCGATCTTGGCGCATTCGAACGCTGAAAGCACCCGCGAAATATTTCCAGGATATCACTGGTTCACCATGGTGGCGCCAGGACGAAAGTGGTTCACGCCAACTTCGCAAGATCGTCGAAGAGAAGCGCGAAGAAGGAAGAAAGAAAGAAAGGGCGATCACGGGGGCGAGGAGGAAGAGGATGTGTAGAGCACCTCATGAACATGCTTTTGAGAAAGCACTGTAGCTGGAGCGAAGAGCTGGAGAAAGATCAGGAGAAGACATTAAAGATCATGAAATTCCTGGAGGAACGCTGGAGAAGACTGGGAGCCGCTATGGAGGCGAAAGAGCTTGAGAGTACCATGAAATGCTGAGATCGGGCGAAGGTTAAGATGAGTACCTATATACCTATATTATATTCAATTAATGAAGCTTGAAGACGGTTCAGAGCAAGCAGGACGAAGAATAGAATCACGGTTTTGAATGCTTCTGAGAAAGAAATACCACTAAAGCAAAGAAAGAAAGTATGATTGTAAAAACAGCAAGACTGAAGGGTAAATGCGGTAGTATCGAAATAGGAGCTGCTGAGCAGCTTCCGTAAGATAAATTTATACGCCTGCGAGTCGTCAGAGAAATTTCCGCGAGGCCTGCGAGATAGTGAGAGTCTCGGCGAGAGCATTGCCGCGAGAGCTGCCAGGCGAGAGAAGATTCCGTCATGGTAGCTGCCAGCGAGAGAGATTCCGCTGCGAGCTGCGCTGGTAGAAAGATTCCGTCATGGTAGCCGCTGCGCGAGAAAGATTCCGCCGGATAACGCTGCTGGTAGAAAGATTCGCTCGGTAGCTGCCAGAAAGAAAGATTCGGCCGGAGATAGCTGCCTGAAGCGGTGTAAGCCCGCCACGCGAGTCAGATGGCCGACTAGATGATTTAGCGGCCTGCAAGAAAGATTTGTGCCGCCAGCAATGGACGCGCCACGCTGTACGCCAGGAATGCCCGCTGTTTCTCTGAGAGTAGTTCATCGAAGGCCCTGGCTGAAAGGCCCAGAGTTGCCTGCATGGAGGCCGAGGTTTGCTGATGTCTAAAAACAGAAATCGAAATGATATGAAAAAAAAAAAAAAAAAAAAATGTTGCACCACAATCATTTCCCACTCCATAGCAATCAATCCCTCTAGAATAATTCTAGTGAAACAACTAAACAAGATATTATGGTACTGTCTGGGAATATAATTGATAAGATGTATTTCAACAAAATACAATTTTAAAATAATTTTAAATACTTCTATCTCCTAAAAAAAAAATGCCAATCTTATCCTATGAGTTTAAGAAAGAAATCTCTTTAAGTTTTCCATATACTATTTAGCCACTGAACTATCACCTCCCAAAATATCGATTTTATAGCCTGTCATTTGGTGGTTTTGAACTAAAGCCGGCATTTGCACATTTGGGTGTGGTTGACCTGTAGTTACACACCTGCCAAGCCTGTTCCACTCGGCACTGGCTTGGTGCATTTTACACACTAAAATACTAAATTATCAAGCTTTAATAACTTCACCACTAAACTTCTTTACCAATTTTTTTGAACTTTTTTTCTCGAAAAGTTATTAGCCGTCGGCTTTGCGCAATTTTCGGCTACCTTTAAGAGTGGGCGCACCATACCTATGATAGTTCCTGTCTCCGCCTTCATCCACCTCCCTACTGGCACGTAACATGCAATTAAAAGATTATTTTAGATATATTGAGAATCAAACTGTTAGTGTTCTCTTGAGAAAACATGTATTTGTTTGTATTTCTATTTTACTTCGAAGCCAAGTTTCATTAACTAGCCTAGTATATGTACCTACTGTATCTTATCTCGTGGTACCAGAACTAAATTGCCGCCGGTCACCCCAATCAAGTATGACTTGGTGGTAAAATATTAAGTAAGCGGCAAATTAATTTTGGCAGACTGAGTAGGTAGTGCAATGTAAGACTTCACTCGTTCTCTTGGATGAGCTGAGCCTTTAGGCCCACGAACTCCGACCAGTTCATTAATTCGCCTCAGCGCTGGTCACACCACACAGTACGTTGGTGTTCCCCTATCTAGACATCTGTCCCCTAACCTCCGCTCACGGTCGCTCTAAAAGGCAACTTCGACGTCTTGTGTGACAGTCCGCCGAGACGAATTACTGCGGTATTGCAAGGCGCTCCCCCAGTTCCACTCAACCATAGTGGGGGTTACCTAGAGTATCATCGATCGTAGGCTGCATACATGTATGTGCGGTTAAGGCACCAAATAGCGCCTGCAATTGCCGCTTGGCCTCAATTGCCGGGGTTGGCTTTAGGTGTTCAAATAACGTATGCCAAGATTCAGTTATCCCGGGTTTGATGTTCGGTTCGTACCGTGCATTCTGGATACTCGATACTGAACCCCTCCCACTTCTGAAGGTCACTCGTGAACACGATACCCATCACAAGCTCCCTCCGTTGATGCTTTGCCAATCGGTTTGAATTCTTTGCGACTTTCTATTTCAGTTTACATATTACCCTTCATGTCGACTAGAACGTCGAGGTTCGTCTCCCGGACCAGCGAGGACTTCACCTCCCAACTTACTCACCGGAATGCTCCTCTTAATGATGAAGAGTCGAATTTACCATCTCCAGCTACGCGATGGCTTGGTGCAGGAAAGACGAATGACAATATTCCTAAAACGGTCCGGGGAATCACAATAGCAGATGAGGAGAAGATCCATGTGGGAAAAGCCAAAAAACTGGGCACATTTAGCGGAGTAGGTAGCCATAATACTCCTGTGGACTAGACATTTCGTTGATCATGGGCTTCTAGGTTTTTGTTCCAACTACATTAAATGTCCTATCCATTCTCATGTTCCTGAGATTCGGCTTCGTCCTGGGACAAGGAGGGATACTTGGAATGTTTGGTATGAACTGGTATTCACCTGATGTCAGGAACTCTACTAACAAAGCCTTCGAAATTAAGGTATGCTTTTAGTTAGGTAATGGAAAATCTCACCTGACAATGATGGCCTCAGGCCATTCAAAAAGAAAGCCGGAGTGAAGTACTGTATCGACTTGGCACCTATATAACTCTTGCAGGACGATTTTTATATTTGGTCAGCCCAAGTTTTCACGCTTTACATGCTGATTTACGCGGCGTAAATAGTTACCTTATCAACTTGATTACTACACTGTCAATATCCGCCATCTCTTCGAATGGTACAGTTCGTGGCGGTGGCGCGTATTATCTCATCTCGCGCTCTTTGGGGCCCGAGTTCGGAGGAAGTATAGGCCTAGTATTTTATTTAGGTTTTGTGTTCAACACAGGCATGAATGCTGTTGGCATGATTGACTGTTTGATGAATAATTTTGGCGAAAAGATTGGCAGTGGTTCACAGATTTTTCCAGACACATTCGTCGGTTCCCCCACCTAATCCACACATACCTCTTCTGAGGATATGGGTGGTCTTAGGGTCCGTTTGGCAGCGGGGCGGAACGGAGTTTCCAAGAGTGAAAATCTAACCAAGGATTGTTGAAACGGATTTGTCACCGCCATAAACTCTGTTTTGGCCTATTGCTGAACGGTCCCTAAGATGAAGTTTCCTTATTACTGATGGGTAATGGTGTGAGAACAGTGGTATCGATATCTCTATGCTACTGCAGTCTTGGTTTTTTGCACAATCATTTGCCTTCTTGGCTCTGCCATTTTTGCCCGTGCATCAAACTTTCTTCTCGCGATCCTCCTTTTCGCAACATTTTCTATCCCCGTATCAGCTCTTCTGGTCAAGCCATTTCACGATATCAGCCATGACGTCCTTTATACCGGTTTGTCAATGGATACGTTTATGGAAAACCTCCAGCCAAGGTTCACGAAAGGAGCCGCTGGGAGTCAGATATCAGGAAGGTAAGCAGTCAATATTATGCTCTTTATAGCATTCTAACAGGTTGCAGAGAGAACTGGCAAGATTTGTTTGGTATTCTCTTTCCAGCCACAGCCGGAATCTTCGCCGGTGCAAGCATGTCCGGTGACCTGAAGAATCCCAGCAAATCGATACCTAGAGGTACTCTGCATGGTTTGATGTTGACATTTGTGGCCTATACGTTGGTTATTCTCTCTATGGGGGCAACTATTAGACGCGAGAGCCTATATAAAAACCTCAACATAATTCAAGATGTATACTATCGATCCCATCAAATACTAGTATATAATGAACTAATTACTTACTACATAGATCAACGCGTCAAAACATCTCATTCTTGGCGGAGAACTTGCATCTTCATTCTTTTCAGCTCTTATGGGTGTAATCGGATCCGCAAAGTCATTACAAGCGTTGGCCCGTGATGGGATACTTCCTGGTGTATCTTTATTTGGCCAGGGGACCAAGTCAAACGATGAGCCAACGTATGCGATTATACTGACCTTTCTTCTCTCTCAATTAACTCTGCTATGTGATATAAACCAGATCGCCAATTTTGTGACTATGACATATCTCATGACATTTCTAGTCACAAATTTGGCCTGCTTCCTGCTAAAAGTCGGAAGTGCACCAAATTTCAGGCCGAGTTTCAAATACTTTACCTGGTGGACAGCTGCGGTTGGGGCAGTTGTCAGTGGTGCGACTATGATATTTGTATGTATCATCGCCATTCTTTGTTATATCAATTAACCATTCGAGCAGGTTGACAAACTTTACGCTGGGGGCTGTCTTGGCGTCTTGGTCACCCTATTCTTAGTTATTCACTACACTACGCCACCTAAGAGTTGGGGAGACGTTTCTCAAAGTTTGATCTACCATCAAGTCAGGAAGTACTTGTTGAGACTGAAACAGGAGCATGTAAAGTTTTGGAGACCCCAGGTATATTCAATTTACATAATCCGTGATTTCCCAAGGGGCATCCTCTTATGAAGTAACTTTAGATCCTGTTGTTTGTAAATGACCCCCGGAGATCTTGGAAATTGATTCAGTTTTGCAACGGTATTACAATCACTTCTTTCAAGTGAAAGGAAGAAATAAACTGAGACTTACTTTCTTTCTTGCAGCTATGAAAAAGGGATCTTTATACATCCTTGGACATATTGTTGTCACTCCGGATTTTCAAGACTCATTCCCAGAGGTTAAGCGGCAACAAGCCGCCTGGATGAAGTATATCGATTTCAGCAAAGTCAAGGCGTTTCCCCAAATATCCATTGCCCCTACTATAGAATGGGGTGCAAGGAATATTGTGCTCTCGGCTGGCTTAGGAGGCATGCGCCCAAATATTGCAGTTTTAGGGTTTTATAATCTAGATGAATACCGCAACTCAAAACCTCTAGTAGATATTCCGTGTACGTCAAAGTCAAGAAATCCAACACATCGACCCGCACCTCGTAACACCCAGCCCGGCAGGGTTACAACTCATATATTAGACCAGCTCCCAACGGATACCATGCGGAATGAAACCGCCGTCAGTGTTACCAGTTACGTCAACATCCTGGAGGATTTGCTTCTCTCCCTACAGATCAATGTGGCCGTTGCGAAGGGATTCGAGAACCTTGAACTCCCTACAAAGGGTAAAGACCATGACAAAAAGTACATTGATCTCTGGCCAATTCGTAAGACCTCAATCAGCCTTTCGGCCCCTATATATTGCTAACATACCAACAGAAATGTCTGCTGAAATCGAAAATGGCGCTCCTGGCGCCGGTAATATCCTAACAACTAACTTTGATACTTATACTCTTATACTTCAACTGGTAAGTCCCTTAATAATTTTCTATGAAAGCCTTTTTGTGCAAATGCTCCAACCACTTCTATATCTCATTCTTCCATAGGGCTGTATTTTAAATACTGTTCCAGCGTGGAAAAAGACCTACAAAGTTCGAGTTGCAGTATTTGTTGAGTATGAGAGCGACGTTCATGAGGAAAGAGCTCGAGTTAAGAAGCTGCTGGAAAATCTGCGCATTCAAGCCGAGGTCTTGGTTATGTGGCTTGCAGACGGTAAGCTGGGTTCCTACGAGGCAATTGTGAAAGGATGTGAAAACGAAGACGATAACGTGGAGATCATACTTGGGAACGAACAATGGTGGAAAGAGTTGCAAAAACGCAGGGGTCGAGCGTCATCCCGCGATGCTCCCGACCATCTCGCCGATGTAGCGCAACTTGTAAGTGGAGACCAATGGCCAAGCAGCAGCTTTCAACAACAAAGGCGATATGACAGCCGCACAATGTTTGGGGGGATAAATAAGCTCATCAAAAAATCTCGCAAGCGACATTCTATCTTTGGCCTGACTAGACTAGGAATGCCTCTGTCTCTGAATATGCGCACTCACCGCCTCAATCCAGATGCACTCGAAAATGAATCGACTTCTGAGCTTTCAAGTGACGGTGAAAGCGACACTCTTTCTAGCGATGACGAAAGCATCAAAAGCGCTGCAAGTGAAAACGACGCCGATGAGTACTCAACCGACGAGGAACATCCACCTATCATCAAAGTTCGCCGCGCCAGCACTGGTGATCCTTTGGGATTTGGTACTACTTACAGGAAGCAAAATCTACGACAAGCAGCGCTCAGAGCCTCTGCACTTAAGTCCACATCGACTGAGGAAGCGCAACCACGTAAAGAGCCAGGTTTGGCTATTGGTTCGACAGGAGAATCGTCTAGAACGCCCATTCTTTCAGTCGCTAGGCCTGAGCTGCCACATCGTAGTTCCACACCAATTTTTTCCTGTAAACCGGTTCCGGATACTGAAGTGGCGGTGGAGGAAGGTGTTGGCCCTAGTATCATGTTTACAGATACACGTGGTAATAGGGTACAAGCATCCTCAACATTTCTCAACCCTTTATCCTTCAATGATTTGCCCTCGAGGGCACAGCATCTTATTTTGAACGAACTTATACGGAAACATTCTCATGATACAGCTGTCATCTTTACTACTTTGCCCTCGCCCCAATCTGGCACATGCAAAAGTGAGAAGGACTCGGTTGATTATCTTGCTGGACTGGAGGTAAATCAACCGATAACCCACCCCCTTTGTTCCTTAATGTACTTACACGGCAGCCTATAGGTTCTTACTGCCGAGCTCCCCCCAACCCTACTTGTCCATTCAAATTCTCTAACTGTCACTACGGCGTTGTGACCTTTCTCCTAAGCCTTCTCCATTTGTAAATGATTGGTCTTTCTTTGATCCGATGATTAAACACGTGACAATATACTTTGAAATTTCGAATCTTTTTCAGTGTTTTCTTTTTTTTTTCTTATCATCTACATCCTCTACATAAGCATGAGAACCAGGCTACATACATAGCATTAGCGTTCCTTGAAATTTGGAACTGATTCACTATATATATTCAAAACTGGCTACTTTACACCATGTTCAGAGGTAACTGTGTCTAGACTATGAAATCACAGAAAGTACAGCAGACGCTCGAACATCATGTGGGCTACAAGATTAATTATGGTACCTCTATGCGACAATGTCAATAGAGTATGAGATTCGTTCGCTGGCTATTTTAGAACCTGGGCCCGTTCACGATAAGCGGACGGCCGGTTACCACCGGAAAGTTACGTATCATGAACTAGATGTACATGGGATTCCATTACCGGGCTTGGCCTCCTTACAATAGTAATCCTCCACACACAACCTAAATAAATATTAGATATAAAATCTCACCGATTCTTAAGGATTTAACTCTTTATCCATCTTCCATCACCAGATCTCGCTCCCTAAAACATAAAAATGGTCACTTCAGAGTCAAACCCTTCTACACAGCTACGGCACAAGAAGCTACCGTGGATACGAACACCTTTATTGGAGAGCAACGCTCTTTCCAAGGTAGCAGGATGGTATGTACCGAATATATTAGTCGATTTGTCAAGCTAACTTTCTGGGAAGCAGAGTGTTTATGAAGATGGATATGTTCCAACCGTCCGGATCATTTAAATCCCGGTAATATCACTACCCAGGTCTATTCTGGAATTTGTGGCTAGTTGAGAGTTGCTAATTTTCTAAAGTGGGGTGGGAAACCTATGCCTTAAAGCTGTTCAGTCAAGGCCAGGACCAATAAGATTCTATAGCTCAAGTGGCGGGAATGCAGGTATGTGCAGTTTCTCTGTTACCATAAGCCTGTTCAATCATTGATATGATCCGGACCATTAGGACTCGCTGCTGTGACAGCTGCTAGAATGTTGGGTCATGAAGCGACTGTAGTGGTTCCCGAAACGACCACAGAGCTCATGAAAGCCAAAATTCGCGTCGCGGGTGGCGAAGTCATCTCTCATGGCGCCAGTTGGAAGGAGGCGGACGATTACATTCAAGGTCTCCTAGAAATGGACAATCAAGGTGTCTATTGCGCTCCTTTTGACCATCCAGATATTTGGGAGGGCAACGCCACCTTAATTGATGAGATTATTGATGACCTTGGGGGATCTCCGGACGCAATAATTGCATCTGTGGGTGGTGGCGGGTTGTTCTGTGGCATCCAGTTAGGACTTATGGGTCATGGATCACCGGATGTACCAATTCTAGCTGTTGAGACCGAAGGCGCAGCCTCTCTTAATGCAGCTCTACAGGCTGGTTATCATGTAACCCTACCCGCAGTGACCTCCATAGCAACTTCTTTAGGTGCTCGAAGGGTTGCTGCAAAGACATATGAACTCGGACAGAGGCCCAATGTGAAATCGGTGGTGTTGAGTGATGCCCAAGCCGCGATGGGCTGCTGCAGGTTGATGGATGACGAGAGGGTAGCAGTGGAAGCTGCATGTGGGGTTTCCGCGGCTGCTATCTATTACGGTCTTCTTGGGAAAGTCGTCCCCGATCTTCAACCAGATAGCAAGGTTGTTCTCGTTGTCTGCGGCGGTGAGTAGCAGCTCCCCCACCAAATTTCCTTCAACCATAATTTCCCTATAGGACTAACTATAATCCAGGTAGTAATATTTCCGTAGACATGCTTGCCGCATATCGTGAAATGTATGGATCGAAGGTAATTGTAGGGGAAGTCAATGATAGAGACGTCTCTAGCTCTCATACTTCTTAGATTCCTGTTGTCAGGTGGTTGGATTGTTTTTCTGGTTTCTGCTTGATTTCAAATTTTACACATTTTTTTTTTGTTCTGAACAGTAATAATAATAGTAGTGAGTAAATTAGAGGAAGCATTAAACGTCAAAGTACTCAACATCATAATCTTCTGAGGTTTCGCCGCTCACCTATCAAAGTAGAGGCCTGGCGGGGAAAGAAAAGGAAATTGAATTTGTCCGTTTTTCTTTAAGACCAGTATACGAATAGTGATCAACCTCGTTTATATCCCCCTTATGAGCCCAGCTCGGTAATTCCAATAATTGGCTCTGATGGGGTCATACTTCTTCGCCAAAAGATCCAGGGCCATCACCGCCTGTTCCTTTTGCGCCTTCTCCACATAGATATCAGCCAGAATATCCAAAGCATGTGATGATTTTATTTTGTCGGGGTTATCCAACGGAGAATAGTGAAGGCACGTCTTCTCAATTGTTGAGAGTGGAAGATTTGCTTTTTTTAAGGCCCTAAAGACATTTTAGATTATAATATAAACTTCTCACGGGGCGTTTGGTCCACTAACCCGCGCAAATAATTCCAGGGACTCGGATTTTGCGGGGCAATGAAAATAGCATCTTCGCAAATGCTATTCCATAAATTAATATCAGCAAGAATGTAGATATAGCTGAACAGTGGAAGGTGTCACCTTATTTCACGGTCAACAATCTCTTTGGGTACGTCTTGATCTCTACCGAAAACCACAAAGAATCGGTGGTTCCATGCTGAATTGTTTCTGATATCCTTCTTCAGTAAGAAATCAATGTATTCGATTTCACTAGGACTCTCCCATAACTCGAATCGTCGTACAAGCCATTGTCTACCCGCACGTTTGTCAGCCGGAGATTTCCCAGCTCCATTTCTCGGAATGGATGATAATATTAGCACAACCTATAAGACCAAACGTGGTAGTTTTTTGAGTCCTTCTCAAACATAGATGCCGTAAACTCCGCCTCGCCGGTCACGTCGCCAATCTTTTCCATGATCAACTGACGGTGGTGCCAAATCTGATAGTTCTTTTGGTGCTTTAAAGCCATCTCATTGAGGAATATTTGTTCCTTGCGCAAGTCCCCCCCCAAGGCAAACAGGGTTTTTGCTCTATAAAGCCTTTGGAATAAAGGCAAAAATTAGTGGCAGTTCCCAAGGCTATACATCATAGGGTCAGAAGATCGTTACCACACTGTGTAGTGCGCGGGGTTCATTTCGATAACGTCTTCCGTAACCTTGAGCACCCTTTCGCTGACTTCGTCTTTGGCCATCACAGCGCGAAGATAAGCCATGGCCTCAGCATATTCCTCAGTATATGCTATTTGGGCGAGAGGATGAACGCCGTCATCCTGTGGGAGGGGTACAACATCCTCCCACTCAGGATCCCCGGAATAGAGCGACATCTTGCAAATAGTGGACTAGAAGTTTGGTTACAGGTTGATATACAAGCAACGATAAAAATGTGTCGCACAGAGATTTTAGTATATCGAGTGCAGTGGGGTTAAAATGAGGTGTAGCAACAAAGAAAGGTCGTATGGTGTGGAGATAGCTCGGGCGCACTGACCAAGTCCTCTAGTAAATACATATGTATGTACAGCCACTCTGCAAAAGTGTTCGTGATTTGGTTTAATGTCAGTGCGCAGTGTGGCGCACCCGTAATGTTAATGTTACATACGGAAATACTCGTACAAAAGACGGGGTTGGTTTGCTAAACAAGCCAGTGGGCCATCATTACCCATGGATCCTAGAGCTTCTTTCGAGTCGGCAGCCTATACAGTTTGTATCTATTTAGAAAGCCTTCATAGTCAAGATTCAAAATAACAAAAATATAAAGAAGGTAGGCCATTGATCACATTCTTCATTGATTCCGGGTACATACCATTGATCATTTGGAAACTCCCGAGGGATTTTTTTTATGGTCCGCCACGATTACATAGTGAAATGTCTCACTCCGAAATCTGAATCACGAACACTTTTGCAACGAGCCGGGCTTCGGCCCATTTACACCTCCCTCTAATTAGTAGTTACCATGTAGGCTAGGGTTCCTCACTCTCGACCAACCAGCTATCGGGCTCGTACACGCAAATTGAGACGCCAAGGGTAAATTACTACAAACACAACCATCGGACAGGATCCGCCGTCTCTAGGTGAGCGACTATACATAGCAGTTTGAAGTTACCATACCTATATACTAGGTGTATAAGTTTTTTTTTTCGATCCTAGTAGTTAACATGTCCATAAATATTTGATAATAAAGCAATAATAGTGTCTATAAATGAACCGCATTATATGACAGTTCTGCTATTAGTTGACTCTGTATTAGATAGATTTAAGCTATTAGATGGTCCAAATAGATGGTCTAGACTTTAAATATCAACTTTGAGCTGTCAGATGAGGTCTTATTTGCATGAGAGTTGAATGAGTCCAGTTAAACTAAAAACCGGTGTTAAATCAAGGTCTACCAAAACTCGAAAAAACTTCAAATCGCTATATTGCTACTAGGAGCAAAAAAGAACTCAGATTTCATACTAGGTAACCTTTTTTCTTTAGTTTACACCTATCTAAGCATCTAGCAAAGTCTCTTACTTGAGCAATATTTATATATCCGACTTCCGGGTAACAACCGACATCCCCGTTCATTACGTTACGGTCCTTTTGGGGGCAACGACGAAACTAGTTGAACGACGAACAGGGATCTTTGTCAGTCGAGACAGTGGCGCTGAGTCTTGTTTTCGTCGTTGTCCAGGTTTGTCGTTGCCCCAAGGTTGACTGTACACGCTTGCCAGCAAAAGAACCAGAAAACGTAGTTGCTCAGGGCAAGGATTATTTATATGAAGTGACGACAATCCCTCATACAAATTATCCTTGTCTCCACCGCTCGCATTTTCTGGTTCTTTTGCTGGTAAGCGTGTACTGCCACCTGACGAACAGGGAACTTTGGGCCAACAGAAATTAAAAGGACCGGAGATCTCGAAGCTTGGCTGTTTTCTTGCCATACTTGGAATCCCTATTCGTCAAGTGGCAGTATTTGTCAAGAGATGGTGAACGACTATACCCGGAATCCTCCATCTTATCTCCACTTAATACAGGTTTTACAACAGGTCCATGTGAAAAGATTGCGTACATGTATGTTCAAATGGATTACCTCATATTCCATACTCGTGAGAAAAGAGAAAAGAGTTAAAGAAATGGATATCAGCAATCAAATGAAGAGATAGAGATATATGAAGATTACTGTCCCAGAGTTAACAGTTTGTACTTCAATCATTAATGTAAGGTAAACTCAGACTCCTCTGGAATCCACTCTCTCCAAAATCTCCAGCCTTGATCCCCCCTTCCAACGGCCCCAACGCCTACTAGGTCCTCCACTCCCTCCACCCCATCTGCAGCTAAGAACATGTC
Source organism: Morchella sp. 2018-W38C (assembly GCA_024713705.1). Taxonomy (NCBI): domain Eukaryota; kingdom Fungi; phylum Ascomycota; class Pezizomycetes; order Pezizales; family Morchellaceae; genus Morchella; species Morchella sp. 2018-W38C. Next base: position 685,172 of record JAMJEX010000021.1, on the reverse strand, counting down.
CTGTGTGATCTCAACCTCTCTGTCTGTCTTGGTTATGGCAGGCCACAAGACACCAACACCAGCGCCCCCTAGTGTAGTTTTATATTTTTCGAAGCCTTCATTACTTATTTTCGTATCTAGATCATCTAGAACGCTCTGTTTGACATTTTGTTTCATCAGGGTAATAGAACAACCCCCCCCCCCAGCACCAGTTAATTTAGTCCACCCGATGCCTGTGTAATCAATTAACTCTCTTATCCGCTCCAGTTTTGGGTGCGAAACTCCCAACGATACGAGAAGACCATGGTTTATGCGGATCAGTTCACCCAGTTGAAGAAGGTCCGGACTTCCGGGTTGAGCGGAGAACTCGGGATTAGAGATAATTCTATGTGCATCAAGTGTAATTCGGTCAATTGTATCGAAGAGTGAGTTTGTGATCTCTGGGTGAGCGGAAAGAAGGCTGTGGACGTTGGCAACTTGTTCAGAAGTCTGCCGAGGCTGCTTTGTATTGACTAACAGAAATGGAAGTTCAGGGAAGCTAGGCACCATAGTTAGCATACGTTAGAAAACCCCAGATACATAAAATATTACTGACTTGCTTATATGTGTTACCTGTGGAGGTAGACTGTAATCCATTCGTTTGAAGAGCACCGCCTTTCCCCCAGTGGCTACTGTGTTGTCAACCCCACTGGGGTTTCCATGAATACACATCTCCCCTACAAACGCCCAATTGTTGATTCTCTTGAGTTGCAATTGTGTTTCATTTGACGTCATTCCGTTGAAGGGTGTTGTCAATGTTCCCATCTGAAGCTGCAGGGCTGTACTCAGACAAACAGATATACTCGCACTACTTCCAAGCCCTGCTCCGATGGGAATTGTAGATCTTAAGGTATATATTGATGCCGGGGCATGCTTAGAACCAAGCATTAGGTATAAATATAAAAAGGCCGCGGCAGATGCTTGAAGCACCTTGCCAGGAATATCGGCGATCAACGGTTTTATTTCGTTCATCAGCTGGTTATCCAGTCGTTCAACAGTATCGAAGTAGTATTTCTTTTTTCCGGGCGCAGAAAACATATCCCATGGCAACAACTCAATGTCCCAAGAATGATCAAGGCCAATGTCCGGGAAACGCAGAGTCAATTTATGAGCAGTCTTTGGTAGGGGTGTGACCAGCAGATAACATCGAAGAGAGAGGGCAGCAGCAATTGCTGTCTGTAATATCATTGTCAGACCGAGCCCATGCTTAGTAAATGAGTGATGTAAAAAGATGGATGGATTTGAACGAACCTTGCCGTGGACTACAGCATGTTCACCATATACAATGACCTTTCCAGGCGCCGAAACCATGAAAGATGGAAGTTGAGAGACGGTCGACGAGCGGTGAATCCTTGATCTCGGATTCATGGGAGCGCCTTCGCATAATGGGTTGGTGCTGTCGTTCTCAGGGGCATTCTAACATGAACTGTTAACTCCGACCAAATGCATTGAGTTTTAGTCTCCTGAAATAGCACTCACATCTCCCCCACCAAGCTGGCCAGAACCCATCACCATTACACCGCCGTTTAGTTTTGATGAACCCATTGTTGCTGGAAACTATTAAATCAAAAATGGTGAGCTTTGGGGTCTAAAGGGGTTGAATAGAGAGTATGTATGAGAAATTTTGGAGTTCAAAGATGTCGGAAATAACTATAAGGACAGGCAGGATGGGACTCGGATGAGCAGACCTCAGAAGGGAAACCCGACATTACGGTAGTCAGACTGAGCCAGAAACGGGCCGGAGCCGGAGTTAGAACGATTTGATTGGTTGACGGCCTAGTAAAAAGGTCAGTTGGAAAGCTGGGATCGAGCCAGAACAATTGTACAACTTTTATTGGTCAAAAAGCTCTGGCTCTGGCTCTATCCCAGTCTGACTACCGTTATTGAGGGTGGTGCCGAGCTAGCTAGAAGAGCCGCAATAGGGTCAAAGGAGCCACAATACACATCTATCCTAGTTGTGAAGTTATTCTTGAAATCAGCTGTTTTAGTATATAAAAAGCGCCAAGAGCGGAACAGTATTACTCGTATTTTTCTAACGTTTCCGAACTGGACTGGGTCTGCATACCACCAAAATCTAGTTGCCAAGCACGATTTATGCCCATATGCAGACCCAGTCCAGTTCGGAAACGTTAGAAAAATACGAGTACAGTCGCCTTGAGAATTGCCGCCGAGCCTGCAGCCCAGAAATATTTGTATGAATCTCGCTAATAGAGAGTTTTAGCCACGCTTAAATTTAGTAATCGAGGCAACTTTCGAGGGGAAATGACCAGGGTGCCCAGCTAGTGTCAAATGAGGACCAATGACCAATATTTGCACTGTGTAAATCTGAGAAATTTGATGTATCACACTGCAAGCAGCGAGGGTTAGGTATTATCATGCAAACACCCCGGTCATTTTCCCTCGAAAGTTGCCTCGATTGTTGAATTTGAGCGTGGCTAAAACTCTCTAATTAGGGATCTCGCTGAGCAGGGAAACGGGGTACATAAACATGCCACATGTCGCGAGTACTTAGGAAAGATCGCTTTGGCAGCTTGGCTAGCGCAATACCCAGAACCCTGGAAGCCTGGAACTTCGTCCCCCCCGCCACGTGCACGTGATATATATCACACAAAAAACCTCCAATGTAATAGTCAAACGCTGTGAAATTACGAGCGGGCACTACAGGCAAAGAGCGGTCATAGGTGCTGTGGGTGCGTGCGGGTGACGGTTTGTGACCGCATCCGCTAGGCCCTACCACAACATTCCTGTTGTCGATTGCAATGACTGTGTAACCTAAAGGGTAGGTATCGTAGAGATGGAATTTAGAGAGGTATTTGTCCCTCCGAATGCTGGAAATTTTGTAGGGATAGAATTTCGAGAAGATAGAACATTGATAGGTTTCTCTATACGTACATGTAAAGTACTTCCTCTAAATCATTATATTCTCTTACGCTCTAATATTGAATTGTGGCCCCCATAGCTTATCAATCACTCAGCTGACGGCGGCCTGCATGTGCTCAATTATCATAAGCTTAACCTAGTCTCGTGCCCAGCCTGTGTTTACTTCGATTGAGTCTGCACGAAGTGCGACAACAAAACAGTCTGGGGGCGAGACTAAGCTTAACCCAGGCTCGTCCCCAACCGCTTGCTGCTAAAAGTAGGGGATGGGTACGAGACTACATTTAACTCCTATAGCTAGTAGGAAGTACATGTAAGTGTTTAGATTGTAGCATGCTCACATTTTTAATGTTACTCATAGCTAAGTGTTCAAACACTGGAAGACACCCCGTGGGATCCAAATTTGAGACTTTAGTGGAAGACATCCCGTGGATGTCTTCCACTTCTATTACAATTAGACAGATCTTCGAATATATTCCTGTAAATATTCCAGCCGCGGCCGTATCTCGATCGATCGAACTCATGATCAGCTGGTACTCAAATATTAAATACTCACTCCTGACCCCCATAGCCCAGCTGGGTTTAGAAAAAAGAACAGCACCTTGGCCCCTGGCCGCCTTTTTCTTCCTTCACTAATTCCAATTACACTGAAACTCGACGTTGCAACCAACTACAGTACTACGCGGGTAAGGGTACAGTCGTCTTGGGGGCAACGACGAAACTGGTTGAACGACGAACATAGGGTCTTTATCAGTCAAGCCAGTGGCGCTCAGGCTGATATGCAACCACTTGTTTGGCTGAAATCTGTGTTTTCGTCGTTGTCCCAGGTTCGTCGTTGCCCCAAAGTTGACTGTAAGTCTGTAGACAGGTGGTGGTGACCCACAAGCAAATAGTAAAAACCTTGAGACGATGCACCGCCACCTGTCTACAGACACCCTGGCACGAGTAGTACTACGGGTGTTGGGGTAAGCCTTTTAACTGTGAGAACTGTTGCAACTACGGCCACTGTCAACAGACTTACCCCGAAACCCACCCGTAGTACATCTACTCTATGTACATGTATGTACATACATGTAGTAGGACCGGGTATGTATATACATGTATGTACATACCTAATCTGCTTATGTACTTGTAGGTACTACATAATTGCGTTAATTTGCCTGGCGACTAACCAATTGCCAACCGAGTGATTGTTTATGTTTGGCGAGTGATTTTGGGTGCAATAATTGAAAAACTCAATTACAATTACTATATTCCGTCTACAGTGATTCCCGGGGCAATGGCGGGCCTGGTTGGATGGCGAGTGGGCTAGTACAAGCCAACAAAACCCAACAAAAGCGCGCCAGCCTCTCTGCCTTTGGCTGAATATCAACCCATAAAGTCGCCATTCACCATCGAGCCGGTTTTGTCATTGTCCCAGGGGTGACTGTAATGTACTCACTCTACCAAAATTAAATTGCCGCTTTCTTAATATTTTACCACCAAATCGTACTTAATTGGGGTTGATCGGCGGCATTTTAATTCTGGCATCACGAGTATCCCTTGGGATGAAACTGTCAAATTCGCAGCCTGCCTTTTTCAGCTAATACTAGCCCAAGCAGGTATCTAATGCTTATTTTTGATTGGCTCTATGGTTATTCTCAACCATTAAGAGCAACGGATATACCAACTCAGTGCGTGCACGGTCCAGGCTGCGAATTTCATCCGTCCAAGGGATACATGTAACATATTTCACTGGGAAAGCGATTATCACCGGGAAAACAACCGAACCTCACAAAAAGAGGTTGTGGGCATCAAATACGATATATGGGAGGCACATATAAGAGGGTTCAGTGTGTCTTTTCTGAATCCTGGAGTTATATAATGAATGTAAACCAAAATTGGTAAAGTCGATAAAGCTAACCCCCTAACCCAGTCAACAACCTCTCTGAATCAATACTGTCACTAGATAGAGGTAAATCATGTCAAAATAGTTGGGAGACATCTAAATAACACTTCTGGCTACTTTCTTTTTTATGTCATGTCAATTCTGTTTCTAGGTACACAATGGTCGCATAAAGTTAATACTATGGCGAAACACTTCTGGCTACTTAGTTCTGTAATTGTATATAAATTCAACTTTCTTCGGCAACTTTGGATCATCCCGTTGTCACCCTTGATTGCTTTCCCGGTGACGATCGCTTTCCCGGTGAAATACGTTATATGTATAACTATATAACTATATGTATGTACATACAGTCACTCACGGGGTGAAGACGGGCACTGGGTGTTGACGGACAGGGGGCCGGGGGATCTTAATAAATAAGAATCCTTAAAAGTGTTTATCACCATACTTAGAATCCCTGTCCGTCAACACCCAGTGTCCGTCTTCACCCTGTGAACGACTGTACGCATTATACATCAATGTTGTGAGACATGCAACCGAACTACATGTACTCTACTTACATGTACATATGTAAGTACTCTACATGTAGCTATAATGAAAACCTTGATGACGCGCGAGAGGCAAACATTCCCCGCAATCGTGCTTAACTACATGTACCGGGCGTTGAGGGTAAATACGAAGAATCTGATAAGGAAGTCTTGCTGTGAAATGGGTGTGTTTATCTAATCAGATTCTCGGTATCTATGGTTGACCCCCGGTACTGAGGGCACTCTAATTAATAACATTTTTCCAGGACATACCTAATGCCTGGAATGCATGTAGTATTAAAATTTAACAGCAATTGACGTCAGTTCATGTAGAGTACATGTGAGTACTCTGGTGTATCCGAGTACGTACATACATGTACCGTGAATGTACATACATGTTCTCGTAGGCATGCCTGTGACGAAGCGATCGCCATCGAATGCTAATTTTGGACAAAGTTACATGTGCATATACCACCCTTTAACCCCACTACATAAAATACACACTCTTTTTAAACAATCATATAAAATAATAACACTATCAAGCCCTCTCGCGCATTACCGGGACTGAGTGGGTGGGACTACCAGCCACCTCCAAGGTGTCCCCAACCTCCTTTAATATTCCTGATCGCCTGAGTTGACCAACTACATAGTACTTGCAGCATTTACTCTACCACTTTTATCAAACACCATACATGATCGGTGTAAACAACGAACCATTATGGTAGCGACCTATCTGATATGCCCGGTTTTCTAGTCGTAGGTCTTTGTGTGTATGTAAAGACATAGGTATTTTTCAATCTCACAAAGCGGGGCCAAAGCGACCAACATGATTTTGAGTGGGTTATGGGTGATCAAGATTACGACCGAATTTGCAATATCGGTGGCATTCTTATGAGGGAGCTGCACCGTTTACTGGGAGGTGCATTAAGCACGGATGTCCCGATCCCTGCTATTTTCCACTACCTGAAACCCCAACCCTGCAATGACTTGCTTATCCGTCTTGCTGAGTGGAGCTTTCCTGTTCTGATAGGCAGTGATGGGCTTGTAGGTACTGGGACAAACTCCGCACACGAATTGTTTAGATTCATGGGAGACCTACAGGGGCTGGTTCACCCCTCATTTATCTAATCTAACTGCCTGGTCCTTGCTCTAGCCATGCTTTTTATCACTTGTACTACTAGGTGAGTGTTTACATCCGCAGGCACTCTATACAGGTTTGGGAGCAGTTATGGTGTTCCCTACCTGGGTTGAGGTACGTATTGTTTATGTGGCTAATAGTTGTGGTATACGTGCTTGTGTCTGATATCTCCCTCATCTCTTGCTTTGAATCCTTTCAATCCTGTCAGCTCCTCTTTCCGTCATTATTTCGTCTTGCTCTCTTTCCCAACACCCTCCCATACCTCTCTCCAGGCTTCCAGCCCTACCTGGTTTGTTATTACCTCTACATTCAAACATTCTGGAATCACTCCTGCTTTATGCCTCAATAATTTACGAACGCACTCCCGGCGAGCGCGTTTTTCATACATTCCCACTATCTTCAGTTGAAAGCACACTGCCACCAAGCACCTGTTACCCCATATAGCAGTAGCTTCCCGCCAAAATGGGTGCCGCGCAGTCTATCCCATCCGAGATCGAAGGAGTCCACTTTTCTAACACCCATCCACCCCGGAATAAACTCACCAAGCCTCGGACTAACTCGAACACTACGAGCCGTGAAGCTTCCTGTCTACCTCCCTCGCTCTCTCGACTAAGTCTCTCTGGTGGACCAAGGCCCTTGACTGTGCAATATCAAACCACCGAAGAGTCACACGCAGGCATTATCGCAGTCGAATATTCGAAAACATTACCCTCTAATGATGTTCGGAAATCTGGGATGTGGTCATTTGTGGGGGATCATGAATTTGAGGCTTATTCCGAATCTGCTGTGGATTCAGCCCTTCCTGGGGTGGTCAGCATCATGCCCGTAAGCACTGGAATGCGCAGAAAAGGAAGTATGGTCACACGCAGCTCAACCAACAGCAGCGCAGCATGTGCACCACCTCCTAACCGTAATTCTGAAATACCTTCGATGGGCACTGTCCGGCGTAGATCCCAACTTCTTGCAGCACCACCTGCGACAGCGACTAGGAAACCAGTACAACCATACTTACAGGACCAATTTCTTCCTGATACACCCTCTCCAGATTCTTACACATTTTTACCTCCCTCAATGGGATATGATTCTGACCGATGTACGACACCTTCTGGATATAGCGTTCTTGGGGCTTTCAAAAGGGGATCTTTGAGAATTGCAAACGGTGCAGCATCTCCGGCACCATCGTCTTCAAGGGCTTCTCCGGGAGTGTCTATGGAGACTGAATATTTTGGTTCGAATATTGCACTTCCCGATGACTTGATTAGTAGGCCGCTATCACGAGATAAACCGCTTTTCGTAGTTACAAACTCAACACTTCCAACCCGTGAAGTGCGCCTTGTTCCGCCATCACCTACAAACGAGAGAGACCGCGATGAATATGAAATACCGAGCAGTCCATTCAGTTTCACCCGGAGCCCCAGTGTTTATAGCGAAGATATCGACGATTCACCATTCGAATTTGAACCCCCCGCCAGTGATACGCCAGATAGCTTGCGACAGTCTCTTTTTAGGCCGACACCGAGCTATGAGAGTCTTTCTAGTACCGCGTCCAGCGCTATATCCGCCGGATATGAGTACCACAAGATCCTTTCAGAGCAATGTTTAAACCAGCGTTTTGATAAGCCAGTACGTGTTGATGTCAAAATGTCAAAGATGTTTGCATCGGCGCCTTTTATTGGGAATGATGTGCATGATCATACCTTCTCTGAGGGAGATCAAAAGGAGAACGATAAACACACTCGACGTTCCAGTATCAATGAGATTGGTGGTGAGAGTATGGACTCGGGCTATAGCTCCTCTGGATCCGTAAATAGTTGGAAAACAGCATGGAGCCATCAGCATGCCAAATCAAAATCTACCGCTCGTAAATCGGAAGTCTTGATGACAACAAAGGACAATCCAGGTTTTTCTGAAGAAGTTCTGATGAAGCCCGAGCAGCCAGTATCAAGAAGGAGAAGTGTTGTTGCGGCCATTCGGAGGAGGTATTCTCAAGGTGACCTCAAGGCCTTTGCCCGAAATAATAACATCATAAAGCAACCACCTGTGCCACCAATTCCGGTTGTAGAGCGCAGTAAATCCCTGTGGAAACCACGACCGGAGCTAAAACATCGGAGAAGCATGATCACATTTATCAAAAGCTCAGTTCCACAATTTGAAGTACCTAAAACCTCGCCTGATATCCAGCCCGTACCCCCGCTACCTCAGCATGCCAAGATGGAGCGGAAGGGGGCTTTCAATCTTCTTACTGTCGAAGATTACCTACCACTAGTAGAGCAAATTCCATTTACATCGAATAATGACCGTAACACAGGAGCGGCCGGCCTTGCTTTTACTAGTCCAGCTAGTAATATGCACGACTCGATTATGCGTATCAGCATTGGGCCAGAGTTGTGTCGTGGTAGCAGGATTACAGGACAGGAATATTATCAGCGGTTCTCAAGGCAACAGTCTACAGGAGTAAGGGCAATGGTCAGTTGAATAAATAGCAGCGATAAGATTATATCCTCGTGCTTGCGCTAAAGAACACCCATGTCTTACAACATATTTCCTTTGTTTCAAGTTATTTATTTCTGCTTGGGTATTTATGGGATGGAGCGATGGGTGATTTAAGGAGTTGTCTTTTTCTTTCTTTCTTTCTTCCTTTCTTTCCTTCTTCTTCTTTCCTTCATTGTGTTTAACCTTTTTTCAGACATCATGCCTATATTTTTCTTATGTACATTTCTGGGAGTTTACGTGCCGGCTTTATGGGTTATACTTCTCTTCTAGACTATAGTGCCACGATATCATGAGAAGGTACAGAACTCTCATGGCTTGAGGTAGATTTCATTAGAAAAATACAATGACGTGGGTTATTGGCCAACAAGGTCATTCTTGGCGCATATGTAAACAGACGAAAATATTTTCAGCCGCCCTCAACTCACCACCAACCATCAGACTTCACAATAAAAGTCTCACCCAATGGCGCAAACACTCGAGGCAATCAGATACAAACGAGGGGACCTTCAGATCCTCGATCAGCTTAAACTTCCCCACGAGTCGATATATGTGGTTATCAAAGATTCCAAAGATGGCTTCCAAGCCATCAAAGACATGGTTGTTCGAGGTGCCCCAGCTATTGCTATAGTAGCTGCGCTTTCTTTGGCAGTGGAATTGCAACGCAAGAAATCTCACGATGAGATCACACCCACGAAGGCGCGTGAATTTGTGCATTCTAAGTTGGACTATCTCCTGAAATCTCGACCAACAGCGGTCAACCTTGCCGATGCCGCTAGGAAGTTGAAGGAGGTTGTCGCAGGCAAACTAGTTACTGGGGAGGAGGTTTTTGAAAGATATGTCCAAGCTGCAGAGCAGATGTTGGTCGACGATGTCCAAGATAACAAGAATATTGGAGACTTCGGAGCCCGATGGATTTTGGAGAATGCCACCAGAGCAGATGAGAAAATAAAAGTTTTAACGCATTGCAATACTGGGTTTGTATATTCCATATTCGTCTAGGTAAATATTTAACTAACTTTGCATCACCATAGATCACTCGCTACTGCGGGCTACGGGACCGCGTTGGGAATAATCCGCTCCTTGTACGCAGGCTCGAATCTAGAGCACGCATACTGCACTGAGACTCGTCCATATAACCAAGGCTCACGCTTAACGGCCTACGAACTTGTTTACGAAAATATCCCCGCCACATTGATCACCGACTCAATGGCGGCCTCATTAATGTGCCTCAAAGGCATAGCTGCTGTTATTGTTGGTGCAGATCGTGTGGCTCGAAACGGTGATACCGCAAATAAAATCGGGACGTATCAACTTGCAATTGTCGCAAGGTACCATGGGGTCAAGTTTGTTGTTGCAGCACCCACAACAAGCATTGATATGGACACCGCATCTGGTGATAATATCAAGATTGAACACAGGCCTGGAGTAGAACTGCTGTTGAATCGGGGACCAGTGGTGGTGGATACTTCTAAGGGTGAAGTTGTGCTAGATCTATGTTGCTTCCACACGGTCAGCACTGCGGCACGTGGAATTGATGTTTATAACCCAAGCTTCGATGTGACCCCAAATGACTTGATTGATGCAATCGTAACAGAGAAGGGCGTCGCAGTGAAGGGTCAGGATGGAAACTTTAATCTCTCTAGATTCTTCAATTGTTAAAACGAATAGAATGGGGTCTGCAAGTTAGACTGCATGTAGCCTATAATGGGTCAGACCCTGACAAATGACAGTAACATGGTAGCTTTTATTTTCTGCCCTAAGCTTCTTTGGCACCAATGCCGAGCACTCTAAGAATTTACTGTGGCCTATTATTGACCGATGTCTCGCATCCAAAGGAATATCTGATATTTGCATTTTATCGCGGTGCTATATGTTCCTATGGCCATCCGCGTAACTAATCTCACGAATCCTTGAAATTTTGGGTGATATCCTTGCTAGCTGTGGACAGGGAGGGTTGGGTATCGTCTTTGTTGATCAACCCTTTCTGCACAGCTGGTTTGTCGTGCTCAGCCAGAAAATCATCAAGTTTCTGTTCCAGGGAGTTTAATTGAGCCTCCAGAATAGCTGCGCTCTTTTCAGCTCTGATAAACTAGTTAGTTTATGTTACATCTTACCGAGTCGATTAGAATGGAATTTACTCGGATAAGTCCTTGTAAGCCTGTAAAACACGGGTCAGCGCCTTATCTAACATAAAGGTATTTTTCGGACAGCTTCTTTACCTTTGCAAAATCTGCTTCATCATCTTTCGATGGCATCGCGCGTGAGTGTGATAGAGCTTTTCTGATAGAATTGTTATCGGTGCTGGACAGTTTGACGTTTGTATGTAAGTAATCTGCAACAACGAGTTAGTTGTCGTTGGTATAGGTAACAGGTCTAAGCCCTAACCTGAACTCATTTGTAAACAAAACCAATTGTGCTTAAATGCTTAAATACATGTGACAGGCGAGCGAAGCCGCAACTTGAAATCTCGTATGTAGACGACTTCCCTAGCCACCCGAACACCCCCCTCACCCGAACAGTTAAGTATGATTGGTACACACACCGTTTGCAGCGAAGATCCTTTCTTTTTGACGTTGACTCTTCGGGTGGGCGTTCGGGTGGCTAGGGAAGTCGTCTATGTTGGCGGGAATTAAAATACGCTGACAATATTGTCACTCAAGTTTAATCAATCACCAGTCACGTGCACTTTGACCAGGTTTTTCTTATATAAGCCGTATTTTATACAGTTGCCCGCCGCTATAACGAACGTGCATATTGAGCACCTTTCCGCTCGGTATAGCAGACAGATTGTTCGATGGCTGGGGAAAAAAAGTCAGCCAAGTTCGATACAGCAAATATTCGGTATGGGTACAACGGCGGGCGACTGTACACACTGCCGCTTTCCGTGGAAACCAAATTAACCAGAGCAGATACAGTATGTAGGCGATTGAATATATATACAGTAGGCCACACCAAATGAATGAACCCTGCAGCACCTCACAACTCGTTCGCCAATAGGAGATGGCGAGTTCAGGGCCCTCTTTCTCTCCATGCTCCTTTCTTTGTCCTCATTTAAAACTAAATAAGAAAAAGGAAACAATCTACCCACAAATCGATACGATGATCGATGACTTGAGGCTGTTAGATACATGAAATTAAGCCCATCGTATGATGCTGATGCATGAACCGTTTCCCCAAACGGTACAGAGAACGGCCCTTGCAGTAAAAAAAAGTTACCTAACCTCACCTACATACATATACATGCCGCTTCCAGAACCGAATACTCCGCATAGAAAAAAATGGTACCCGGTACCCGAAAAGCGCTGGACTGTCAGTCAAACGTCAAGGCATGTATCGAGTGGTATTTGGAATGTTGCATCTCGCAGCACATCGCTGACAACAGTCCTTCAGAGAACCGAAAAACCCCATCACCTTTGTAGAGGAGGAGTCTCCCTTGAATCACTAGATATAACCTTTTTTCTTTCCTTCCTGATCTTCCGTTTCGCGAAGTCGTTCAGGCACTTCTTTCAAGCCTCCTTGAACGTTTGGCGCGTTTCAGACCGCGAAAAGTTACCGATCTCGCTTGAGCGCGCGATCGCAGTTCCCTTGGCTCCCAAGAGAGCCCCTGCTAGTTCTGACAAGATGATTGGTGGGCCGACGTCGTTGTCCCCGCTGTCCAGTATTTTCAGTATGGGCCATGTCTGCTCACAGTTCACCGGCTCCACAATCAAGACATCCCTGTCGTCTCAAGAGTCAAGACTGCCCGTCGTTCCAATTCTGTGGACCTGGCATCAATGTGCGTCATAGGTCGGGTGCTCTTATGTGAAGACGGGTAAGCAATGTCCAGCCTCCTTTTTTGTTTTTCCCCCTCCCAGCTCCTGGGACCTGTCTGTTTAGCACTCGCACCCGTTCACTTACCCATGCACTCTCACTCATCAATATCTTCTCTAATTCCCCACCATTGACGTAAATGGCAATACAGAATTGATGGGAAAGATGGGGGAGCTTATTTCCCTTTTCCTTATGCCTTTGTGTTTTCTCTCTCAATGTTCGATTGACACATCTGCATATTTTAATCGAGAATCGAATAGTTGAACGGGTCCGGGCGCCCGGCAGCCCTTTTTGTAGGGTGTCTGCCCGTGATGAGTCGTGGTTTTTGCCTGGTACAAACAAGCGCTCTTCTTTCGGGAGGTCCCTTGAAGTAACAACTAAGCCATGCACAGCTCCGCCGACGTCATTGTGCATGTGTCCGACAAAAACAGGGCAACATCGCAGTTGTCAACGGCCCCCTTTGAGAGGTCCACCGCGTCTCCGATGACCACCGTCGTGCCCAGGATACCAGTGCCACTGTATCTTATTCTGCCCCCCCCCCCCCCTCTTCCCTGGTCCCCTCTTCTCTCTCCTTCTCTCTCCTCTCCTCTCCTAAGCCGTGAGCCGGAGAGAGTAGCAGCAGCAGCAGCAGCAGCAGCACCCAACTGGTGGTATCAAGTACATGTGTATGTACGAGATATGCTACTTAGCACGGCAAGCACTGCTAAGTATGTATATGTACATACCAGACTGTTGCCAATTGCAATGGCTAATTAGCAGTAACAAAGGGGGGGGGGGGGGCGAAGGGCTGTTATTTATGTGTCTCGGTGGGCACCGTGCAAGACACTTTATTCTGGCTGGCTGTCGCTCGAAGGTAGGCAAAACTGTGGAAATTTCAAGGAAGCTGTTACAAGTCTTAGAACAGCACTCTACAGGTCTTCTACTACCTACATACGTGACAGAGCATCGACACCAAGCAAAGCCTTTTCTTTCCTTTTCCTGTCTTCCATCCCCGCCTACAATAACGTCATTACACATCCCCACCTTATAACTACAGTAGAGTAAAAGTGCCCTTACCATATCCTTGAGAGTTGGCTACCGGCTGCAACGATCGTTCCCCTTGAGTCCTCACAACCTTCCATCGCAGCTGCAGCTACTGCTTTGCAGCTACTGTTTTGCAGCTACTGTTTTGCACCTGCTTACTGCAACTATCAATTCAAATCTTCCTATATCGGCCCATTACTTTCCATTAAGGGTTACGGTGTAATTTGCACTTTTTTCCTTTTTTCTTTGCCAATACGTTCTATGCCTGCTCACTCCACTAGCAGCTCCAGTACCACACTTCATTGACCCCCCCCCCCGATCCCCTCACCTCACCTCCCCCTTCCTCCTCTTTTTGAATTTCGCATACTCACGCCTTTTGCGTGTGGTATTCTTGTCAGTCTCCCTCCCGTAAACCCTTAATTACAGCAGGCTGATCGACAGGATGTTGTTCCATTTCAGTTCTTCAAACTAAACGGCATCATTCCTTCCGAGACTGCGATTTTCAGAAAAAACTCAAAAGACTTGATTCTCTTGGGCCTTGGCATAACCTTCGTTGCGGGTGATCACCCCCAGAAATTTCGATCCACGGAACCTCGTGAACAATGTGCTGAACTGTGCGATGAGAACGGGTCTGGTTCTGATATCGTGTCACGCAAACACCTTGCTCCGGCAGTCTCTTACCCCAAAACTTCCATATTCGTAAACCGGCCATCCATTTTGATATATTTTATATCCCAATTTACGGGGACTTAGAGAATTGTATCCATCTGTTTATTTATTGGGAATTTCTTTGCTGTTTTTTCCCCTTTCATCCTATCCGGTCAAGCATCGCCGAGTTTCGTAACCACTGGTTGCTCCCGGTGACATACTTATTCTGGCATCATTTCTCTGGTGCAAATTGTTGCTTAAAGGTTGACTGCCGTGTATCTATTAACCGGGTGGGCGTCACAAAAGCTGGGCTGAGTGGTTCTGGTAGATCTGACTATACTCTTCCGTCTAAGCCGAATCAACGCCTTGGGTTTCTACGAAATTTTCGTCAGATCAGAACGCCTTCGATCTTGCATTTCTACGTATCTGATAGATTTACGCTTTAGCCACCTTGGGGCTAAACCCGCCTCCCTTTCCATTACTCTTATTGGAGAGGGAGAGCTGCGAATACGCTTCAATTCGACAAAACATTAGTTTGAGACTTTTTGTTATGATCTGGACTTGCTCAAACACATCGACTGCGTTCCTGCAACACCGACAGCTCGAACGTTGGCGACCAAAATTCATCTTTATCGGCCTACGTTCCTGAAACGAAGTTAACAAGTTGTTCGTGGAACAACGGAAAGTGACAGCAAAAAGCGTTGGTGGGTTAGGCATTTGCGGCGCCATCTGGGGAAACCTCTTGTTCGAGGGCGGCTTTCACCCCGGTGATAGTGTTTCCGTGTATATGACGGATCTGGGAGAGTTGTTGGACCGACTGGGACTCTCGCAGTACCTAGAGCGGCTTGTTGATGAGGGGTTCGAAAAATGGGAGGCCGTTATGGACATTACGGAGCAGGATCTGTAAGACATATTCTTCGAGGTTGATACACCAGGTTACTGATAATTAAGGTCCAGCGGCTTCCTCAATTTTAAGTTAGGCCATCGAAGGGTAAGATACAACTTTCCAATAATTCATGTTCTTGGTATCTTTTTAGTTCGAACGCCGTGGCCACGGTTGAATTTATTGTCGTTGATTTTGCCAATATCTGTTGCTTTCTCACTAAACAGGGGTACTTGCTGATATCAATCGTTGTTAGATACTGCAACGAGAGATTGCAAGTGCGAGGGGTATTCCACCACACCAAGCGTTAACGTCAATACCGCCAATTTACCCTGCAGAAGATGTTGAGGACGAGAGATTATCCCCTAAGGAGCATCCCTCTTCCAAATCTGATCCCGGAAAGGGAGGAATACCTCCTACAGGAAAGAGAAAATATCGTCGGCATCCAAAGGTAAGAGATAGTGAAGTAATTTCTCGAATGCATATAGCTGCTGACATCGCCCTGTCTCCCGAAGCCTGATGAACGGGCACCAGAAAAACCTCCATCCGCATATGTTATGTTCGCCAATCGTATGTACTTCTCTCTACTCTGTGGTTCAAGTTACTAAACTCATTTTCAAGGTGTACGAGATGAACTCAAAGGACAGAATCTCTCTTTTACTGATATTGCAAAGCTTGTCGGCGAGAAGTGGAAGGTTCTCGATCCAGACCACAAAGAAACGTATGAGCTTGAAGCTTCTATAGCCAAAGAGAAGTATAATTCAGAGATGCAGGAGTACAAGAAGACTGAGAGTTACCGGGAGTACATTCAATATCTTTCAGACTTCAGGTCAAAGATGGGAAAGGAAGGTAGGGAAGGGAGTGGTGAGCCTCGAAAAATCTCCGACTAAGGTTCTTTCCTACTTACCTTTGTAGTAGAACAAGCCGAAGCAAACCGGAAACGGCCTAAGATCGAAGGCCAGACCAGTTCTGCAGGCGGAGTATTTGCAAGCACTGTTAGTAGCAGCGGAAGTTTAAATAGTGGAATCAGCGCTACAGCGCCTTTTCTTAGTGGTATCGGTAGAACCGGGGGTGCTGGCTCTAGAACAGCAACATCCTCAGAACAAAGTGCTTACGCCTCTCCCTCTGGTCATGACTCTTCAAACGCCTTCCACCGTATGAACGCTCAATCTGTTTCTCCATCCGCAGCCAAACCGGTTGCTATTTCTCCACCACGCCGGTCGAGGTCACCATCAGATGTTGCCCGTTACAGAGATGCTGTTCTAAGAACGACCCAACAGCAGCAACAGGAAGCTCTTGTTACTCCAACCGCCGACGCAGAACCATCATTCTTCCCCCGTATTCACCCAACCATACAAAGCCCTCATATACAGCAACAATCTTCGTTCTTGCGACACCAACCCCCCCCGATAGGGGCCCAGCCCTTGTCAAGGCCAGGACCACCAGTACCAAATCCAGCTATGCGTAGGTCAAGTGTACGATCTGACGATGTGCTCCCACCAACACCAGCCTCAATCAGCAGCAGCGGTAGTTCAACGGCTCCCTCACTAACACCTTCAATGTCCAATTTTGACGATGGGGGTCGCCCCCATCGTTCACTCCCGTCTCTTCCTCCGCCGACTCCTGGACCAACAACCGGGCCCGGTTACTTTGACCAACGACCCCATCATCCCCAACCTCCTCCTCCGCCATCACCTCGACAATTCCCCCATCACCAGTCGTTTCCGCCACCAACTCCTATGAGCCATCCCTCACATTCAAGCTATCATGGATATCAACCAATCTCTCAATTGCCAACTATAAACCAAGCTACACATGACACGTCCAATATGTCAACCTCCACCTCAAGGGAGACGCACTCATCCTCACTAAACCAAAAGTCATCATCTGGAAGGTGATCATTAATGATTTTCTGGTTTTTAACGGTTTATCCCTATACCCTACTGGTACCATTTCTTTTGATTTGATAAGGTTCAATATAAAGTTACTTGACGAATTATTTTAGAAGCAATATTGAAGTCAGCAACAGTATATGCTGATTCTTCAAAATGCAACCATGAGTTTTGTATATTGCTCTCTCTGCCGTTTGTTTTCCCTTCTCCATATATTCTGCGTATTTTCTTTCATGTTGGTTACGGGCATCTATATTTGTGAATTTTCCCCTTTTGACGAATTATTCTTGTAAACACCTTTTTATTAGGGACCTATCCCACACGTATCCTTGATCTCTCATGTACTGAGGTTTCGTTCTATCTTTGTATCATTTACGAACTGTTTATTTATTTTCCCTTTCGGGTACTCGAGGCATACACCTTGCTAAGAAATCTGGTTATGGGCTGAGGCTATTCAACGTGGAAGATGAGGGCAGATGGGATTGGATAGAGAAGCAGTACGTGGTGCCAACCGACTCTCCTACTTCACCTGATGACTGACCCGAAGGTGGTGAGGAGTGAATACAATTACCTGCACAGCTTAATACGAAGAACTTATAAATCTTTGCAGGCTATTGGACTTTTTTTGATGCTTTTGGTTGGTTGCTTCGAAGTGAGTCTATCTTTCTTTGTGGTGGATCAAATAAGCACATATACTCGCGGCAGGCATGAAGAACCTGAACATAAAAACGCACTAGTAGGGTCAAAGTGGTGGCTACCAGAAAACCGATGCTCAGGTTCTTCATGCCTGCCGCGAGTATGCCGTGCGACATTTCGAAGGTCCTAGTGAGAACAGAAAGGGTCTATCGTCTTTAGTGTGAACAGCATCGATATGTTAGTCTTTGCTTTTCATTCATTCTAAATGTTACATAATACAGCGTTAAGTCTGAAAGATTACTTATCTGGTTGCAGCAGCGTACTTACCAAATTTCTGGCTCTGTTGTCATTACCATGGATAGTGCCCGCATGGCAAAAGCCGCAAGACGTTAACTTAGGGTTTAGCCGGCACTCAACAGGCGCCACCCGCGTCATGTTTCTTAACTGTGGTGGTGGCACAGAGAACCTTTCAGTCAGTTAAGTTTCTGTCCAATAAAAATTGGGTATAAAATAATTGGCTCTTTTCTGCTGCTACTTAACTACATGTACCCGCAATGGTTATTTGAATATTTAAAGAAATAACAATCACAAGTGGAATAGAATCCAATTTTATTTTTGCGAGCTGTTTGACTTGTTTTTAAACCCCAGGACACATTTGTTAAGGGCCTAGCTAGATTTCATAATGGAAGTCTTAGATAGGGTGGGCTCAGCCAAGTCCATTAAAGGGACAAGCGCCACACACCGCACGTGAGACCCCTGGCAAATTAGTCTGGACCAGGGCTCTTTTACCACCGGGTTGGTGCAAAGGACGTTGGTTTAGAGTTTAGCCGAGGCTCTTGGCATGAATGATGCATCATCACAATACATTATTATTATTATTGACTGTGTCTCCGCTTCAACAGCCTTCAGTACTGTATCAGCAAAACGTTTTCGAGATGGATATCTTACTACTCTCCCGAGAACTTGGAGATGGGCGAGCAGCTACTAACCTTAGGCTTGGATATACTACAAAACTCATGCATTCCATCCAAAGCACTTCCAATATTACATTCCGTGAAAAACATCCAACGGGAGTTAACGCATTGGATATCGAAAGACAGAACTCTAAATTGTATGTTTTAAGGGATGTACATGGGTCAGAGTAGGGCGGCTGTTGATAAAAATAGTGTAGTTTGCTTTCAGCTGGTTCGGACGCTTCCATCTCTTTGTGGGATCTTGACTCTACCCTTGACAGGGAGCTTGGGTTTGAACCCACTGAATTTGTACCCAGGTAAGCCACTGCAGATATCAAAACTTTCCTCACTCTGGATCAATCAATGTTTCCGTCATTCTTTTATAAATACTAAATTTCGCTGTTTGTTTCCTAGCCCGAAGTCGCATAAATATGCCATATCCTCGATATCTTTCTACCCCGCAGATCACGGTCTGTTCATCACCTCATCATTTGATAAGACTGTGAGAGCATGGGATACAAATGCTATGGAATATGTCACCGAGTTCAATCTGGAAGAAACCGTCTATTCAGCAGTCATGGCCCCCAAATCCTTTCATACAATTGTTGCAGTATCCTCTCAGTTCCCTGCTGTAAGGCTCCTCGACCTAAATACTGGCGGAAACGTACATTCATTAGTGGGGCATATCGGTGCTGGAACTCTCGGAATAAATTGGTCGCCGAGGGATGAATATATCCTGGCTTCCGGCGGGGTGGATGGAACAGTTAGACTATGGGACATCAGGCGGGCTGCAAGCTGTCTGGCGTGTCTTGATAGGACCAATTCGAATTCCCATAAATTCGACGGCAAGAACCTGGCGCATGACGGCCCTGTGAATGGTGTTAGTTGGAGTGAGGACGGGGCGCAGCTGGTAACATTGGGGCATGATGACACGATGCGAGTTTGGAGTATGTCAACTGGGGAAAACATGATGGTAGGAGTTCCTTATTCCAAGTCATCACAATCAAGCAATTAATGATATTTTACTACAGACCAAATTTGAAGCCCCAATACGTAACCGCCGTAACCAGACAGTAAATCCTATTCTCACCCCATTACAAATTTCCGATCCTCAGCTTGTCTTCACACCCTCCAATTCATCAATACTAGGGTTCAACTTGAATAAAGGCACATTAGTTAAGTGCTTAAAGGTACCGCGAGCTAGTATTATAAACGCTCTTGTGCAGAGGCCTGGTCATCCGGATATATATTCTGCCACCACAGAGGGCAAAATCGGTGCATGGGTACCTGGAGCTCCATCAAACCAAGAAAACGCAGCTGTTACAAACGAAAAGCAGAACTCCCTTGATTCAATCTATCACTCCCTGACAAGAACGCCAATGACTTTTACCTAAAATCTGTACTTCAAACAACAAACTGCCAATACACCTACCTAGATAGAAATCGCATTAAAGCACCCTATATTAATTTCCTTGAGTTTGAGAATCATGCCATCATGGCCAAAGACACATGCAAGAATCCATCTGGATACACAGCCTCCCTCATTAGATCTATTAGTGGTGTGCCCATCGCTATTACCACACCATGAATCACAGGCTTCGCTAATACACATACTCGCTGACTTGGGAAAAGCTCTGGAACGAATAGGTGAAGGGCTGTGCCGACGGTATGATGGTCGCCTATAACACCGTCAACCAAAGACCGTGGAAGAATATGGGGGGGGGGGGGGAAGCTTATGGGAAACATAACCCTAGAACATAAATTTTATTTTGAGAGATACATACGTGATGCTTGAAGAGGGGGAACTGGGCGTTGGATTACCCGAGATCCAGTACCAGGGATATAAACTCTCAATGGTATATTGCGGGTGGGTGTAGATATGGGAGAGATGAGCTTATCGTAGACGCTCCAATATTTATCAAAGTCGTCTTGCAATGTGTTAGAAAAATAGTAGAAAAATAGTGAAGGGGGCGTACATGACTGCAAAGAGTCCCAAAGACCTGTAGACTCGGCCTTTGTTAGGTTCATGACCGCTTTTGCGCTTCCGTGGCGGACATAGTCTGCCTAATTATCGTAAGATTACTTCAATCAAGCACGGTGTGGCAGATCTGACCTCTTTTACCAAGTTCATCCAAGCATCATGACAGGCTGCAGGATTATCTAAGCGCATAAGGTGTTTATGGGGGTAGTCTCGGAAATGAAGAATCAAGGTCCATGGTAACTGATGCTCTTCATCTTCAACGTCCCTGCTTGAGGGATCGCGCGCAGTAAATAGATCATAAAGAAGACCAACAGGCCAATGCCTACGTTTCATAAAATCAAGTTAGAGACATGGCTAGCTCAAACATACTGGAATGATATGGGCTCGGATAACAAGAGTGGGAAAAACCATTTGAGAGGAACGCTCTCGAACTCAAACCAAGCAGTCTCTTCTTTCGAGACTTCTTGATCAATCAAAAAATGTTTGAAGAACATGTAGATTTGCGGAATAAAGAGTGGTAGGTAAGATATCCGCGGAATAGTGAGCTTAATAGGGTCCATAATGTCAGCATAAAAAACCAGGTCAAGCGATTGGCGAGAGTGGGGAGAGGAATACGTGCGTAGTACGGATCTGAATCATCAAAGACACGACATTCTCCAGGGTCAAGTAGTATTTTACAAGGGATAGAACCAGACCAGATAGCTTTACGGATTGATTTTGAGTCCGAGGATTCCATATTGCTAGGATGTGGGTGATGGAGCTGCAATGTTTCGAGTAGGCCCAGTTTCGATTTGTGCGCTGGTAAGGGATGCCTCAGGTCGTAGAGGGAGATAGTAAATACTTTGTTTATCGATATTCCAAACCAGGTGAGAGATATAACCTGCAGCGATACTAGCAGTGATCCTGTAAGCTGGATGGAGCTGTGTGATATTGTAGGCACATGTAAACGTGCCCCATGCGCGACTGTTGCGGCTCCGTAGATCATGCATCCTGATAATTCAACCAACCCCACCACCGACCACCGTTCCTCGCAGATTTTTATGTGCAGGTCACGTTTCTAGCAACGTCTCAACCTCAGCATCAACTAAGAAAGAATTGCCTGCCCAAGATAACTTGGAATTCACTCCTACGTATCTTCATCATGTTTGCCCCTTCATTAATCGGGCGGTCGACTTTGCGCACCTTTCAACCTATCGCCGTAAGTTTTCTGGGCGGATTTCCTTTACTTATCGCCCCATTCACTAATTCCTTTGATCTAATAATGTCTATGATTTGCAGAGGAGCCCGTACGTTAATATCTTAGGGCGATTATACCACCAGCGCCCTTCCTTACATCTTGAAACCCAATTCACGAAAGAGGGTATTCCGGGCCTTTTCTCGCCTAAGGCTTTCAACACTGCATGGACGGAATACCAACAAGGTCTGGTAGAAAAACTTAATTCTCTCACAGCAGGTATGGAGAAGATTGCTCCCCCTGCTGTTATTCCACCGAATTATCTATCATCATGGCTATGAAGAATATACGCTAATCCGAGAAATGTGGTGTTCCAGGCGATGAACTTGAAGACAAGTCGGCCTTTGAGATATCTATTCTCACCTCCCGACAGGCAGACCGTGCCGCAACCTTCAATTACGCCTCCCAGGCTCACAACAATCACTTTTTCTTTGATGCTTTGGTAAATAACTCCCTCTCAAATCTCCGCCGAAGGTACCATTCATGTTGACCGTTCGGATTTTTCTAGTCCCCTACGCAAACGCAAATTTCCGACCGGATTCTTGGATTAATCCCAGACACCTTCGCCTCCCCCGAAACGATGAGGACAGAGATGCTCGCTACGGCTGAGGCCGTTTTCGGTTCTGGCTGGGTTTGGCTGGTTCTTGACATGGGAAAACGCCTCCGTATCCTGTGCACATACAATGCGGGATCGCCTTACGGTCAGGCTCATAGACGCCAGGAAACGGACATGAACACTACCGGCAAACTCCTACGAAGCGATGAATATAGTGTCGCTACTGCAAGAGCTAACAAGTCTTACGGGACACAAGAATTTATCCCTCTCTTGAATATCAACTGCTGGGAGCATGCCTGGATCGTAGATTATGGTGTAAGGGGTAAACAAAAGTATCTGGAGAACTTATGGGATAAAATAGATTGGGAGAAAGTTGACTCCCGGCTGGGCCCATTGAGACCCACGGTGATGATGTATTAAATCCAGAAGCCAAAAGAGATTGGGTTCGTTGCGTGATTTGTAGAAAGGAAGGGATAAGGATATGTAAAGGTATCATTGTACATTCAGATATAGAGATTGTGGTCTCCCATTCAGACTTTGCGTTACACCTTAGTTCGATTGATTGTGAAGTGATTCGGTACTCCCGAATTCACTTTCGTCGTTCTCATGTGCCTGAGCCCAATCAGATTATAATTCCCCATGGGATGAATTGTGGACCAAATTCATTTCCTATCTAATGACTCAAAGATCTCCTCCCTTTTAGCTGTCTTCTTTTTAATACCGCACGCCCGCCCCTCGTCCTCTTCCTTGCCAAAAAGCCTACTCTCCGCTTTCGAACGCGATGACTGGGATCAAATGTGTTCCTTGGACCGTTTCTGACCTGCAGCGCCCGAAGTGCAGGGTGGGAACTTATGCGCGGAGCGATGGTGGCAGTTGCGGCCGTGATGGACGTGGTGTTTGTTGGTACTGCCAGGTAAGAAGAGCTGATAGAGGGGAACACCGACGGCCGAAGAGGAGTGAGAGATGTAAATGTCCTAGAAAATAGGTATTAGGTGTTAGAATACAGTGCTTGAGTGGGTATCTCTTGGGATAAGTATCGTACCTGGCGGGGAGGGTCTCAAATAGGGTCTTGAGAGGTATACTAGTCACGGGACGGATTGCCCGTGTGATACCGCGAGTGCATAACATCTTGATTTTCCTGCGTTGAATCGGAGGCGGTGGTTTGGTTGACGTTGATCTCGCATGGGTTGGGCCGAGTTAGATAGAAATCATGAACCCTAACCCTAAGCGTTGTTGATCGTATCCTCATGAAATCTCACTCATACCCGTACGAGCGTGAACCAGGTTGTTGATTGATTACTTCAGTACTCGTATGTAAAACCTTAATGTCGTTTATAGGTACCGGAATAGTAATGTAAAAAGATATTTTATTGATTTATTGACTACATACAATAAAACAATACACTCCATATGCACCTTCATTATCCCTTCGTGTGTTTTCACGGCCACGTGCTAATGGGCAGCTTTTACTCGGTAGTAAACCTAACCCTCATTCCGTGAACCTTTTGCTGTAAAGTCGCCTTCTGTGACCTCTCCTATACCTTTTTCAGGTGTCTCCACAGTCTGTAGGTAGCTAGATTTTTTGCTCTGAGGAACGAAGGGATGGTATGCAATAATGGTTTCTTTAACGTCACGAAAAATACGAGTACATGTATGGCGCAGTGATGCCACTAGCTAACGCAGTGCTATCCCTTTGTTCGTCATAGCAAAAAGGGAGACATATTAGGCCCACGACGGCGTGGTGATATTCAGAAAATCTAGCTATTTACAGACCGCGGAGACACCAGAATAGGACAGAAGGGGTTATAGGAGGTGACTTCACAGCAAAAGAGGTTCACGGAGTGAGGGTTAAGCGTACTACTGAATAAAAGTTGCCTACTAACTAGCTCCCGGTCGTGGGGCGCACGAAGGGATATAAAAAAAACATTGAATGCAGAGCTGCACGAGTAGAATGAACAAAAAGAAAGTATATGTTAACAAAAGATTACCATCCCAAACGCCTGCCAGTGCACATAGATAAAAAACCAAAATACCAACTATTGCTCTTATCCTATTCCTCCCAACTGGTAGAAGCTAGCTCTAGAGGGAAAGTTACGAACGCCAAAGCCCAAATTAAAATGCAGGTTTCGTTTTCGTCGTATCCGTGAATAGATCTTCTCCGATATACATCAAGCCAATTGGCCAGTAGCTCTTTGTTGCTGAATCATTTCACGGCGCGCTTCCAGTTCGTCCCTAGTTCTGGCCTTGGGTCTAAGGTCGAAGAAGAATGAGATAACGTAAAATGTAAAGATAAACGCAACCAACCACTCAAATATGGCTGCAACATCGTGCTTCTTCTTATACATCGTAGCACCAAACACAATAGACCTAATCGTAGATTCATTTTAGAATAAAGCAGGCTTAAAAAGAGAACTATGCGGAGTATATAAACCTACAGACAAACTTCAAGAACAACGATAGCCTGTTTTATCCTGTAGCTAATCTTGAGGAACGAGCGTTCAATGAAAACATTGCCCAAGCGTCGATATTCGAGGGTTGTGAAGAGGGCCGATAACACAACTCCTAGCATGAATAATAACAAGAAGAGTCTGTGAAGTGAAGGGTGGCGGGCGGTGTCGAAAACAGATAATAAGATAAGTGATACAGCTCCCATCGCGCCTGCCAATATTGAAGCCCAATCAAGACCCTTTTCAAGACGTCGCACTAATGCTTGGTTACGGCCTATACAAAAGTGAGTACTTCGCCATCCAATAATCTTTAAGGGGTAGCCTGAAACTTACGCATGGCACACAATGAAAGGAAAAAGAATAAACTTGTGATACAACATCCCACAACAAATAGAGGCTTGAGATATGAGGCCCCTATATGAAGAAATTATTACTAAGACCCGCTTCAACTCTTTTGAAGTTGTAGTCAACATACCTATATCTGAGATGTAAGCAATTGTTTGGTTGTCAATCATTGAAGTGTATATTGGTTGACCCTTAGCCAACCAAACTATTATCAAAACCCATAACATCCCTAATCAATCGGACGAAACAAGTCAGCATTATGATCAACAATTTTTTTTATCACCTTGAGGACACCTACCAAACCAAGTTGCGGCAGATATCAAAGGGAATATCCAATATGGGAAATGTTTTTTGACAGATTCCAGCCGACTCTCTTTACGAGTGATAACTTGAAGACTGTCCTCATCCACATTGTGTTGCAGTTGACCGTCTGACATGGAGAAACTCAGATAACTCAGGCGACTCAGAAAATATCGAAAGTTTGAGTAGAAAATATTTGTAGAGCGAGATGCGAAAAAACAATAGATTAGGGACTTATGAGCATAGGCCGTATATTTAATAAATCTGATGTCCGGCCCGGATGTTTTTATCCCCGAGTGATGACGTATGGCCGACTCATTGCCACATCAAGGAACAGGTGAGCCTCATAGAGGCTCTGCGGCCGCGGTCACGCCAATCAACAGATGTTTCAGTTTCCCAGTTTTCAGCCTTGTGTAGCATAGCCTGGCATAGCCATGTAGAAAAGATCCACGTAAGTAGGATCGCCAAGGTTACTGGGAAATTCAGAGGTTAAATCCGAGATCTGAGGATTTAAGCCTGTCTGGAATAGTCAGTACCTGCATTTGTACATATATACGTATACACTCTAGGCCCCTACATGCCAAATAAAATTCAACCCGTCTTTGTGTATAGGCAGCCATAGCGTTTCCGAACACGACCAATATTGCATACCATACAAAAGGTGGATTTGGCGCTTTTTTGTATCTTATGCAATATTGGTCGTGTTCGGAAACGCTATGAAGCTACGAGTAGATACTTATACAAGGCTCTGGGATAAAGTGAGTGAACGGATCCTCACTTGTCAGCACACCGTTTAGTTCGCTCACTTAATTCCAGGGCCTTGTACTTGTAAGGAACGTCCTACTCTTGAATTAATATCGTTTCCGAACCGATTACTGCATGTAGGATCTCTTGGCCTATATACAAACCCGGCCCTATCCGGAAAGGTTGTATTTGTACAAGATAGGTACAAGGCTCTGGGATTAAGTGAGCGAACTAAACGGGGTGTTGGCAGGTGAGGATCCGTACACTCACTTTATCCCAGAGCCTTGTACATAGACCATGGCAAAACGCCACCATGAAACCCATTGGGGGGGAGGTGGCACAAGAGGTAGAGAAAGCCTCATAGTGTAACTGAGTAATGGAGAGCTGCCGTTGAGGAGTGGGGATAATATCCCCCAAGAAACCTTTGATGTGTCTTGAGTTCATAGTATGTCAAAGTAAATCAGAGTTAATGGGCAAATTGGGGCCACACAAAACATTAGTTTTTTATATTTCATTTCTCTACTATCTAATTATTTCATAATTTCAATTTCATGTCTATTCAATCTGTGGTTGCTGAGATATTCGGTGGGTCGTGGTCTTGTTGCTATATGGAGTGGAATCCGGGAATTTTCTAGACGTACTCGTAACTTCCTGACGTTTTTGAACGCAACTGATATTGAATACCATACAAAAATACGCAAAGATCCTGATTTTAGGTGGATGCAATCCAGGAAGCTACGAGTACCGCCAAAACTCTAAACGATCGGCTGAAAGGTATCGATCAACCTTAGAAGTATCCGTTTGTACATAGCAAGTTTGATCTTGTATGCATAGCCAATTTTTCGAGTTTTGGCTTTTGCTCCAATCCATGGCTATGGGATCACCCACGACATAAAGATACATGTAGTGATAGTGACCGCTGTCCGGGTAAGCTTGGACCCTGCTAGGCTTAAACTACACGTCGTGTTCTTCATGGCTCTTGGCAGGGTCTAACGTTGACTACTACTTAATGCATAGCTCCGCACACATCACATCGCGCTCATGAAAGTTCAATACACTCTTCGCCATGTCGATAGATATTCTTATTAAGGATCACCATCCGCAGCGCTCAATCTCCTTAGTGACCCAATCCCATGCCTTAATCTTTCGCCATTCCCCTAGTCTCGAAAAGCACACTGGTAATCACAACCTACATAATTCCTACGCTTCATCAGGCGATAAGAATAGCGGCCCATCTTCTGTAAATGCTCCAAGATGCATGGTGGAGCTCGTCGAACTTGAGAATGACGATCTCAGTGACTATAGACGTTTGACAAATCAGCCCTGTCTCGGTACACTCGGATTGATAACCTTAGGCGGGGATATTTTTATATGTGTGGTGACAGGCGCCAAAGAAGTTGCTTCAGTCCGTCCAGGGGAGAATGTATTGAGAATTCAAGCTGTTCAATTCCGTATGCTCCGAATTTCTATGCTAGGCGATAAGATCTAAAGCTGATATATTGCTAAGATTGTCTGAATCGTACCGATTATGACGATTTTCTTGAGAATGAAGTAAACCCATATTCGGTCGATTCTGATGGTTGGGATCAGGGCCGAAGTCAGCAGCCCGTTGGTTTGGAACATCCATGTTTGGCTCTGAAGAAACTTCTCAGCGATGGGACTTTCTATTATTCTCGAGATTTTGATTTGACAAATCGATTACAAGACCGGTAAGGGATTACCAAGATATTGACAATATCCCCCCCCAAAAAAAGTGAATGAAAAAAAAAGAGCGCAGAATATCTTCTCTCGTTGGGGCCAAGCTACAACTTGATTGGGTATCCAAAAGTTAACTGAATTCCGCGTGGATTTATGACTTGGAAACTCTCAAGCGATCCGATCTTCTTCATCCTTTTCTGTGACCAAATATTCGAGAGGCAGAGCTGATTCGGATCACATTGACTACTCGTAGATCGCTTGGCACTAATAATTTCGATATTGATAATTTCGACGATGCTTTTTTATGGAATTCTCATATGGTTCAGCCGCTGCTCAAATTTCGATCTCGCCTCTCGGAATCCGAGCGTACTGCACTTGATAATTCAAACATTCTTACCAGTACAATCCGTGGATTTGTCGAATCACTCCCCATAACTCGTCTAATCACTCAAATGGAAGGGAGGAGGTCATCAGGGTTACCGGCTACGTTAACACTGATAAGTAGGCTTAGTTGTCGGAGGGCCGGAACCCGATTCAACTCGAGAGGTATTGACGATGATGGACATGTGGCAAATTTTGTGGAAACAGAAACCGTAGTATGGGACCCCGGTTCAAATGGTCGCAGCCTTGGTTTCAGTTATTGTCAGATTCGAGGGAGTATTCCGAGTAAGATTTCTTTTTCTTCTTCATTTTATTTTGCCAGGGATCATGGGTGTTGACCACATTTAAACGACTGTAGTATTTTGGGAACAGCAAGCAGGTCTTTTACCAGGCCAGCAGAAGGTACAGATAACACGATCTCCAGAGGCTACCCAGCCAGCATTCGACAAGCACATGGAGACAATTACATTGAAATATGGAGCAACACATATAGTAAACCTTCTTTCGGAAACGAAACCCGGCGAAGTGGAATTGTCAGATAGATACATGAAACACATTTCAAAATCTCCCTTGCTCGATAACGGGCAGGGGAGAACGGGCCGTAGCGAATCTTGTTTATTGATCTCGACTGAGTTTGACTTCCACGCGGAGACAAAAGGTCCTGGTGGCTTTGAAGCAGCAAATAGGATTAGGCAATTTATACAATCATCTGCAGACTCATTTTCTTTCTTCCTAATGGAAAACGTTGACGTTAAAGCTCGTGGCCAATCTCATGGGGACAAAGAAGTTTATGAGGCCGAAAAGAAACGTGGGGCAGATAGTGTAGTCTTACAGCAGGAAGGTGTTTTTAGGACAAACTGTCTTGATTGTCTTGATCGAACCAACCTTGTACAGGGGATCTTTAGTCGGATGGCTATCGAAGCCTTGTTAGAACATCTCAATCACAATGTCGGCCAAGAATTTTGGATGCGCCACTCAAGTCTGTGGGCGGATAACGGTGATGTGAGTTTCCTTAAAGCAATGTGCATGGTTAGGGTGACTGAATCTTTAAAGGCATTATCAAAAATATATGCTGGCACTGGGGCGTTGAAGTCAAGCTTTACAAGGACAGGAAAGATGAGCATAGCCGGTGCCTTCGCTGATGCTCGGAAGAGTGCGACAAGAATTTATATCAATAATTTCGCGGACAAGGACAGACAAAACACGATCGATATTTTATTGGTATATTTAGGGGCCACCTTAAAATCGAGTGATGGATATCAGGGTACTGATCGAAAATCTGTTTATGTTATAGGGACGACTGGTTGGTCAAGAAGCAGCATACTTATATGATCCTATCAACGATTATGTAATGTCCGAGTTAAATAAAAGGTTGTATAATTTTTCAAAGGTAGCAATGAGGTGTGAAATTGACGAGATATATTAAAAACAGATCGCTTGAATACTCATACGATAAGCCAATCAATATTTATGTTGGTACCTTCAATCTCAATGGTCGAATCAACGGTTCTGAGGACGATCTATCCGGATGGCTGTGCCCGCCATTCGAAGGTGCTGAACTACAACCCGAATTGGTAGTTGTAGGTTTTCAAGAGATTGTCGAACTCAGTCCACAACAAATAATGGCGACTACTCCGGAAAAGAGGCAGATATGGGAACAGGCCGTGAAAAAAACATTGAATAAACGATCCAAAGAATTTGGCAGAGAGGAATATATTCTTTTGCGTGGTGGACAGTTGGTAGGGGCTGCTCTATTAATATTTGTCAGGTCAAGTGCTATTGGAGACATCAAAAATGTAGAAGGAAGTCTTAAAAAGGTATGTACTTGATGCGTGAAATGTGTTATCTAAAATTGTATTTACGAATTTTAACATTACCGATGTGTTTAGACGGGTATGTCAGGTGTAGCCGGTAATAAGGGTGCTGTTGCTATCCGGATGGATTATGCAAACACGGGAATCTGTTTCGTCACGGCTCATCTTGCTGCAGGGTTCTCGAATTACGATGAACGGAATAGAGACTATAAAACTATCTCGCACGGTTTAAGGTTCTCACGTGGACGCGCGATTGAAGACCACAATGCTGTGATTTGGCTGGGGGATTTTAATTACAGAATCGGACTTACACGTGAGAGGGTCCTTCAAGCGGTGGAAAATAATGACCTGCAGACCTTACGCAAGCATGATCAGGTAAGTTTGTGGGACACGATGATAACTGGACTCTGTATTGTATTGACAACACGTGTAGTTGAATATACAAATGGAAGCGGGTCTAACATTTCAACACTACTCTGAAGCGAAATTATCATTCCCACCAACTTATAAATATGACATTGGAACTGATAATTATGATACTTCGTAAGTTTGTGTTTGCTTTCGATTGCTCACCGCCCCAGGCTAATCAAAGTGCATCAAAAGTGAGAAGGCACGAATTCCAGCATGGTGTGATCGAGTTCTTAAGAAAGGTAATGCCCTTCGACAACTTTCTTACAACTGCGCACCATTACGCTTTTCAGATCATCGGCCCGTGTATGCAACCTTTCAATGCACAGTATCAGTGGTGAATGAGACCGCAAGGGATAAGATGAGTAGGGAAATATACTTGAAGAGAAAGAGTGAAGTTGGAAAGTCCGGTAGCCATTCCGGGAACCTTATAGACGATGAAGATGATCTTCTGGATTTTGAGCCACTGGAGCCCGGACGTAAGATATCTAAAACCTTGTTATTCTGGGTGATCGGATCCCTGATATTCTTGTATGCGTAGTACCCCCATCAAGCTCAGAGCAACGAAAGTGGTGGTTGGACAATGGAATGTCTGCCAAATCAACTGTGAAACCCCCGGGGCATGAATTTGTACCTAACCCGGAGAGTCCAGCAAATCCGTTCACCGAAACATCCGTACCTAATTGGATCGAGAGGGCACAGGAGGATGAACATAATCCAAATAAGCCAATATCAAATTCGAGCGGCGTGATTTCCATTGCATCATCAAAGATCGGGCCTCGAAAGCTCCCGCCGCCGTTCAACCCGACAGATCTTCCATTGCTCCCGCAGCGACTACCTGCCCCTCTAGAGCCCGTCAAGCGAAAGTCAGTTGTACCTCCCCCAGTAGCACCACGAAAGGGTGCACCAGAAATACCAATGTCGTCCCACCCCTCGACTACAAAGCCCCCAAAACAAGCACCTCCGGCGATCCCCAGAAAGCCAGCAGCACTGTCCTCGCGGGCCTTCCAAGAATCGCTATCATTACTCGACCAGGATGCATCTCTGCCGTGTAGTAGTTTGGCTGGCGGCTCCACTTCCACAAGAGATGTCACGCCATCAATGATGTTTCTGCCGCCCCCTAGGCGGGTGGGCACGACGCCAATGCCACCCCCCATGAGCAACACTTTGGCACGATCTTATACCTTCCGGGATGACACACGCTTGCCAAACCCAAACCCAAACCCAAACCCAAACCCAAACCCGGCTCTACCCCCTCGCAGGCAGGATGCAAAGGCTCGGGGCGTAATGGACGAGGATGAGGGTGAGTTACCGACCCTATCATCCTGGCAGCCGTTGCGTCCGGCTTAATTGTATAGGTCAAACTATAAGTACCTAAAATATGGAGGGGGGGGGGGGGGGCCGAGGTACTAATTATATGTAATGATGGTTCAAAATGGAAGACCTTCTGGTTTTTTTTTTTTTTTTGTTTGACTCATTAACCTTCTGGTGTTAATTATACGACCCCCCTTTTTTTCTTTTTTATTTATTATTATCGTCGGTGGTTTGTCAAAAACAAAAACAAAAGGATCGTATGCATGAAAAATATTACTAGAAAGAAACACACAACAAAAAAGGGCAAGCCGCTCCGATCCGCTCCATGAACCGCAAGAAAATGTAGATACAATAGAAAAAAACACGCCGAACGAAGGAAAAAGCATGCCGGTACTGTGTTGGTTGGTTGGTGGTGGTGGGTGGGTGAGATAGATGAAGAATATACATGAGCAATGAAAATATGAAAAACGGAGAACACGCAAAAAAAAAAAACACACAAGGAAAATCATTGATACATGTAAGAAGAAGAAGCTCGTATGAAAACGAAAAGAAAGAAAAATACATTATTGCAAACTAGACCCCCGCTAAAAAAAAAAAAAAAAAAGCTATGGATTTCATAATATTCATCACCGTCAATCGCAATCGCGCACCAATGCCCATTTCCATCTAACCAAGGTTTCCTTCGGCGCATCTGTGGTGGCTACCTCTATGATGGTATATATCTCACTCGTAGATCAATCGCCGCGGCGCTCAAACCCTCCAAACACGAACGCATATGCGCAAATTTAAACAAATCCAAGTCCAAGTCCAAAAAAAATAAAACATCATCATCTTCAACTGTCGGGCCGCCCGCTCCCACCCAGCCCCCGCCCGCCCTACTATCCGCTTCCCCCCTTAATAATATCTTTCGTTCCCAAGATGATCCACGACCACCACCTTCTCCCTCGTCTCCCTCGCTGAGCGCTGCGACACCGCCGAATGGCGCGGATTGACATACGACACACTCCCAGACCGCCTCCCATGGAAGTTATTATACCCATACCTCTCCCCACCTCCGCCGCGCTGGCTCCCAGAGTACCCCAGCTCACCCCTACTACTGCCCGCACCACCGTCTGTGATGCGCTGGGCCGACCCGCGTGGCCCGCCGTCAACATATCTGATGCCGCTCGCATGTGGCGATCGGCCGCCCGCGTGGCTCGCCGAGGAGTCGACGTAGTAGTCGACGTCGCGGTTGCTGCGCGTGCTGACGACGCTAGCGCGCGGGGACCCGCTGCCGTCCCAGTGTGAGTCGCTCGGGGGCGCGGCGGCGGCGGCGGCGCCTTGGATGATCATTGTGTGAGTTGTTTCAGTGCGATCAACGCTGTGGGTTGCGGGCGGTGGGGGCGGCATTTTGATGGTTCCGATGACGGTGGTAGTTTCGCGGGAGCGGTCGCGGGAGCGCGAGCGCGAGCGCGAACGGTTGCGGGAATTGCGCACGGAGGTGTGGGAGCGGCGGGAGCGATGGGAGCCGTGGGTGCTGTTGCGGCGGGCGCTGCTGTGGCGGACGACGCGGGCGGGGACGACGGTGGGCTCCTCGACTTCGGGGCGCACTTTGATCATACACATGGTGGGCGGTGGGGCTCTGGTGAGCTACGGGCTGGGGAGGGGGGGGGGGGGGGCAGGGTTAGCAATGGTATGGAGGTAAATGTGATGGTAGACTGGCGGGAGGATTGACGCTTCGCGCCGGGTTGTGCTTTCAGAACATACCTAGGATCAATGCACTGATGTGTGAATTGGTGATAGCCGCCGGATGCCAGGTAATAATAACAAGTCACAATAACAATAACAACACACCCCACTCTACTGCTTCACTGCCGGCGGTGGTCCCCCGATTTAACGTTTCTTCTCAATGGGAGATGAGATGAGAGGAGAGGAGAGAGGACGAGATGCCGCGAGCGGGAAGGAGTCGGTAGTCCGCAATAACGATTTATCGCAGGACAGCTAGATGATTAACGAGGGGAGTGGAAATAGAAATTACGAACGATCAGTGCTGTCGAGGAAGACAGAGGGGATGTAAAAGTAAAGAGGGAAAGAAGGAAGAAAGGGCAAGAAAGAAAGGAAGAAAGAAAGAAAGAAAGAAGGGAAGGAAGGAAGGAAGGAAGGAAGGAAGGAAGGAAAGAAGGTAGGAAGGAAGAGGAAGTAGAGAGACAGGAACAGCCGGCCAGATGAAGCAGAGGAAGAGGAAGATGATCAGCAGCAGAAGCAGAGACATACAGAGACACTGCACAGAGACAGACAGACACAGGGATATAAAAAGGTGGCCTTGATTTCTTTAGTTTAGCAGCTGGCCGATCAGCCAGTGCCGCCGCCCAGCGCTGTGGTCGAGGGGCAGTCTGCATGCAGTCTCCGGAGTCAGTCTTTCTGTCTGTCAGTCAGTCTGTCTGTCTGTCTGTCAGTCTGTCAGTCTGTCTGTCTGTCTGTCTGTCAGTCAGTCTGTCTGCTCTGCTCCATTCTACGAGCTCATGTGCAGGTGCATGCACACACTCTGCCTGCTCTGCCTGCTCTCGCTCGCCCACTGCCCACTCGTTCTCACAAGGTCCGCGGTGACGTCGTCGTCGTAAGAGTAGCATCCCTGCGGACCTCTCGCCCACTCTCGCTGCCTCTGCCTACATGTATGCATATCTCTCTCTACCACTCTTCCACAAATCCTTACCTGCTTAAAGTACAGACATGTAAAGTAGGTACATGTATGTAGAACATAAATACCTGTACCTGTACAATCCCATAGTGCGAATCCAATCCCTACTGCATACATACATACATACAAACATAGAGTAGAGTACATGTACCCGCCAGGCGAAAAATAGCGGGAATGACAGAGACAGCCAGAGCTTGAGACAGCATAGGCATGTACACCGTACATGTACATACATTACTCTATTCTACTCTAGAGTACAATACTTGACTCTATATACAGCAGCACACACATCCGCGCGACAGACAGAACGCGCAAGCTTGAATTAGCATCCACCATCCCGGGCTGGTTTTTCTTCTTTTCTTTTCCGTTTTTTTCTTTCCTTTTCCCGCCACCAACCCTCCTTCCCCTTCCCACTGCCAGATTTCCGGTGCTCTCACGATCTGGCATTGGCATTGGCGTTAACTGGGATGGTGGTGCGGTGGAAACAGCCAGACAGACGCAACGCAACGCAACGCAACGCAACGCAACGCAACGCACGAACCCGCCGGCGCTCAGCCACAAGCGAGACTGCGACACACCGGCGGGGAGGGGGAGGGGTTCCTCACGGAGGGGGAGGAAGTTTCAAGTCGTCCCACTCACAACCCCCTGCTTTGACGTCACCATGGGATTCTGGCATGCCGTCCGTTACTGGGCTTGCAATTGTCGTGTTTGCGCCATCGGAATTGCGAGAAACAGACTTCAATTGGTTCATCTGAACAGGAAGTGGGTAAAGGTAAGGTTATATATATGCATGCATGCAACTTTTTTTTCTTCCCACTTTTCCTTCCTTCCCGCCGGGCCAGTTGGATAGACAGGTACCGCCGGTAATTCGCAGATTCGCTTCTTTCTCCTAGGTTTCAATCGCTCAAGGCAGAATCAACCTGGCTACCTACTCTATTCTTTGTACGCTTTAATTGGTACCACCACAGCAATACCGGGGGGTGTATTCATGCTAGAGTTTCCTTTCTCTAGAGAAAGGAAGAGTCTCACCCGACAACTACTCCACACTTACTCTCAAGTAAAAAAAAAAAAATGCCACACACACACAACTACTGCACAACTATTCTATGCACTTACTCCAGACTTACTCCAGAGAAACAAAGAGTCACACACGAAAATCGTTGTTTTCACTTCGAAAAAACCCAAATCTAACGTAGTCACTCCAAATTACGAGGGCAGGATTCCACAATTCGTGATTGAACCAAAACGAACAGAAGAAAGTCTTTCCTAGCGGGTATTGTTGCTCTGAAAGCCCTCAACAAAAAAAAACGAAAATCACCGCTTCATTAAAAAAAAACTGCCATTTTTCCCTCCCTCATAATGAAAACTCCGCACATTTACTCGACTGTAACGGACTTGGCCAAGTTTCCTGTTTAATGTTAGAAAGTAATACCTAGTAAGTAAGGATATAGGGATGAACATACTTGGGAAGTCAACATTAAGATTCTCAGCAATGGCAAGCCAGTACGCAACAAGCTGAAGGGGAATAACGTTAAGAAGACCCTGCAAGCAGTCGACGGTTGTCGGCATCTCAATCTTCTCGCACTTCTCATTGACGAATTCCTCGTCATCCTTGTTGCAGATGACAATTGGGCGACCACCACGAGCGGTAACTAATTCTAGCGTTAGCATCAATTGTTATTAGACAGTTCCGGGTATGAAGTTACCTTGCTGGTAAGCGTTCAATGATTTCTTGAAAATCTCGTCCCTGGTCAAGATCATGATGATGGGCAGGTTCTCATCTACGAGAGCCAAAACACCATGCTTAAGTTCCCCAGACATGACAGCCTCACAATGGAGATATGAGATTTCCTTGATCTTGAGCGCTCCCTCAAGAGCGGTAGCGAACTGGTTACCTCTTCCAAGGAGAAGCAATGACTTCTGGTTCTGGAAGAAGGTCTTGCACAACTGCTTGATGGCCTGATCCTGCTCCAAGATGCTCTTGATCTGGTTGGAGATGTTGGCCAAACCATCCATGATGTCTGCCCGCCTCTGGATCTTTGACGCGCGGTCCTCACTCAGCGACAGCGCAAACATGACCAAGGCAATGAACTGTGATGTGTATGCCTTTGTTGATGCCACACCGATTTCCGGACCAGCGTTGATGTGGACACCACAGTGGGTGAGGAGCGAGATTGAAGATCCGACAACGTTGACGATACCAACAGTAAGGGCTCCGCGCTCAAGACAGTACCTCAGCGCCATGAGTGAGTCGGCGGTTTCACCGGACTGGGAAACAAACACGCAGGTGTCGTCACGGAATACCGGAGCCTGCCTGTCTAAAAAGTCGGATGCAAGCTCAACGGCAATTGGGATCTCTGTCAACTCTTCAAAGATTCCTCGCACAGCCATACACGAGTGGTATGAGGTACCGCAGGCAATGAAGATAATTCTTCTGCAGCGGCGGATTGTGCTCAGGTATTGTCGGAGGCCACCGAGGGTAACCTTCTTGTTCACAGCGTCAAGACGACCACGCATAGTGTTGACAACAGACTCGGGCTGCTCAAAAATCTCTTTCTGCATGAAGTGGTCAAACTTGCCCTTCATGATCTCCTGAAGCTCCAACTCCAATGTCTGGATGGTACGGATGGCAGAAGCACCATTGTTCTTTCCGGCACGGTGAATGTTAAGCTGGCCCTCGTGGATGTGCGCAATGTCATCATCCTCAAGGTAGAGAACCTTCTTGGTGTGCTCAATGATAGCTGATGGATCGGAACTCAAGAAGAACTCAGCAGGTACGGGCATTCCGTCGTCGGACAGGAAAGCACGAGACTGGGATCTGTGAAGAAGGCTCTTGTCCGGAGGAGCCAAGCTGTTCTGGGGACCGGACTTGAGGTTCCTCAAGGCAACGTTGTGTGAAGCCTGCTCGGCCGGAAGAGGGATTGAGTCGGAAAACTCAACATCAACAAAGTCTACCTTCATCTTCCTTGAGGTCTTGACACCGATGACAAGAGGAGATCCCTTACGGGCAGCAATGACCTCATGGGGGTAGTGTACAGACTTCAGCAAAAGTCCGAAAGCACCCTCGAGCTCTGAGATGATGGACTTTGCCAGGGTGGTGAAGTCAATGCTCTTGTTCTGGTCGTAGATGTATTTGGCAAGCTTGGCGATACACTCGGTATCGGTCTCACTCTCAAAAACCTCACCCTTGCTCTCCAAAAGCGCCTTCAATTCCTTGTAGTTTGTGATGATACCATTGTGAACAACGGTGAATCTGAATGTGGGGTCACTCCTGATCAAACAAAAAACGTTTGATTAGTGCAATTCTTGTTCATATTATAATTATTCTAAGGGAAATATACCTATGAGGATGGCAGTTCACGCGCGAGGGCTGCCCATGGGTGGCCCATCGGGTGTGGGAGATAGCAGCGTGTGAAACGAAAGTAGCATCAAGGTCGGGCTTGGAGTCGGCGATGAGCTGCTTGAGCTTCTCAACCTTTCCAACCTCCTTGAATGCGAAAACCTCGCCTTCCTTATCTCCGTCAACCGCTACACCTGCTGAATCATATCCACGGTACTCAAGACGAGAAAGCCCTGAAAGTGTTTATCAGTTAGCGGATTGCTAATCCCGTACCGAAAATAGTAACGATTTTTTGAGCCTACCTTGGATCAATGTATCCAGGATAAATTTACGATCTTTCTCAACAAGGTAATTGATGTATCCGAAAATTCCACTAATCAATCAACAATATTAGCTTACAATCAAATTATTTTTCGTTCATTTTTTTTTCTTTTTCTTTTTTCAATTTCTTTTTTTTTTCTTGCTGAGAGCTAGTGGGGGGATGGATCGAGCTGCTTAGGCTTTCCTTACCACATTGTGATATCTATAAACTGAAAATAAGTTTGTAAAAGATTCTATTCAACCGAAATAGAGGTTATGATAATGATGAGGGAATTCTCTTGATGGATTGATTGATTGATTAATCGATAGGATTGATGGAATGATGGAATGATGGGAAGATCGTTGGAGGTGATCAACGAGGGCAATTGGAGGGAGTTTAAGTGGGTAGGTGGGGTTGATGGAATGGTTTGAGCGAGAGGAAGAAAGACGGGCAGAGTAGGAGGGATTACGGGCTCTTAAGTACTCTAGTCAGGCTGGGTCCGTGGAGACTGAGAATTGAAGGTGGAGGAGCAGATCGTAATAGAGGAGGGGGAAGTTCTCGTGTCTGCTTGCTTGTCTGGCGGGCTGCTGCAGCACACAGCAGCTTGAGCTATCCCATCCAACGCGACGGTCCACCCACACCCCTCGTAGCCCCTCCTACCCCATGCACGCCCAGCCTTGGGGCGGAAAGGGGCCCTTTCAAAGACAGGGAAAGACTGCCGCAGCCCACTCTGTGCAGCCACCAGACCACAGGGAATCTGATCAGCTCTTTCCCCACTTCAGACCTGCTATATACGGAGCACAGAAGCCTTTGCATTCCGATCACCTATTAGATCACCTATTAGTACTCACGGTCCTTCCAGCACTAAATTTCGATGGCACAAGAGATACATCTAGATTTCAATCCAGCGCTGCAAAAAAGGACCTGTACGTGCGCTGGAACTGCCACGCAATATCTTAGACATTTTGGTGAGTATCTCTGCTCACTGAATAGTAGGCGAGCATTTACAATTACGCAGCTGGTTATTTCCTATCAGAATTTCTAAAAGGGGTCCCGCTTTTTTTTTTTTTTTTGATACCTTGTGTCTCAGCGTTCTCTCACAGATTTCCTTTTCATGGGTAATGTTCTATGGAGTCATTAGTTTCTTCGCTTCTTTACATATATACGATGGCTGTGTTTCTTGAAATAGGAAACAGGACTTCAATCCGGCTTAAACAAAGCTCATGGAAAGTGGGGAGGGGGGTGAATGATACCTAGCTACAACTATTTCTAGCTCTACCCTAGTAGTATGCCATGAGGTACAATTTATTGCGCTGCTTGTTACCAGGTCTATCGCATATCTGGTTCAATTCTTCGGGGAGCTAGGCTAGTTTTTTTCTTCTCCTGCAAAGAACAAAGGGTCTGTCCATGTTCAAAAGCTGCTGACTATTCGCAAGTAACAACAGATGTACTAAAAAAAGAAACAAACATCCTCACTAACCCCAATCATCGGCCCTGTGTCTTCATTAGATACCCGCAATAATCCTCCCGAGAAGAAACCTAGTTCAGCTCATGATTTGACTGAATTTGCCGAGTGGAAAGCAAAACCTTTCCTTCCCTTTTGATTCGGCGTCTGCAAATGGTTAGGCTAGGCTTCGGGATATCTCCGAGACTTTCTTTTCCCAACTTTAAAAGGATCGACTCCAATAAAAGCCAAATTTCGTACGACAGAAATGCTTTTAACAATGAATTGTATAACTTACGCCAAAGATGTTTGTAGGAACCTTTGGTCAGGAGGAAAGGAAGGTTTAGGTAAGCTTTGGGAGATTGGACTTTTGGCAAGATGCGTCAACGATAATGAGTGGAGCAATTTTGCGGCTGATTTAGAGTGTTCTTTTATTAGACTGGTTGACCAAAACGTGTTTCCAGCCCTACACCTGTGTCACGATCACGAGTTTTGCTACTACCAGGATCCAAACTTGGCTACCGTATGCCGCTGGCCTGGAAACACAACATACCGCCAAAACTCGAAAAAATTGGCTATCTCCGCCCAGGGATTATCTTTAAAACGATTGGCTGAAAAGTATCGATCAGCATTAAAAGTAACCGCTTGTAGAATGACATACATACATGATTCTAACTTACTAAGATATTGTCTTCTGCTGCTCGTCGGCGTGATATGAAAGACTGACAGGTAATATCGTACTTCACATACAGGACAAGGCTGAACCGTGGGCTAACCAGGATATGCTATTGTTTTATTTGGGGTACTAGAAAAGCCCGTGGCTTACCTATATACAACCTCAGCTGAGATTTGACTCGGTGAGAGGAGTCGGGAAGCGATTAAATTGTCGTGCTTCAGTAGTGCTCACTACTACGCAATGCTAATCACAAACTATATATGACAGGAATGGGCCATGGGGCTGACAATCTTATCATGAAGTATGTAACTGATCTGTTTGATCCGTGTGTATGTTAAATCCCGTAAACAGTCCATGTGTTTATTCTTGCTTTTCTCGGGCCTGTACAGCGAGGATTTAAATTTTCCTGTTTAGCAGAGTTGATGTTTGGAAACCCCTCAATTAGAGCCTATAATCAGAAATTTCAAGAGAAGAGATCTTGATGAGCGTTGCCAGTAGTACGCAAAATAAAGGGAAACTTAGGCGGGACATACAACAAGTCATGCCCTTAAGTGTTTTCAAATCACAAGTCGATTTGTTTGAATTCATTCACTGCGAATACGCCATTGAACGATCTTTAGCTGCGCAGGAGGCCGTCTAAACATCGATCCGGCCACTTGCCTTAATAACTTATACCTTTCTTAGGACTCCAGAATAGCCTCCTGTAGTAGATAGATGGGTTTTAAGCTTCCTCTCTAGCTTTATCATATATGCCGTAATTACATCATGTAACCTCAACAAAAAGTACATTAGTCCAGCTATATGAAAGTACATAAGAAAATATTCGTGCGCTCAGCTGGTGGAATTAATACTGCAGTCTAGTTTGACAGTGCCGCGCCGCATACTCCGCTAAAATACGGTATGTTCTTGTAATTCCATACTGATGAGGTAACATTTTACCCCAATTCCTACCTACCAGCCACATATTTGAGGTACCATGGGATGGTATTTATATATCCGTATGTGACTAACTCTTGACTCTAAGCCTTTTCAAATCTTGATATTCCCATGATAGATTCTTCCCACGAGACCCTGGCTCCCGGGATCCTTGTGAGCATTTTTCGTTTGGTTTGTGATCGCACACAACTTCTCGTATATAGAGAAAATGCCAGCATGAAATAATATATCGTAGATATATTATTACATGTAGTGGTAGTGCTACATGTAACCTCCTCCTCCTGTTCCCAAAGCCCTTACGGGATCCCCTTCAGCAAGGACGGTCTAAACACGGCCACCGCTCACCCAAAGACGCACTGCGGGCACTCGGCATGATGCCACTGTCAGATTTATATATTTCTTTTTTCGCCTTTCATTTGTGTTATCCGGAAATTCTTTAGGCGGGGGTTTCCTTAGTCATCAACCTTGTAGGATAGGTTTTTACGCCATAGTATTAACTTTATGCGGAGCTTGTACCAAGAAACAATAGCACTTGATTTAAGAAAGAAAAAAAAAGTAGTGCTACATGTACCTAATCTGGACCAGGTTACTAAACTTCCTCACTGTCTTGGCACCAGTCACGTGTGTGGTGCAGCTAAAGACCCGAGTGACGTGGCTGCCAGTGATCAGACAGACAAGAGTCGAGGAGGAGGAGGAGGAAAGAGGAATTGAAGAGTGAGAAGAACTCGGATAGGATTGTAATGCGTAATGCATGGCTAAAAGAAGCTTTGTGTCGTCTCTTGTCTTGCTTGCCTATGTAGGTAGCTAAAGCGAGTTACGAAATGGTATGTATATAGATCCGCTAATCGGGCTAGAGATACATGTATGTACTCGCGAGTACATGTATCTATCTTATCGAGTCCTTCAACACCGCCCCCGTTCGTTCTCCAGACCCGTAAGCTGTCCCGCTGTACCCCTCCGCCGAGTCTGTCCCCCATTTGCTCTGCGTTGTCCCTCGTCCCACACTCACATATCCCCCACCCACTACCACCATCACCTCCCACCACTGCCAGTACTGACTGCTCTTCCATCCTCGTTTTATTCCCCATCTCCCATCTTTCAAACCAATCGATCTATCCAATTATCCACCAGCTCGTTATTCGCACTAAAATACACCAGAATCAAGATGTTCTCTGGCACTAAAGGCCCTGGTGAAGTTGAAGCATTGGATGGTATGTTTCTTGCATCCATTCCCTTAGCTTATTGTTCCTCTTCTTGCCAATCAGTACCCCAACAATTCCAGTACGGATTCCAATAAATAAATTTTCAGGAACCAACCTCCGTGTTCTCATCGTGCACGCACGCTGGAACCCTACCTTGATCACACCTCTCGTGGAAGGCGCGAAGAAGAAGCTTCTAGAACGTGGCGTGAAGCCATTGAATATAATTACACAGAGCGTCCCTGGTAGTTGGGAACTGCCCATAGCCGTTCAACGGTTCGATTTTCCTTTAAGAACGCCTCATTATTCCCTGATACGTTGGAGAGAACTACTGCATATTCCCATCCACCCACCTACCTAAATACAATGTGATATTATAAATTGAAATAAAGCCAATATCTAAGACTTTGATTATCCAGATTGTATGCTGCCTCTCAGGTCCAAGCTTCCTCAGCTCCTTCTGGAGACCTGCTTGGGGGGCTCGGTCGCAGTTCAACTCCGATCCCCGGTTCCACCTCCGGAACCTCAAGCAAGGGGCCGTTCGATGCTATCATTGCCATCGGGGTGTTGATAAAGGGTGATACAGTGCACTTTGAACATATTGCGGAGTCAGTCTCCCGGGGCTTGATGAGGCTTCAACTGGATTTTGGTGTCCCAGTTATTTTTGGGCTGTTGGTAGGAAATATCTGCTTCTTATACCAACGAAACGCGATGGTTCTAACTTTTATTTTGAAGACTGTTTTGAATGAAGACCAAGCGAAGAAACGCGCTGGGTTAACGGCAGATGGCCACAACCACGGGGAAGACTGGGGCGAAGCAGGTGAGTATCTACTCTTAATGCAAAATACCTCCAGATTAGAAGACTAAGTCAAGCCACAGCTGTCGAAATGGGTGCGAAGCGAAAGCTCTGGGCGGATGGCATCATCGGATAGACATTAGAAACGAACCATTGGGCAACCCGTGGCGGCCCAGAGTCCAACATCAAAGTCGGTTTTACCGGCTGCGCACCATTGTGGTTTTCCCCTGTCTTTATCCATCAACCCCTTTTTATTTTGTGCTTTGAGCTTGAAAGCGAAGACAAGAAATCACAGAGTTCTCGTCCGCTGCCATTTGACTGGCAGAAAGCAGTTTAGACGTCCGTTATTTGTATATCATGGAAATATTATTTTTCGGCAGGATGAAAGCAAGAAAACAAGGACATGCAAGGTTATCAAGGAAGCTCGGGTGACATTCCCTGTGGCGATCAAGATATATATAGACGCCTTACTTTCTCTCGTATAACCACCTGACGCTAGATTGAAGGTAAACTGTGCGGCATTATCAATTATAATTCCCTTAACAATCTAAAGTATTACCCGTGTATCATACCCTACAGGCGCTATACAATAAACAGCACTTGAACCAAATAGCGATCCGTCACTTAATACCACCCTTTAGTCATAAATCTCCCACATGGAATCAACGAAAGATATTCTTTATTCCCGGCTGCGAATAAGTCTCCAATTTCTTCCGCCCTACTCTTAATAGGTGCTCAATTGTTGCAAAGTCCTTCTTCTTGATATCGAGGTGCGCCCGGAATTCGTCCCTGCATATCATTTAGTGTTTTAGATGACGGCATTTATTGAACATCAACAAACCTGGCAAAGTTGCGGAAATTTTCCCTTGCATCCTGTATGTGTCAGACAGCGTTCGTTCCAGTCCACTCGGATATCATGTAGCAAATAAATAGTAGTGCCGCCATACTGATC
This sequence comes from Morchella sp. 2018-W38C, assembly GCA_024713705.1. Classification (NCBI taxonomy): domain Eukaryota; kingdom Fungi; phylum Ascomycota; class Pezizomycetes; order Pezizales; family Morchellaceae; genus Morchella; species Morchella sp. 2018-W38C. The sequence continues at coordinate 640,846 of JAMJEX010000021.1, read as the reverse complement.
TGATACATACCAAGGGCTTCTTCTTAGCTTCTCTCAAGCAAAGTTTATATAACGCGAGAACATCTCGCTGTATGCCCGTTCGCTTCATATCAAGTATCTAGCCCTAAGCGTGGCTACTTGAATTGAGTGACTGATATATATGGGGATCGTTGACTGAGGTTGCTCTATCCATTCACGCTGTGCCTTGGCGTACCGTGGTAGGTTACGCATGGGGAGGATAGCCGGTTAGCCGATGTAGCTTTAACAGCGACGAGACCTCAACTCAACAGTCAATTAACTCCCAAAACTTTACTTCAACCGAATTACCATTCTCACTATGTCATCTCGTACATTCTCGGTATGATATTATATTCAGCTATCATAATGTATTTGTTTATTGTTACTAATCGTGCTGGCACAGCGCCTTGTCCGATTCGTGGCTGGCGATGGAAAGACGTACTACGGAGACGCTATTCTCCCCCGCGGAGTTACCGATGTGTCCAAAGCACTTAAGGCAAATCTTATTGAAGGGGACATATTTAACGCCAATCACAAAGTTACTGAGAAGATTATGGTATTATATGGACCTAAGATACCACATTGCATCTTATAATGCATAATAAATGGCTTACTAATTATAATGAAATCAGGATATTAGGAAACTTCTGTCTCCGCTTGCATTGGAAGACATTAAGACTGTAAGATGTTTAGGCCTCAACTATGCGCAGCATGCAAAAGAGGTATAGTCTTTCTTCATTTAAAAGGATTTTCTACAGATTGAAGTCTGGCACTAACATCACTATTATTAGTCAAACATGCCAATACCAAAGTTTCCTATAGTTTTCGTGAGTTTTAGGCCTAGCTTCTGATGGATTCGAATTTTCCTGTGCTTATGCGAATTAGTACAAACCTGTCACTTCAATTGCGGGACCTTCAGGTATGTACTAAGAGTCCCTTTTCGCATGACGCAGGGTAGTCTAGAAGGTATTCTAGAAGAGTTGTGCTAATTCTCAAACTAAGATCCAATTCCGGTTCACACCATTGTCCAATCCGATCCCGGTCTCGACTACGAATGTGAACTTGTTGCTATCATTGGCAAAGAGGCAAAGGATATTTCAGAGGACAAAGCTTTGGAGTACGTCCTAGGCTACACGGTAGGAAATGATGTGAGCCACAGAGAATGGCAATTGAAGAAAGGAGGCGGCCAATGGTATCTAAATACACTGTAATGGCATTGAAGATTTTCTATTAATTCAGGCCCAGGTCGCTAGGCAAAGGATTCGATGGGTGGGCACCCATGGGGCCAGCTATCATTAGCCCTAAGCTTATCCAGGACCCTCAAAACCTTAGAATCTCAACAAAGGTATGCATGTCATAGCAATGATCGACTCTAAATACTTACGGATTGTGTCTAGGTCAATGGCAAGGCTATGCAGGACTCATCAACCGCAGATATGATATTCTCTGTAGCCAAAACAATCGCCTTCTTGTCACAAGGAACCACATTAGTGCCTGGCGACATTCTTTTTACCGGAACGTAAGCGATCTATCTTTTACATGTCAATGATCAATAGCTGATAATTCTCTGATAGACCGCAAGGTGTGGGGATGGGTAAAACACCTCAACAATGGCTCAATGACGGAGATGTTGTAGAGATTGGCCTTGAGGGTGTGGGTAGTATCAAGAACAAAGTGGTATTTTCTCAGACCAAGGCAAAGCTGTAATGCTACATAGTTTGTACTGTAAATGCGACATCCTGATATGAGGTAATTGATCAAGTATTGTATCCATATGATCAGCACAGATATACATGACGTCTATTTATATATATAGCGTTAATCATTGAGAAAGTTGTTGCTTATATTTTACCCAGCTTGAGATACCGATATGTGTCCAAATCACGTCCCCCATAAATCAAATTATATGTAGCTTCTTAGTGCTCCTTACACTATATAGCCCCACCGTCCTATTCTTCCTTTCGAGAAATCCCGCTCCTCTTTTACAATTTATAATTGAGATTCAACCTGTTTCTTTGCTTTTCCTTGCATTGTCCTTTACCTACAAAATTAAACATCCAACGTCACTGGCTTCTTCTTCGACATGAAGCTTTTCTTAATTCTCATCGCGCTCTTTTTTGTCGGCATCACGCCGATTGTGGCTGATAAATCATCATTATGTAAAGAGATTTGTTGGATTCACGGTTACTTTGACATGGACACCGATTGTCATGATTCTTGCCTTGCAAGCCCGGTATCTATCCTCAGCCCCTTCTTATCATCCCTGATATCTTTCAATTGAATAGCTGATACCAGTGTTTATCAGAACCCCGATGATTCCGAGGTGCTGCTTACAGAACAGTGTGTGGTACGCTATACCTTTCTCTACGTAGAAATTAAACCTAATAATACTCCTTGTATTTGATACTAGGTTAACTGCACTGATAAATTTATGTCGCCTACTGTGGATATGAGAGGTTATACTGAGTGCCGTTCAAATTGCTACGATAAAGCGCTGGGTCCTTTCATAAAAAGGTTCAAATCGGGGCTCGTAAGGCGAGAATTACATTCTATCGGTATGTTCCCTGGTCCTAGTCATAATTAAGGCCTGTATGGAAATTCGCTCACGGTGACGGATTAGAATCTCCAGAGAAGATTAAAGATTGCAATGTAAGTCCCAATACAATTATTTGGCCTCTCTTTACTAATAAGGGTTTCTTAACCAGATGAAATGTCAAAGAACACATCCACGGCTGGAAGAAGGCAACCCTACTCTTATCTGTCAACACTACTGCAGGATAGTAATGCAAGACCAATTCGGTCTACAAACTCCTACCAAACCACCCCAATCTATATCAGAATCATCTTACGAATCGAAAACCTCCGATAAAGTAAGGCTTGGTACTTCCCTTTGTATCTATAGGCATACATATTAATCCTGTCCATTGCCCACAGCATACCGAGACTAAGACCCTGGGTTTAGCTGTTACCCCGAGCGAAATTCCATTGGCGAAGGTTGTAGAAGATTCAAGCATAGCCGAGTCTGAAACGAACCCTTTTAATGCATACAGCAAGTTCCACGCTGGTGCTATTTTAGCCACAAACCGCACACCGACAGGGTATTCAGCGCGCCCAACACCTATTGGAGAAGTCAACGGTGCCTTGTCTTGGGCTGAATCTGCCTATTGCTCGTTCTGGTTTTTTGCTTGGACCTCTTTAGCCATTGCAATTGCAATTGGTACACAAATGCTTTGAAGAAAAATGCTTGTCTCCGTTCTTTAGCCTCGAGTCGACAGATATGTGATTTTAGGGAGAGGTGGAAGACCCTATTTTAGTTTATAAGACTAAAGGAACTTCTTTTGGGGTTTTATTAGTTACGTGTAACTCTAATTTGTACGCAAGGATTGCTTTCCTAATCAACCGAAGAGCGCAAAATGAGATGGCCGGTACGAATTATACTAGTTGAGAGGAAACGAAACAGGAGTAACATACATGCTGGTGTTTCGAGGGTCGAGTGAGATCCTATGGAGCAACGAAGTGCGAGCACGTGACGACGGTACTTTAGGATACTCTCGCTATGTACAAAACACAATCCAGTTTAGTGGAATTAAACACGTCAATCAATTGTAGATATGTTGTTCTTTGTTGAATCTTGGAACTGAGATTTTCAAGAAACGAGATTTCTGCAACTAGCTGTAATGCCTGCAGCAGTTCTAATCCGGTTCTCGCTTGTGAAAGTGCAACCGTAAAATAAATCATATCGTCATTCTTCGCCCCGCAAACCACACTCCCGGAAAAGCAAATTTCGATAACCATTGACCCTTCACCTTAATATCATCAGCCGAACCCATGCCGGTGAGAACATGGCCATAAGTCCTGGCCGTCGGTTGTACGCCAGCATCTGGGACGCTGTCCTCCCATTGCCCCATAATTCTCTGTTATCTTTTCTAGCTTCTTCAGCATCAATTGGAAACACTTCTCGAGTACCAATACAATCCTTTTCATCCAGGCCTCGATCTCTCTCCGTATCCCCTAGGGCGGCAACGGCATTATGGTCTCCAAGGTCAAAATACTTTATTCCTTGTGGATTCGAGGGGGTTCGTGTGTGGACAAATGCCCCGACAATTGCGGTCACCTCGGGGACGAAATCGTGTGTTGTGAATACAGTGGACAGGAGGTTGACATCTAGTAGTGTGTTGGATCGACGAAAGATGTCGAGAATGGCGGATGTTGCTTGGTCTAGGTGTATCCACACTGGGGGAAGATCGATAAAACCGGAAACTCTATCGAAGATAATGTCCGGCTCTTTGCCGCTCCAGAGTCGCAACGCAGGTTGGAATGGGAGAGAGGTTCATAGTGGGATTGATCAGAGGGCAGGGAATAGAGGTAGTGACGTTGGTAATGCAAACAATAACGGGAATGCAAGTGAAAATGATAGTGGGAAAGGCATCAAAAACGGCAGTGAAGGGGGCGAGCCAGCAAAAAGAGATGTATCGAATAGAAACCCCGAAGAGAATAGACTTTTAGACCGGATTTCACACATTCACCGGCCAACAAAGGATGAGATGTTGGCAGCAGCAACCGGGTTCTTTCAGAGATTGAGGATCAGGACGAAATGGGCCATGATACGACAGATGAGGCCATATAATTGGGATGATCTCAGCGCGTTCTTCTCGTGGCTACTGCTAGGCCAGGTTTTATGGATCGTACTTGGGACCACAACATTTGTTTCATTGACCATATTATTGGTCAATACCGTGTTCGCGCAGGAGTCTCTTGCTAGAGCTGTTGGTAACTATCTTACGAAAGAAACTGGGGTCAAAGTCGTGTTTGAGTCAGCCATCGTTCCCAGCTGGAAAGGTGGTTGCATTACGTTCAAAAACGTCTTTGTATCCCGTAGACCTGGTCGAGAAAAGCAAGGCAACAAAAACGTTCGTAAGGGATCCTCAGTTACTGCAGCGGCTGCAGCTGCTGCAGCAGCTCATGCAGATGAAACAAGTGGAAAGGATCATAGCCATATGGTTATGGCAGAAGAGGAGGATACGAATTATACCCAATTTGACGTTACTATTGATGCCGTCAATGTCACCCTTTCCTTCACAAAATGGATGAATGGCAAGGGTCTTCTCAAGGATGTCGAGATCAAGGGAGTTCGCGGGGTAATCGACCGAACCCATGTCAGCTGGGCTGAGGGTGTTGACCCCAGATCTTTCAAACACGAACATGTTCCAGGCGATTTTGAGATCGATTCTTTCAAACTCGAAGATCTTTTGGTTACAGTACAGCAGCCAGATGGGTTCCGCCCATTCTCTTTCAGTATATTTTCTTGCGATCTTCCGCAACTGAGGAAGCAATGGCTATTCTACGACTTTTTGAGCGCAAACATGATGTCTGGTTCTTTCGATGACTCGTTGTTCACTATACACCCCAGGCAGAGCCATGGTGTAAGTTCGATGATGCTGAGGGACAATGGCTCCCGTACTCCCAGTCTGTGGAAAAAGACCAGCCGCCTCCGGATTGATGGCTTAGGGATTGATCATCTCAATCACGGCGCTGGAGGGATGTTTTCATGGATACAGAGTGGAAATGTTGATATCGTTGCGGACATCATGTTCCCTGCGGAGAATGACCTTCAGTTTACCCAGGTGGTCCAGGACATCGTCGAACAAATAGAGGCTACAGTATCCCCGAGCTCATCCAGAAAATTCTTTGACAAGGAGAATGGAAAGGCAGAAGATAGGAAAGCCGAAAAGTACGTTATAATGGATCTCCGAATACAGCTAAACGACGTCCGTGCCTCTGTGCCTTTATTCACAAAAGACCTAAGCTATGTCAACAACGCACTAATAAGACCAATCGTGGCATACATCAATCGCCGAAAAACATATATCCCCATCAATTGCCGTGTTGTTAAGAAGCAGGACGAGTTCGACGGTAGTTGGACAATCTACGATAGTGGTTTGATGGACGACTTGTCTGCAGAGGTTTGACTCACGCCCTCAAGTATTCTCGATGATCTCTAACGAAATCTTTACAGACATATGAAGGGTTTGCTCGCAGTGTAGTTGATGATCAAGCCAGACGAAGGCGATTCAAAAAAGTCGGATTGTGGTCGCTGCACGTAATTGCTCATACGTTGTTGCTGGCCATGGCCGGGACTGTCGCATAATCCCACTATCCAAACACACTAGCGCAGATTCATAATCCTACATTATACTCCGGAGTATACAACCTCCTAGTACATAGACAAACCTCCAAGTTTTATATCGTAGCTTCCTGTATTTTTCTTCTTTTTGATCTGGATCATACTTTTGATGGGGGAGTTGGTTTTTGTTTTAATAGGGTGTAGATTTGAACCGTAGGTCATAATCCTCCTTTTATGCCCAGTTATCTAAGGTCAGGATTTTATCCCTTCACGACCATAGAGCAATCAGCAGTTACACTACCTATTAAGGAAAGCACCAGTGGAACAACCGAGTGATACCTTATGATCACACAACCCCTTTCTTGTTATTGTAGGGTTACAAAAATAACCGATCACCTACATACCTAATGGCACTTTATATCAGAATAACTCAACAACCGGGAGAGCAATTGAATAATTTTGAGTTTCTTAGATGCTTGGAAAGGATTGACTTATCCTTCTGACCCCGAAGGTCTCGATGTAAGGTTTCTTCACTGGACAGTTTTGGTTGCTATGAGTCTCACGAGGGCCAGTGATCGGTCATTTTTGTAACCCTACAATACATGAATGATGATACTTCACCATTAATCACTCGACAACCAAGTTGGATTGATTGATTCTGATAATTCGATCATTACAAGCACGTTGGGTGATTATAGAGAATGAATTAACACATCATATCCACGATACCCTATCCCAATCTACAATTGATAATTACACAAACATAAAGAGATCCCCCCGGTTTACGGAAACAGAGGCTATTCACCACGATCAAGTGTATCCAGCACAAACATTCCAACTATATGCATCCAACGGATTTGTCGGAATAACTCCAGCAGCTACAGCTTGCTGATATCCCCATCTCCAATCGTTTCTTCCTCCAATCCAGTTTACCTTCCAGTTCCAGTAAACCCACCCATCGATCTTCTCATAACTCAAGAACTGGGCCGCCCACCACTTACGATACCACTCAACCGCGTCACTACGGTCAAGTGTGAACTCATCACCCCACTCAGCAGAGTCAGCAACGCTGATACTCCACTCCCCTGTGATAACAGGCCAGTTTCCACTGCGATCATCAGTGCACGAATGACGCATGTAGCCATCTCGGGAAACAGTGACACCAGGGGTCCACTTGACGTAATGATGGTCGTCGTAGAAAGCAAAGTAGGTGTCACCCAGATTGGCATTGGGGTTTCCGGATCCCCACTTCTCGTTCATCATCTGGATGTGGACGTAGTTGTTGGCTGTGATACCAAGGCCTGATTCAACGGCCCGGATTCTCTTGAATGCCGTTGGGTAGTACTGGGAAATCATTGTTGCAACAGTTGCAGAGTTCTGGATGGGCTCGTTCACGAGCTGGATTGTTCCAACATTTGCGAAATTGGAATTGGTATGGACGATGTTGGTAATCCATTCAAGCCATTTGTAGGCTCTCTCGTATTGATAGTCCACATAGAACCCAGCAGTGGGTGCGTACTGCCCCGTAAAAGGCTGTTGGGACTGCTGTGCACCAGGGGCACCATGGAGATCGAGAATGATGTATAGCCCTGCGTCCCTTGCCCACATGCACACACGCTCCAAATACTGGAAAGCCCCTTGAGGAAAGTGCTCACTGTCGCTATACACGATATCTTCGTAGATCCAATATCCCAGAGGAATACGGACAGTATTCAAGCCCAGACTGGCAATCTGGGTGATATCATCATGGGTAATCCAACGGTTCCAGTGCGCCTGGAAGGCGGCGTTGGCTGCGGTTTGACCGAGGGCCAGAACGCAGTCGAATTCACTGGTTTTGCCGCCGCAACCCATTGCACTCCATTCGTCTTGCATCATCCATGGTTCAACAACGAAGAGGCCACCAAGGTTCACACCGCGAATCTTGCCCTCAGGAAGCCAGGCATTAGCCAACAGTGGGAGGGAACCTAGGACTGGGCCATAGATAAAGGCGGAAAGCTTCATTTCGGCCAAATGCTTATAGGAAGGGAGGCAAAAGGGCACTTATGCGGTGCCAGAGCAGGGAAACGATTGGAAGATAAAGAGTGAATGGCCCCCTACCAGAGATTGAGGGGGAAAAGAAAGCTTGTGGATTTGGTGCTTTGTATAAAATAGATCTTGGGCGAAATCATCGGCCTTATATCCTTTTTCCGCATGTGAGGGGCACACCATATCTACACTGTTAGTGATGGATAAGCTGCTTTTTTCTTTTTTCTTTAAGCTGGATTCTAGATATTAGCTTTAATATTGCTTTAGGGTTATCAGAACAATGTACCAAGTGAAGGGATATACTGGGTTGTCACAAAAATACGATTTGGCCTTACAAGTACTATACCTTTCCAGAGCTAACAAGGATATCCGGGGCAACGGCGCTCCATGTAAGACTACTGAAACGTCTGTAATAGAAGCCATGTGCAATAGGCTTGTCCGGTCCACATAACTAGGATGGTTTCATTGGCGCCAGCCGCCCAGTTCGGACAATGCAAGGAACAGCCAAGGACCTTCCCCGGGCCCATTTCAGTGCTACCCACACCCCACGAAACCTTGCCCTTGCCCCAGATTCACGCCCTGGCTGGGTGAGGCTGGTCTTGACTTGCTGCTGGTATGTACCTACTCGTAGTTTTTTTACGTTTCCGAACTGGACTGGGTCTGCATATGGGCGTAAATCGTGCTTGGCAACTAGATTTTAGGTACATAGTAAATATATGTATTTGACATTATCCGTCGACTCACAATTGATTAGTTATCTTCTCACGCTATATTGGCAGGCAAACATGCTAGTCTTCAATAAAGAAGCGGGGCATTGTACCACTAACCATATCTGCCTCCCTTAATAAGGACTTATTACTAATAAACCTGCAAGGTCCTCACTCTTAAACCCTCAAATCTCAGATGAGCTAATACTCAGCACATGTAGGTACATGTACATACAAGTCACCCGTAACTAAGCTCGGAGAAGATGGGCCTCAAGAAGGAAGGAAGAGAAACGAGGGCTGAAGCTAAGGGTCAGTTGTTTCCGGTCCCTATCAGGAAGCAGTACTCGGTATCAGACTCCGAGGTTCTGATCAAACAGTCCTATGAAACCTACACTTCGATTGTAGTAGGTGACAAATGTGTACTCCGGAAAATCGTCGGTGTTATTATGGGTGCCAATCCAATGGTTGTACAAACTTGCGAAGGTTGTGGATTTTAATATCGCTTATGGTCTATTTAGTCTTTAAATGTCAATTCTAATGGACTTTCAATTGCTATGCAACTGGATAAAATAATTTTAAGTTTACACTAACGAAAAAAGCGGTATATACTTCGATACCTATATCTTGTGACCTTAAATCGATGCGAATATCCGAGTTCCGGACTATGGCAAAGCTTAGCTATAGGTGGACTGATATGACTCGAAGCACAAGCCCTCGATATATCGATAGCCTGATCTGCAGGTCCATGTCCCCGATCACACAGGTTGGCCTTTGAGCTCGGAAATAGTGCACGAGAGGAAGTCGCCGGCAACTGCACCGGATAAGGCCGAGGGAAGAGAAATATCAATCTTAGTGGCGCCGTAGTAACGATCAATGACCACAAAATATATGTATATGTTTGCGGGGTACCTGCATCAAATTTAGGCCGTCACATATGATTTACTTAGCCACCGGCTCATGGTTGAGATTAACGGTGTTTCTACTCGCACATATCTACGCAACGTACGACCGATATGCTGGCGAGAGATTTCAAGTTACAGAGGATTGGATGAAAAAGCATAAAGTTGAGTGGCCTCGGCGACACGACGATCTCTTGTACTCGAATGTGCTACATACATGGATATATACAGCCACTCATCAAAAGTGTTCGTGATTCACATCAAAGTTGGTCAGTGTGTGATGTGGCTTACCAGATTTACGGTCAAATTGAATAACTAAAGTGTATCTATATAATTATATCCAGTGAGTGACAGAGAATAAAAATACCATGAATGTCTAATATTGACTTTGACCACCATTGACTGTTGATGTGTTGAGGTTTTGAACATTTTAATGGGCATTTTGATTCCTGGATTGAGCCGGACATGTCACATTAAATCCGAATCACGAACACTTTTGATGAGTGGCTGTATGTCACATTCTGGAACCATCATGATCAAAGCTACCGTACAATATTAATGACCACATTGGAGATATCAATCTTCAAAGAACGCACAGGTCAAAACTGTATAGCTGTGATTGTTTAATTGTAGGTACTTGATGGTCCGGGTTGTGTGCTGGTAAAAACGCACAGAATCTACGTTATTCAGTACAAGTGAGACACTAACTCATCAGCTTTCTCCTCCCGAAATTCCAGCACCTTAAGCTTAATAACACCATTTCTATATGTTTGAAGTGTGCCACCACAATGAAAAAGACTTTAGAGGTTCCTGCATGCATATATGCGCAGAGAATACTGTCTTCATCCCTGACAGGGGTATTTAAATTGTGGCGCAGCTGGAGCACTCTGAAGAATTTCAAGCATATCTTTGCTATGTTTAATTTGGTAATAATCGGGGTTGTTAATGCACTCACTCGACTGTGCTACCGGTGATCAATATGTTCTAAATTTCTAATCTAGCCTGGAGGACATGGTGGGGATGGAGACATGCAACTTGCAGGCACTATACTCTATACGCTGCTTCTTCTCTTCCCGCTACATGTAATTATAAATAACTTCCCCAATGAAAACTATACCACCCCTAGTACTTATTATATGTACATGAAGAGTATATGATATCTAGATCTGTGGGTAAACAACCTCTACTGTCAAGAGACGAAGGGAGGGTTAAAGAATAATCTAATCTAGACCCCCCTGTACGCCTAGAGCCGGGTGGGGTTCCGGACCAGTCCGATGTTCATAGTGAATTTCGAAGAGGGTGGTATATATATGTGTTGAGCTACAAAACCAGTTGCCTAAGCTTTGTAGATCGATCTCCGCATCGAACTACCTCGATTTGGGTACAAAATCAAACGACCACAGACGAAACGTCGCCTCGAGCCCCATATGAGGAGAAAGTCTGAAGATTAGTATCGTTCATGTGATCACACCGAGCCCTACTAGCTACGAGTGGATGAAATTGAAGATCATCCCCGTTGAAACGTTCCTTAATTGCACATCTAGTAAGAAAACTATGCTCACCACTTGTGCCACAAGTGACTGGCCGGTCTGGACATAATGGACAAGGGGTTCGTGCCTTGAATTGCCCCACAAAGTTCTTCTGCCTTATGAGTTATGAATATAGTTTTTTTGATTGCGCTTCTCTAGCCATAGACACCTCACCACTCTGTCAGCGCCTCACATTAGTGTCGTTGGAAGTGCCGAGTGATCCTATGTGAACTGGAATCGACCGCGTAGCCACAGCCACCAATTGCAACCAAAACTACTACATGTAGTATGAGTACATACATGTTTGAGTTGAAAGATCCCAAGCCATGTGATCAACCGCAATTCAATACATTCGTTGTTTCTCTAGCGCTCTAAGGACGACGATATCTCGAAATATCACTAGCTGGTCACTGAGGTACTAACACGAAGCCATCTGAATCACTATATCTCGCTCGGAAAAAAGCGGTCACGTGAAGAATCAAGACCTTTCCGCAACAGTGGCCGTTCCTTTTGATCTTGGCTAAACATAGTCAAGCCGCCGCAGAATACATACTCTGGAGCAGGTCCACCAAAAAAAAACGAGAGAAGCAAAGGGGTTTTGAAACAAATATAGAAAAGCTTTTGATCCAGTCAGTGGAAAAATCTGTATTTATAAAGCTAGTGAAACGAAGCCACGATCCGTAACGTCATGTCACCAAATACCAATACCAATACCAATACCAATGCCAATAATAATGCCAGTTATATCGAAATGAAAGAGATTCATGTAATCGGGCAAGAATCCAAATACAAAAAGAAAGAACACCAGAATTATAAGCCCATGCCCAGCATCAAGTACCCCCACCTCGCTCTTAAAGGACTGTATTATTATAAACCTAATGGCCGTAACCCCAAAGACAATCATCGTACAGTCTTTACATCGCTGCTGTCAAGCAAGGCTCTTGCGGCTTCAACCTCAGCTTCATCAAAACCCTCCCAGCCCTTTTCCCGTCTGCTTGCTTTGCCCACAATTTCAGCCAATTTTTTGGTTGCCGTTTCGTTAAGCGCTTCGATCTTTTTTCTTTCAATGCCACCAGCCTTATCTGCACGGTTCAATTCCAGAATTTTCCCTGTGACAAGCTTTAGACCGTACCATCCCCTCAAGTACCACTCGCACAGTTCGACACTTCGCGCGAAATGCTTGACTGATTCTACAAGCCCATCCATATTTGTGCCTTGTGCAGATATGTAGTTGATCTCACCAAGTCTTGCAAACATATTGTATGCATTCGGTAGTATGAGGAGAACCTCTTCTAGACAGTATATAGCCTGTGGGTACATTCCTTGTGTATAGTAGAGTGATGATAGTTGAGACCATGATTCGGCATCGTTCGGCGAATGATAAAGGAGTGCGGTAAGGGCTTTGATGGCATCCTCCGTACGATCAAGAGATGTGAGGAGTGCAATGTGGCGTTTCTCTATCGGCTGTTAATAATATCGCGTCATTAGTTATTTTTATTTCCGGGCGAGCACGGTTGAATTGGTCAGATCGACAAATTGACTGGCAATTTGTGAAGTGGAAATGAAAGACGAAAGCCTAGTTCGCATAGTGTACATACCATATTTGTAGGATCCTCTTTCAGGATATCTTGGTAACCTTTCAGCACAGATTCCAGCTCCCTCACATCCTTTGCTGTCGCCTCTTCGTAGAGGCCTACGAGCGCACTTATTCGAGGAGAGTCTCTCCCGAAGCGATCCGACAATCGCTCAAGACACAACTTTGCGCTGGCGTCATCGCCTGTTCGAAGGCAGGATAGGAGGAGCTGTTCATATACGATCCATGTTTCTTGGGTATCTTTTGAAGAATCGGAAGAGGAGAGGAAGATCGGAGCTTGTTGAGACAGGTATTGGGAGGTGTGGGGAAGGCGTAGAGGAGATGGGTGTGAGGAGAGGTAGGAGAGTAAGGTGGATAAGATCGCCATAATTAGATTGTTTATGTATTATATAGAGTTGTGTATTTCGACTCGCGATCTGTACTTCAAGTTGTTTGATATGTGGAGGGGGATGGTTGAGACTCTTTCTCCTTCCCTGGAAACTGTGAGAGGTTGGCCAAGATGCAAGGTGTTGGGAACTCTAAGATGACTAAGGAAGATTCACCTTGAAACCAAACAATTAGTACCGAACCAGAATGTATGAAGCAGCTGCAATGTTGAATTACCGACCCAAACCAGAATCGATGATGTAGTGATAGTGAAGTACAGAGACGGTGTGCATGAAGCGTTGAATCCCTGGTAATGCCGACAATTATATGGGGGATTGTGAACAAATTTGGTTGTGAGAGATACAGCTCTAGCGTTAGTATGCTACTTTACAAACTCGATGCTGGCTGGTGACTAAGCTACCTACCCCCCCAAGCCTACGGAGCCTCTGACGTCTGATAGGAACACTGGAACTTCAGGGAACTTCAATATTGACATACCCCGAGCCCAGTACACTAATCTTGATTCCTCCCTCTATTAACAATGTGAGCTTTCTCCATAAGCTTCAAACTTGTTCCGAACTAACACGTCGTCACCAGGTTCGAGAAGTCACTCTACGACCTTATACGGGGTCTACGTTCTCACAAAGGCAATGAGCGCCAGTACATGCTAGATTCACTAAAAGAATGTCAGAACGAAGCGAAATCTCAGGATATCGGTGCGCTATCTATTCCGGGAGTCTTCGCGACCAGAAACACCTCCTACAATGTACCTAGAGCTGACCAGGTGCGGGGTGTTATTTTGGTGGGGTAAATAGATATCAAAGCGGCCGCTATACTGAAGCTTGTATACCTGGAGATGTTTGGACATGATATGTCATGGGCTTCGTTCAACGTTTTGGAGGTCATGAGCTCCCCCAAATTTATGCAGAAACGTGTTGGCTATCTTGCGGCTACACAAACCTTCACACTGGACACAGATGTGCTGATGCTGACGACAAACCTGCTCAAAAAAGTCCGTATATCAGCCGGCCATTTCCCTCTATGTTAGCCGTATGATGACCCTTTTTTTCTAGGATCTCGGCTCTCGTTATCCTCCCGAAATATCACTGGCTATAAACGGCGTTTCGCATATCGTTTCCCCATCACTTGCACGGGACCTCTCACCTGACCTTCTCTCAAAGCTCTCCCATACTTCCCCCTTAATCAGGAAAAAGGCTGTTCTTGTGCTTTACAAATGCTTCCTCCAATCACCCGAGCTACTCCGAACCTCATGGCCACGCTTACGGGAATGCTTGAACGATGAAGATGGCAGTGTGGTTTCAGCAACAGTAAATGTTGTTTGCGAACTTGCCCGACGCAATCCAAAGAACTACCTGCCTTTGGCCCCTCAGCTGTTCAGGCTACTCACAGAGACGCCAAATAACTGGATGACTATAAAACTGATTAAACTCGTACGAACCTCTCCTCCGATCTTGGTACTTTACGTCGGCTGATCATGGAAAATCACTCTTGATAGTTCGCGACCCTCACTCCTCTCGAACCACGGTTGATAAAGAAGCTTACACCACCTATTACAAATCTAATCCGTACGACACCTGCCATGTCACTCTTATATGAATGTATCAACGGTCTCATCTCCGGTGGTCTTCTTGCTGGGATACAAGGAACAGACGAAGGCGAGGATTTAGCCTCCGTCTGCGTCACCAAGCTTCGCGGGTTCTTGGTTATAGGAGACAGTAATCTGAAATATGTCGGGCTCCTAGCATTAACCAAGCTTGTCGCTACACATGCTCATCTTGTCGCGGAACACCAAGATGTTATTCTGGATTGTATAGATGATACGGATATCAGTATTCGCTACAGAGCGCTTGAATTGGTTGTTGGAATGGTGAACTCCGAAAGTTTACCGGAGGTTGTTGGGCGCCTCATTAGGCAGTTGAAGCCAGCTGCTAACAGAGGAGAGGAGGAGTATGTGGAGCTTGAAGGAGCTGCTGATGAGAGTGAGGAGGAGGATATGGAGGAGGATGTCATGCGTGGTGGAAAACGGAAAGGTCAACTCGTTTTGCTAGAGTTACCGGAGGCATATAAGAGGACAGTTATAAAGAGGATAATAGAAATGTGCTCGAGAGATTTGTATGTAAACGTGGGTGATTTTGAGTGGTACTTGGATGTACTTGTGCAGTTGGTTAGATATGCACCACCGGTTTCTTCGTTGGCCGATGGAAAGCTACAGGACGACTCGGAAGATTTTGATGAGGACGAGGACGATACAGAGGTCGAGAAAGAGAAGGACGTAGGGGAAGAAATTGGGAGAGAGCTGAGAAATGTCTCAATCAGGGTTCGAAGCGTTAGGGCAGAAGCTGTTAGATATGCAGAAATGCTTATAGGGAGGCATGATGGCATGTTTCCCGCTGCTGGTGGAGGAGGAAAGAGAGTCCTTGGAGCGGCTGCATGGATCGCCGGAGAGTTTTCAAGGTGACAAGACCTCCTTCACATCCCCTATAGATCACTTACTGATAGTTGGACTTAGTCTGTTGACTGATTCCCAAGAAGCGTTGAACTCACTTCTCCATTCGTCGTCTCCACTCCTACCACCCGATATTCTAGCAATTTATATTCAGGCAATTCCAAAAGTCTACGCCGCCATAACTGGTTCTGAGAATACACCGTGGACTCCTGCTCGTAAATCCACAGTTACGCTTCTTACCGCACGCGTTATCACTTTCTTCGAACCACTGGCTATCTCCCCAAATCTTGAAGTACAAGAGCGCGCCGTCGAGTTCCTAGAACTTTTCCGGCTTGCATCCGAAGCTATCGCCTCAACACCAGCGCCGATGCCGGACGCAGAAGACGAATATGACCCTCCATTAATCCTCACACAGGCGATACCAGCCATGTTTATAGGACAGGAACTCAACCCTGTTGCCCCACGCGCACAACGGAAAGTACCATTACCAGAAGGACTTGATCTAGATGAACCTATCAACTCAAACCTACAACAGCTGCTACGAGAAGCTGAATATACAGATAGCACATTAGGAACAGACGAGGAGGACGATAGATTTAGGGAATGGTATTACCAGAAGCCAGTACCAAAAGCTTCAAATATCCCTGCATCTCTAGGCGTCGATAGCGCATCTGCGAAGGCATTCGGCAACAGCAGTGGTAACGGCGGGGGAAGCTATCAAGGCGCCATGAAAGAAGAGGACTACCTAGATGCGGACATCCTGGAACGTCGAAAACGGGACCGAAAGGAACGAAATAAAGATGACCCATTTTATATCGGTGCTTCAGTCGTAGGGGAGGGTGAGGAGATTGATCTTGATAGTATCCCCGTAATGAAGCTCGACCTTGGGGATGTGCCGCCCGCCACTTCCCACCTGAAAGCTCAGACCAAAAGAAGACGTGAGAGGGTTACTATCGCTGCTGATGAGGGTATAGCCGGTGATGACGGTGAGGACTTTGTCGATGAGGTGGAAGCGGCAAAGAAGAAGGGCAAGGGGCGCAAGGGTCTTCTTCAAGTTGATTCAAGTGGTTTAATGGGGTATTCTCTTGATGGTGATGGTGAGGGAGAAGAGAAGAAGAAGGAAGAAGAGGCCGTTAAAGCTGCAAGAGAGCAGGTAGAGAAATATAGGAAAGAGATGGAGCTGGCAACAGAGCGGGTAAGAGCACGCAATAGTCTCGAGATCCCCAAGGTGAAGGTGAAAAGGGTGAAAGAAAGTGGCGAAAAGAAGGTTAAGAAGGTCAAGAGGGACAAGGGAAAAGAAAAAGAAGGCACAGAAAAGAAAAAGAAAAAGAAAGCCACCGATGTTGAGGGGGCTGAGGGAGGATCTAAAGGTGAGCCTAGGGCCGATGAAGGAAAGAAAAAGAAGAAGAAGAAGGTCAAGAAGGATGAAACTGGTGCTGAGGCTGGTGTTGAAGTATAATCATAGTCTCGGTTTTGAGGCGTTACATATCATCTTTTTCTTTCCTGGGTTTTGGGGGCAAGCTTGTATGTACTTAGATCGATATATTAGGGCAAAGGCAACAAACTTATATTACCCGAATTTAAAATCACCATGGCTTGTGATAGACTTTTGTAGAGATAAGCCTACACATAGCAGTGGATCACAAGGATTAGCTCTAACCCTTAAAGCCAAACTCCAAATAAAACACAAATATTAAAGCTGCTAAATATTGCCATCCCCTTCTTCTCGCTACCTGTATGTTTCATGACTATAAGCTATAAATCATATGTCTCAATCATAGGCCATCACTAGCCTTGTTTTTTTCCAGGTTCATCTTGTTGTTAATTCGTTTATTATAAGAGATCCATGTGATTGATGATTGATTGATACGTGTATTGCACTCCATCCTAAATATGCGCTAGAACTACGCGACACAGCCAAACTTGATTATTTTCTCTCTTACTGTCTAATTTTGAATATACAATGTATATATTCTCTGATGAGATTTAGACCTGTAATGCTCCATTTATGAATCGAGCATCACACGACGAGAGCCTTATTTGGTCTCGAAAGAAGGAATTTCGACAATAGACAAATCATTATATACAGGCCCGAATGACGCTGACTGAGCAGCTGGGAGATCGGAGGGACTAAACGATGCTTGATAACACTTGGAGCATTTTCTTTACATTCAGGTTACACACACACAATGTACTCGCGGTGCCGAAAAGTCCTCGGGTCATGTGAGTAAGATCAACTACTCGTAATTTCACAGCATTTGTGAACATGACCTCTATTGCATACACACAAAAAAACCTCCACGACAACCTTTTTTGTATGGCATGCAATAGTGGTCGTGTTCACAAACGCTGTGAAATTACGAGTACAATTGGGTTCACGTGACCAAACTAAGCAGATAGGAACGAGATCAACTACAATTGGTTTCACGTGACCCGAGTACTTTTCAGCACCGCGAGTAGTGAAACTTGAATAACAGGCAAAGTTTCTTGGATTCTTTGGTGCACACCGTTAGTATCTACCACGTCTGACGTTTCAGGCTGTTTCTCATAGAGTTTCATCTGAATCGATCATAAATCAGAACCGATGATGCATAAGAGACGAGACCAATAGTATTCTATGAAAGTGATGGCCTAGTCTAAGTGTCCCACGATGGACTAAGTTTTGTTCTCTAGCTACGTTTCCTTCCGTCCCTGGTCATGCCGCCTCTTATGCTACTACAGTGGAGTCTCGATAGTAGCATATGTGCCACTATCGCGAATATACTTATATCGAGAACAACCTTGCCCGTACCGACTCGTTTGGGATTCCCCAACTACATGTAGATATACCGCAGAATCTCAGGAATAACGAATCTGACTGGGCTGGAATACCACTTACCCATTGGTCAAGACGACCAAAAGTTACGCTTTGGGTCTGTCGCATTGAGGCTCAACAAGTATTTGACCAATCCGAAGCCCAAGAATCCAGTCCAGTTCGATTCGTTATTCCTGAGATTTTGCGGTATATACGAGGATATACTTTGCGAAAAGTTTCTATTATCGAGAATGTTACTATCGAGACTCCTGTAATAGCCTGCTCCACTGCACAGCGGTAGGTAATAAGTGATAGAACGGGCTGAGACGGATAGATATCTGTTTTGTGTAAAACGCCACCGACATACAGTGTTTGCAGGTATCCCATCGTCTGTCGATTGCTGCCCCCCTATAATAGAGGAATTAAATTTGTATGGGAGATCTGTTATTTGATAACAGAGATAACTAGATCTGTTAGTAAAGCCACATCAGATTTGCTTCTTCTTGGGTGGGCAGAATTTTGTCGATAGACGAAGGGATAACCGTATCTCTGGCGTTCCATCACTTGTTACCTGTCGCTGTACAGTCAACTTTGGGGCAACGACGAACCTGGGACAACTGCATACCAGCCTGAGCGCTACTGTCTTGACTGACAAAGACCCCTGTTCGTCGTTCAACCAAGACAACTGTACTACAGTTATCGGTAGAATTATTGCAGAGATGTGGCGTTGGAAAATCGCCCTAGTCTCGGCGTGATCGTCAGTCCCTGTCTCTGCAATAATACAGACTTTGCGTTCGAGAGGTCCGGCTCTCCAAATGCCAAGAAACAGGGTGCGAGGTCCGGAGGTGCTTTTCACTTTGCGTTTGGGACTAGTTAGTAAGTGATGTCATCCTTATTCACAACCCTTTTTCACAACCCATTCTTTTTCACAACCAACGCTGTTTATCAATTCAAGGACACTTTTTTATCAAAGGAGAATTGGTATGACCTATTGCCCTCTAAATTTATAGGTGCTAATTACTTAATACAGGATCATCATCGAAACGAAACGCGAAACGAAACGCGAAACGGGTGCCGAGATGGACGCCGAAACAGAACAATCGGGCGAAACGGCAGAACGGCGAAACGAAACGGCAAGGCATCGAAACGCCGAGAGTGCGGAAATGGAGGTGACAGGTTTCCTATCTACTGGCACCGCTTCTGACCCGTATTTGGGTGGGAGTTCCTCTGCCAATTTAGATGAACCTACGGCTGCCAAAAGACGAGGTGCAGCATGGGATGGATGGGAGGACAGAGCTTTGACTAAACAAGTGCTGGCGGACGATCCGATCTTGAGCAAAGCCTATGGGAGGAGAGAAGATAGATGGCAGCAAGTCTCAGATAATTTGAAGAAGTCAATGGGGATGAACCGCTCTTGGATTTCTTGCAAGGACAGAATGGAAAGGCTTGTAGGATGGCATCGGGTAAGTAGTTTTTTATTTGATATATGTATTACTCTTATTAGTTTTCATTGCAACTAATTTGTATATGGATTTTGCAGAAAGAGGAAGCCCGTTCAAGGCAGAAGACAGGTACGGTAGAGGAAGTGAATGAGTATATTCACAATATTACGGATGTCGTTTTGCTCTATGATTCTGTATCCACCAACGATTCTATCAAACAAAATGCAAAGGGGAAGCTTGCAGCGAGAAAGGCAAAGGGCTCTCAAATTAGGCAGGCTTCACAGCAAGGTCAAGTAAGAAAACGAGACTTAATGGAGTTGGATGTTGACAGCGATTTGGAGAGCGCCGGGTCAGAGCCACCAGCTAAAATTATTCGGGCTCCAAAAAATCAATTTGCAAAGGAAGTTGAGAGTGTAATAGGTGGTATACATGAGAAAGCTGACGAGTTTAAAATAGCGATGGAAGAAAAAGCAGAGCGAGACAAAGAGTTAGGCAACAAATTGGATAAACTTATTGAAACAACAAAAAGTACAAATGAAACGATGGAACGTCTTATGAATGTAATTATTCAAGGTGCGATGAAAAATCAATGAAAGTACTCCTCTAATGTAGGAGGATCGCATAATTCTACATCTTCGGCAAAGGTTGCAAAGTACTGGGGAATTTGGGGACGGTGGAGGCAGACATGGGCATTGTGAAGCAGAACAGCTACTGGATACTGGAGGCCGATAGGGGATAGAAGTACTTTCTGGGAGCGTTTGAAATCCAAAGCAGTGAATATCTGTAGTATTTCCTTGAAGCACCATTCGACAACGATTCGGACCTTTGACATGGATCTATTCCAGAGCTGTTCGTCTTCTGTAATTGCTGCCCCTTGAAATGGTGTTATCAAATGCTCGCTGATACCATATGCTGGATCTCCGTAGATCTGAAGGCTTGTCCCATCAGGTGCATTTGCATATCTTTCTAGTAGATCAGAAATCCCGCTCTCTTGCCAAACAGCTGCATCATGCTTTGTACCCTCAACCGGCCCATATAAGTGTATGATGATACCATCTGGTGTAACGATTGCTTGGTATTTGAGACAGTGATATCGTTTCCAACCATTGTAGACAGATTCCTGTCCATATATAGGCCTAGCTATTGCGCGTAGAGTTCCATCTACAAATCCAAAACAGGTCTCTAATGGCGCACCTGTAGCTTGTATAACACGAGTAAATGAGTACAGCTTCTGCGGTGTGAGGCGTTGAAAGTCGAATACAAGTAGATGTTTCCAGGTGTCGTAGATAAAGCGTAGGAGGGTATTAACAGTACGGGAAACTCTCTCTGGTTTCCAACCAAATTTAAGATTGAGATCCGATAGGCGATTAGGCCATGTGTAACGGCGTACGGGACCGACCCCAGTCTGGTCCCGTCTTGGGTTTCCTTGTTCCTGTTTCCTGTTTCCTTGGTCTCGTTTCCTGTTTCTCGCGCTCTGTTTCCTGTTTTCCTGTCTCTGTTTCGCTGTTCCCTTGCCGTCGGGTCACATCCTACTGCAGCCCTGTTCATGTCTTCTGTTTCTTGGCAACCATCCTGTACTTTCCTAGTTCGTTCTAGCCTCTCTCGCTTCGCTTCTCCGTTCCTGTTTTCCTCTGCGTTCCTGTCTCCGTTCTTCGCCTGTTCTTTCCTCGCTTTCTGTTCGTTCGTTCTCGTTCTGCTTTTCCTGTCTCTGCTTCGCGTTAAGTTCTTCGTAAATGCCCGGATTAATCACGGCGTTATGATTCTTGTATATAAAGGGCTCTCTCTCTTCGAGGGCTTTCCTTTTAGTTCTCTATTTTCTCCTCAGATAGTCTTATGCGATTCAATTCATCTTTCGCGCAGAGAATCGTTTCCTCAGAGACCACGCGTTCCTTCCTCCGCTCACCGAGGAGACTCCTGAATCCTCGTCCTCGCTTCGCGTCCAGGCTCCGCCCTTTCTTAGAGCCTGTCTAGTCTCCGTCCGCCCACGTCTGCGTCGTCGCTCCGCTTCCCCTAGAGCCTGTCCTAGTTCTGTTCTGTTCCGTCTGTGTTTGCGTGTTGGCTCCGCTCTCTCTAGAGCCATTCTGTTTCCTGCCCCACGGCCCGACCATCGCTCCTCGTCTGGTTTGCCGTGCCCTGTCTCCTGCCTCCGCCCCGCCCGGCTATCGCTCCATCTAGCCGTCCCTGATCCAGTCCTCGGTCGACTCTCTCCCGTTAGCCATCGCGCCCTGTCTGGCTTAGAGTCCTCGTCCTTCGCTCTCCGTTCTTCCACCAATTTGAACCCCAAAGACCTCTGTCCTGTCCTGTCCTCCGGTCCCCGTCCCTCGCCCCGTTCCCTTCGCCCTGCCACCGACTCCTGTCCCGTCCTGTCTCCCGTCCCGTTCCTCGTCCCCGTCGGTGGCCTCCCGTTATCACTCTGCACCTTGTCGGGTATTTTCAGACAGGTAGCAAGCCGGTATACCTCATCTTTAGAAAATCTAAAATAGGTTTTCCAAGCATCACCTTCCAAAATGTCAAGATCTATAGGTCCTCCATGCCTCTGCTGACCTCTCCACCTTGTGTTGTTTTGTTCGGACGCTCTGGCCAGCACTTCGAGCTCCGCAATTCTGGTAAGGATTTCAAAGTAAATTCCCTCAGGTTCGGGCATTGTGGACAGCGGGAGAAAGGACACAGGCGAGTCTGGTCATACAGGATTATAGAGCACGAGAAGACGATTCCAAAGAATCAAAAATTGTTTCAATCGGACGAAAACTGGTGATGCTATGGGGATTCGTAGCAGTGGGGGTCAAACATCGTTGACAGACCCCCGCGCTGGAGTCTAATCACCAGGTGGACCAAAGAAGACTTGGCAGCACAGCCACAAGGGCACTAAAAAAGACTCCGGACCTCCCAACGCAAAGTCTGTACCTACTTGTATGGCTTCGCCACCGCCATGCGCCACATCTTCAGTGACAATTCTTCAGTATCCCAAAGAAGCAAATATGCCAAGATCAGTTAGCCAGGTAGCTGTTTAGCTAAGGGATGAGTCTTTAGAACACTATTAGCTAGTCAGAATGGTCGCGATGGTCTTTGCTATTTGGGCTAATATAGTATAATCTCCTTATAAGGGTACAAAAGTGGCGCGAAGTCATACTCTCATAGCTTATAGAAGCAGATTTGTACCTATGAAGCCCATTGAGGACCACAAACACCTATCCTTATAATACGAACCCTTATAAGGAGATTGTACTGTAGTGGTGCGCAACGTAAAGCCTGTAGAAAATGGGGTCCTATGATGTGCATTTTTAACGTCTTTTGCTTTTCTATTTGATGCACCAGGGCGTACAGCCACTCTGTAAAAGTGTTCGTGATTTAGTTTTAATGTTAGTGCGCAGTGTGGCGCACTCGTGAAGTTGGTGTTACTAAAGTTGAGATTCAAAATACATGTAACGAAAAATATATTATAGTTCGTGACTATATATGAAAAGGTAAGTCATTAGTCTCCTCCTCCACTGATCCCGGGCACCGTTGGTCACTCGAAAAGTCTTCTAATTCGGGGGTTTCGATGGTCCGCCACGGTCACATACATGTATGAAGAAATGTCTCACTCCGAGGTCAGAATCACGAACAGAGTGGCTGTATATACATGTATGTACATATATGTATGTATGTATGTATGTATGTATGTATACCAATCAGTTTAAGCTAGCTTCAAGTACCCCTTTTAACAACCACCAAGTCACTACATGTACTAATCGACCCCCAGAACTGGTAAAAAAAATTGTTAACAACCTAACACCACTGAACATAATACCCTATGCTCATACACAGCACAACATATTTCAAGTGAAATAAAAACATCTCTCGGTGAGCCAATCAGAAGATTCTAAAAGTACATGTATATACAGGTTATAATCATACACCCACCAGACGTATATGTATATGAACTATATGTAATTTCTGGGCGATAAAGTTTGATATATGTATCTGTACACGCATATAATTACGAGTATAAACCTTTACACACTCCAATAACCACTTACTACTGAGAACGTGGTTGCTATTCCGTTTAGCTTCAGTGTCATTAACCTCACTTTTATCCCGTCTTACCTCGACTCAACTCATTCAAGATTTACTGTACCGTGGTAGAACACCGTTCTCCAAATAGCAGCGGCGTGAGCGTTCTATTTACTAAAATATTAGGACTTTTCTACAGTTGAGGCATCCCAGTCTCCACCCCTAATCTACTCGCGATTATTTGCCAAGAATTTTCACCTGACCAAGGAATCAAGTGAAAATTCTTGGCAAATAATCGCGAGTAGTCTCTCATCCTAATTACATAATCTTCAAGACCATCAGCGGCCATACAGTGTACTCGGCGAGCTGGGTCTTTTTTTTTTTGTTTAATTCATTATCGGCGGGCTGGGTCAGTTTAGGTGCAGGTTCCGAAATCTCCCCAAACCTTATTTGCTGTCTATATCGAATCCAATATTCAGGGTCAAAGATAGTTCCACCGTCCTTTCAAAGCTGCGTGCGTTACTTATCCCCATAGTCTTCATCTCTTTTCTTTTAGGACTCTCTAGCCCAGTAGTCAACTGTGCGCATGTCAATTTCGGATGCCTGGCACAGCCTGTTTATCAGCAATTTAACGAAATCTGACGAGTTTATTCACCAAATAGCCCTAGATAATATATCACTGGTAGGAGATAATCGAGCATGTACTAATGTATAGCGCCCTCTCAAAAGTCATTGAACGGCACCCATTTTACACCAAAAATGCCACTTTTCAACCCGGTCCTCACCAATTATGATGGATATTATCTTAATTGGGAGACTATATATTTTGTATATGGACAATCGCTCTATCAGCTGAAAATTAGAATATTACGTCCCTAGCATGAGCTGTGTTGATTTTATTGTGCCAAGTTGCCAAAAACGTGCCAAGACCACATATTTATATGGGATGCAACCGAATCCCCAAGTTGCTCTGGCTACTTCTAGCTCATGTAACTTCTTCCACCCATGATTTCAGGGAGTGTCCTTTTAGAATTATTAGATTTAATAGCCAATATTCACCCCTTAAAGCCTTATTAATTACTAATGGCAATTATGTTGTGGGTGGTGGTTGCATTTGGACCGATTTTTTTGGCGGATTTTTGTGTGGTTTGGATGCTGGTCAATGACTTTTGAGAGGGCGCTGTAGTATAGCGTGACACGGGACTGAAATTCATATCGCAACCCCAGAACCACCCGGCCACGCCCAATGAAGGGTATTCGGCAACATCCACCGCCACATACAAATACAAATACAAATACAAATAAATAATATAAATAACATCACTCCTTTATCATTTCAATTTTGACTCTGTCCCTTCTCCCGTCTTTCCTCTTTTCTCCGTAAATATTTCCTTCGTGAGTATCCATCGATATCCACCATAACCCTGCCCTGTCTTCTTTACCATATTCCCATCCCCTTAATACCGTTTCTTTGTTCCTCTTGCCCAATCTCCTTCCAGGGAAAGAAAGGCTTGTGTATCGCTATGTTTGAACCATGCCCAGCCGGCGAGCTGTCGACGCTGCTCACCATAATAGAGAAATTAAATTTGTATAGGAGATCTGTTATTTGATAAGAGAGGTAACGAGACCCGCAAGTAAAGCCACGCCAGATTTGCTTTTTCTTGGGTGGGCAGCATCTTCCGACCGATAAAGGGATACACCGACGGTAAAATTACTTCTAACACATTTACCGCTCCATACATTGTTGGTATCCTTCGCGCTATTGATAAAAGAGATGAGGGCTACTTCGACCCATTTTAATGACATTATTTCCGGCATCTCTAAGCTGATCAGTGGCTTCCGTGAGTTTAGTAACCTAGAGTATTACGGGACGGTTGACGGCTAAGCAGGGTTAATGGTAGGCTAGAGCAGAGCCAAGACATTCTGACGAGTGATGATCCATGACTGCACGCCCCGATGTTAAAGGAAGATAATGATTTTCTGGTATCTCCATTATTAATCACTATTTAAATATGTTGCTAACTCTTTCGCAGAACAAATTATGAGAAACTTGACAAATGGAAAGAAAAAGTTATGTGATAGGTATTTAACAGTTAAAAAAAACAGAATAGAAACCCGAGTCTTTTTTTGCCAACCATTCGCGCCGATGTTGGTGCCTGATTTTCCCGAGAAATATTACACCTCTTTGATATGCATACAGTACAGGACAAGATAAGAAATGAGAGTGAAAAATGGAAATTTAAAAACAAAAAATCAATAAAGCCGAACTCCCTTTCCTTGTTTGCCAAGTTATTCCTCTTCGCTCAGTTCTCATATCATACCATATCTCATTATCTTACAATCGTATTTCTCGTCTGCGGGGGATGAAGATCGATCACCTTCTTCCCTTCTTAGATCCATAACGACCTGCAGTCCACATAAGAAGGGGCGGGATATTCGCCGGTTTTGATCTGACCCTCTCTGTAACTGTTTCAGTGCGAGTTTGGATTACGACATTGACAGGAGGGGGCGGTGGTGGTGGTGGTGGCGGTGGTGGGGATGGGGCCGGCTCCGGTTCAGCTGAAACAATATCCACCACGGGCCGCTCAAGAACCACAACCTCAACACGGGCAGGCGGCGGAGCAGGCATTGGTGCTGGCGGTGGGGGAGGTGGAGGGGTTGGTGGAGCTGGCTCGGGAGCTGGGGCTGAGACTGGCTCCGGCTCCGGCGCTGGTGGAGGAGGTGGGGGTGGTGGGGGTGGCTCCTCAATCACAGGTTCGGGGGCGGGTGGAGGTGGTGGTGGAGGAGCTGGTTCGGGTTCAGGCTCGGGCATTGGCCACATGTGCATGGTGATGCTCCAGTCAGGCTCGATCACCGAATCCCAAACCTGAGGTAGAATGATTTCACCATCAGGTCCATGAAGATCATAGTGGCCGTCAATGACATGCTGCCCAATGACCTCGACGTGGAGAAATGCTTGCTTAATAAGCTCTTCCATACCCTAAAGAGCGAGTTAATAAATTGCGCCACAAAAGTCCCAGAGCGAGATACTTACACTCCACTTTTTGCAAAGCTCAAATGGGAATGAGAATTTCCTCCCAACAGCATCACGGAACTTGACTGGCTTGGGCTTCACTCGAGCCTTCGCTTTAGTGGCCTGTTCCAGCTTTTCTGCAAGCTCAGCAGCAGCAGCAGCAGCCTTTTCTTCTGCTACCCTAGTTGCTTCTGCCGCTGCCGCTGCCGCCGCCGCCGCAGTGGCTTGTTCTAGTTTCTCCGCAAGAGCTTTCTCAGCAGCAGCAGCTTCTTCCTCTGCCTTTGCTTTTGCCTCCTCTTCAGCCTTTCTAGCAACCTCAGCAGCTTCTTCTGCCTCTTTCTTGGCCTTCTCAGCAGCTTCCTTTGCCTCCTGAGCAGCTTTATCAGCAGCTTCCTTGGCGATCCTATCCTCTTCCTCCTTTTTCTTGCGGTCTTCCTTCTCTTGATGCCACCTCCTTTCCTGTTCGATCATTTCCTCCCTCAATTTCTTCTCTTCTTGAAGTCTTGCCCAACGTTCTTCCTCACGCTTCTCCTCCTCAGTTTTCTCACGAGGCCTCTCTGGCTCAGCCGGTGATGGCGGACTTTCCGTTCGTGGGACTGCATACGGGACGAGATAGCCTTGAGGCCCCATTATCATCATCTGGTTAGTAGTATTCATAGAGGTCATAGAGTTCATTTGATGAGGATGGCCGCCAGCACTGAAATATCCACCGCCGTAGGGGCCGTAAGGGCTATAAGGAGATCCCGAATAGTATCCGTACATGTCGGTTTGATGCGCGCCTCTCGGACTCAGCGGACCAGACATATGGTTTTGAGGGGGGTGTCTGGGATCATGTCTGAGATCCCGGGGATCGAGTCGGGGGTCATGTCTAGGATCCCGAGGGTCAAGTCGGGGATCAAGTCGGGGGTCAAGCCGCGGGTCTCGAGGATCATGTCTAGGGTCTCGAGGATCATGCCTAGGATCATACGGGTGGCGAGGGTCGTGAGGATGGTGAGGATGCTGTGGATGAGGGGGGTAGGTGGGGCTGCCGGGGTGCTGTCCATAATTATAAGGCGTCATTGAGCTGCCTGGACTACTATGCCCAGAATGGGACGGGTGGTGTGGTGACTGCCCTGGGTACGAAGGTGAGTGTCCGGGATAATGAGACGACTGCCCTGGGTAGTGAGGTGACTGCCCTGGATATTTTGATGATTCTCTTGAGTGTGGTGGGTATTGTGGTGACTGAGCCGGATAATGTGGAGATTGATATCCCGAATGCCCAGGGTGAGATGGATGTGGTGGATGTGAAGGGTATTGGCCAGGATGTTGGGAAGGTTGGCCTGGATACTGCGAGTGTGGTGGATATCCCTGATGATCAAAAGGAGCGAGTGGATTTGGACCTCCTCTTCTCATATGATCCCGGGGGTCACCGCTATTACCAGGCAATGCGTGAGGATGAGGCGGAGGACTGGTTGGAACCAGCGCAAGAGGGTTCTGGTTATAGCCACGAGGTTCACCAAACCCGCCGTAGCCGCTACCTGGTGCTGGCGCTGGCGCTGGCGCTGGCTGGTTATAAGGACTACTATTTTGCGATCCCCAGTAGGGCTGCGACTTTAATGGAGCCGAGGGAGGTCCACGTTCGTATCTGATATCTTCGTCGCTGTCTGATGTGCTCGGTGGTGCAGTTGGGGCAGACTGTCGATGACGATGACCTCGGTGTGAACCGTGACGAGATGATTGAGGGGGTGGTGGTGGAGGGTGAATTGACTGAGGAGCGGGTGGCAGTATATCTTGGACGGGTGGGCTATCCTGCCGGCGGCGATGAGATCTAGTAGTCTCTCGTCGGGAGTGGGTGGGGGTATCAGGCCCAGCTCTGCTGTTGGCTGTGCGCGGGCGTGAAGCCGAATCTGACGGACCGAGCTCTTCACCCTGTAGATCCTCCCAATCTTCAGGGAAAGAATCTCCCGAGTACTCGGTGTGTGAAGGGAATTGGGAGTGATGTGGGGAGTGAACGGAATGATGGGACCGGTGAGATGAATACTGAGAAGGATGATAGTTTAGAGGCGGCTGGTAACCGTAGTCAACACCGCTGCTACCAGTCTCTTCCTCTGACAGAGACGACTCAGACCCGTTGGTCGTCGACGTGTGATCGATTGTGATGTTGATACTACAGTTCAAAACCTGTGAGCGATAACCCTTTGCTACAATGAAATATAAAATAACAGTCTCAAAGCTAAAGATATAGAAAATGGTGACGAAATCATCATCATTTCAGGTACAGCCTTTCTGATCTACTAGTGCATCCGCCCTACGCACAAGATTGTTGTTGTCAAGGGGGCTCCAAAAAGATTTGTTTACTTACGGCATAGTGATTGTTTATCGGCAATCAGTTCTCGTGGGGTATCAAAATCAACCAACGATAAAAAAGGATAAACAAATAAGTAAACAACAAACGCTAAAGTTTTAAGAATAAGATTAAGGATGCAAAGCTTCAATTCAAGACGGCCAACAGGCAGACCCCGACAAAGTAAGAGGGGCGTTCGCCCCGCTGTTTATCAGGAAATCAAAAATCGAACAGAAAAGTCAACAGCCAGTATAATTTAGCTGCCGAAAAGCGTACGATAATAGCTTTCGAAAGAAGAATGGAGGTGATAGTGGTAGTTTATCAATTAATGAAGATGGCGGTAAACTATAGGCCTCGCAGGCGGGTATCTATATGACGGAGGACGTGAATTCTCCGACGCGAAGTCTGTTTGAGGTTGAGAGATCGAATTCGGGGGGAACGTTTCGTACAGGGTTCCTTCCGCCTTACCGGTGGGCGGAAACTTTGGCGCTGTTAAACGAGGAGGCGGGGAACAACAAAGTGATATAGCCCAGGCAAAAAAGAACGACTAAAAAGACACTCGAAATACTTGTGGGACAGATGATGCTGGGGAGGAAGGTTTCAACTGCGGAGGGAAGTGAGCCAAATAAGCTCATATAAAGCAGATGAGTAGTACGTTTGTCCACTCCAACGATTGGTTTTCGGGAGGGCACGGCGAAGATAGTGGGCAGTGTTTCGACTGGAGGGGGGAGTTGCAGAGGTGAAAGGGGGTGGGGAAACAAAAAAAAAAAAGTTGAGAAAGATACGTACAGCTTATGCACTTTATTTACCCCCCCGTGTGGAAGCTCCAGTACTACTAAGTATGCTTGTTGTGACTTGAGACTTGAGATGAGAAAGGTGCCGCTAATACACAGTTCGAGAATAGTAGTAGATGCCCTGCAATGAAGTATGATCAGCTTCCACGGCGTTCCCTCCTAGCATTAATCGAGCACCAATTGAGTCTCTGGCAGATGGAATGCATGGTTTTCCTCTCAAGAACTTCTCATCTGCAAGCCCTCTCAGCCCAGCAGGATGACCAAGTGGGAAAAAAATGGAAGAAAAGTGAGGGGCCAACTAATCGGGCAGGGGATCGGGTATGGTGCTGATTCGTTGTCACCATGTCACTCACGAATAAGAACGTCTAACAAATGCGCCAAGAACCCTGCCTGCTCACTGTCTAGTCGGATAGCAGCCAGGAATCCCCGGAGAAGGAAAGCAGAAAACGAGGAACGATGCTTCGGATAGCTCTACTGGAATTCCGGTATGTAGCACTATGGATGGGAGCAAAGTAATATGTATGTTCTCTCGTTGTTTTTAAGAGGTGGATATTGTTCAGGCTTCCCTACATGTATTATCTGATGGATCAATGCAAAGGCCCGTGCGGGAGAAAGAGAAAAACGATAAATTATCCGGGATGGACCTCAGTGACGACAATTTAGTGGATTCTGATTTCTGATTTCTGATTTGTTAATTTTCTCGGTATAAATCTAGAATGAGATTCCTCTCTATGGGTATCACTTTGGATGAGATGATGCAGCAAGCACCCGGGTAGAATATGTGATTTGGGAATTGGATGCCAAAGTGGCCTTTCGCTCGGCTCTCACCCGTAATCCAGGGAATGGAACGCCCTTGAGTTCGAATCAGAAGTAAAGCCCTTTCTGGGTGATAGTAGGCCGAACAATAAGATAGAACTCAGACGGTGGCCTTGACCGTGTGGTAATGATAATATCTAGTAGTATTCTGAACACACCACGCGGGAGGATGAGAAAATTAGTTATGAATAGGAAAAGAAAAAATTACAAGAGGGAAAGGGGGGGTGTTCAATATTTCAACAGTCCCCGCAGCCTAATTTTTGATGAGGGGTAAGGCTGGGGGGGAAATGTGCAGCAATGGCCAGCCAGCGGGCCAACGAATTGAATCCGAATACTTGAGGGAGAAAAAAAAAATCAAACAAGGTCAAAAATCAAGATATCAAAAATATCAAGAAACGGGAGTGCCTGGTAATACACACAAGTCACAGATTTCGTCACCAGCGGGGAGAAAAACATGGCAGCGCCTGAGGAACTATTTAGTTTGCTACTAGAGTAGCCAATGTACCGTCTGGGCGGGTTCGAGGCGGCGTGACGTTCCGTGATGGTTTTCAGAACCACTCTGCCGGGTTGAGGGCCTGAGAGCGACAAGCATTTGCCTGGACTCCCTCGCCCATACTAACTTTGGTCCACCTAACCCATTGATACTCTACAGGTAGCAAAACTGACAACTCGATGCTATTCTTTACAAGGCAAATGCAAGTTATGCAACACAAAAGAGACAAAGTGCCACCGATCAGTTGCCGCTCATCGTCAAATTATGAGCCTAGAAGATAGAAGAGCTACTTTACATACGCCTTGCATAACGCACGCAGAGTACTTTAGCTCCTCGACTACCCTATATACAGAGCCATTTCAACCCCTTTTTTTCGCGGTTTGTCCAATTGCCTAGACATATCGGATCCTTATTCCTGAAAGGATTCCTGTCAAATATGTACTGCTTTCTGCGAACTTCTGCCTATCTTACGACCCACTACCTTAGATACTTGGATTGGAAAAGAGTGGGTCTCCCGTCTTCTGACAGAATTTCCCCACGATGAGGCATGCGCAGAAGTGGAAAGCCACGGGAGTAAGTACGGGCGGATGTATGTATGCAATGGCCAACAATCTGTTTGATGATTCAAGTTCCAAGAATGCGGCCTTGCAAATACTCTTTTGCCTTTTAGGTGTTTTGGGAAGCTCCCTTACCTCGGATCTTATGCAAGTCCTCCTCGGTGAGTGTGTGGGGGAACTGCCTACTCGCGGAGTCACTAGCCCCCCCCCCCCAAAGTAAGACCTCCGGATTAGGACCTCGATGTATGTAGAGTACCTACTCCTCTACTACTCTACACGATTCTATCAACTGACATGCCGGGCGGTCGCGGCGCTAACTCGAATCTTCCGGAAAGAGACGAAAGGGACAACCGTTCGCAACTGCTTGCAATTGTATCTCGGGCCCATATTTCCAAAACTCTCAGGAGGCGGATGTCTCTAGCCCTCACCGCCCATGATATTCTTGTCAATGAAGCGCTCCCGATGAGCTGAGTCTAGCAAGTCTACTCGAGTATATACGACACTTATAATAGCCTAGTTTTTCTCGTCTATAGTAATTGAGGAGAACTCTGCTGGTAGCCCAAGTAAGAGCGAAGGAGATTCTATGCTTGAAGCTCAAGTGTTGTTGAAACGTTGAAACTTCAAGGTCATGTCATGTGCCTTGAAGTTTGAGAATTTTGGGCCAATGTTTGATGATCTATAAACCGCTTTAAGTAAGGGAACGAATAAAGAGAAATAAGCAAAGCTTGTAGGGTCCTATGAGGTCATAAGGGTCCTACATCGGACACACACAAAGGCCGAATCTATGTAGGGTTGGGCCACTAAGATACCGCCCGGGAGGCGCAATTCCCAAAGAGCCTCACGAAATCGTTTCACCCGCTTTCGCCTAATAAACCATTTACCGCGCCCTCCTCTACAGACACCCTTTCCTTCCCTTGTTGTTGTTTTATGCGTTGTCAGTTGATATTACCGCTTACTAGGATATTCCCTCGAACTTGTGCTCTAGCTAACGACTCTACTGTGACAGATAGGTAGCTAGCAAACTTCAGCGCCTTTCCTTTTCCTTTCGGCCAGGTTTTTTTTCTCTTCACCCTTCCTTTCTCCGTTGATGACTCGCTTCCGCAGAAGCTCCATGGAATGTTCTTTGCATTGTTCGGGCGCAGCAGCAACCACAGAGATCTGTTAAAAACCCAAACCTTTGAAGAGCCATCGCAGGGATTTCGTTATCATACATGCAATCTCCATCCCATCGCTCGGTTTGAGCGCAATTAGCTGAGTGGTGAAGATGCAATTATGATATATCGATAATCTGGCCGGCCAGTGAAGAGTAAGAAGGAAGACCGGGAGGGGGGGAGAAAAAAAGTAACCGTTGTCGTGCGTGCATCCTTCTTTTATTCGCATACAATTATCATATGCGCACTTTGCACCTGTTGCCTGAAAAAAAAGTCACAATGCACATGACCGACTGCTGATCGGTATCCAGTACAGTGGCTACTCTGCACGGTACCATACTGCGCCTGGGTTCTACACGGCCTCTGATGGAGACTGAAGTATGAGTACCGGGCGTGACATATCTTTAGACCGCATTACTGCGCACCGCGAATTCGCAGATAGCCGGGTGGCCACGCAGGAGAGAAAAAAGATTATTGAATCATTTGAGCCAGGATCGAAGCTCGGATCAGAGCTTTACTCAAGATACTTTGTATATCTACATGTAGGTACTTCTGTGCAGCCTTGGAAAAGGCTTAACGTCGACATGATGGATATTTATTTACCCCGCCAACTGCTATCGATATCTACCCGGCCGGTGAGGAGAGTTTTCCCAGAAATATAGTAGCTGCGGGCCTTCCCGGGCAGAGCAATGCACGGCTTACAGTGGCTTTGCTTTCACCAGCGGAAGATCATTCATGACCGCCACCGGCTTACCTGTACGCCAAGAGTTTTATCCACTTTAAAGCGCACAAAAACAACATGTAGAGTATACATGCTCCGGACTTAAACTTGATTAACGTAACTTTAACGTCCGGGTCTTGACATTGGATGGTTACGTACTGACATCCTATTACAATGGCAGCTCTGCCTTGCTTGGATAGTTAGTTACTGCTGGTTTGTTCGGAAAACTATCACCCCAGGGATATCCCTAGTATATGTAGTTACCTAGGATGTAGCTCATATTATAACTACACAAACGCGTTATGTTCTTGGCCGTGGACAGCAGTTCAAATTAGAAAGTCATAGTATGTACGTCTGAAAGATCCAACATGGCGATCAACATGTGCGCAATGGGGCCCGCATAAATATCTCAAAGATCTCGCCATATTTCCACGGGAAATGGCTGGGGATAGATGGTCCTGTTTGGGGGGGTGGGGAACAAGAGTACCTATTCGATCTAATTCATGAAACTGTGTACAGTCAACTTTGGGGCAACGACGAACCTGGGACAACGACGAAAACACAGATTTCAGCCAAACAAGTGGTTGCATACCTGAGCGCCACTGGCTTGACTGATAAAGACCCCTGTTCGTCGTTCAATCAGTTTCGTCGTTGCCCCCAAGACGACTGTACTGCTTAGTCGACCAGGAACGGTTTCTGGGCATGGACGGTCTAAGGCATTCATCTGGAGCCGTGCCTTATCACTGCAGTAGATGCTGGCTCCGTCATTGGGAAACCGGGTAGGCGAAGACAGTGTAGGTTTTACTCTGCTTGTGTAACTGCGTGTCACCGTCGATATTCGACCAAAGCTTCTTTGGCTTCTGTAATTATTAGTTTGACGCTAAATTGGGGCTTTGATAATAACTAGCCAGAACCTGTGTCGATGCTCTGTTGCCTTGGAGCGCTTTTTTCTTCTGTGCGTGTAGGTTCCGAGTGATATCTCATGATTCAAATATAAACAACCAGAAATAGTGTCAATGCGGGGTGTAGAGCCTCAGTCGGACGTTTGGTGATATTTAGTGTATTATTATGGCTACTAGGACGATACTTCTGGTGGTCTGAAGTGTGGTATTATTACTCCATCCATGCGTAGGAGCCCAGTGGGAAGTTAGAGCGGTTGTGGGGCCTGCCTCGAGTAACATATTCATGCCCTGAGATGTGTCGACGTTATCCGGTCAAACTCCAAGGTTATGTCAGAGAAATAGTAAACACGTTGTCGATAAAGGACACCAATGACAGTCGGTCAGCCAAAGGAGCGGGTACGTGGTCCGTTGCATTTAGACGATACATACATGTCTTTATTATGCATTATTTCAAATAGCCCAGTAGACACCACCCTTTCGCCAGCTTATCAAGTCACAAACCAAAGATACATGTATTCAAGTGGTCGAAGTATAACTGGATCAAATGAAGCTACATGTATGCCACTCCGGCCTATGCATTTATCAACCTTGTTATCAGTGGTACACAAAAGTACAGTACTGATCGGCTTTGCTCATATCAAGCTTATAATTAACCTATCATGGTACCACATGTAGATACTCTGTCTGCCTCTTCTTACTTTCACTGTATCAAGCAATAAGCAGCCATGAAGTTGATGGACAGTATACACGCATGTATGTGCCATGAAGGTATGAGACATATTCGGCGATTAACAGCTGGAAGGGTTAGACAGAGGTTTAGAGGGGGGGAGTTTACATTCGGCCTCAGTGGAACTTGGCTTGATTTAAGGTTTCGGCAATGAACATGCTTCGGAGATCAGGGACACATTGCAGTAAGAGTTGCATTTACTCTGGCACTGCCTATGCCCCGGGTATTATTGTTCTCCATTGATCTCCATCACTCCGTGTGGTCTCTTCCGAGCGAGCCAACAGTCGTCGTTCGATCAACACCAATCACTCTGAGCGATACTGATTAGAACTGAGCCGGGCGGACCCACACCCCGCCTCGAATGCAAACCAGCCAACTTCAAGCGAGCCTACTAATATACTCATGGTCATGCGAGGTATGGGTTGCCTGAGTTTATGAAAATCGATATAAAACATTGCCTGAGTCGATCCGCCCTGACGTTACCTTAGCCCGGTTATCAATCCTACGTAGAAGCCTACGTAGAAGCTCCCAATCTAAGGCTTAATCAATTGGGATGACCTTCGGAACGGCCACGGAATGCCGTTCGGTGGCGCTTTTAAAGCCTCTAACAGCTAGCTGAGCTGCCGAGACCCGGTCCTTGCCTCCGGAAGTATCTCACGATGCAATCCCAGGGTTAGGGTTATCGGTGTAGCATACATACCTGTGACCATTTATGAGCATATTCTGTGCCATGGCTATGGGGCCGGGTTTCTCTCTATCAATCAGAGGAACTGTTTTTTAAAGCTGACCTTGGGCTGAACCGGATGATCATCAGATGATTTTCGCTTGAGGCGTAGGGATCGTTCCACTCCCAAGTAACCCAAGTGAAGATTGCAGGGATTCCCCCCCACGTAGCTCGTGGGATATCAGACCATTTGGTATCCTCAACCACTCCACAACATCGTAATGCCCCATGCTCGGGCTGCCTTTGGCGGGGGAATTCCGTTTTCTTTTCGTTCTCCGTCTCGGTGTGGATTTATGGCTTTGTTTTCATGGGGCGGTTCTTAGAGCTCTTCCTGCAGTAGTTACTAATATAATTTTTATTTCTTGCGTATAACTATAAGCCCCAAACCCTCATCTTCTATCTAAAGTCCTGGAAGTATATATATATAACATCTGTATCGATACCAACCTTTTCAAAACCATGTCTTCGTACACAGACTCCATCCGCAACATCTTTGGACTCGCAAACACAATTTCGACCAAGAAGTCTTCTCCCCCACTAAAGCCCGATTCAGCTACCACTGTCAAGGGCTTCCAATCCCCCTCCACAGAAGAGCCAGTCACAGAATCGCATTCCGCCACATTAACAAACATGGCTTCGCTGAAGAAGAACATGCAGCATATCGACCGCAAGGAGCTATACACCAACCTCGAAGCCAGGGTGAAATACCTGCACTCGTTCCTAGATTTCAATGCAGGTTTGTATCCTGCCACTCACCGCTCACTCTAGTCAACTATACATAACCCAACTTCAGCTGACCCAAATCTTCATGCAAAACACAGATGACAAAGCAGCCCTCGTCCTCGGCTCAAAGTACATCAAGGCATTAATCCCGGCGGTGGTGAACATCGTGTACAAGAAGCTTCTCTCCTACGATATCACAGCACGCGCTTTCACCACGCGCTCAACATCCTACGAGGGTCCCATTGACGAGTTCCCGGAGGAGGACTCCCCGCAGATAAAGTACCGGAAGATGTTCCTACGTGGGTATCTGGGAAAGATTTGCTCAGACCCGAGCAAGATGGAGTTTTGGGAGTATATGGATAAGGTTGGGCTTATGCATGTTGTAAGTCTCTCTCTATTTCATCACCTCTAGACCCCGTTCATGTGATAAACGATGGCTAATCATATATATCATTGCTACAACTACAGGGCCAGGGTCGAAAGCACCCCCTCCACATAGAATACATCCACATCGGCGTCCTCCTCGGATTCATCCAAGACATCCTCATCGAAGCCGTCCTCTCGCACCCGCGCCTCAAGCTCGAGCAAAAGACGGCGATCGTAAAGGCGCTCGGAAAGGTGCTGTGGATTCAGAACGACCTGTTTGCAAAGTGGTATGTCCGCGACGGCGACGAGTTTGCGGAGCTCAAGCAGGAGGTCGAGATTGAAGGGGAGGGAATGCTACATGGAAAAAAGGTCGTGACGACGCAGGAGGAGGAGGATGGTGAGAGCTCGTGTGCGGGGGGGTGTCCGTTTAGCGGCGCGGGGGCGGGGATCGAGGATTGTGCGGGGACATGTCCGGTGTCAGGGAATACGGCGGCACCGAAGGTGAGGCCGCATGTGAAAATGGAAGAGGCGGCTTGAAAGAGTGCATGACAGGGAAGCAGGGTTGTCGTCTGTGTATATATTGTTATGGTAAAGTGTTAGTATCAGCTAGCCAGCCGGACGTTCTGTTCTCTGTTCTGTTTTGATTGGTTAGGGTTTTATGGTGTATATGCTTTACACGGACAAACTCTCAAAGTATCTCTGTAGCTATGGGAAATGTACCTCGCCATATGCACAGCCTAAAAATAACTATATAAATATCTCTATCTATAAACTAACAAAAGCTTCTACCAAACTTTACGGTCGAAAGCACTGGTAGAAGTGCTGAACGGGCCGAGTGAGATTCTATGACCCTCATTCTATCGGAGTATTTTTTTTTTGTTTAACTCATTAATTGCATGCAGATCGTAGTCTATAGCAATACCACAACCCCAGAACTATCTCACTAACCTCTAACTACACCCAGTGAAGGGCATTCAGCAAGCTAGCACTCATCCGCCGCCGCTACCTAACTAAAAGAAAAGAAAAATATTCTATCGGGGTAGGCTTAGACTAAACTTGGTGTATAGTACTATAAGTAGGAATTTAATACAGATTAGTACTAGCTCAGTGAGTGGATATATTGGATCTTTTACGGCGAGCTGCAAAGGTTACCGTGTGGCTTCAGGCCCGCGGGATGATTGCGTTCTAGGGTATCCTGGGTTTTATTTTGCAATTGGGTTGTGCACATCAAGGCAAGACGCAGTGGCCGCAACGGCTCGAGATTTTGTGAGACTAATGTAATCTCGTAGAACCCTGATATTCTTGTCTCGGTGCTCGGTGCTCGGTGGGTTTTGCGGACTATGGTATGCACAAGAGACGGTAGTCATTTTCATTGTATCAGGTCTAGAGAGAAACCGGGTAAAATAATAACTATGTGAATATGGTGCTATCGTAGTTCTGTAATTTCGCAATAAGTTGTTGTAGCCGGGTATGGCGAAAGAACTAGAAAATGCAATAGGGTTATTTGTAAGGCAGAGCGGCGCCACTCCATACAAATAATCCTTGTACCGTCGCTTGCATTTCCTGGCTCTTATTCCCACATCTGAGTAGCGGTCTCGCCGACGTTTGTGGTATGAGTGGTATGGAGGTGGGCGTAAGTACATACGTACTTGCTTGCCAGAAAAAAAACTAGAAAACACAATTATGAGAGAACGGCGCCATTCCACACAGATTACCTCTGCCCTGAGTAACTGCATTTTAGGGTTCTTTTTCTGGTAAGTCAGTACATACATGTACTTACATGTACATCGCTACCAGCGAACCATTCATAGAGCAGCGCTCATTCCGGTATCAAAATACAGTGGGACACATCATCAAGAGGCGGAGCTTATCGTCTTGTAGTCCAGAGAATGGCACGCCAAGTACTAGCCTTGAATGCTAGCTATAAACCCACCCCGGGCCTCCTTCTTCCTTTTGTTTTCCTCTCGCTCTCATTGTACAGCGAGGGGTAAAATTGTTGTAGAAACAGGGGTCTAAAAACAAGGTTTGTGTAGCTGGTTAAGCCAATAGGCCTCCTCCCATACTTCTGCAGTGGTTTTACCTCTCGCTGTACAGCACCCATGCGCCTATTACTCCCCAGCAGATAACCCAGAAGCTGCAGATCAATGGAATGCATGGTAAAGCGAACGTAGTATGCTAGAGATAGAACCCTGCATTGCTCTGTGGCCCTCTATCAGTACTGCTTATTCCACCTCAGGTACATGCCAGCCTAACCATAGCTGTGTCCGCGATTTTGCTTTTTCTTCATTCGAATGTTTCTTTCCCAACCCTGGTGGAAGGCTTTCATATCGTCCTTAGAGACCTCCTGATTGGTTGAAAGGAGACTGGCCATTAACTATATGCTTGACCCCTTCCTTTCCTCAATTTATACTTTTACCTTGTCTACTAGGGTCTTTTTGTTAGTAAGTTCCCTTCTCTGCTTTGTATGCGTGTAGGCTTACATACGGAATGTAGGGTTTACCAACTACATATTCCGCTAACCTCGAGGATATCTCGGATTAGCCCATTGATCCCTATATATACCATCTAGTGGTTGGAAAACTGCGCTCCCGGATATTCTTCTTAATCAAGAAAGCGCCGGGAGCGCTTTTAACGATAAGGCAACAATTCCTGCAGCCCCCTTCACCTACACACAAATAATGAATTATCGGTCAATTGCGGCCCCTTCATAAGTTCTCACTCGGCGATTTTATGACCGGCATTTTGGTATAATGTTTGAACATAGGTCGTAACGAGTCGTACCCAACGTTACCAGACTAGAGTAAATTATGGGTTATGTAGATATCTATAGGTTAATATATCGTACTATATTCAAATATTATCTTACCCCACTCAACCCTCTTATACCCATATTCAATATACGTATCTTCGTCCAGTTCCCATATATGTGGCTTCAGTATATGACCGGGAAATGTCCGCATAGAGATCACATTATCACAGTCAGCAAGCATCGGAATTGCTCGCGAGTGATAATCTGTGACCCAGTCAGCTTGGGCTCATAGGAGATGAAAGGATACTCCAATCTGTGTAGGCGAGTGCTTTCTACCTATTGGTGGAGACAGTATGAGACTGATTGTTGGGGGTAAAGCATGAGAACCTTAGGAAGAAAAGAGGGGTACCTTGGCAGCCAGGGCCTTCCACCTTTTAATCCTTCGCCCGAGGCTCAAATCTGCATCTTCATGCAGCCGAGGATCAAAGAATGTAAGACGACCCCAGATCTGCCGGTAGATCATCACACTGGTGCCGGGTGTTTTTTCTTCTTATTTTCATGAGCGGTTCAAGCCATGGCCAGCGTGGTTACTCTGGTCCGTCAATCCTTGGATATATCGCCTGTTGATGATCATCACGCCATGTGTCAATGTTCTCCTCCCACGACTTCCTGACTAAAGACAGTGCAAGATCAACAGTCTTTAACCATAGGACCAACATCCGAAAAGGTTCGGATTCCTTGTTTTACAGCTTGGGTAGAGTTCTGTTCTGTCAATTCGCAATTCGGTGGTAGGGGAATCAAGAACCACCCCTCGGCGATATTACATACCAAAGTGACATCGAATTCTAGGATCTTGGAATTAAGGAGGATATCTCACAGGAAGGGCTTCGATCCTAAGTAGGCTTTTGACCAACCTCTAAACTCCAACAATCCCTGACCTTAGACCCTTCCCTTCCGAGATCTAAACTCCGATGAGACACAAACCCCACCAGTGACCAGTGGCAGCAGAACACGTGCACAGGCGTCGACAAGCTGACAAACGCTTAATCGATAAAGTGTCAACTCCCGAAATGCCAGACGCTTAATAGGCAGCTTGGAACACCGCTTGTCCGAGGACGAAAAATAAGTGCAATTGGCGCATAGGCCAATCCGAGCGCACCATATATGAGCCCCAGTGAGCATGTAGGAAAATGATTCGTATTTCTCGGAGTACCGGTCGGTTGTAGGTTTGGTGTAGTGGTTGATGTTAGACAGAAGGTTGATATTGGTATGTGGATAAGGCACGAGACTACATACTGCTCGTTGTCTGTACAATGGCGTGACTTGGGAACGGGTCTAGCGTGACGTATACATCGGGGTACGTAAGAACGCGGAAAGAATTCAGCACCCGGACTCCACCATTAATTGCTCTTATTGGCATACGCATCTCCGTTCTTAACCTTTCCTCCACCCCCACATTTTATCACACAATATCCCTCAACCCCTAATACAATCTAATGGTGTCTCCGGATATGAACAAGAAATAGAAGTGTCACTTATACAGTGATACGAAGATCGACAGGTCAAACTATTTGGACTGATACAAAATGCTACTAGCATAGTCTGAACTCCATTGCTGTCACAAGCACTATAGGCGGGGAATCCTTCCTTTATTGTCCCTTCCTCCCCTCTTCATGGATAAATATATAGCAAGAACAGTCCCTGGCACTAATTGATTAATTATAGTACAGAGAAATCATATTTTTCTTTTTTGCTTGGAGGTTTTCACGTGATTTTGCGTTACGTGAAAAGTGCACTGGCGTAAATATCTAACCAATCATCTTCTGCTGACTGCTGACAGCCGACTTAGGACCCGGAATATTATTACAGTTAACAGTCAACTTGAGATGGATGTCATTGTTTGAAGTAAACGTCCATTCCAGCAATTTGTGGCTAATCATAACGCATAAGGTGGAACCGATCGACTGTGCACCAATTCGTGCATGCGGCAGATTTAAGGTTTATCCCGCATCCGTCGTCTGGGGATACGAAACTTTTTCAGCTCAACACCCCAAATAAATCACTTTTTTTTCCTGATCGAAAAGGGTGTGGGGGTTCCAGTCCTCCCAAAAGTACATGTGTTTGGTTAAAATCGTTTGGTAACCAGTCTTGGCATAAATCAATCACAAACTATCACTCGGTAAATTTGCCTCTCCTATGTAATCTCTCTCCTCGATGGAGTAAACATTCGAAAAAAATCATACGAGTGCCATGTTTAGATTATAAGCTAGTGGGATGTGGCCTAGGAGTCGCTTTGGCACGTATGATCGTAATCTATGCCAATGTCGTAAATATTAGTACAACGTCCTATCGATCCACGGTGCCGGGAAACGAATTCCAGTACAAGTGATTACTATTCCGGCTCCATACCCGCTGCGAGACTATTACTGAAAAACTGCTTCCCGGGGATTTGGCTGCAGAACATCTATTGGTTTTCTTTCAACAGATAACTTCAGGATAGGTCTTCATAGGTTGACCCAGCTGAGAAGCAATAATGGTATATCACGAGTGATAGCTGATGAAATCATGCCTGAAGTCATGCATGCATCCCATCGCGTCCGTAGATTAATTAACGAACAACCATTCAATTCGGAGATTTCAAGAACTGGATCTGACTTTGTAGTGTTTATTCGTTTGGCGCGGCGTATGTCGACCGCCACGTGCGATGGGGGAGTTGAGGAGGTGCCGTCAAAAAGGGACAGCCATGCACGCACGGATGGGATTGGCTCCGTCATTGGCGCTCGTTACGCGTTCCGATTGGCTACGTCTTACCAAAAGCGGGAGAGACCTGGAATAAAGGGCCTCGGCCAAATGCCGATAAAGGGTCAGTATTTGAATCCATTCTAGGTAGAGTGGCTACATAGAAAGAAAAATTCCGGGAAACTGGCACAAGAGGCGAGGACCCGGACAGCTGCCTTTCCAGTGAAAAAAAAAAAAAAACGAATGGATAACCGTGGCTATAAATATATGGTAACCTTGACACCGTGAAGCGAGTCAAATAGGCGAACCATGGGTTTGACACGAAAAGAAAGGGGGAAGGCGGTGGGGGTTGAAAATATTTTTTCGATAGCTTTTTTAGAAGCAGATCTATCTCGGCAGGCATGTCGAAACCTTTTCTAGCTTGACAGGAGGTGACAAAAGTCCAGAAACAACAACAACCTAGAAATAGTTTCCCAAGTAGGCCGCACTGTCTGTGCTGCTCTTCGTGGCGTCGAATGGCGAATTGGGGAGGGGGGTCTAGTAGAAGAGGCAAAACTCAATCTAGGGTCCTAGGGGCATGTGCGAAACGACTGGCCAGGATGCTACCGAGGACTGGGCAAAAAGAAGGGACGGGATCTTTTTGCGCGATGTCTCGATAGTCGAGGATCAAGAGCCAGTATTGCTTTTTTTTGGTGTCCTTTTTTTTCTTCTCGTGAACATGCTTTAGCTCTAGAGTAGTTAAGTCTGCGGTGATGGTGATGCTGGTGGTTTCGCCGTCATCGGCAGGAATATCGCAAAGCAGCACCACTGACAGCTAAATAGAGATACACCACCCATTTAACCTTTTGTAAACAAACACATTAATTGCAGGTGCATGATTATATCAGTGCTCCTTCTCGGCCAAAAGGACTCGTACTTTATGTAGAGCACTTAATTCCTGCCGCCGGTATCTAGTCAATACAACCCTTATTGAGGGATATTATTGTAAAGTATTCCACCTTCTCCCGAAGCCCTGACAACAACGATGAACATTAAAATCTCGACGATCTTAGATCACCCCGTCCCTCTGGCTATTTTGGCTCTACTTTCCCAGGCGGTCTAGTGGCTCGACCCTCATTTGGCCCGCCGGCGTGTCCCATCTCGTCCTGTTTTCGCACCTTTCTTGATTCACCACAATCTGGTATTTGGTTGTCACCACCCTGTGGACCGAGTACTCTAGTGTGATATGTAGAAAGGATCCTCTCGTACCATTCACACTAGTTGAATCCACTTCAACCACTACTACACGTCCTCAACCTCCAAGTGCTGCTTGTTGATGTTCTCGTGCTTACGATCGTTGCTTTGCCTTTAATCCGTCTGCTGTGTTCTTCGCCCTACTCTCAATTCTTCGCTTGTTCGTGACTCGATTACAATTGACCTTGGGTTTATTTTTGCCCTTTAGTGAATGACTGTACCAGCGGCACGAGGTGAGATACAATACCAAGAAACCCTCAAGTGCAGTAACGTAGGAATCCGGTCACGTAGCTCTCCACATTCTCTTGAAGTTTGCAACTTGCCGTCAAATACTAGTCTCCAGACGCAACAGATAGAAGTCAAGTGAAGTGTGCCTCGGAGATCTAGAGGAAGAACAACATACATTGCTTGTCTACTCCTATCGTTTGCGTTCCTTTCCTGCTGAGCGACGTCACGCCAACCACCCAGTCAAAAAGGTTGCTGCACACCTCTCCACGTTTGGGATCGTCGTGGACCTCCTTCACCTACATATTGTATCTCAGACGGTCAAGTGGTTCGGGTTTGTCGTTGTCGACGATCCTGGTGTCGGGTGTTATTTTGGCTGGGCAGCAGCAAGTAGAGAAGTCAAATGTAAGTCACTCCGCTTTTCACGTTTGGGAGACTTCTGTGTGGATATTTCCCA
Organism: Morchella sp. 2018-W38C; assembly: GCA_024713705.1. Taxonomy (NCBI): domain Eukaryota; kingdom Fungi; phylum Ascomycota; class Pezizomycetes; order Pezizales; family Morchellaceae; genus Morchella; species Morchella sp. 2018-W38C. Next base: position 596,196 of record JAMJEX010000021.1, on the reverse strand, counting down.
GCTTCCCAAAAGAAAACTCTGCCCGATTCCCATACTGCTTCGTGTCCTGCTTGCCTGCCTGTCTTGCTTCCCTCTTTGGCTGTGTTTCTTCTACGGCATCACGACAACCTCACCTCAGACAACAGCAGCAGCTGGGCTACTGCAGAGCGTGAGAGTACTTTTAGAGTACATAACTTTCCCTGCAAGTGCAAGCCTAGTTTAAAAAACCATTGAAGTAAAGCATATCCACAGCTCATCTTCCTCTGTTCTGATCTCCATAAATTATTCCCTGTCTGCCGTCTCACTGCTCACTCCACATTTTCTCCTTCACTCTCTTCTCTTGTGTAACCGCCGCTGTTTTGCGCTGACACCAAGCTGAACGTGAACGTCTCTCCAGTCTCTCCTGAGCAGACCTGAACAGAACACAGTGATTCAACACCCCAGCACAGACATTGAGAGTCCTGCGGATGCGTCTCTGCATACCTTCACTTTAATTCTCATCCTTCTGTCCCATCCTCTCACTCTCGTCATATTATCCAAGTTTATCCCCTCCTTCAGCTTCTTCATCACTCGCACTCTCACTCTCTTACTCCTCGTCTCCTTTGGTGTGGCACGGAAGATTGCTCATCCACGGGCCTCCTTCACCCTCCGTCCAATCTTGCGCTCCGTACCTACCTGTTTACTTGACGCCCTGCACATCTTAAAGCGGCCCCTCGGCTTTCCCTTGATCCTGCCTGCAGCCCCCGTATTATCCGACGCACCAGTTACATTTCTATTGCTACGCCACGATCGTTCGCGAATAGGATCTATTATCAACAACAACACTAGTTAAACTCTGCTTGTCCTCCCTTCCTCTCGCTATTCCTTTTTGGCAACAAGCCACCCAGGGGCTGTAAAAGACGCACAGCACCCAACCCTCTCTTACTACATACACCCTCTCTCTTTTCAGTGATCTTCAAAAAGACCCCCAACGGTTTCATGCCTATCAAATTCCCCAAGTTTTCACGACGAAAATCCGCTGGAAACGCGTTGGAAGCTGGCTACGAACCCGCCAACCAGGGAGTCCAGGTTCAATTATCAGCACCCGAACCACAGGAACATCACAACCACCATAGTAATAACACCAACAATAGTACTATTACAAAGTCTTCTACTTTCGGGGGAGGAGGATACGGTGGGCCCCAACAACGTCAAAATCGGTATGAACCCTCACGTCCCCGCTGGCTGGGTGCTGCGAGAGCCTTGCTAAAGTCGGGCAGTGGCAGTGGAAACACCAGCGGATCTGGATATTCGAACACCGATTATGCTTCTACTGGCTCCATAAATCGCCTGAGTTCAAGTTCAACATTACCTTCATCTGCGGACGCCCCACGGACACCTGCATCGACCGACGATCATCACGCAGGTGCTTATACTCACAGCAGCGCGGCAAAGTCTACTAAATCAAACATTACTACCACATCCTCCACAGGTTCTTCTACCCAAAAACGTTCCGGCGGCGGCATCTACGGTCCCTCATCGCCGCGAAGAGAAAACATGACCTCAACACCCCCTAAACTTGAAACTACCCTGGATACAGGCTCCCTTTTTGGAGAGGATATGTTTTCATTTTCTGCATCAAAGGGTAGCGGCGTACCCCCAGCGACGGGTGGAGGGATTGGGGCAATACCACACACGGCACCGAAATTGGCCTCGACAAGGATTATTAATACTGTAAACCTCACATCCCTGAACGGCAACGTAACTTTATATGTGGGCGTATCTAACATAGAACTTTCTAGAGTGATAATCACAACGACATTTCTCCAGTGCCTCCCCCTAAAACGTATGATCCAATAGGAACGTCCCCCACAAACCAAAGATTCTCATATGCAGCGTACAGCAACATCTATGCAAGTCCAACACACATGGACAGTGACAGGCCAGCCACGAGCGAGTCGCCCTACGGTTGGGGTATAGGAGGCGCGGAAGATTTACCGGCACCCCCTACGATGCCCGCGGCAAAAAATAGCAATTCTCCACGCAATTCACGAAATCTGACTCCGGGACAGAATGTACAACCAGCTCCTTCACATTCCCATTCCGATTCTTTAAGTGCTCCCAGTAGACAAGCGAAGCCAGGTCGTCAGCAAGCGCAGAGAGGTGATAGTTCAGAATCTCTTGGCGTGAAGCGGAATACAAACATGCGACGACCGTCGTATCCTGAAGATGAGGATTCTACACCGAAAGGTAACGTGCAGAAACAGAAACAACAGATTGATCGGCGGTCTGCACAATCGGCGCTACCGTCATCATTGCAGATCGGGGGTACTGCGAAAGGACTTTCAGACAGAATGAAGGGCAGGGATAGCGGCTGGGAGGAGTCAGTAGCTTCTGGTTCTTCGTCAGTCAATAGCTACCCCGGGAACAGTTCCTCCGGAAGTTCCCATCATGACACCAGAGGCACAAGTCCGGCAATGTCGCGAGTAAACACCGATCCTATATATAACTTGCAAGACAACGGACCTAAGGCCAGATCCCCAGCGCCAGCACCAGCGTTGAAGCCTATTCAATTGACAGATGGAGATGACATGGATTTCGACGAATCTATCTCTGCGTCTGCTAGCTTGGCGGCTAGGTATGAGAACTTGGAACAGGCCAAACCCACCAACGCACCCAATAAGGTGATGACCCCTGCTCAGTTCGAAAGATACAGGCAAGAGCAGGATAATCAGCGAAGGCTGTCTGGGAAGTCGTTCGCTGAAAGCGACAATGAATCCGGCTCGGAATCTGAGGAAGAATCGGAGACCGAGAAGCACAGAGAGGCTCTAAAGCAACGCCAGAAACAGGAGGCACACTTGTCTGTTTACAGACAACAGATGATGAAGATCACTGGTTCACAGCCCATGGAACAGCCATATAATGCTAGAGGATCAATTAGTGCATCTGCTCTGCCGCTACCTATGAACAACTCTATGCCGCAGTTGAGTCTATCAGGACCAGGATCCAGTGGGAGGAGCTCCGAGGAAGAGGATGAAGAAATTCCACTGGGGATATTGATGGCTCACGGATTTCCCAATCGTAGTAGACCACCAACCCGGCTCTCGAATGCAAGCTCTCAGCCAAATCTCAGACAATCAGCAATGATTCAGGATTCGAGACTACCGCCATTTGCAAGGAATCTCCCTGCCGACCCCTATAACTTGGGTGCTAGTATTATCAATCCAACCAACAGAATGCCACTTGCCTTTGGTGTTGGGAGTGATCAGAGATCAGTTGCTGGTGGGTCTGTTTATGGTGGTGATATGCCAGCACGTCGTCAGCCTGGTGGGTTGATCGGTGAAATTATGAGGACGGAAGAGATGAAGGCGGCGAGGAGGGGCGGTAGTCAGCAGCAATTTATTCCACAAAAGGATCCTTTTAACGCGGATCCATTTGATAGGCACCCATCGCCAGGCGGTGGTATGCTTGGTCTTGGAGGAGGGGCTCTACCGGGCCAGTATGGTGGCGGAATGGGGATGGGGCAACACATGCCCGGAAACATGAGTCCTAGATTGGGCCCGAGTATGGGTATGCCTGGCATGCCTGGTATGCCTCCTATGCAGATGCCCACATCGGCCCAAGGAACAGACCCAATGCAAATGCAGATGGCAAACCAGATGCAGCAGATGATGCAAATGCAGATGCAATGGATGCAGATGCAGATGCAGATGCAGAACCCACAGCAAGCCCAACCAATGCTTAGCCCACCTGTAATGGGCCAGAGGCCAATGAGCATGGCTGGCCCCGGCGCTGGTAATTTCTCTGCCATGTCACAACCACACCAACGAACCATGAGCATGATGGAACCACTTCCAGTGTTCCAAGGCCCCGGTTATGCTCCCTCGATTGCTCCAAGCCAAAGAGGCGGCGGTGGTGGTGGCCTCATGCCTAGTGGACTTATGCCACCAGGAGGGTACACCCCTTCGATTGCTCCTTCTGAGCGAAGTACTGTAGGACTTCCTTCCCGTTACAGGCCCGTGTCGTATATGCCTCCCGTCGGCAGCTCTCAATCCGGTGCACGGGCCTCTTCTTTGATCTCTGGGATTAGCCCAGACATGAGTAAGAAGGGAGCTGGCCCGTCACACCTAAAGAATTCTGGGGCTGCTTCAGATGATGAAGATGACGAGAGTGGTTGGGAAGCTCTGGAGAGGAAGCGCCAAGAGAAGAAGGAAGGATGGAAGAAGAAGAGAGAGACTGGATTGAAGGGTATTTTGAGTTTCGGATCTTCCGGACCTAGTGATTCCAAGTAAATTCGCAGAAGTCAGGGTTGCATAATATCCAGGTTTTCTTTTTTCTTGTTACACCCTCTTTTTGTTTCTGTTTTTTCGTTTCTTAGACCAAAAAAATCATGGGGAAGGGGGAATATCGATGGGAGCATGCATCAACCATTGCATTCACGGGCGTATAACAGGGACAGGGGAAAAAATCATGATGTCGGTGGCACTTTCCGATATACCTCAAATTCATTATTTGGTATAATTGCAATTATCTTTTGTTTTCTCTCTTTCTTTTCTTCTTTTTTCAACGCTATTTTATGTATTCTGCAGTGGCAGCATGGACGGCTGTATATTTGTTGGTTTGGCGAGAGCAAGAGATCGAGCATTTCATGTCTGTTCTTTTTATACCATTTTGTTATGTTCTATTCCCCTCTTTATCGAGATTCCTTTTCTTTTCTTTCACCTTCAACTGAATATTGCAGTTTGGGTAGTTTGTGCGGCGCGTTGTTGTGGTTGTTATTGCTTTGATGGGGTTGTAAGGTGATTTTGAGCGGGACATCATCTGGGCTTTTCATCTTTTCTTCTTTTATATCTCGTTTTCGTTCTTCGGCATTTCCTTTTCATTTTACAGCCAACCCGCGGTTAGGTATCGATCGCAAGTCGTCGTTGTTTGTTGCATTGAGCGAAGAAAATATTCTTGTTTTGTTGGATTATGGCTATGGGTGCAGTATGAGTTGCAGCACTGGGCATAATCAGGGGGATAATGGAGGGGGATGAGGAGGGGTGGTCTAATCGTAATGTACAAAATAATCTATGTTAAGCGATGACATTGACATATCTATCTGATCTGATTCTGACCTTCCTGCCTGTCTGCAAGAATATGTGTGGATGGGGAAGGGGAAGCGTGACAAAGGGGTGGGGATTAACTCTTTCTTTCTTTTTGCTAGACTTTCGTCTGATCTTTCTATTCGTGGGAGAGGCACATGTGGTTTAGACAGGGCAAGCTCTACTTTACATATATGCGAGGATGCACCTGCGTTGACCGTGATCGGTAGTTGGGAGTTGTGGTTGAGGGTCGTTATCGCTGGAGGTGTAGAATATTGATTTGGAACAGATGTATCTGTGTAGAATAGACATTATAGAGTTTTATTGTTAGTTACATACATGTAGATAGGACCAAATCTAGTGCGGGTTCCTACGTTACATGTAGTGAAGATATGCGCTATGACTGCGTGGTAGATGAGGTGGTCCTAGTGATTGTGGTGGTTATGGTGGTTTTGGTTGAGAGTGGAGGAGATAGAACAAGGGTTGCTGTATTAGTACAAGATTGAAGTTCCTATTAAATAGTAGCAGCAGTAGGTACCTGACAGTACTCGTATTTTACTGACGTTTGTAAAAGGAACCGCTATTGCATACCATACTAGATTGTGGACTTGGCGCGTATTTATATGGTATGCAATAGTGGTTCCTTTTACAAACGTCAGGAAGATGCGAGTATTAGTAGTAGATTAGTAGGGACATACATGTATGTACGGTAGGTAGAGTACATTTCAAATTAGTAGAGCGTCCGTTCATTACAGCACACCATTTTGCTCATCTGAGCCCGTCATGATCGCAATGGAACGGACATGACAGCGACGTACGTTAACTAGTATGTAACCGTAACATTGTATTCAGAACGGGATCAATAACACGATAGACTTGCCTATTCGTTGGCCATAACCCGTGGTGTTGTGTGAGTGGCGGACGTGCTTCACAATCACATTCTTTTCTTTTCGTTTGAACTGGAGATCCTCGCCGTGGATGACAGCCCCTGGCAGTGAAACAGCTACCGTCAGTTGTCGAACAACAGCTTGCCTACAGGCTTCGATCCTGCCTTCTCTTTCCTTTCCTTTTTCTCTCTACCGTTGCTACATCTGAGTTCGGGGTGACAAGAACGACGTTGCATCCATCTCTAAATTTCTTCCTTGACGTATCCTTTTTATCTTCTGATCTGATCTGTCCTGTCTTTCTCTCTCTCTCTCATTCTTCGTTTTGGAGAGTCTTTTTTTCCGTTTCCCTGCAAGTAACTTCTTCAAATTCATACGTTTAATTTTCCAATCCATCCAATCCTGCATATGAGCTAGCTAGTCCCCCCCCATACCTGCCTGCATTTAATTCCATTCCTCTGCCTCTGCCTCTGCATCATCACCACACATTCACAGAGACACCACCCCGCCGCCGTCACCCACCTCCACCTCCGTCACCGTCACCGCTACACCCTCTCTTCCATCCCCCTTTCTGGAAATTATCCCCGTCTATATTTATTTATTTAATTTTACCTGGGGTTGTTTCTGGGCAACGACATCCAATACAGCATACAGCACAGAAAGCTTTACGCTTTTAACACGAGAGAGTAGGTAGTTACAAGGGGCAAGGACATTAGTTCTTCGTAAACAACTTATTAACTCCTCTTTCTTCTCTCTTTCTCTCTTGCATGCACATCGCTTCCTTTCTTATAAAATATTTGGGAAACTATTATATATTTTTTTATTAAGAAGCCGAGTATTCTACTCTAATCCAAAAGTTTCGCTTTTTCTTTTGTTTTTTATTATTATTGTTCTTATTTTGGTCAACTGCATTCTGCAACTGCAACCCCTGTTCGCCTCAAGCAGCAAGCAAGACCCGCGGCCGCCGTTTAAGTCAGGAGATTCTTCTTTCAACCCCCCAGGAAGAAGCACCCGTTCCACATTGTTTATCCGACACACAGTACACCAAAAAAACAACACCAAAACCAGCACAAACACCACAAGGCGACAGTTACCAACAACAATAGCAACCTTCCGATAAAACGAGCTTGGGGGTATCCTTGAGCGAGGCTATTCCCCCCCTTCACTCCTAGGGCGTCATGCCCCCGAAAACAAAGGCGGAATTGCAGAAGCAAAGGGCGAAGGTACGATATGACTTGCCACTTGCACCTTCCCGCGACATTCACACTACCGGTTGATTGCTGATGTTTTTTGTAATGGTCTTAGCTTGTAAACTCGTATAATGAACTGCTAGAGTATGTCGTCTCGTTCCTGTACTCTGGGTCCGGCCGCAGGTAGCAAGCTGGGTGGCTGGTGCGGATCTACGGGGTGTGAGTGGATGTGAGGAAAGCTTGGGGCTGACGGATGGGTGTTCGAATCTAGAGAGTTTTCGTCAAAAGAGCTGCGGACCGTCGGGAACTATTCGATCGGACGCTTAATCGGAAAGGGGTCTTTTGGGAAGGTCTATCTGGCTACGCATAAACTCACAAATGGGTCTAAGGTATATACTACTTCTAATCCTTCTCATTTGTCTCTCATCCAGCTTCTACGGGCTACGCGGGTTTTGGAAAGCGGCGGAGAATTGAAGACGTCGGTTCTGGGTACTGGAGGACAAAGACATGGATGGATCAAGTGATGAAGTTCGGGTTACTGGAGCGATTGATGTTGATGGGTTTGGGATTGTAGGTTGTGTTGAAGTCGGCTCAGAAGGACGACGCAAATCTGGCGAGGGAGATACACCATCACCGCCAACTGGTACACCCGCATATCGCGCGACTATATGAGGTCATTGTGACTGAGAGTCTGGTTTGGCTGGTCCTGGAATATTGCCCTGGTGAGAAGTTCTGTCCAATTCTGGAACTGGTTCGGGGCTAGAATGTTGATTAGTCGAGTTCGGGAGGATAGGTGACGAGCTTTACAACTACCTCATCCAGGAAGGGCGCTTAACGGTCGACAAAACGAAGCGCATTTTTGCGCAGTTGGTCGGTGCTGTAGCGTACGTGCACATGAACAACTGTGTTCACAGGGACTTGAAGTTAGAAAACATTTTGCTAGACAAGCATGAGAATGTAGAGATTCCTACCGCGGCCGGCAGGGGAATAATTGACTGTTTCGCTGACTCGAGCGCAGGTCAAGCTTTGCGATTTTGGTTTCACCCGGGAGTACGAGCGCAATAAGCTACTCCAGACCTTCTGCGGGACAGTATGCTACTCGGCCCCGGAAATGATAAAAGGAGAAAAATACATTGCTTACGGTACGGGATGGTTCCGCTCTTTAATCCCAACGTTAACTTCCTCGAATTCCAATCCGGATGCCCCCGTTTTCCCCATGGCTTCGATGTCCCCCCACAGCTGCCCCTCTCGCTTCCTCTTTAAACATCACTGTGATAAATATTCTAATATACCCTCAGCTGTGGATGTTTGGTCTTTGGGAGTCATCCTGTATGCTTTGCTAGTTGGAGAGCTGCCGTTTGATGAGGATATCGAAGAAGATACTCGACGTAAGATATTGAACGATGAACCGCGATATCCGGATCACCTATCGGAAGGTACAGCTCATGAAGTCCGCTTGAGGGGTAAGTTGTTTGTTGGCTAATGGGTTTATAGATTCGGTATCTATGCTGAAGAGTTGCCTGGCTAAAAAGCCAAGCCTACGACCAACCCTCGATGAAATACTCTCCCATCCATTTATAGCTGAACATGCGCCCGTACAGAAGGCTATATTGGCGCTACAACATCCTGCGCCGTTTTCCAGTAAATTAGAAAAAGATACATTGCACAGGATGAAAGCCGCTGGTGTTGATATTGACCAAGTTATAGAACACGTCCTTGCAAAGAAATGTGATTCTCTAGCTGGATGGTGGGCATTACTAATCGAGAAAGAAGAGCGTAAAGAGAAACGGCGACAGAAGCGCAAAATAGAGAGTAGACGAATGAGCGCGGCTTCGAACCTTGATCCATCGTTGTTGCCTCCGCCGGCGGAGGAGGCTGAAGATCGAGTGAGGAACGATGCTAGGAATACAGCGAACCGTGAGTTTGTTCCTGTTAACTACTATGGGTGTTCGTTCAATCTTTCCCACCCAACCCGGACCCGTCCGTAGTTTCCTTGTCACGAGCTTACGTTTGCCATAGCTGTAATTATCTTGCCCGAACGCAATTTTACAAAGTCGCCGAGGGTGCAGACTCCGCCGTCGCCCACGCCGCCGCCGCCAATAGAGAAGGATAGGGATTATGGACCGTATTTGAAACCCCCGCAGCATGATCGACAAGTGATGTCTTCGCCAGACTTACACCTGGATGTGAGCAGTTCCAGCGGTAAGGGACGACCAAATCGAAAGCACGCCTTGATGACCCAACTCGCATCAATAAAACACTGGTTCCTAGACTCAGCAAAACGCGCGACATCTCCAAATTCCAAAAACCAAGCGGCACAGAAACCAGGGAGCTCTCAAGGTAATCAAGTTTACCAGCAGCAGCAATCAGGCTCACGTACGGGCAACGGCGCACGAAGAAATTCCCGAGGTAATGCGATATATTCGGTCGCCCACCGCAGCACCCCACCGCCCAAGAGGAATTCGCTTTCGCCGCAACCATTGACACCGCATGCTTACCGACGCCCTCTCGGACGTGGACTCGGCGGGAGAACTTCGACATCGTCTTCGGTATCCTCGATTCGCTCTTTCCACAACAAGACTCACTCAAAGGCCTCTTCAACATCATCGGCGTCACTGAACAGCATTACCCTGAAGTCACCACGGTCGCCTAGGAACTCCATCAAAGTTCTGCCGTCGACGCCAACATCATCCACGTTCCCTTCACACGTGCGGGTTGTCAGGTCAACGGGATATAACGAGGCGGCCGTATTGACGAATGGTGTAACATTTGCAAGAAGGAAAAAGAGCCCATTCAAGGGGCCTATGCTGACAAATCTATCCGCGAAGAGAGATGGAAATTCGGCAGGCTCTAGGCAAGAGCGGAAAAGAAGCAGAGGGGGTATCATCGAGGAAGAAGAAGAGGAAGAGGACATCGAAGAAGTACTAGAATTTGTGGGACCAGGCGAGATAGATGGGGAAGTAGTGGATAGTGATGACGATGACACCCTGAGGGGAAGGCACGGGTGAAAGATTGATGGTGAGAGTCCGGACCATGGATTATTATTATATTGCATTATTGGCTTATTTCACGGGTTTATTTCGCCTTTGTCTGGGCGTGCTATATGGCTGTAGATTTCTTATTTTTGTCTTGCATTTTGGCGAGTTTTTGTAAGAGCAATGTAGCTATAGTCAGCATTGGAACTGGGGTAAGGAGGAGACTGTGTGTGGGACTCTACTTGTGGTATTCGTTATACAGTTTTACACTGTTTTTTCCTTTGTCTATTATTTTATCTTTCTCTTCTTCCAACCTCTTTTCCATCCTTTGCCCCCCCCCCATTTATTCCTATCTTTTGTCCTCCAGTTGGTGCTTTTGGGTCTCTGTTTTCTCTAAAAGTCCCCTTTCCTCCCTCCCCCTTCGCTTCTCTGTATGTTTTCTGGTGGGTTAGAATTATTGGACCTGGCTGGTTATGCATATGATAATGTCTCTTGCTATAAAGCACCATAAACTGGGGGAACGTTTACTCCTTTCCTTGCCTACCACTTGAAAATTCGAACTTTTGAAGTGTCTGGCCGTCGTCGCCGCTGCAGCCACCACATTGGGGGAAAAAGAGTAGGTTCGGTGTTTGTGTGTATTTTGAAGGTCTTTGTATCAAGATTACATAATTAATACGTGTGTTATGTATACTGGAAAACTTGTATGTTTTTTCTCTCATTTTGTCTTTTCTTTTGTAATCTTTTTTTTTCTCTTTCGTTTTGTAATAATATTCGAATTCTGGTTTCTGATTGGTTGCCATGTGGTTTGCGGGGAGTGATATCCTGTGATTCGACTTAAGCGGGAGCCGAGGTTTGATATTAAATCCGCTCATATAATAAAGTACTACTTAATTAATTAGCTTGACTTTCTGTGTCATATAGGGGCTGATATATAAGTCAGAAGTATCATTGACTTACCATTTCATCAATACCACCAAGGTTCTTACCATACCAGAGGCCATAATAAAATGCATACGTGAAGGATCAATATACCTCCATCCTACGCGGCCCGTGAAAGGCCAAGATATTCAACAGTTGTATCAGAGTGACTGAAACAACCCCCAACGCCGTCCATAACGCCATTAGTGGTATAAAACCGTATAAAAATGTAATAACCAATGACCCCCCCCCCCATTCTTAATTACTAACATACAAATTAGTGATGCTGCATCAAACCATATCAGCATCCCCCACACCCTCACCACCACCTGCACAGCACCCCCTTCCCATTACCTTCCCCTGTACCCCATGGTCATAGTCACCACCATAACGCACCGGTGGCAGCCGCCGGTAGCCCAGCTGCCATGGCAGTCGCGTGAGTGTGGTGGACAGGAGGACAAAGAAGAAAAGGAGTAGGAGAAAGAGGAGAAAGAGGGAGGCGATGAGGAAGATGAGGAGGGCTTCTAGCATTTTGGTTGTTTCGTGGGGTTGGTGGCGGTGGGGACGTTGTGGTGGGCTGGTAACCGGTTGGTGGGTTGGTAATTGGCTGGTGGGTTCGGTTTGGTTGTGGGTCTGGATTGGCTAAGGTTTTGAGGTGGCAAGTGAAGTCTGGTGGTGCGTGAGTGTGAACAAGATAGAGGTGCTTCCATTGCTGTGTTAATCAATTACACCCATAAGAAGAACTGACGCTGTCCTCCGCAGTTTCGCATGCTGTCCTCCTCAGGCCGATACCATCTGGCTACTACATCTCAAGCGAACTAAGCCCGGTATATAAATATTATTCACAGCGAATTTACTAGCGAGCCAATCATTGGTCTCGCCCGCGAAGTACCGGGTTACAATACGTGTATATGGCCATATGTTTCGTTCTGCATGGACAAGACCCAATGTGGTGAGATGGGGATACTCAGGATTGTATAATATAACAATCTAGATGCAGAAGCTTTTGACCTGTGTTTCCGGTAGGTATGATTGCTGCTTCTACGTTCGCCTTGACTACATATTATGCAAACCAATGCAATTAATGAATTAACCAAAAAAAAATATTGTGCAAACCAGCGGACAGTACTTGGATTTTAATGTCCCATTGGTATTTGAGTTTCAAACAACATTTGAATGGCCTTGGCTTGCATAAATTGGGACTTGGCTCATAGTGTCTCACTCGGTTTCTTGACATGGCAAGACTAAACACGAATAACCCGCCCTGGTATAGTTACTGATTACCAGCAGGCTGGCTAGGCCCCCAAATGTTTCTGCTCCTAATTGAAGTCTATAGCCTGCGACTTGAATTATAATGTATTTATTACCTTTTTCTTCAATAATCGGGTGCCTGCGGCACCCCTCCCCCCCTTCTTCTCTTCTGGGATCCCCTCCACTCTCCTCTCTAGTAAAGGACTGACTTCGGGATTTATATGTGCTAAGGGGTGAACTACAGACTACGCCGGAAAATTCTCCCAGGCTTGTGATGGATTTGGCTGAATAATCATTGACCCCATCGTGAAATAAACCTAGGTCGGCAACTTTGTACCATTCTACCCGCGACCCCCGAATTTCGGAGACAGAGGGGCATTGTCACGGCCAAGTCATAAACGAACACTAATGAGCGGCATCAGCCCGAGGCTTTTATTTAAGCGTCTCTGTCTATATAACAGTCTACCTCCCAAGAGTACTAGACACCCACATTTATAGCCAACCCACAGAACAGAAATATCAATTAGACGCAATATTTAACCCAAAGAACAACATGCACATACTGATTCAACACCACTAGCACGACAATTGGATCATCTATCTCGCAAAGATAGCAACATAAAAAAAAGCAAAAAAAAAATCAAAAAACAGCAAAAGCTCACAATTTCCACATTCCTACGGGCAACATAAGCACATTCATAACCTAATATAAACCAAGCTCTACCGCGAAGTAGACTTATGTATCAAGTTCTACCCACTCCGCTGCACAAACACCATGCTCCCCCCTGCCCCCCACACCGCCGTCCCCCCCACCCCATCCACCCAAGGCCCTAGTTCTTCACCTGCTTCCTGAGCGCAAGCCCCCTCAATTCCCATCACCATATTCGCCACCTTTTCACACTCCAAGCTTGCCCCCGGCGGCCCACACATCCCAATACTTGCCGTCCCAAACGTATGCAGATGCACACACGCCCACGGCCAGTTTGCAAAGCGCTTGTTGTCCTGAACACAGGTGTCGCCCTTGGGGGCGTGGAGTTGAAAGGAGAGAGCGGCGAGGCGCACGTCGGCGCGGCCGGGGCTGGGGCGGGAAAAGGTGGGGGTGCGGCAGGTGTAGGTTGGTGTGTCGGGCGTGGGGGTGTAGTACCGGCGCGGGGTGGTGGGGAACTGGATGGGGGGGGAGTCCGGACTGGAGGGGAGGTGGGTGCCGTCGATGATGACTAAGAGGAACAAGAAGGAGAGGAACATGAAGATGAGGTAAAGGGGCTGGCGGGGAGCGGCCCCAAAAGCTGTCTCATGCACTGTAGTAGAGATCATGGTATTTCTTTGCAGTCAGGTTTGGTTTTTGTGTAGAAAACCTCTCGTAAATGAGGTTGTAATTCACTATTGGGACCGGAGAGCTTTAAAGATAGGGCTTGGGAATACGAACCGTGACTGATAGCTGGATGTAGTGCAGCGGAGAACACATGTCCGTCCAGCGTGGCCACTTAGTAGTTGATGACTTTGCTTCGAAAGACATGAGAATAAACAGCTAGCTATTTTTTATTATTTACCACAGCTGCGGTACATCTCTGTCCGCCACTGCTCCTATCATATAAGAGTATGACACTTGCTGCTAATAGTATCGTGATAGCGGCGTCAACTCCGGCTACAAAAGTACAGACCAGTAAAGACTCTTCCTGCGCCTTATTCCAAAGCCGCATGCGCATTCTGCCCTTGACTCCAACCAAAGACCAACTCTTAATCCAGTGAGGCCGACAAATGATTTTTGCACTAGTAAACCTCATATGAAACCTTATTCTCTGTCCTCCCGCTATAAATCACCGCTATAAGCTAGTAGTTCTTCTCTTCCCACACCATCATTTTCATCACCTTTATCGAGATAGGTCAGCTCTTCACTCTGATAGTGGTCTAGTCGATAACTCGATCAATGACAGGTGAGGTGCCTGTCTGGCTATCAATAGCAGAAGCAAAGACAGATACACCCATACTATCATACCGCAGTCTTCCAATGCCTCTCCACAATGCTATTCACCCTCCGCCTTCTCTGTCGTCTTCCCTCATCAAGACACATCACTCCCCACCCCTGCATCACCTATATCAGCCACTACCGCAAGAGCAGCACAACCGCCCCCATTACAAAACCTAAATGCAAACCTCCCCCAACACCGTGGACTATGGACTACATCATCTCTCTCGAAAAGCTCTATACGCGGTCTATCCGCGAAGGCACATAACCTATTGAAGCACAGGCCGTCGCAGACCTGCTGAACCGCGCGTCTAACGACATTGTACCTGCTGTCACAAGGGTCGTGGTTAGGAATCTGTATGTTAAGGCTCTGAGGGAACTTTGGGGTGATCGGGATGATGTGGTGGGTGATGAAGGTGAAAAAGATCATGTAAGTTTGGCACTTGGTTTCTGTCTAGTTGGCTAGGGACTAACAGCACTGGCGGGGTGGGCGTAGGGTGGCCGTATGGTGTGCACAGGACTAGACGTACTTCTGGCAATCAAGTACACACAGGGGCCGGGGCTGAAGCGGACGCTCGAGGAGGGATTCGACGTGCTGCGGGGCTTTCCGACGGGGGAGTGGGGGAGTGTGGAGGGGGGCGGAGGGCGCTGGTTATTGGCGACTGTGAGTGTTACTCTGGTTTTGTGCTAGGGATTTATGGGTGGTGCTAATAGGGTGTGTGATAGTTACGGACACAGAGTTGGATGTTTTTAGCAGAGGGGCCTATGCGGCAGCGTTTGAGTAACTGGATACTGGATTAGGTTGACGGGCGCGGTGAGAGTCCGAGTGTATCGGGTACCTCTACTAGTTGTGCTTGAAAACTGTGGACGGGGTATCAATAACCAACGCCCATCATAGAAGGTTCAGGTTAGATCACCGTCCTGTAAACAGTGTCGAGTGATTGCTCGTGATGGATCCCAACCCCGCGTGTTTGGCGGGCCCGCACACCCGACCCCCACCCGTGGAAAATCAACCCCACCGCCGTGACAGATGGACTCCGGTAGTGTAGTAGTTGTAAGCTGGGCATCGTAGATTAGTTATGCACGCCGACCGCTTGTAAGTGCGGAAGGCTAGGGTTACAATCCCGGCCGGAGCATATTTCTTTTGTTTTTTATTTTACCTTTGGAGGCCCGTTCATGGCCACAGTATGGCTCTGGAGGTCCTTTACCTACTTTTTAGTGCTCGGAGGAGCCAGGGAGGGGTTTTGGGGGAGGAGGAGGAGGGAAAGGGAGAGGGGCGTGATAGAAAACCTAGCCCTCGCGCCAAGATGGCGTTCTCACCCACCATCCTCTGTCAGGTTTAGGGCTTCTAGGGGTATGCTTCATTGCTTCTTTACTGGCTATGGGTATATATGCCTATCCAGAGACCGTGGGGGCTTGTGCTTTGTGAATTAATGTAATCTAAATGCTCTATGTACCCCCCCCGCCCCAGGCCGCGCCAAAACCGAGTGATCATCCATGACCACACAAAATCCCCTCCAGTACACACGCACCGCACCACATAAACCTACATGTACCAATAGTACCTATACACCACCCCGCACAAAAATCAGTTCTCCATCGCCCCCACTCAGACCCCGGTAGTGCAGTAGTTGTGCACGCTGGTGCGGGAGCTGGCCAGTACAGTCCCAGCCGGATTCGACCTATATTTTTTTTGTTTTCCTAGCCAATCCACCGCCGGCGGCCATCTTTGGCAAAAAGCAACGCTGTACCTGTGTATTGGTGTTGATATGTACAAACCCGCTCTACGCTGAGAAGAAAAAGTAAAGGAGAAAGGAGAAAGGAGAAAGAAGCTCAATATATACTCATGAAAACGACGGAAAAAAGAACTTTTTTAAAAAAAACAGAATATAAAAACACCGCTCCCCCAGATCCTCCCTCTCCCTCCCCAAACACCCTTACATCAACAATCTCCACACACCCAACAGCAGCGCCGCCGTCCCCGTACAAACACCAATCAACCACTGCAACGTGCTAAACTTGACGCTCTCCAGCAGGCCCCGCAGGTCGCCCACCTCCTTCTCGATGCGGCTGTCCGTCTCCTTGATCTTCAGCTCATGCACGCTGCTCTCCTCGCGGATCCGCCCCTTCTCGAGGTTCAGGTCCAGCCGCACCGAGCTCTGCGCGCGCTGCATCTCTTCGCGCAGCCGTGCGTTCAGCCGGGTGATCTCGGAGGAGAGGCGCTCCTGCTCGCTGCGCAGGGGCTTGAGTTCGCCGGAGTGCACGCCGCTGAGCTCGCTGCGGAGCTTGGCAAAATCGACTTTTTCTGGGGGGGCTGTTAGTGGGGAGAAAGGCGGGGGAAGGGGAGGGAGAAAGGGGGAGGTACGGGTGTAGGTTATCTTTTCTTGATCCTCCTTGAGGACCATTGTGCGGGTGAGGTTCTGGATGCTACATATCACACAGTCCACCGGTCAGCCAAACCCTCTCTCCCGCCCCCCCCCCACCATCACCACTACCACCGAATGGGCAGAGCACACCTCTCCTCAATAACGTCGCTGAGCGCCCTCATCAGCGCGACGCTCTGCTCCTCCGAGAACCCCTCCTCCTGGAGTCGCTGCACGAACTTGAGCGTGTCGAAGTGGTGGTCCTTGTGCATGCGAGGCGCCGCATGGAACTGTCTCTGACTGCTCTGCGGCCATGGTGGGGTCAATGCTGCAATTGGCGGGGGTATGAGTGCTGCGCGGGGCGTGCAAGCTCTAAGGCCGAGGAAGTGTGTAGACGGCAGTGGTAATGGCGGCTGCGAGTAGCGGGAGAACCGCTGGGCGGCGTAGCGGACGGACATTGCGGGGTGCGCTGTGGGGTTTGGGACTCGAGGCCGGCCGGAGGTGTTGGGTTGGCGGGGACAGGAGCTAGCTAGCTTGGTGAGGGCAGGCCGGGTAATGGGTGTTTGGTGATTGGAAGTACAAGTGTGTGTGTATTCCTTGGTACTAGTGGGTGTAGTTACATGTATGTAGTTGTATATTGGATGATGGCACCGAAGAGGATGCTGCTGTATGCAGATGACGCAGCACCGATCTCTAAAAGCTGGCTTATCACAAGTACAACTCCCGTAAGCTACATGTAGCACAATATGTAGATAGTGGTGACGTACATGAATCGAGCATAATCACATATAAATAACACATTCTGCCAGTACAAGCTTCCAGTAGAGCATCATCCGCAGCACTAAAGATCTCGCGTGGAATTATCTGTTGTTTGCAGCATCTATTACACATTGGTATCGCGTCAAGACAACGTGTTTGGTTGTCTTGATGATTCTACGTGTTTATTAATATTTACCACGTCTTTGCTCACTATAGAAGGAGCTTGTTCCTTCAGTTCTCGTGGTTCATACAATTTGATTATCTTCAATCTCTTATAAAACAGCGACCTGAATAACAGGATCAATGCAGCCGTTCTATCCGTTAATTCCATCCTACCAACTAATTATCTTCATGACATCCGAATTATTTAGAACCCATTCCCAAACCTAATGAAAACCATCATATATTTCCCAGAGCCTATTCTCAGTACGATCTGTCCTGTCAATGAAGGTGTTGGCCTCGCCTCTCTAGCTTAGCCACCTTATGATAACCGAGTGACTTCCTGTGATTCGGGTATTTGAACGAGATTCGAGTGCCCGGGAATGAGTATACTCTCGTCTTTCGTGTCTTGAGAATTTGATATCAGTTATTTTTACCCACTGGGGCCGGACTGTGTGTCAAGATTTCTCACGTTGTGGAATCTCTAGCTATAAAACCGGAGGTAATAGTCCATACAATTGTGACCATCGGGTGCAACTGACCTGTTATTTCTAAAAACAGTATGCGCCCACTTGCGCATAAGTTGCGCATAAGTTATGACTTCAAAAGTTGTCACATGTTGACCGAGTGATAATCCATGATCCACATATCACACACACACGCCCACACACATGAAAAAGGTCACTCGGGCCAAGCTATCTCGAACCGCCCGCCAGGTTCACTGAATCTCCGGCCGCTGCGGTATCCTAACAATCCCGAAACCATATTATTACTATACTCTCAGGAGTAAACGATGACCACTCGATCGTGCCACCAACGGACGCATCTCCGATAACAATCAAAACCACATTTCCCAGAATTCCCGTTTAGCCAGAGTGCGAGTTTAAAAAGCTTTTTTCTTTTCTTTTTCTTTGGCCGCTTATTACAAGCCTCACTCGAGTATTAGGCTAGGTACTGTATCTTTCGCGGCAATGAGAACAGGGCTCAAACAGCACCGAGCGACGTCGCAATAGCAAAAAAAAAAAAAACAGGTGCCACTCGTCTGTGCACTTCCTTATAGTTATTAAGCGCGCGCCCGAGCAGAACTTCAGAAGACCATCAGTTGATCCGGGTAACCCTCGGTCCCTCCTGCCGATCTCATCCCTGCGCAATTTTGCGTAAGGCTGCCCGATCCGTCTGAGCGCGCAGCACAGGCGGGAAGCTTATTCCACTGCACACGCGCTCATCTCATTCCAGCGCAGGTATGGTTGGGGACACCTTGAGGCGGAGGGTGCGACATTGGTTTCTGACGATCAATTTCCCAATCGGGTAATTATTTGCCATTTCACCGCTAGTAACTTGCCTCTTGGCGCTCTCAAAGGAGAACTTTCAGCCTAATCCAGATACAAACTCTCCTAATCAGGTAACTTTACTGTCCCAAATAGGCAATTATGGGCGCGACATTGGCTGGGTACCCCACTAAAAACCCAACTTTTAGAAAATCAATAACTCCACCACAACAAAGGATAAAATTAATCCGGCTCTGTCATGTTGTAGAGAAGAAGCGGAAATATCGAATAACAGAGAGAAAAATAAATTAGGGTGTGGTTGGGGAAAGTCATTAGTGGTTGAAGTTGATCTCCGAAACCACTCCGGCTCAAGGCGTCCCCAACCATACACGAGGCAGTCCTGTATGTTGCCGTGGGGAAGCATCGCAGGTTCAATTAAGATGCAGGGTCGAGAAAATGTCATGAAACGAAAAAAAATCGGCGGATTTCAAGTTCTTCTTATTCTCTCTGATCTGTCGTGCACGCATGCACAATGGTGTCGAGGCCTAAGAGGGGGGGGGGGGATGTTGCAATTATTCCGGGCGCCTAATTAGTTTTTCCCCTGGGGCACTAATATATGCCATACTCTCCCGAGTGATGATCGGTAATAATTAATTGTCAGCAGCATGATGAACTGGGATTTTGTTTCTCGCTCGTCGGGTAACATCAATGGGGTGACTCGGCAACTTATTGTTTCCCTGGGTGCAATGCAGGCCGGTGGGCAAGGGCTTTGGCGTGTACTGGGGTCAGGGTCAGGGAATATATATATCTCGGGGATATTCTAAAATGGAGTTGCAAGTTAGTAATAAAGTTTTTTCAATTCCCCCAGACCAATGGACCCTTCAATTGACAAAGAAAAATAGGAAGTATATAAAATCTGGCATATAAGACTCCCTTTTCGCGGTCGATCCCTCGTAGGTCAGCCGACTAAAAAACCACCGAGTATGGAGGGAACTGGACATTTAAGTACGGATAGCTGCTTGATATATACCAGTACCTATATCCCACGGGTATCAAGGGTTGTGATTAGTCCCCATTCGACTCGATCTAAGCTTTCAGTCTCGACCGAAGCACTAAACCGCTGTATCGGTGATCAAGAATCTTGTTCTCTACTGCATCGGTCAATTGCACTTTATCAGTGATCTTTATTACTCGTTTGAATATTTATCAGCCAGAGTAAGCACAGACCCCTCAATCAATTCCTCCCTTCTTTACTCGGTGTTCTATTCGTTTCGTGTAGACTATCATTCTGCACAACCCGTATCCCTTGGACGAATGAGACATTGGAAAATCTCTCTCATGCATTAGCGTGTTCCATGCTGCGAAATATATGGCATACCAGCGTAATATAAAGACTGGCAAATGCAGCAAATTGTTTACCCGGACGTTTTCTCACCAAAATATAGACATCACATGATATATATGCATGAGAGAGATTTTCCAATGTCTCATTCGTCCAAGGGATAGCCTTGGTGTGCAGGTTTACCTACTTACATCATCATCATCACATCATCATCATCATCATCATGGGTACATGTAGGTACACATGGTGTTCTGACATATTTCTCGCTACCGTTGTATCCGGGAACCGTTTGCAGAAGAAGTGATCCTTCTTGCACTTTCTCCCTTCCCGGTTCCCACGTGGTTGGGTACCAGGCACCCGTGGCGTGGCAGCTCGCCAACAAAGAAAGCAAAAATACCTTTGTTCGGTACGGTTCGAATAAATTAGCCTTGACACCTGGGGTTATGATCCCGCCTGATTTGGGTCTTTCCTGTTGGAACTTATATATAGACTGGTCACGTTCCGTGCACAAATTGATACGAAAGTGGGTTATTCTTATATTTTGGTGCGGATGCAGGGCCCAAAGAGGCAGCCATGCAGCGATTCCTAAATTAGTGTGCTAAAAGTGCACTATGTACTTACAACCCCACGCTTCAACCTGAGGGGTTTAAGCAAGTGGTGTGCCAAGAGTATTGATCTACTCTAGTCAGCCTTTTTGTTACCAGGAATAGTAGCACATCAAAAACGTATGGATAGTAGTGAAAGTAGTCCAAGGTTAGGAAAACAGACAGACATTGGGCACTGCAAGCACGTTTTCTTCTTCTTTTCTTTTGGTTGTTCGTGGTTTGCTGTTGGTAAGTCGTCGCTGCTGCTGCTGCTGCTGCTGCTGCTGCTGGTGGTGGTGGCGCCTTGGGAGACAGCGAAGTGAACCCCCGAACCGGATTCATCTCCATTCCCCGGGAACGACGTAGGCTTTATGTGGCAGTGTCGAGTTTGAGAGATTCCCGTTCGCCTTCGAGCTCTCTCTCTCTCTCTCTCAGCTGCGATGAGCCAGTGAGGCCAGCCAGATACGTACCTTAGAAGCGACCAAAAAGCGGTTAGGGCACGCAAAGTAGAGTTAGTTGAGGATTTGGATAAAGCTACGAAGTTTTGCTTGTCGCACCAGCAGACTCCACAACCCCATCGATTCGTCCTACACCCTGCACGCAGCCTCCGGCAAATTATTAGTCTCATCTAGTGGGCGTCCACTAATCGGATGCACAACGCTCGCTTGGCCTGTAGGCGCCGACAACCCCTGGAAGCTGTGGCCCAATCCCTGCGAGCTTTGGCCAATCCCGCGTAGTCGCAGGGTTCCATGAGCGGGGGACATGTCTTTCAATTCCCATTTCCTCCACCAGACCTCACCCCCATGCATCATAATGTCGCCCGATTAATACCCATCACATCACATCAACAGGAAAGAGAGGAACAGAGAGAGAGAAAGAGAGAAACGCCAGGCAGGGGAGGAGTAGCTATGGTATTAACCCAGCGTGGATTCCCGATTTACCTCTTTTTGGATACGCGCATGTATGCATTTGCCTGTGGGATACCCCATTTTTATTGTTGGTAGCTCGATGTTGGTTGGCTAGAATTGATCTGTTGGTTCAGATACATGTAGTCTCGTCGAATCAACGAGCCCAGCCAGTCCCTTCCTTCCTCCAGCCAAGTAAAAGAAAAGAGCAGCAGTCAGTCAGTCAGTCAGTGGCCACCCCTCCGCCCGTATATAGTCATTCTCCTCACTTCTCCAATCATCACCTCGGAGACAGACCCCATTGATTGCGAGTCTTTTGTCATTTCCATCTCTGGAATTGGGTATATTATTATTATTGTCACCGCGGCGGGAAGGTTTTTTTTTCCTTTCTTTTTTTCTTTTCTCGGACAAGCAAGGTACATACATTATACAATATCGAATTTCATACGCGTCCTCCCTTCCATCTGGTTCTTCGCGCCTTCCTGTCCAACGGATCAAGTGCTCTGGCGTTTCCCAGACGGGAGTGAATGTGAGTAGTTTCTGATACTTGTGATCGTCCCTTTCAAACGGAGAGAACACTTCTACTGTAGGTACCTACTTCCTTCCCGACAGATACATCCACCCCCCCTTCCCTTCTTTCCCTTTCTCTTTCTTCCTCTCACTTCTTATTAATTCTTAACCTGATCTTCATCCTCTGTACCCCTCCCCCCCTCCACTCTCTCTCTCTCTCTCTTCCCCTCCCCTCCCCTCGATCCCACCTACCATTCTCATTCATTCCACGGTGCCTATCTCTTAAGATCTCCCCCTCACTACTATTTCTCCGTCAGCCCATCGCAGGCATTTCCATTCTTTTACTTTTTTAATATTTTGACCCTTCAATCATTTATTCAGTCGAGCTGCGCTTGGCTTGGATAAACTCTTGTATTTTCTTTGTTTCCTGACACAGCTCGACCAAAAGACCTGATTAGTTGAAGTGCCACAACGCTTACCACACACACACCCTGCCGCTCCAATAGTTAATATAACCAACCCCCCCTCCCTCGCTCCCTCCGCCCTCAGTCAGTCAGTCAGTCAGTCAATCAGTCATTCCTCTCTGTCAAAGCGAGGCAGTCCGTGCATCGTCATCAGAAGTAGCACCAGTTTCCTGACAGCAGCAACAATCAATACTTAAAGCAATGACCGCGTCGACCATCACCCCCTACTCCCCCGTCGGTGACAGCGGCTTCCAGTCGCAGCAGCAATACCACAACCCCCAGGTCGACCCCGAAGAATTCTACCGCTCCACGCCAGAATCACAAACCATCCACCACACCCATCACCACCACAACGAGAGCCAGGCCACCAGCCCAGTATCACCAGCAGACTCGCAGGCCCCGATTGTTTTTGGCGTCGGCCAGGCACAGGACTACCCACCACCACCAACATCAGCATCAGCATCAGCATCAGCATCAGCACCATCATCAACCACCCAATACCAACAGCAGCAGCAGCACTTTCCGTCGAAAATGGCCAACCAGACCTCGTACCCGTCGCCGGTTGTGGAGGAAGGGCCGGTGTCGCCGTCGTCGTATCCGCTACCGCCTATGCAGCCGATTGAGGTCAATATGTACCGCACATCGATGGGGGTGGTGAATGGCGAGGTTGGGTCGTATCCGGCCCCGCCGCCGTCACCGCCGTCGCCGAGACGGCGGGATCCGTATGCGGGCATGGCGGTGCCAATGACGCCGCTGACGCCGGCGTTGAAGACGCCGACATTCCGGGAGGAGGCGAACGTGGATAGGTATTCGACAAAGGTGCAGAAGTACGACAAGAGGGATTTGGTTAGTTCATTTCCATCCATTGATTTTTTTTTCTTTCTTTTTTTTTTCCTTTGGGGTTTAAAAATTCATTGTTTACTAATTTTCTTCTTTTGTTTTCTGGATAGGCCGTCAAGTTGAAGGTCCGCCTCGCAAAGATCTTCCTACGCAGCATCAACTGCGCCTGCAGTCTCGTTGTGCTCTCGCTTGTCGCCTCGACCTTTGCAATCTTCAACACCACCAAGCACATGGCACCGCGAAACAACCTGCCACCATGGGCCGTGGCGACGCCGCAGTGGCCGCAGATTGTCGTGCTGTGCATCGCCGTCGTGTCGCTGTGCATCTCGCTGTACATCATGTACGGCTACTGGCGCGGCGGGCACAAGCGTGCTGAGAAGGTGGCCGTGTACTGGACTGTGTTTGCTGTCGGGACATTTATCTTTACTATTGTGATGTGGGCCGTTGCGGCGGGTATAATGCAGGGGAGCAGGAATAGTGCCGAGGGCAAGGACCTGTGGGGCTGGGCGTGCAAGGACAATGTCAGACGGAAGCTGTTTGAGGAGGATATCAACTACAAGCTGGTGTGCCGGGAGCAGGTAAGCCTTTTTTCTTCTTTTCTTTTCTTTGCCCTTTCTTTGCCCTCTCTTTGCCCTTGCCTTTTTTCCTCTCATCCAGCTAGCTCCCGCCCAGACATGTAGCCACCCAAACTAACACCAAAACCAGGACTGGGTCCTCGTCTGCGCCATCATCGAGATCAGCGTCGAGACAGTCACAATCGCCGTCTATGCATTCGCCTTCTACCGCCTCGCCTCCAAGCGCAAGCTCCGCAAGTCCATGGACGTCCGCGACAAGGCCCGCTCCGAGCTCTGGCTCGCCAAGCTGCGCGAACAGCAAACCGCCGAGGCCGAGGCCGGCGAGCACAAGACCGGACCCGACGAGACAGACGCAAACACCGCCTACAACAAGCTCAACGGCACAACCGTCGATCCATACAGCAACCTCTCGGACGCAGAGGAGGGCCACGCGCCCGTGTCGGCGGCGGCGCCGATCGTGCTGCAGAGGCCGCCAAAGGGGAACTATGCGACGGCGCCGCATAAGGCCCGCCGCGTGTCCATCTCGCCGCCGAATTCGTCGGGGGATAGGGTGCCACCGACGCCGAGATCGGTGAGCTTCCAGGCACCGCTGTCGGCGACTTATCCGCCGCCACCGATGTCGGCGACGTTCCCTGCGCGGGTACCGTCGGCGGGGTCGCAGAAGTAAATGTCGAAAAAGAAAGAAAAGAAAAGAAGAAAAGAAGAAAAAGAGGTGTGGGATATGCGGGTATAGTCTCCTCTGGCGCGATCGCCTTGAGTTGAAGGCAATTAGTGGTGGTACATGAGTTTCTTGGTTTCTTGGTTTTGGTTTTGGTTTTGGTTTTGGTTTTGTTTTGTTTTATTTCCCTTTGTTGGCCACATATCATTTTTGGTTATTACAAATGTTGATTATTCTTCTTTCTTCGCTAGTTCTTTGGAGGACTTGGAAGCCCCTTGTTTTTTTTATACCCTATTTTTATTTTATATATCTGAGAGGTCCATCTCTCAGCTCCCCCCCTCCCCCCACATTGCTCTCTATTCTTTTTTTTTTACATTCATTTCAAAGAGCGTTTCTTCAGAGTTAAATATATTCGTGTTTTTTTGGTTGAACACGCTCAAAAATCAATTGTTAAATATTCCGCCTCCTCTCTTTCGTTGTTGCATTTTTTTCTTCTTTACTTTTTGCAATGTTTGGAAAAGAAATTCTCGAGTGTAATTGGGAATTGGAAAAAATTGATCGGAAACTGATATGACATCTAGTTAGCCGGGGTTTCGTTCATATTTTTTTTTGTGGAAGGCTGAAACTGGGGGAACGAAGAGATTGGGAAGAAAGAGGCCCGCCCCCCTCCCCCCGACTATCGGGATTTTCTCATTGGTTTGTTTTTTTAGCGGGGTCATTTTTTTGGCCCTCCCGTCCTCTACCGTTCGTCGCGGGGGTATGTACTGTGGGTGGATGTGGATGGATAAGCATCGACGTTATGTAGAACCGGTGCTGGGAATCGGTTTATCGCATGCGGATGTGTGTGGAGGATGTGCGTGCCGATGCCCCCGTATCGTGTTTTGTAAGACTGGCGCATCATCGTCATGGGATGGCTGTTAGCTTTTACTAATGGCTGCTGGGGGGGGAATTCAGCTCTGATATGATTGGATGGTGGTGATGATTTCCATTTGTTCTTTGGATGAAACTTTTAATGTAGGCTGTTGTTGATGAATCTATCAATTAGGTAGTTAATGTACTAAGGCTTTATGGGCAGCAGCGGATTTCAATATCTAATTAATTCCAATACCCGAGTGTCTTCAGGCCCCCATGCCATAGAGCTCCGGTGTAATATACCTAATCGACATGATTGATGTACATACATACATGTATGTACGTGCGTTACGACGCGTTGCTGACATGACACAATGGCCTGCGCTGCTTATTGCTCACAAATGTGCACTTTTTCCCCATAGCCTCAATAGCCTTGGAACCCACAAAAAAAAGCAAGAAGGGGGTCAGTACTCTAGGTAATCAAAATATAAAACCGCCTGCTAAGATGTACGCAGTTTACATCATTAATCGACAGGATGAGCATCATGCATTATCACTCGACGCCATCGCCACCGTGCATCGCGCAACCACCCCATCGACCAGGTTTCTGGGAAAGCACAGTAAGACCAGCACACCGGAGAAGGCGGGTATTGATTTTGACGTGCGCGAGTTGACAGCTGCTCCCCACGTCATGGGCGGAGCGAACCCATGGATCTGGCGCGCGGTTGGTTGAGACGGTTGATGTTTCATGATTGAGGCAAGGGGCGATGGGTTGTGTAGAATGTGTGGCTTTGTAGGAACTGTATGCTTTTGCAACCTCATACATTTTTTTTTTCGGCGTTTCGTTCCTGGAGCACCGCGTTACTCAAGTAAAACTGAGGCGCGGGCCCAGCGGTTCATTGCTGCTGTGGAAACTTCCTTAAGAGTTGGGGTAGTTGGCG
The DNA here is from genome assembly GCA_024713705.1 of Morchella sp. 2018-W38C. Taxonomy (NCBI): domain Eukaryota; kingdom Fungi; phylum Ascomycota; class Pezizomycetes; order Pezizales; family Morchellaceae; genus Morchella; species Morchella sp. 2018-W38C. The sequence goes on along the minus strand of JAMJEX010000021.1, from coordinate 569,750 downwards.
TATTCTTTAATTCTTGGATCGATCACTTACGTACAAGTATCCCCATTTCAAAACCCCTCAGTTTAACCCCCCTCATGCCCAGTTTCAAAACCCGACTAGCGCTAAGGTTTATATCTATGCTCCCTCAGTATATTTGTGATTCACACAGCATAGGTTGCTTTTAGCGATTCGCGAAACCCTCCGTCCTGCGAGTGGCAGTTAAGATGTGACTCGTACCACAGAGCGATATTCCTCCCAGAATCTTTGGATTCGAGTTTTATCAGGATGGGTGGTTGCAGCCGAAATGGACTTTTGGTCCTTTGTAATTAAACTCCGGCCGATGCGAGTGATATATCATGTCGCGATGTTAGTAGGTTTCTTGGCGCATTAAATCCAGTCTATTATCGATGCCTTAACCACGCCAATGCTTGCAACGGTATTTCCTCGAGTAATCGAATTAGGTTAGTCAACAGCCTTTACGAAGTTTGAACAACTCACTCCCGATGATCTTGGGGCTACAGTGCTCTTAGCGATATGTGGGGATGTCCGCTGGTGAAGCCCCCAGATTGATTGGGTCTTGGCGTGGCAGATATCGGTAACTCTAACGAGTATATAATATGCTGTGGATTGAAAGGGAAGATACTTTACCACCTTCATTAAATTACCTCTCGAGATAGCACCACGAAGTCCCCCCAGAACTTGGAGGAACTTCTACCCTTGCAGACTTAGGGAGTTTGATGTCGAAGGAGCAGTTAGTGATAAGGTTAATAAAACATTTGATACAAGCTTAAGGAGATGGGGAGTTAGCAGGTTTTGCTAGGTTTTGAAAAGGTCATTCTTGGTGTATCTCATAGCATGAGATATCTGCAGGTGTTTCTATAACATATTAGAAACTACGGATGAAGCCTCGAGCATATTGGGTTAAAATGATTCCATCACCCTCAAGGGTATGGCCGGTAGGCCCTTGAAGGGGAGGTAGCGCCTCTTAAAAAGCACACCCTTAATCACCCCTAGTAGCCTTGGAGACTGTTCTTCTCTGTGGGTCGTACCGTACTGGTTCACTTACTAGTAGCGACGACAAAAAGCTATGAGAGCATACTGAGATAGCCTAGTGGCTATGGGACTGGCCGCACAGCTATAACCTAGACTGGATGAACCACTCTGTTGATGATATAGGTTATCGGTGCTATAGCTCGGTCTGGAGTGGCAGCGAATGAGGGGTTGGACTAATGGTCACACCAAACCAGAAAGCCATGCGGTAACATCGTTATATAATTTCGAGGGCAGGTTAGATTATAAGCCTACGCGTTTTAAACCCTTTAGTACCTCAATTGTAATATCTATTACTTACATACCTCTCAGATCGCGGATTTATAAAAGATTGAAGAGAATCGAATTGTATGTTTGAAATTATTAACGGGAACAGAAGCTTTTATGGTGATAAATAAACACGTAATATCTTGATTAAGACAACTAAGCTCGTTATCTTGATATAGTACTAACAACAGATAGTAAATACATGTAATGTAAAATAATATCAGGTGTGCCACGGTCACCCTTTTGTCAAGTTCTTAGTCTTGCATGTGGTGGCGAGTGATCTTTCATGACAAAGGTAACTGACACGTCAAAGTTGCAGAGCGACTCCATTGCGAGGATACCACATTTTATTTTCAGTGTTTCTTACGAATCGGTCACTTTTATTATGACTTGCATTATCTGGATATTTCCATTCATTCCAAAACTATAATAACATATCGCTTTCATCTTTTTACTCAACATAAGTACTACATTCCGGATCCCCACCCCTTCGGCAAGCAGCGCGACTTTTCAGACAACTATACAATTACTCCTGAGATATAATCAATGTCAGGACAACCAGTACACAATAACCTGCCTCCCTTACGCATGCCTACAGATGGAGTTCCAAGTACCCTCCTCAGTCCCAACACATCTCATGAGTCTAGACTTCCCGCAAGTCAGCTTGAGGTTGAACAGGAGAGACGTGATTCTAAGGTGATGAGATGGCTCATAGCTTCTTCTGAAGCGGTGAGAGGGTATGATTATGACCCAAATTTAAATGAAAACTACCCGCCACATCGGAAAGAGCATATCCGGCCGGACCCTAGGAGCGAGTTGCAACGGAAATCAGACCAGGAAGCCGAGATGAAGGAACGCGTGGAATTTGACACTTGCTCTGTGTCTATGAAGGCCATTTCCATTGAGCCCGGGGGTCTCGACGCTGAAGATATTAAGGCCTCTCCCCACGAGGATGGGGATAGGGATCTAGGTGGTATCGGATCCCAGCCTATTGAAGCTGAAGATAATGAGACCTCCCCCAATAAGGGTGAGAATAGGGAGATAGATGGTACCGAGCACCAGCCAGTTGAAGCTGAAGCTGGGGAGGATTTCTACCAGGAAACACACGACGAGAGATACAAGCAATATAAATTCTGCCCTCGCACAATAGCAACACCCTATAATACAACTCGGGAAACAATACGAAACACTCCTAACGAGAAGATCTGGCGCGTACACATTCGTCATTGTGGAGGAATCTCAGTCCGGCATGGCACATGCCGTACATATCATGATATATCTCGGAATTACCCTGTACAAATATTATTCAAACTACACGAGGAAGGGGGTGGGGCACCAAAAACCCCAAAGTCATCTCTCCGTTGTGCCGGTTACTACGAGGAAACTGAGCCAGGTTGTCTAAGGTGGGTGGCTGAGAGGGGGGATGAAGTGAAAGTGAACTCCAGGGATTTGACAAAGATCCGACACTCTAATTGGAAATCTCGGCATCAGGAACTTTGGCTGGAATTATCTTGGGATCTTGATCCAGAAGAGGTGAAGAAGAAGCATCCGAGCGAGTGTAATGTTTCTTAATGTGCTATTTACTCTTATTTTCCTTTATCTGAGTTGACGTTACGTGTGATGGGCAAAGTTTTCCTCGAGACGTTAGCTTTGCGTTGTAATTAATCAACGCACAAGTATGAGGAAGGAAATCTTGCGGCCCGAGAGAATACATTCATTACATTGGCTTAGCTTGTGGCTAGGTCTCCCCGCAACCCAAGCCACTGGCCCCAACTTATCCCGTAAAATTAAAAGGGTTGAATTATTGTTTATCTTTGACTATTGGATTCAACTGTAGCTAGGCCTTTTTATAAATAATTGGCTGAATAACGATGTTTTTACAGAATCAATTATCGTTTAAAAAAAGTTCAAGTTTAGCTCTTCGTAAGTGCATGTAGTTACTTGTACGTAAACGTACGTGTAATACAAGGAAACTTTATATACATGTAAGCACATGTAGGCCATACGTACTCGTACTCATCACTGGAGCCTGTTTCATCATAAAGGCCACCATCAGCAGCTTCAGTGCAGTCTGTCTCTACTCGCCAGCATCAATGCCACCCAAAAGGTCTGCACTGGGGCCTAATGTCACTAAAAAGAGAGAGTTTAAACCATTTCTTGCCCCGCCTCCGTCGCCGCCGCCGCCGGTAGCAGCAGCTTCCCCTGACAGTGAGACTACTGGCTCCCAGGAACCGTCACAGTCACAGCAGGGAGAAGATGAGATAGTAACTCTAAGTAGGATCTTAGAGAGTATGATGCAAGCTGTACGTGTATCCTTATTATCTACTCTACTATGCATAGTATTAAGACAGTCGCGTCGAGGATCATAGTCGAAAAACCGCAGAGCTCGCCGCCGTAAGGAAATAGAAGACGCATATGAAGTGGATTTTGAGGCTTCTGAAAAAAAGGCAAGAGAATGGGTTCAATTGGTTGCGGCTCGAGAGTGAGTTGCTGTTCCCAACCCCCGGGCCTCACTTTGATTTTCACTGACAGCGGGGTGGGGAAAAGAAAGCATCGTCAACTTATGGTATTGAAAAGACTTAAATCTCTGCTGGAAAAGAAGAGAGCAGTGGAGAACGACATAATTACTGCACTAGAGGCGTTGAATAATGCTTGTGAAGGCCTTGGAGATACGTTGAGAACAGCTGTTGCAAATCATGGAGAGGCTGGACGTGATGAATTACCAAACTAAAGAAAGATATGGAGATGATTAGACATATCTTTCAATCGTTCTGTAGTTGGTATCACCATATTAATTTCAGGTGGTGAGGCTAATTGAAATTATTTGCGTTAATACAAAGACCTGTGCTACGAGTGACTTTTAGTGATTGTACTTACCTTGACAAAAATCACGTGATTTATTAGAGGTAATAACTGTCGATACCGCATCTTGACGAATAAACCCTACCAATCAAAGGCTCTATTCTCCGTCAACAACTTTGTATTGTAGTCTAAAAACACGAAAGGGGAGGTTACTACATGTAGAATACATACATGTACATACATGTAGCTAAAGGCTACGACTGGTGGCTACATCACAAAATTCGTCAGATTTTTCTTTGTCTCATCTTCGGTCTGAGGTCTACCCAGTGCATCCATCCACCGTAAGAACAGCACAGCGAGCTCTCGCAGCACCGCAGACACAAGAATCATGTATTACAACACCATCCCAACAGAACCAATGTTCTGCCCAGAAATATGTATGCTGTTCTGTGTTTGAGCTGCAACTATTAACTCACATAAGGAATTAACACGTAACAGATGCACCGATGCGAAATGATAATTAATACATTTCAAGGTAAACTTAACCTCCTCTGCAGAGAAGTCTCGTGCTCACTCTCTGGAAATAACATGTACTAAATGTGGTGTTTATGGCGCTTTAGCTTTCCTATAAAGTCATATCACCAACCACCAAAGTAAGGCCCCGACGAAAGAGGCGGGCACGAGACAATAGTTACCATGAAACGCGATTTCTGTTCATCACAGTACATGGAGCTTGGATTATACTAGATTTGGCCGAACAAACCAGCTCAAGGCCGAGGTCAGCGTTGAAAGCCTAGATTTCCTACCTTTAGTGGATGACGAGGTATACCACTTGGCGGGCCGAACCGCGACTGAATCCACTCGGTAGTCTCTCGAATGTCAAAAACGCAACGCCGCCTCGTGGTCGGCTCACTCAAACCATTGATACACTAGATAATATTGACCCGAAGAATGGGGACCTATGTTACTTTAACAGGCTGCGGAGCGAAGTTGGAGAATCCAAATATCATACAAACTGTGGTTCATGCCCAGCCCCCACAACAAAACTTGAGAATCTAGACCCCTCAATCTTAAGGAAGTTTTGTTTAATAATCTTTGTTGGAATCTCGGCCGCGAGGTGTTACTTGTTTCGGTTTTGTTACGAAGAGCTAGGTGCTGCTATTGGTTGGTTGTTGTTGGTTGTTTACGGTCTCAGTTTAAGGAGAGTCCGCGTTTACCCGGATATATACAAGTCGGAAATGCTGCCCCCGTGACACTACATTGCACTCACTGAACTGTGGGCAACAACTTTATTCTAGGGCTGAGACTCACGCAGATCCATCTTCCCGACAAATCTCGTTTATGGGAAGAGATTGCCGCGGATGTGTTGGTAACAGCGGGAGCGCTTCCGGTGCGATTCTTTCTGGAAGGAAACGAGAGATTAGATGTTACATATCACAAGAAGATATGGATGACGGATAATAACCTAATTAACTGGATGGCTATGACGGATGCCCCCTATTGGCCCAAGACGTACATATTGTCTTCCAACATGAGCCCTTAGGCCTTCGAACGTGGCGTCTTTAGCTTTAAACCGCAACAGATAAGTTATCAAAGAAATGAGCATCACATATCAGAATCAATGTCGCTTGTACAGTCGCCCTATCGGACATTAGAATCCATCAGCTCGAGGCCTATTAATTAGGTAATACGCACGCGTCAGAATATTGAGACTGGAAATGGTTACTACACATATTACCCGGCCTTGAATCTAAAAGGCTACAACATCACAATTGAGACGCGCCTAGCTGAGACCCCTGATATCAATACGTATACAGTACTGTATTAATTATTATAAACTGTGCCGAGGTAAAGGGAAACCTAGATCATGGATATTATTTGATCGTGGCTATCATGCTTGCTCTATAGTTTCAGTAATTTTCCACAATTTTTTGTTCTCAACTAGCTACATCGACTATATAGCTATAGCTTCAATGATCTGAAATACCGCCCATTTGGATTCTGGGCTTTACTAACATCGCTACTCCTGAAATTCCCATCAGTGGTACTCGCTGGTTCCTAGTGCAATTTCAAGCGGCCGCCGCCTCAGCATGCTCTAGTCATACACCAGATCCACACATCCATTACTGGACCAATCCGTATCTACCGAGATAGACGCACTGGCTGTATGCACATAGATACATAGGCCTCTAACGGCCGAGCGCAAACCGAGATTGCATATGGCGGAAAAGCCTGAAATACCTAGAGCTTCTACCTTAACTTTCGGGTCACGGCTCGATACGGAAGTCATAGTTTAGAGCAGGAGCGGGGAGATCGATCTTGATTCTTCACTAGAAGAGATGATAATTGCATTTCAGATTCGAGCCGTGGCCGTTGACCGTTGACCGTGTTCTTTAGGCACCCTAGAATTGTCCGTACATAAACCAGCCCGAGACTCTGAAGTGCCTTGCTAAGGGAATTCTTGGCAAAACACATGTATCAAGACTCTGAGCGGATACTACCTACCGAAAATCTCTCTCCTCCAAAAACCCTTCACACACACAGAGGCCAGAACAATGCATGCTACTCTAACAATGCGCGTAAAAAAACGCCCCCTAACGATACGATACACCCCTAACAATACACGCCGTATTAGGAAGATCGCAATACTCCGAACTAACTGTGTGAGGGCGGTTGGCTGACTTTTGCGCATGTACTCTTGGACCGCTCCCTTTAGCTCTTGATATCGGTCGGACTATTTTAACAAGCTCATTCGACACCGAACCGAAGGTCTCATACTATACCAGGCTTCGTCCGGCGTTTGCTCAGTTCAAGAACCCTATCTCCGCGCGTGAAGAGGCCTCTCGACGACTAAGTAGAATGTTTCATGATGGTTAGGGGTATTTTTGTTCCCCCCACCTCCGGAATCGGAATTGGGGGTTCTATGCAGTGTATGGAAGCATTTCTAAAGCATAAATTTTAAGGCTCGACTCTTTTTTAGATATGTGGACTGGCTGCATCGGAGAAATATTTTCATTCACTGGTTATCACTCGGTTGTGGTGACTTTTCACAAACTCGGGTATCCACTGTCAAGGATCGGTTCTAGAAATCCGAGAATTGTAATTAAGGCCGTCGAGTTTCACACAGCCGGGACTCTCCTGCAATACCGGTGTACATTACATTACTTACATTACATTACTACTGGTATGTATGTGCCTAGGCTCTATGGTGTTGTATCCCACGAAGTTTTTCTATTGACTTCCAATTGCAACTCCAGGACCTCGATCCTACATCAATTAATCTTATCAGATGAGAGCATACTACTTATCAATAAGTAAATTAGAATAAAGGACTCTAAGGCAGATCTGACGACCATGCGCTTTCAGTATAACTCTGCTAATGAGAATTTGTCGGCGGACCGAAATCTCGACCCATTCCCCTAGGCTTTGGCTATGCCGCGTTTAAAAGTGAATCTAAATATCGCTGGCAACCGCTAGCTACTAGCTAGTGATAGTACAACCAATGAAGTATCTATCTACGTCTTCTCGATCGCCGGTGTTATGTTTGAAGGCCTATACCCACATAGGTATGTACCCCAAGCGGCACTTTGGCGTTGTTGGTAAAGACCAGTTGCTAACCTTTATAATATGGTAGTTTTTTTTTGCAAGTGAATTAGAGAGTCATGTAGATTCCCTTTAACGGTACATTTTACTTGCCAAACTCAGCTACCATTGAGCATCATATCATAGAACAGACTCCCTTCCCCGTCCGGCATGTGCCTGTCCGTTCCTGTTTGTAATTACAATTGTGTCACTGACGGCTAACTACTGAAGTGAATGTAGGCGCGTCAACGAACCGGTCCAACACGGGCGCGGGAAAAAACGGACAGAAGGTAAATCCATGAACAAGCGCAGAAACCCGTGCACAAACCAGGCATGAGATCACCATCCCCCCCTCATCCTCATAGCCGGGGTCTCCTATTACCCTTCGTTCTGCTCATCTGGCGTCCTGGCCAGAAACATAATGAATAAGTAAACGAACTGAACGAATGTGGAGCTCCGTCTGTATGTCAAGGTCGTTTGTATTTGGCAATAACCTAAAAAAACACATCAACCCATACTGGGAATGATCCATTGGGATATCCTATCACATCTATCATTACTTCCCAAGCGCCGGGCGCTGCAGGGAGAGGAATGTTCCATAGTATGGTGCTACATAGGCCTACAATTAATAATTTGTTGAGAGGGTATTTTTTTTTCCCGATTGCCAGAAGGCCAAGTATTTCTCAAGATCGAACAAAAACAATTTCAAAGGAATTGATTTAGCCACTAGGAGTGGCTTTAATCTGAAATGGTTTTTGCAATTGTGGCTATTAAGCTATCATGTGCGCACAGCATTAAGTACTCATATGGGGCTGGCAGTTGGTTACTCTATTACTCTTGCGGGCCGGGCCGATATTACAAGATTAAACCCAACCTTCTCTCGTCTTGAGTATCGTAGTAGAGAAATACAACATCACCATCCCGCTGGGCTGACTGGTTGATTATATCTAGTTCTAGACCGCAGCCTATACGCAACGGTAGATGATCACGGTGTCTACATAGTGCTCCGTGCGAGGCTGCCGTCCAATAAAATCCTGTGACCCGGTCGCCCAGAGAACGGGTCGGACAGCCCAGAAATTTAAGGATCATGGGTGAGAGTGTGGACAAGAAGGCTGTGAGGGATTAATATTAATCAGGAGGGGAATAGTATTAGGAAGGAATTGGCTAGATTTGTGGGGTTTTTCTAACTGGCTCGTGTCGAGGAAGGGGGCGTGGAAGGATGTAAATATGATGAGTCTCATCGTGGAAGGAGCAGAAAGAAATAAAGAAGAAGAAAGAAAACCTTAATGTGGTTGAGGGTACTGTGAAAATGGTATTGGAATTACCGTTTATGGGGTGTTGGTCAATCTTGAAATGAAAACGTTTTGAGGATCTGGGTATGTAGGTGCTTTATCTATGTAGTCCTGGAGATCAATCCCACTGATCGACTCTATGATATGTTTTGACAGCATATGGGGGGGAGGGGGGAGATTCGGGAGGTCAGGACAGATTGTATTTGTTGAGAATTAAGAACAGATACTTGGTTTAGTTATGATTCACCAGCTAGCTGGCTAGCTAGTCAGAGAGATATGCACTGCATGGCGGTGGGATTTCGGCTTCCTTCCTCCTCGAGGATTCGAATATTAATCCTACCCCCCCCCCCCCCCCCGCGGATGTCCGTTGATTAATGTACGAGTTTAGTGGGATAAATGTAATCAATCAGCTCAATAGTTCTCTCTTTCTTCTGATATGGAGTCTACTATCTAACTGCATGCATGCATCGTGATGGGATGGATGAGCAATATATATTCATACATACAATACCGTACATACATGGCCAGTGTTTAAATTATTCAAGTTTTTTCTTCTTCCCTCACTCTCACTCGACCCACTGCCTCTCAAAAGGCTGCATGCCATCAATGAATTAAACAACAACAACTAAAAAAAAAAAAAAAACCTCACTGCCTCTCACGGCAGCTTCCTCTCAAATAATGTGGGATCCTACCAATGCGTGACACAGTACTAGTGCTAGTGAGTACTCGCAGTGTGCAACCCCCATCACACTCATGATCCAACATCTGTCCCAGAAGAGGGTACCGCCAGATTAAGCATAGAAATGGGCCCATCTTGGCGATTCGAAATAACGGGCCCGAACCCACCTCAGTCAAATCAGTGTGCATTTGTTATTTGGGAATGGGAAACATGTCATGACGTATTGAAGATGAACCCTCTAAATGCAAGGTAGGTAGGTACAATACATATAGGTACATATAGGTAGCCTACCGGTTGCATAAACATTTGCTCTACCTGCCCTGGGCACATGTCCTATGTCTACAAGCACCACATGTACTGCCTAGGTACATGTACTCTACCTACTAGGCTACTACTACCATACTGCGAGAGATGGATAGTTGCAGAGAGAGCTGGAAAGAAAGAAGAAAAAAAACCACAATTTGGAACTCGTAGAGTAGGTAGTAGCAGATCAATAGCAGTCGTTGAATAAGCACCTACTCCAGGTCTCGGCAGATATCACCACCACCACCGCTCTAACCTCCTCGGAAAGCCATCTGCACGTAAAGTGCCCTACTAACTCGGTACAACAGTGCGAACAAAGCAAGCATCAAGCACTCTAAAACGTGCATACCTCCACGTAGATAGAGCGTTGGAAATATACTAAGGGTCCTCATATCAACCGGAATAACCATCCACCCCAATACCTTCCTACTCCTGCCCACAGTACCGTATGTACCTACTCCCATACCTCAAGGCCACGATACCTCTTAATTTTACGGCCCAGGGCCTAGAACCACCTTCCACCGAGCAGCCGGATCCGATCCGCAAAAAAGCAAAGAAGGAAAACCAGGGAGAGTGAGCGAGGGGTGTGTGTGAAGGGGAACGCAAGAAAAAGCAAAGCACGACGCGGCGGCCACTACACGTCATGGACGTATCGTCGGGTTCAGGTTCAGGTGCACCCTGCCTACATATCTCTATATTTTTTGCATGAGGAGGGAAGGATGGAAGGATCGAGGAAAGTCCGTATATAGAAGTAGGGTTAGGTAGACCCATGGCCGGTCCATCTATTTACATTACTACCCCGCAATGGAATTTTTCTTCTTCTCCGACACCTAGCGCGAGTGGGGCGAGAGAGAAGAGGGGAAGAGGGGGGGAGAGGGGGAAGAGAGGGTCTAGAACGTGAGAGATGAGAGAGTTATATTGGACCGGATGTCAGGGCTCCTATCGTCTTTCTTGACATGATAACCACGTATGTATGTATTTGGAGATAGCTGGATGGTGTTGATCGGGGGGGCTGATTTGAGGAGAGGAGAGAGCTGGCTCGCGTGTAAGTGCGAGATAGAGTAGAGGTTGTAGAATATCTAAAGAGGGGAAACCAAAGCAGGTAGGTAAGAGAATAGCGGAGTGTACCTACTCATTCTATTCTAGGTATGTAGAGGACCTCTACTCCATCCGGGCAGATAGTTGATAGTGTTTGGTTGGTTGGCTGGCCGAGATTCCCCCCCACCATGTTGGGCTGCCTACCTAGAATAGAGCAGGTACTCTAGCTAGCTACCTACATGTATGTACCTACATCTCTAGAGGAGTAGGGATGATGTATCTATCTTTACTCTAGAGTACCTGCTCTACTCGCTCGTAGGTACCTAGAGTACACATACACCCGCACATCGACTGTCTGATGGTGGGAAAGTGCAGTAAAGGTCAGTGTGTCAGTTCAGTTCAGTCCAGTGCGCAGATCTGCACTTTACTCGTGTCAATGCCGGAACGAGTCGCACCGGTACCGGGAGTGTTTGGGAAAGCGTAGAACAGAGCACCGATCTAGCCAGAGCTGGCCTCAGCACACTTTTACCTGCTTTCAATGCTTCGAGAGTACCTGGCAACCTACCAAAATTACCGCGACCCCCCGACCCAGCGACCGGTATGTACTCTACCAGTGGCAGAGAACTCCCATACCCGTCAATGTCCTTGTTGACATGTGGAACAACTGCATACATTACCTACATACATACATACATACATACATACATACATCTCTCGCTTCCCCGGTCCCTTAAATGTCTGGGCGTATCTACTCGTTCTGGGGACACGGTCTAGATCTTTGAGGCCCTACTTTTTTGGGGGGGTGCCGGGTTGCCGTATGTTATGTATGCAACCTCATTCATCCGGTTGGGAAGGCAGGGGGGAGGAATACGGGTGAAGCGACAATGGGCGTTTAGGTCGTCTGCGATGCGATAGTTGGAGGTTAAAAATGGAGGTGAGAGTGCCGTAAGGTACACGCGGTTGACGCCTTACTGCTTTTTCTTTTCTTTATTTCGTTCACTATGCTAGGGGTGGGGGAGGGGGGCGGAGGGTAGACTCATAGAGAGTGTATATACATGTAGGTGAGAATAAAGTAATCAGGGTTCGGACGGCTGGGGGCTAGTTAAGGGGTGGTGTGGGTGGTTGACACCCTTTGGTTGTTACTGCACTGTTAGGTCTGTTACTGTTACTGTTTCTGTTGCTGCTGCTGTTGCTAACTACTGCCGCCCCATGTAGTTAGTAAACACACCCTCCCTCTGCTTTCGTTGGGTTGGGGTTGGCAGCGTTGGGTTAGACACATTTGGATTTGAATGTTGAATGTTACATTACATAGCATACATCTGACTGCCCGATTGATTGACTGGAGCCTTGAAGTCCTAGGGCCCCCGCGGAGTGTTGCGCGTGGTTTATGTCTGTAGACGGTAGGGATAGCAACTCCGAAATAAGGTTCGATATGGTAAACATTACCCTCCTGAATTTGCCCATCGAATTTGTCGATTTCCTTTCCAACGTCCCCTCCCCGATCTCCCACCCCCCCCCCCCTTTTTCTACTCTAGAGCCAATCAATCAGACAGACATCGAATGTGCTTACAGACATGATCAGGTAATATTGGGGAAGGCGAATTGACAATCCCCGATATCTGTGCGTGAATTACATACTCAATTAGAGTAGACTTGCGCGAGCGAGCGAACGTGTTTCATGGTAACCTCACGTTTTTTCTCATCTTTCATCATAGCTCTCCTTTGTTTTGCTGCGTGCGGTAATGGCGACGGGTCTTGCGCTAAAATGAGTGTCGTTCGTGCGGAGGAAACAATTTCTGCATACAGGTACAGACATACATACTGCATGATGGGATGTCTCTTTTTCTGTGATAGGCTACTCAATCACTCAATCACTCACTACATTGTAGGTACACGCTTACCAGCGTAAGAACCAGAAAGTGCAGTTGCTCAGGGCAAGGATAATTTATTTGTATGGAGTGGCGTCGTTCTCTCGTACTCTACAAATAATCCCTGGGTAAGCTGTACATACAGTGCTTACTGTCGCATCTAAGTTACTCCTTCACTTCCTTTCATAATCCATCATTGCCTTCATTGGAGTGCGTGCAGCAGTTCCCAACCGCTGGGTCGGCCACCGGGAAGGAAGGTTCGGTTTGCCCTCGGGCGACCGCGTTTCGGGGTCGGTAGTTTTTGGTGGTAGTTGCACTTTTCTTTCTTTCTTTCTTTCTTTCTTTCTTTCGGACAACCCGTTCCTTCGCGGGAAGAGTGAGGCGCGCGGGGAACGAACGTAAACGTGAGTGTGTGGAGGATTGAGGGACAGACATGACACCTGGATGGGTGCATGTAGAGTAGTACGGTATTGTAGGAACTCTACTCTAGAGTCGAGTAGGGTGCTCTAGGCAAATCAAGGGAAATATCTCGGGTCTTCTAAGTACCTTACCTAAGTAGCTAGCTACGGCTATACGCATGGAGTTTTCCATTATGAAAGGGTCTTTCTTTCTCATGGGCCTAAAAGTTTGGTGGGATTTCTCGACCGCGACGGTATTCACCATGATTAGTCCTTGGCGGTACGGGTTTACAGAGTATTACATATTCTAGAGTACCAGCAGCTACGTTCCCGTTCTCGGGGCGACGATCTTTATTAGCGAGGGATTACATTTGCCGCGTCGGGGAGCCACTACAGGCCAGCAATTAGCGAGCGTGCGTTGCGATGGGAAGGGAAGACAGCACAAAAACAATGCAACCCTGCGCTTAGCCAGTGCAAGCTAGCCATGAGTCATGAGCCAGAACAATACAGAACAATACAGAACAATAGCTAGAAAGAAAAAGAGAGTGGGTATTGTATTGGCGTATTGCTACACGCTTCAACCTCGGCGGCGCGACCAGACAAAAGTAGAGTTCAGTCAGTCAGATCAGCGATTAGGTAGCCGTGTTGTAGATATCGTAAGGGTACACCATCAAAAAAAGTTCCAGGGCCACCGATGCGATGGACGACGGTCTAGAATTTCAGATGGCGGGGGGGTGAGTGGAAGGGTGGAGGGGGGGGTTAAGGGAATGGATGGGTGGTAGGGGGGTGAGGGGGGGGGAGGAAGGCATGATGACGACCCGTACAGGGATTTATCAACCTAACGAAAGGGGAAACCAGTGGGTGGTCTAGGCCCGGGTCTCTGTAATTTTTTTTCTCTCTGGTCGTTGCTACTCTTTTTACTTTCGCGCGGGACACCCGACACAGGCAGCAAACCCAGGTACAAAAGTTTAGATTAGATCGCACACATGAGCTTTAGCGCGCACCTTGTCCTTACTGTTGAGCTTTTTTTCCTTTCTTTTTTTTTTTTTTTTAAATGGTCAGTCAGCCTATTTTCAGACAGATGCAGGGCGCTGGCTGGGAAGGTTATACTACATGTATATTCTAGCTGTAACTGGTGCACACGCTTCGCTGATCTGATTCTGATCCTGATCTGCTACCTCTCGGGTCTCCTGGGGGAAAGAGAAAGCGTTCCGAGGGAAAGAGGGTGGGGGGGTGAATTAAAGTGCACATTTTTATTTTTGAATTGATACGTCGGATGACGAGCATGTAGGCATATATCATTTTAGATTTTGGGGGAGGGAAGAAAAAAATAAATAAAAAGGTCAGCGAGTGAACGAACGCGCTCCGGTGGTTTGAAGAGAAACGTGGATCAGACTCGACTGACCGCGCGCGAACGAGCGAGCCAGAATAATGTATGCAGTTAGTTTGCTAGCGATTAAAATTTCAAGGACTGGCTGGGCTGGGCTGGCTTTCTGGCTGACTGGGCAGAGGGGGAGGATGGTTAGATATGAGTGAGAAGCTCTATTTTGCCCAGAGGAGGCAGGGCGAATGGGTTAGAGGCAGCAAACCGCTGGAGAATCCGAGACGGTCCAGACCACGATAGAGAGCGGCAGACTCGGCTGTGTGTCGCACCAGAACGTCGAAGAGACGAGGACAGAGATCGCCAGGCCATAATGGGAAGGGGGGCATAATCAGCAAAGACCTGTCTGCCCCCCACAGCTACCCGCAGCCTTACCGTTTTCGGTGCCAAAGTCACGATTTGGGGGTAAAGGAGCGAATGGGAAAGGGTTGGTTATGAGTTATGTCGGGATTGAGTAAATGATGGCCCTGATGAGTAATGGGCATCAACCATTCACAACACAGTATAGAATTGTACTTCTAGCAATCTGTCGGTAGGGCAGAGAGGCGCTAGGTCGTACACGACCCATAACTGCCCCAACCATTTGTTACACATCACCGCTCACTAGATGTACCCACGAGTCAACGTATCACCCCTATCACCTACCTAAGAAGGAATGTAGGGCTTTACGGCAGGTGAAGAAAAATACCAGCACGCAAGCTTTCGAGGCACTGGTGAATCGGCGCAAACTTCATTCCAACGCCCTTTTTTTTCTCTCTCCATCCCCTTCCCGACACCTAGACCAGCAGCAAGCTAGAGTCCCAACCAGCCCCAAAGAGACCACCCCCGTCAGCTAGCCAGGCAGCTAAACAAGCCAGCGGCCCAGCCAGCCATACAGACACGCGGGTACCTAGTCTGGGGATCTTTCCTTTTCTAACGACACCCCCCCCCCCCTCTCTCTATTACACCTACCTGCTGTTGTCCTGCGGCCCCCCCCCCCCCAGTCACTCACTCATCTGAGTGACAGACCAGACAGACTACTACTGACTGAGGAGGAATTACTCGCTAGAGCCTAGATGAAAGTCAGGGGCGAATGAGAGATCACGAAACACGAGACACAAGACAGTCAAGTCAGCAAGCAACTACACTGCTTTGGAAGGAAAGGGTGGAAAGCATACCTGGGCAAAAGAAGCTAAGAGGTGGAAAATAACAACCCAGCAGCCACAACAACAACCAGCAATCCTTCGCCCCATTGATAGGAAAGGAAGGACGGAGAAAGGAACCAGACTGTTGCTCAGTCAGTGACAGTCGCATACAGGCAAGAGGCAAGAGGCAAGAGGCAGGCAGGCATCGGTGGTGTTTTTCTGTTTGATAAGAAACAGAAAAAGAGCCTGCAAAGTGGCTTTGATATTCTCGTGAGAGACATATCTCGTCCCACGGTGACCAAGAAAAGAAACGTCCATCCATGCATTCGTGCCTGACTAAACTGCTCGTTTATCGACATATTCCCCATATTCCCAGTATCGTGGATATTCTGTACTATTTCGCGTGCTTTTCAAGCTTCAGCTTTATTCTTCAGATCAAAATATTCCGGAATAATTCCCTCCCCGAGACACATCGTCAGTCCGCCACCCGTGATCCGATACAAATATCTAATTCCAATTCTTCGTTCATCGTTCCGGGCACCAGCGCCAGGAGCAGAAGCATCGCCTTGAAACCTACCCCTCCACTCCCGTCCATTCGCCAACGGTCTGGACAATCGGAATCTACTTGCATTTGCGGATCGTCTCCCGGACGAGGCCTCTTATGACCAAAAGGACCTGTTTGGTATGTAGCTCTCTCTGCATTAAGCTCTTTTCTTTTTTCGTCCTCTCCCTCGATCACCTATTATCATCCTCTCCTCGTGTGGATACTAATTGTACCACCTTGCCTACGACAGACTTAGAACGAGAACACAGGGGGAAGAAAAAAAGAAAGGAAAGAGAAAGGGAAGGTTTAGGTGAAGCGCAGCTAGAAATACCTAGGGTTATACATACATCTCATCGAGGGAAAAAAATAACCCACTTCGTCATTGCGCTGCGCAATTCTTCCCCGAATCTCCAAAATAAGCACAGGTACCGTGGTAGCCTATTCGACCATCCGGAAATCAGCCTCCACGTATTTTACACACGCACGAACGAACGCCTTGAGATATACATACCCACCTTCATCCTGCAGGAGATCCTTTTTGTCACAGATCACATTTACTTTAGAGCAGTCTAGGCAAGGCACTTCTCTCAACGCCTACCACCCCTCCCCCCGTCTGCATAACACCGTGACAAGACGTCAACCGTTTTTGCCGGCCCCCAGGTTAGATAGTATCGTTCAAATACCGGGTGGTGACCTCTGCCACCCACTTTGGAATGAATGCAATGGACGCGGAGAAGAGCCTCAAGTCTTATGAGGCCTACGACCACGATCCTTATAACCGTGCTTCGCTCGTCATCGGTTCAACAAACACCATGGACGTCGTACATATGGGTGAACCGGGCTTTCGGTCAAGGATGGAGGAGAATTTTATTGACTTGGAGAGTAAGTGCTTGGAGCAGACATTCAATTTGAAGGAGAAGCTACGGAACTCAACAACATACGACTTTTGGCAGCATCTAATGGAGGGCATGTCGGAGATCATGGGCGCGCAGTATGCATTCGTGGCTAAGCGAGTGTTGGTTGATGATGAGAACTCAGCTGTGGAGATGCCAGTTATTGGGCAACCAGGTTCGTGTTTGATGGGGTTGGCCTTCTACTTCAACGATCATAAGGGCCAGTCAGGGCTGTACCGGGACTACAAGTATCAGGTTTATGGTTGCCCCTGTCAATGGATGCGACACGACAAAGTACTCATCATCCCCGAGGGACTCGGGACTTTAACACCAAACAACCCAAACGCTGGGGCGATGCCTATCCTACCCGAAGGTTACCTGGCCGTACCATTATTTCACAAGGGCAAGTGTTTTGCACATTTTGGAGTCATGTGGACAGCTGATGGATTGAGGGAAAGGCCTCAGTTGGGATGGGGGATGTTGGAGATGTTCTTGCACGCCTTGGAGGATCAGGTCACCGACCGAATGTTGGAGGGCAATGGGTTCACAGAGAAGCCAAACGAGGTTATTCCCCAGGAGGCAGTCAGCTATCGGCAATCACTTAGGCCATACGCACGGAGTTTATCACACGAATTACGAACACCAATGCAAGGAGTTGTAGGGATGCTGGATGTCATGTATGCATCAGTATTAGAAGCCACCGAATGGGAGATTGGGGACATGAAGCAGATCCGAAATATGGTGGAGTCATTGAGGGAGAGTATCGAAGTTGCCCAAGGTATATTTTGTTGCCCTTCTTTGGCTTTGCGAGTTCATACTGATTTTGGTTTCTTAATTTTTTAGATAGCACAAGACGTGCAGTTGACGCTGCAGATAATATGGTTCACGCATACGATTTCGACATGGAAGTCCCTTCAACGCCTACGCGTGATATTGGACTTGGGGACGGGGATGATTCGGATAGTTCACCAAACCACGAACTCGATGTCGACGAGGTCGACTCATTATTAAACAACCCCCGAAGAAGCAAGAGACGAAGAGAATCAGTATCCCCTGACGAGCACCAACCATACAAAATGAGGCACTTTAGCGAGGGGTTGAATTATGATAGAGAAGGGTCACCATTATTGGACAGATCAAGGAGGAGCACAAATACACCTTCCACCGATCAGAATGTGGTGGATGCGGACCGACGAGAATTCGCAATTCCAAACTATCCCTCAGTGGCTTCACCGACACCTTCAAATGCTTTGATGTTTGATGCAGCAGGTGGGGTACGGCTCAACTCGCGGCCAATAAAGCTTCGCGAGTTATTAAGACAGATAATACATGATTCCTTACGATCCGGTGGTCGTCCAGATTCAACACGCTCAGTAGAGACGCCACTCGGAGAGTTAATCACTGTAAGAACAGCTGGACCCGGAGGCTCTATCAGCACCATCAAAATAGAGTTAACGGTCGACGAAACATTACCCGAGACCCTTCTTCGTAAGTCTGACGTTTGCAATTCTACCATGTGAAAATGTATTAACCTTTTTTGTCTTATAGTTGACGGTGTTCAATTATCCAAGCTTCTTTCAAGCGTTTTTCACAATGCGGTAAAATTCACCGAAAATGGAAAGATTGCCGTGCAAGCCACAATGAAGTCTAGATTCCTCCATTTCGTAATCGCCGATACTGGGGAGGGCATTCCCGAAACTTTTTTGCCGAAACTATTCACAGCATTTGCTAGGGAAGACGAATCATTGACACGGTCGCGGGATGGGCTTGGATTAGGCTTGATGGTGGCAAAGGGAATTGCAAGGAAGATGGGTGGCGAGCTGTGGTGCGAACGGACGGCAGTACAGGGGCCACATAAGGGCTCTGAGTTTCGGATTAAATTGCCATTGACGTTAACGGATGTAACCAGTGCACCCGGAACACCAGTGGCTCAGCCAGGGACACCTTTGGTCACACCTGCAGTACTATCAAACTCCCCAGGGCCTTTGGGAACTTGGTCTCTCGACACTGGATTGAATCGTAAAAGCCCTTTCACTGGTCCATCACCTTTACAGGATGAGCAATACGCCTCCGCGCTTCCATCAGTGCCACAGGCGGCAAGGTTCTCACCGGAACTCAACCCGATACCACAATCGCCACCTCATCCCGGCGCTAAATTCACCCGCAACAGGAAACCTGTCGAGTATGACAGAAATCTAGGACAAAAGATGCCACTACGCATTTTAGTCGCCGAAGATAACAAGATCAACCGAAAGCTTCTTATCAACATGCTTAAGAAGCTCGGATACACAGAAATTTTTGAAGCATGCGACGGCGTGGAGGCTGTACAGATCATGGATGTTCAGAGGGAGCAACCCATCGATCTTATCCTCATGGACCTGTGGATGCCACGCATGGATGGCTACGAAGCCGCCACAAAAATACTTGCGATGCCACAATACGCCGACGACATCATCGTCCTGGCTGTATCAGCAGATGCAACAACCGAAGCCCTCGAGAAGACATCGAGGATTGGTATGAAGGGATTTATGACGAAGCCTTTCAAACTGGTGGACCTAGAGCGGTTATTAACCGAGTACTGTGCCGGCAAAGCTCGGTTATACATTTGAACAACATGATAGAAGGAGTTGATTGAAAATTCCAAACAAAAGGGACATCATCTTTCTGCGATATTCATCGGTTTTGTGGTTTTCTTCTCTTATACTTTTCGTTTATTTCCTTCCAGTAAAAGGGTTTTTGGAGTTTTTCAATTTTTTTCTTTGTCTTTTTTACATTAGTATTATTAGTGTTTTGCTTTTTATTTCCGGGTCGGCGTTAAACGGGTGCATGTGGTGTCTACATATTATCTATTCTTTTTTTCGTGGGAGGTTGTTGGATGTTAAAAATGCGCGACTTCATTTACGGGGCCTGATTTTTCTTTGTCAAATCTCTTTTTCGTTTATGATACCGTACATGTAACCTGTCTATTGGGGGTATTTTTTGACACTCTTCTAACCACCCTCCTCTTCACTCTTTTCATTCGCTTCTTTCTCCTTTCGGCATTTTATGATCACGTTATAAACGGTTTTATATCCCATCACTTCATTACCCCCGGGTTTTATTTTGGATTGATCATAGCTCCGGGGGGTTTTTCTCTTCTATTTTTTGCTTTTGAGCAACTTGGAGTTTATCTTCTCTTTTTCTTATGTTAAGGTTTTTTTTGGTGTTGTATATACTTGGGTTTTTTCCATTACTTGATGACACAAGTGGAGATGTTGTATTTACGAGAAAGGAGGGTAATTGTCGATATACTATTACATACATTCTAAATATATTCTAGAGATGTAAAAAAAAAAAAGATGTGTCAAAACAAGACTTTTCTGCATGCAGCGTTCAAGATGATATCGGAGTGATTACCTATCGCGCGTTCGAAGATACTGCAAGTCCCGGCCTCGCCGCCTTAAGCTAGAGGACCCAACAGGTCCACAAGGCTAATGATCATATATAGGGTAATGATCATAAAATCATTACATAGATGGCTGGCAAATTGCTGCACTCCTTTGTCCGATCTTCCTATAATACAGCCATGTATCACCAGCCCCTACCTCGAGGCACATCTCAGGGACGCTGATGTAAAACACTTTTGTCAATCACCAGGACGAGGTTACTCGATCTATACGCTTGCCTCCTTGCCTCGGCGGCCTCGTGGACCGAAAAATAATTACTCATCTATTTCCGACGAACTTGGTTTAGATGTTATTCTAACAACGATAGGTTTTGAACACGTAATATGGAAAAGAAGAAAAAAAAGTGGGAGAGCTCATGAAATGTCACTCGGTGGGTCCTCGCAGCGCTGCTCTCCGACAAAAATGTATGTGTAATAATATTTAGCATGCGTTGCCTTATGCGGAAGAGATAATACCCATCTCTTGCTTGAGTTGTCAGAGGTTCCAGCCTGGGGCGGGAACTGGATGCCATCAGAGAGATTTACCTACTCTTGGCGTAGTATGCAGATACGGGGTCGGATTTACCTTGCATCGAGGGGGGGGGGGGGGGGAAATGATCGAGTAACCCGGTTGGATCTAGAGTAATCCCAAGATTTTCGTTTTACCGATGGCGCGCGCGGGGCATAGAGGCACCACCATCAGGGTTGCAGCATGGACTCGCCTAATTTCTCCCCTTTCTATCGACATGCTCTTTTTTTTTCTTTCGTGATGGGGAATTCGATAGGGTCGGAAGGGCAGTTTGCAGTGTGTTATGACGACCGGCCAGCTAGTCCAGCCCTATCTACGAGTTGATCCTTCCTTCACTAGCTGCGTGTTTACTCTGACACACTTTCCCTTAGGTAGATCGCAGCGGCAGACGAATCGGTTTTCTTGAACGACCAAAAAAAAAAACTCTCTTTCATAACGTTAACGCCGAGCTTCCCCGGCCTGTTGCTGCCCGGGTTAGTGGGAGACCTTATTTTTTTTTTTTTTGCACATCAGCACAGATTCCGAGGGTTCGGTGGACCGTGAACGTGGCTGTCATGTTTGGGCCCAACCCTAAACAAGTTTTGTTTTGGTGGGGTCGGAAGATTCAAGGCAGGGTCCCAGGGTCAGGGCTTTTGGATCGGGATGATCTAGTTTGTTTCGGTAGTAGGACCATCTCGGCCCACCAGGGATGCAGTGGGGGTGACAACCATTCAATGCCGAGGAATGGCCGCGGACTTTTGGGCGAGGAGGATAAGGTATCACTTGAAATCCCCAGCATTAGAGGTTACGCTCGAGTATGAAGCCTCCCCCCCAAAAAAAAGACCGGCCCCCGATACGTTCATCACTAGAAACACTAGAGTCTCACCCCAGCTGGCTCTATTCTCGATACTGGCCAATGGGCAACCTTCACCGAGACTGACGGACAGCTGTTGAATACTAGTTCGAGGCGGGATGGGGGGTATCTCTGGGCTGATTGGGGACTAATATTGGTCCGAAGTGGTGGGCCAGATCGACTAATGTGATGGCAGTGATGAATGGATGGAGTGGGCAATTCAAAGCAGAGTACCAACGGAAACTACATGTAATTGTAACGCATGACTAGGATTATGATAGTAGTAGTAGAAGGACCCCGATTGGCTAGAAACTGATCATCCAATCATTTGTATGCAGAGTGTATTGATACTATATAGTTCTATCAGGGGAAGCATTTCAGAAACGGATCGTTGTTTTAGGAGTGGAGTCACAAGGGATCGGAAGGAGGGTGATATAATCATTGGCAAAGGAGCGGGGGGCGGGGGGCGGGGGGATCAGACTTACTATGGGATGTAAAGCACCCAGACGTTAATGCGGGGGGGTAAGTCCTGGGCTGGATAGCACGAGTGATTTTTGGAGATTGAGGTTGATTACATGATCAAATGACGGAAATTTCAAGGTTCTCAGGCACAAATTTAGTTAAAGCTACTAGCATTTAGTACTGCAGGCTATGCGATACTTATAATAGTAACTGCCCACTAGATTTGTTTGTTTCACGTGAAAACCCTAGCCCATAAACATATATCCATTTCGTTAACACTTATATTGGGGAGAAGTTACCACATTGCGTGGGTTTTGTTTTTATGCATGGCTCTAAAGCGAAAACTTTGTTGACTAATGGTTCAAGACTTCGATAGAATTTCAGCCATGTCCAATATAATATGCGCTCTAGAGGAATTTTGGCGTTAATATCGACGCAAGGAGATACGAAAGATTCAATGCCGCAACTAACTAGAACCTTGCTATTTATAACTAGGAATCGGTTAAACTCGCCATGTATAAACCTTATCTCCATTTTAAACCCCCCATACTTATAGCCCGTATTTTTCCCAAAACCTTTCCCACAAGTTATCTAAACTTCCTACTCCCCCCAACAAACAGAATCCACACGCCGCTACGTCTAGTCCCCTAGTTTCGAGAATAAAAAATGAATCCCCGCCTACTCGCTGCCGTCGTCTCCCTATTCTTCTCCGGTTGTCCTCTCAACGGATACCCTACCGACAAACTCCAACCTATATCTAATCACGGCCTTCGACACTACGCCCGTCACTCATCCGGAACCAACTCGACGGTGCCTACCACAGTCCTCCACTGCGAAACATCAATGTTCTCCCCGCTGCGGGAGGATGTCAAGATGACAGAAAGCTTACTTATCGATAGTACTAGATGCGTCCAGACTACCAGGGTGCGAGAGGGGGCCACGGAAGCCTGTGTAAAGCTTGCCACATATGGTAGCTCGGTGATTGGCATGTGCGGGCCTTATAATATCAGAGTTCGGTGCGCGGATGTGGTCACGGTAATCAGGGAGATCAGGAAGTGCGATCTGGAAAGTTATCCAGATCAAGTGGGTGGACGGGTGGAGTATCCCTGGGGGGCGTTAATCGTCTATAGTCCTCCGGCTGATTGAACTAAATCGTTTCTGTACTGCTCGCCCTACCGATACTGAGCCGAGTAGGCCTTATTATGTATTATCTTTCATATAATTTTGACATAACTTTTATGTTATTTCCCTTGAGGGGCTGTTATTTTCTTGCGTGGAGATGTAATATAGTAAATTCATATAAAGGGTAGAAAGAACGAATTGTATTTATTGACATCGCCAGCCCACTTTTCTTTTTTCTTTCTTCCTTTTTAATTTGAGTATAATTGTAATATATTCTACAGAAAGAACACTTCACCTAAATTCCAACTGCAGTACAATTTGATAACTGTTGATAATCTATTGATTGTTCGCAACCCGGCCAGTATTTGATAACTGTTGATGCAGAGAGAGAGAAACAGAGGCGCCGTGATGATATAAGTTTTTTGGTATATGTAGTTTCCCATTTATTTAATTTATGTAACCCATTAAAAAGATGAGATCAGATTAATGTTGACACAGCACTAAAAGCTCAGAGAGGATGAGGTTTTTTTTCTTTCTTTTACTTCTTTTAGAATGGTATCGAAGCCCTGCTTGTAGTGAAATCCATATGGACTTCTGAAGTGGTGCGTATTGGTTTGATCTTTATGCCAGGATTCTTGACATTATTTTCCGGCATACGAGACCCCAACGATCTCCTATATCTGTATTGTAACTAAAAGGCTCGCTAGTTGGGATTTTTTTACAATCCTCTAAATCGTTATTTATTCCTTCCGTCATGAAACATCACTCATCCTGGTATAGAACAATGTATGGGAATGCAAACAGAGAGAAAACAGGAGAATACAGATTGGACGATACACAGAACCATAAAAGACATGCAGGGGGTCTCAAGCAATTTATAATAATAGCCCAGAAGGTCTTCCAGGTATAACCCTATCCTACTCTCGTTCAACATCCACAGTACGCTCAATGCAGAGAAAGATAAAGAGAAGAACATCGACTTCCCACCAGTGGGTGGGGCGCCATAAAAGTTAGGTAAGAACAGCCTTGTTGAATAATAATCTTACCCATCACTTGTTATGTATCGAAAAACAATTACCCAGGTTACCATCGTTGTCCCTGGCCCTCATCTTCTCTCCTTCTTTGGCGTAGCTGTTCCGGACTTCCCATACCATCGTCGTCTTCCGCCTCTACCCTAACTAGCACCTCCTCGAGAAATCCCTCTAAAAAGCCATTAACCTCGCCACCCATACCCACTGAATGATTATTATCTGCCTGTTCGATATCTCTAAATAGGCTTGCCGCTTTATAAACTTGCTTCTTTAGACGATCGTGAGCTTTCGCTGTTTCTTGGACTTTCTGCTGCGCACTTGGCGATGATGATTGCTGTGCCTTACGGATAGCCATTTGAAGATGGTAGGTTCTTCGCTGCAGCGCAGCTTCAAGCGCTGGGAGAATAACACCATCGAGAGCAGTGAGTTCTGGCGGCTCGGGTGTTGTAGTCTTAACTTGTGGCGGGGGTTGCTGTGGTTGCGGCTGTGGAGGCTGCATTTGTACTTGCGATATCCGTCGTAGGTCTTGCTGTGACGGATGTTGTGTGGGGTGCTGTAATGGGAGTTGTGGGAGCTGGTGATGATGATTACTACTAATACTACTGGAATGACCGTGGGATGGCGGCAATGGGGGCCCCGGCTGTAACTGCTGCGTACTTCGTGGGTGGTGAAGTCCTGGTGGTGGCACCATTGGAGGCGACTTAAGAGCCATTTGGTGCTGCTGCTGCTGCCGCCTCATCTGTTCTGAGACAATCTCGCTGGAATTTTGTCTAGACATTTGGGCGTGGGAGAATGCAGGTCTAGGTTCACCAAAGGCACTGCCCGGTGTTGAAAGACCGGATTTCAGCTCTACTTCAATTCTACTGTCTCCGACTAGACCCTTTACTGGTGCCGGGGGCCCTCTTGGAGTGATATCCCTATCCCTTGGGCCCATTGGTCCTGAATTTGCCAATTTCATCCAGCCCATGTCCTGGGAAAGTTCTTGTTGGAAGTTTCTGTCGTGCTCGGATGAGCTACTTACTTTCCGGTGGTTACTAGCACTTTGGATTTGGTCAAACTTTGATCTTCCAGATAAATTGGGCTGCGGCTGCGGCTGCGGCTGTATATGTTGCTGTTGGTATGCTTGTTGGTATCCGGGGGAACTGGGAGTTTTTTGCTGCGAAAGTGGCTCCCTTGGAGGGGTATTTACTTTATATGGAGGAGGTTTGCCTAGCCCCCTCACTGTACCAGAAGAAGCATACCCTGAATCTCTCCCAGAAGCATGGGGTGGTGCAGCAGGCGGGATATCCCTCGTTGGTGATGGGTTCCTGGTGTTATAGGTAGGAACAGGCGGCACTTGTCGGGGAATCTGAGGTGACTGTACGATCCGCCCAATTTTTGATCCATCGACAAAGTCTTGATCAATGCTGTTTGCAACGTATCGCATGTTTGCCTCGGCCGCAGATAAACTTTTTAAGCCCGCGCCACCATCCCCATTTCTTCCACCACCCATAGGTCTGATGGTTCCGAAGTCCCATAAATCGCTTTCCGCATCTGAATCATCTGTGATTCTACTATCCATAGTGTCTGAGACATTTGAATTGGTATCATCATCATGTCCTTTCTTGTTCCCATTCTCGATAACCCAGCGTTCATGACGCTCAATCAGTTCAGTCAAATATGTGGTCTTCTTCGCTCTCTTTACGAATGGGTGTTTCAAGAGCTCCTTTGCTGTTGGACGGTCCCTTGGATCTCTTTGTAGACACATTGACACAAACTCCTTGAATCGTTCTGTGAAATTTCCTTCTAATGTTGGGGGGGTGTTTTTGGGAATCAGAAAAAGCACCTTCATTGGGTGAATATCTGAATATGGAGGTTCCCCAAGGGCAAGCTCTATGGCGGTGATGCCCAATGACCAAATATCAGCCTTCTGGTCGTAGCCAGACTGCTTGATAACTTCCGGGGCCATCCAAAAAGGTGTTCCGACAAAGGTGTTCTTCTTTGTCATTGTAGCTGTAAGCTGCCCAGAAACACCAAAATCTGCGAGTTTAACCTGACCATTTGAACCTAAAAGGACATTTGCAGCTATTTTGTGGGGGATTCCCGGTTAGCGTGAATTGCGACTATACCAAAGAGAGCAAGAATTAGCATACCTTTAATGTCCCTGTGAAGCTTATTATCACTATGCAGGTACTCCAGCCCCATCAATAACTCTCGAATTATAATGGTAATGTACTCCTCCGCGATGACGCCAGGCTTCATCAAGTCTCCGCAACTACCACCAGAACAATATTCCATGATGATCCATAGATCCGAGCCCTTTAGATACGAACCGTAGTACTTTGTGACGAATGGCGAATGAAGTTCGGAGAGGATATTGATCTCTTGAATGATGTCGTCGACCTCGTCTTCCGCGTTTTCGACATCGATGACCTTGATCGCTACGGCCTGACCAGTTCGCTTATCGACCCTATCTCAAACCAACCCACATATCCTCAAAACGTAAGCTCACTGGGTCTTAAACACACATACACAGACGCATGCTTTCCCAACACCTTCACCATGTGGTAGCGACTAATAGATTGGAACTATATTTACCCCTTGTAGACCTTGCCGAAGCTGCCTCCCCCTAACCACGGCCATCAGCGAGCAGTTACAAGAGCATTAAGATGGGCGATGGAACTTACCGATCTGGTTTTGTTTTGTATAGAGCGACTCCGGGTCAACAAGCTCATTGCTTGCAACATAGCCCTCGCTGTCTCTATTACTTTGCGTATTGTACCGCTGCATGGTTATCTTTGTGCTTTCTGGAAGTCCGCCAATGAAATGAAAGGGAGAAGGGTTGACAAAATCTTCGTTCTTTCTGGTGGGAGTTGAGAGGAAGGGAGATATCTGTAGTGATGGGGGGACCCCTTGCTATCGGTTATCCGGTACAATGAGCAGGGAAAGAAAGAAAGAAAGAAACAAAGATAAACACCGGTCTAATTTATTCTGAGGATTGATTTTCTTTCTTCTTCCCAGAGCTCGCGTGTGAATCAATGCAGGGGAGTGTGAGCTAGGCACCAAAAGCTGGAGGTTACATGGAAAGAGAGAGGGGTCGTTCTGCGTCTGTGTCCTCGTCAACAAAATAAAGTTCCGCATTCTGAAACGGGAGGTTGCTGGGGGGGTAAGTGCTGTGCTGACTGCGAAAAGCCCGGGTAACAGCACAATATGTAGCGAACCAAACGGCTTGAAGACACGAGACATAATCAATACTGATATTGGCAGTGAGACATGGTGGGGGAATCCCTGGAAAAATCCGGAAGCAAGCCAAAACCGACCAGCTATGTACGGATTATATAAGTATCATGTCTAGAGATGCCAATGATAAGAGTTATTCTGAAAACGACATGCATGTGTAGGAACGTCTGGCAAGAGGGCTAATGATCTTTATTCGACGCCTACGGCCTCGCAGAATCACATGCCTGGGCAGGTTTACTGGGGCTGAACATTCCCCTTTGATTAGTTAGCTGAAATGGGAAAAGAGAACTCTGTACGTTTAATGTTGCTATCCACTTAGATGCGCTATCCTATCAATGAGCTCTATGTGATGGCGACCCATCATCTAACACATTCCCGGCTGAATTTGAACCGCACGCCTTAACATCAGCTGTTTTGAGCCGTATAATTATGGTAGGCAGCAATGTTTACCGGTATTGGTCGGTCGGCTTAAACCAGGCCGGCCCCAACATTATCTAAGACTTGGAGTACTCTGTTAATTCCAGGCTACATTGATGCACATAGAGTAAATGCTAGCTTTTTTTATATAATCTAGGCATCCAATAAGTCTAGGCATCCAATAAGTCTAGGTCCCGTAGAGTATGAAATTATTGCTTGCGGCTCAATAGAGATAGACGCCTTCCCTGACTACTCGGACAGTCAATCATGATTGGTTGAAAAACGGTACTGAAGCCACTTAAATTTCTTTTCTACGTTATATAACTGTCCGAGTAGAGTAGGTGTCCGAGTAGCCAGGGAAGGCATCTATCCAATTTCAGTAAGAGAACAATTTTTTTTTACTAAAGCCCTTTCTTATGTAGATACATGTATCTTTCGAGAACCTGTAATACTCGTGAACTGACGAGGTACATACACAGCAAGAGTTTAAGAGGTAGATTTGGAGTATTGATTTAGCTATACTCAAGCTCGTTGCTAGGCCAGATACTGCCAAGAGATCCGTATTGTACCCTAGCCCTTAGCGTTGCTTCAATATTGAACCGCAAGGGAAAAAAATCGAGACCCGCTTACTTCTCCTCGCATTTTCCACACCCGTTTTATTTTCACCGCTCTTTATTCTCAAGTGAGTCGCGATGGGTCTTGCTGGGCCTAGAAAGTACGTTCCCTATGTTTCTTTATCTTATTCGCGCACTGGGGCGGCGAATTAGCTTGATGTAAAAGACAAGCTCACTTACACTATTCCAGCCGTACAAAGATCGGAGCTGATCCCCGAAACACCAATTGGTCCAAGAATACTGATCGCTTCGGTCATCGAATTCTTACCACGCTCGGTTGGCAGCCCGGAAGTACTCTTGGTGATACCTCGTCGCTGTACCACCAGTCCGGTCACATTACCGCTGCGTCCGCAGCTGGTGTAAAGATAGTCCTTAAGGATGACAACCTTGGGATCGGATGCAACAAGAAGCAAAGTGAGGATGAGTGTGTAGGTCTCGACGGACTTCAGAGCTTGCTGGGGCGACTGAACGGAAAAGGCAATGACGAGCTAGAGAAAGAGGCCGGGGCCCGAGACAAATTAAGGCGGGATATCATTGTGGGTAAAAGATACGGGATGAGATTTGTTCGGGGCGAGACATACGTCAGCAGTGACATCGATACCTTACTAAAAAAGATTAAGCTCGAAGGAGAGAAAAAGGCAGAAGCGGAAGTGAAGGTGGAGGTCAAAGAAGAAGAAGAGGTGAAGGAGAAGAAAAAGAAGAGCAAGAAAGAAGCCAAAATCAAGAAGGAGACCAAGGTCAAGAAGGAAGAGTCTGAAAGTGAAGCTGAGATGGCCGCGATCCTAATTACACCCTCAGATGAAACCTCTTCGGTCCATGTCAAAAATGAGAAGAAAGAAAAGACAAAACGCGAGAAATCAGCTTCAAAGTCCGAATCGGCTACACCAGTGCCTGGGGACGACTCGGACTCTAATTCAAAGAAGCGGAAACGAGCAGATGAGGGCTCCACAGAAAAAAACAAAGACAAGAAGGATAGGGTTTCCAAAAAGTCTAAAAACGGTGAAACACACGAACAGAGGAAGGAGAGAAGATCTAGAGAGAAGAAAGAAAAAGAAGCTAGAAGAGCCGAGAAGAAAGACAAGAAGAAAAAGAAGTCGAAATCATCCTCTTCAGACTCAGATTCATCAGAGGATGAGTCTACCCCGGCGGCGTCTGGAACTGCAACTCCATCCGGATATTCAGCCCTGGTAGGGCGACAAGCAGTGAGACATCGGTTCATTGCGGCGAAGAGAAGCGCAGTAATGGATGCTAAGGCACTGAATGAGGTTTGTGGATTTTGATACTTTATTTCTTTCGTTATTGACCCGTGCTGACTGATTTTGTGACCTGGAAATAGATTTTCATGATTAAGACAAGATGATAGTTGTCTTCCAATAATTTCTTTCTCTTTTTTCTTTTTTCTTGCAATCGGCGCTCTGAGTAAAAATGTTTGGAGTGCATAAAATGAAGAGGAGCCCTGGGATAATTACTGTAGTTGTACTACCGGCGTCATTTTCTTACTACTTGCAAAAAGCTTAGATGAATTCTGTTTATTTACATACATTACATCTAGTATCATCATGTAGGTACATTGTGCCTACATATATCCATGTTATAACAGCGGACAAAGGAAATACATGTTGCTGATAGTCAAGACCCAAGGACTACACCGCGCAACATCGAAAAAATCAAACAATTCCAATTGACTAATGTGTGTATATTAGAGACTAAGGGCCCGTTCGGACAAACTTAAATTATTTCTTCGAATTATTAGACAGACTGGATTATCAGGTAGCGAAGATGATAACCATAATACTCATAATCTATGGATAATCTGCATGTCCGGATAACATTATACTCTCAGGATATCTGTGTTGTGTGAGATAATTACCCCCAAGTGTGATTGTTTTCTTGGCGGATTGTTGGGATAATCGGGAGTTCCGAATGTTGGATTATTCAATCATAAATTATTGGGTTGTCCAAACGGGCCCTAAGATTATTAATCACATGGTTGTACCCAGTCACTGGTTTACCTAGAGTACTAAGTTGTGGGAGAAGTTTTAACATTATGAGTGCGTTGACCAAGTGGTCAAGGTGGTTATAAACGTGGAATGGCATACGAGAAGCAGTCTTCACAAACCCAGAAACGGAATCTCCAGTTATCTCAGAAAGTACGTACCGCTTCCAGCCTAATCGCCTTCCCTTCATAATAGAAAGCTTCTCTGCAAGTGTACGTAAGGAATGCTTGGCACGGCGACGACCTGTGTGCAACAGCAAGAACACCAAACTTTCTTCTCTCTCTTCCATCACTTTGCCTTTCAAGCATTTCTCCCTTCATCTCCACAAAACATCTCTCCATCCCCCCTGGGTTTACCAACTTGATCCATAGTCATAACGCCCACCATCTCTTCTATCACCCTGATATCCTGAGTTGGGCCTCGACAAAGCAAGGTTCCGAGTAAGTGTTGCCCCTCACCAGCCCCACATCCTATCTTCTTTTTCGCCACATTTTCTTTCCCTTCTTTTTTTCTTTCTTCGAAATATTCCATCCACTGATATCTCACAGCTTCTACACCCGTATTTCTTTTGCACCGACCGCCAGTTCAGCTTCACCACGCCCCATAATCACAAACTACCAAAATGGAGATAGACGAAGCCTTAGTAACCCAGTTCTCAGCAATTACTGATGCTCCTAAACGAAAGGCGGAGACTTATCTCCGTGTCTCAGACATGAATCTTGCGCAAGCTATACAGCTTTACTTTGAGACCGGGGGTGTCGACATGGATGTTCCTGCTAGCTCTGCTACACCTACTGCACCCCCGCTTCCTGCACGGCCCGTCACCGGAGCTGGCGGAGAGCCGATCGAGATTGACGACGATGGAGACGAAGATTTGAGAGAAGCTTTGGCAGCGAGTGGCGGCGGGAACTCTTCTGCCCATACAAACGGGAGTGTTGCAGCAGGTAATACAGCCTACGACGATGAGGCCCTGGCGAGGCAGTTACAACATGAGCTTTATGGGGGCGGAGCGCGTGAAAGTAACGGTGTTAGAGCACCGATGGCAAGGACAGTGGAGACTCTAGTTGATGATGATGATGACTATTACTCTGATCCAAGGCGGCAGGCTAGAGCACGGAGAGGAGGTATGCTTTTCTGACAATTCCTTACGACGGCTCCTAGAAGGAAGTGCTTTGAGATCAGTTCTAATTAATATAGTAGGCTCAGGGCGCTCAATCTTCAATCAGCACAGTGCTAGCGTTTGGGACGAAAGCGCTGCCGACCGCGCCAGACTGCTTGTAGAGTCTACAGGTGGTGCATCAGAAGCATCAGCAAAATCAACCAAATTGGCAGAAATGTACAGGCCCCCGTTCGAAATAATCTCGATGCTGTCCCTAGAGGACGCCAGATCAGAAGCTAGAGAATCAGAGAAGTGGATCCTAGTAAATATCCAGGATAATTCGCTCTTTGCCTGTCAGACCTTAAATCGTGATATTTGGAAACATGCAGAGGTTATGGCCACTGTTAAGGAGAACTTTTTATTCCTGCAAATGGACCGACATGGCGTGGATGGAAGGGACTACATCAGATACTACCTTCAGGAGGCTGCAGACCCATCAGTGCGGTTCGACCCAACAATCGCCGATCTATTCCCACACATCGCTATTATCGATCCCCGGACAGGAGAGCAGGTCAAGGTTTGGAATTCGACCCCAAAGGAGCCGATGGACTTTGTGATGCAGCTACACGAGTTTCTTGAAAGATACTCTCTAAGGGTGGACGCGAAAAATCCTGTACAGCGTACCAGCAAACCCAAAGCTAATGTCGAACACATGACGGAAGAAGAGATGATGCAGCTCGCCATGGAGAATTCTCTTGGCGCTGGCACCAGCATAGATGCGGACCCGGACACACTCACAAAGCATGATGATGGCGATGAGTTGATGGAAGCCGGGAGTTCAAATGATAAAGGAAAGGGGATCGCCGAGGAGCCCTCAGTATTTGACCAAATTCGTGCAGATCGGCACCATGCGGAGCCACCCCCAGGACCAGAGACTACAAGGATCCAGTTCAAGATGCACGATGGAACCCGTGTTGTGCGAAGATTCCTAGTCAAAGACCGCGTCGAGAGGCTGTTTGAGTACGTCAAAGCGGACATGCTGCCTGAGCAGGAGGCCAAGAAGCCAGTCGAGGAGCGATCGACTAAAGCTAAGGAGTTTGATCTTGTGATATTGGGCAAGAAGCTGATTGATTACTTGGATCAAAGCGTTGACGAAGCTGGTTTGAGGATGGGAACGGTGATGGTTGAAGTAATGGATGACTAGATTCTTCTTGTTGGCGAATGAATAAAAAAAAGGGAAGCTTCCAAGGGGTTTTAAGTATTTTTCTCTCTCACTCCTCAAGCTGTCCGTTTTCTGTTTTGGGGAGGGGACTGGCTTGGCTGGGTTTTGGGTTTTCTGGGGCGGGTGGGCTGGGCTTGCTTGTTTGGTTTTTTTTATATCTTTTTTTTTTCGTATCTTATCTCCCATTTGTAGGGTTAGCCAAACATCTTCTTGATCTGTTCCTCGTCCTTCATATTATTATCGCCATTATCACCTGCAGTTTTTGTTCCATGTCTTACTATATCCCTCGCTTTATTCTAACTCTTAGCATTTTCTTCTTTTATCCTTTCTTTCTTTCTTCTTCTTTCGGGAAATGGTCGGTATCTTGTGATAGATTGGAGGCAATGTATTCTTCCCCCCCCCTTACCGGACCCGTTCTTTTTCTTTCTTCCGCTTCCACTCCCCCTTCCCTTGCCCCGCCCCGCCCTGCCCCGCCCCGCCCCGCCCTGCCCTGCCCAGAGTTAGTTAGTTAGTTGGTGTCGATATTTTTCCGTATTTACAGATATCGCAAATAAACCTAGTAATGTAGAGAGATCAGCTCTAGAGGCAAGGCAGTAAACGAAGGTCCGGACCCAGATCCATGCCTCGTAATCCCAGCTATAGTATATATATCCTACCCAAGTCATGTATATATATACATGTACGTATCCCCCCCCCCCCCCCCCTCCGTCCGCTATAACAGGGGGCTGGATGCGAATGAGGTAAACTACATCACAGCAACTACATGTATCTGAGAAGTTGTGGCCATCGATATCGGGGTGGTGGGGGGGGAACTGCAGCAGCAATAGCATGTCCGCGATCTTCCCGCTACTAGCTAGCTAGCTAGTGCATGTAGTCTCCAGATTTAAGAACAATATAACCACCTCTTCCGGATTGAGCGCTTCCATGTTTCTGTGTAGCCCCCCCCAATCACAGCCCTCTAGCTCAGATGTTGACTACTGCTTGGGTGCGTGTGGGTATGTACATGCAACAAATATGTATTGTGTGGTCTATGGCAGTACATTCAATGAGATACGGTTATATATAGGGTATGGTGTTGGTGGTTTTTCCTCCGAAAAAAAAAAAAAAAAAAAAAAAAGGTCCGCCTGTACATGTACCTACAGCAATGGGCAACAAGTCATTGGACGGGGCCTAGCCACAATCTTGCCTGCAGATGCGTACATATTTTTGTTGGGCGTCCCGTCCGGCGACTTGTTACCCGCCGCTGTACGTGTACGTATAGATACATATACAGCGATGGGCACATACATGTAGGTAATAACGCCCATGATCGGATGAGCTAGGCCGCAATCTTTTGCCTGAAAACGACGCGGGTCTTGGGTTGCAATTGGCCGGCCCATGGGAGGGAGGAAGGGGGGGGGTATTTGGCTCTTCTACTGCGGTAGTTTACCGATCATGAGATGTCACTCGCCTATTTTCTTATTGAAACGAGCCCCGGAAAACAGGCCGGTCAGCATGCCTACCGGATTGGGCGGGGGGGGGGCTCTTTGGCGGGGATTGCGCTGCCTGCGGGTCTTGATGGGGTGGGTAGTGTAGGTGCGTGTTGGGTGCGTGTGTGGAGGTCGTGACATGCCGGTTGTTGAGGGTTGGGGTTAAGTCTGCGGGGTCCAAACCGCCATTGCAAGTCTGCCTGCCACAAACAGGGAGGGGAAGCACTTCATCAGGTACTCCTCACTCGCCTTCAATCATGCCTCGATGCCTCCTCCCTGCGTACATGCAGTCCGCCAGAACCGAGTGATTCTTCATCCACCCCCCTGAAACAAGAGCGTGGACTCGTCCGTAGTGACCATCGTATCGAACCGTCTTGCGTTGTCTTCCTGTCGTACACTCTGCCTGTGCGTTTGCTGTCTCCCATGTCCTTCATCGGCAGCAAACACTGCCCCATCATCGCCTGTCCCAGAGAACACAATACAATACAATGCCGCTTTGCCTCTACTACCGAAACACGGTCCACCACGACAAATTCCCCGTGGCCGCCAGTCTCGGGGCCTGTAGAGATGGCAATCAGCCGCTCCCTTTTCTGGCCGCAAGCTATTGCTAATGTCTGCTTCCCCAGCGTTTGGATTTGCCTCTGTAGGATAATCCTCCGGCATCAAGAAAGCTCCACTGTGAGACCCTCTTGCTGGCTTTCTAAAAGACGGGATGGCGATGTGTGCTTGGCTGCCGCGAGCATTGCTTCAGCCAACCGGTGTCACTGGGGGTTGCTCGGTCCTGGCGCGTAGTCTGTTGGTTGCATCTTCCATGGGCATGTTGGGGTGGGAAGTAGCCTACTTTGACTTTTGCTTCTTGTGGTTCGTGGTGTCGTCACCAATCGTCGGAGTGGAGGGATGTGGTGGTGGCTTGTCTCGCGACTTGGGCTGTCGCTGTCAATGCTGTACCGTGTGAGCCGTGGATTGGCATATGGCTCCTTTAGTCATTCATGGGGAGGGAGACGCACGATACCGTCTAGGGGTGGTAGTAGTAGTATGTGTAGAGGGCAGCTGTGGGTCCCAGGGCGGGGGGGGGGGAATGCCTCGCCTATATACATGTATGCAGTGGCTTGGCTAGGAGCGTTGTTCTGTGGATGGGTAATTTCTTGTATACCATATCTTGACGAGATTGTGGTTTTGAGGCGTGCATGTGCTATATGTATTGCAGGTACATACTACATGTACCTACATGTACATGTACGTACTCGTATTTCGCTGACGTTTGTGGACGCGACTAATATTGCATGCCATACAAAAAATACGCCAAGCTCATGATTTTGAGTGTATGCAATAATGGCCCTTTTTAAAAACGTCAGCGAAATACGAGTAGAGTACATACATGTACATACGTGCTGCTGCTGGATTATCGGATTCCCCTCGTAAGGCGCACAGCAGGACTCGCCTATTTTGCTGGGGCTGTATGACATCACAGGGCCCATCCCCGAGGCTAAACCCCGTTTGGCAGGCGGTGGTCTGTGTAGCACCGGCTGGCCGTGTAACGTGTGCTCACACCGGGTGGCTGTTGCACAGACACAGAGAGCTCTGCCTACTCTTGGGTGCATACAGAGACTCTATGTACTCTACTGGGTGCATACTCTGCGGGAGAGCCGCGCACACACCACGCACTGTCGCACACACGCACACACACTCGCCTACACTCACACACACTCACACTCACTCACACTCACTCACTCACACTCACTCGCCCACTCACACTCACGCAAGGCAGAGTGGCTACTTAGTCACCCACCCGTGCATGTGCCTGGATGTACAGCCTGCAGAGATCATGCCATACCGCCCGTCAACACTCCATTTCAAATCACCCCCACCAGTCAGCTCGATAAATACCCCCCCTCCTCCTCCCCAGCCCATTCCCACCAAACAGAACGGATAGCACAAGACCATACACAGAGGGGATACACACACATACACAGAGGGGATATACACACACTCACACACACAGCAGAGCACACACACATGTCGTCCCTCCTCACCTCAATCCTCAGGCACACAACCCCGCCCATGCTGCGCCCAACAACACCGCCAAAGTTCCCCACCACAACCTCTAAATCCGACGAGCCCGTGATCCCCGACCCCGCCGTCTTCACCGTCACGCCGCTCGCCACCACCGCGCACGCGCCGCCGTCCGTCTCGCAGTGCGCCGTGCACCTCGAGCTGCTGCAGGCAATCAGCAAGCTCAAGCACCGCGTCGTCAAGGAGGCCGCCTTCATTGAGATCTTTGGCACGGTCGACGAGGAGCGCGAGACGTGGTGGGCCGCGTTTGTCGAGGTGGCCGTGGGCCGCTTTGGCACGTGGTGGTGGGGCGTCGAGGAGGAGCTGAGGCGCCGGGAGGGTACCATCAGCTGTGGTGGGGGGGGCTGTCCCGGAAGGGCTGTGAGCGTCAGGAGTACTGCCGCCACCACCGCCGGATTGGCGATTCCAAAGAGTAGCAGCAAAACTGCGTGGGGCGGCAATGGCGACTGCAGGAGGACGACGACGCCGAGCCCAAAGAACTCGCCGCCATCAACGACGGCGGGGCTGGCGCTGCTGGAGGGGAAAAAGTCAATGTCGCCGGGCAGGCTGGCGGGAGGGGGGAGCATGCAGAGCCTAAGGAGCGCATCGGCGGTCTCGAGGGACAAGGAGAAGGCGCAGAGCGTCAGGAGCGCCATCACAGAGGCCGTGGAAAGCGTCCAGCTTAGAGAGCTACCAGAAGACCTGCTTCCTCCGCTTGGTGAGTCTTTTCCTTTTTTTTTACGTTTCCCGTTTGTGATGGTCACAAAGCTAACAACACACCCAACTCTCTTAGATGTCCTGATGGTCTGGCACGCATACATGCTCAACCCCCGCTTCTACAACGAGGATGCCATCCACCACGGGCTGCACCTGATCCACAGCACCGCCTTTCCCTGGGCACACATCCACGCCGCAATCAACAACGACACCTTCACCTACACGCTCCCCGACGCGGCCGCGCGCTTCTTTGAGCGCCTGACCAACCAGTCGCCGCGCCTCATGGACGAGCTCCTGTGGAAGGACGTGGCCCCGCGCAAAAGCATAAAGTGCCCCGCGTGCGGCAAGGTCGGCGCCCCCGTGCGCATCTGCGACTCGGAGAAGAAGGGCGGCGGCTGGATGGACGCCGGCTTCAAGACGGACTGCGATGGGTGCGGCGCCGTCATTGACAAGGAGGCCCTGTGCTCGGAGAAGCTCAGGACCGAGATTGGCGAGTTCATCAAGGCCGGCCCCGGGGCGCGCATGCGCATGACAAACCTCAACAGCCAGGGCCGCACCCACGCCGAGGACCCCACAAGCCCGGCGTGGGAGGCCATGGACTCTGTCAACGACCTCTTCCGGCGCACCTTTCCCGCCTCCCCCCAGCTCGGCCACACCGACACCTTCCACACCATCTCCGCGCGCCTCCACGCCGCCATCTCCCCCGCCTCCACGCCGCCGGCGCCCGCAGCACACACAGCGGCCCTCGCCCTCGTGCTCGACGCATTCTCAGCCACCCCGCGCAAGTTCTCCACAAACCTCACAGCCGCCGTCGTCCGCCAGTTCTCCTTCATCTCAAAGATGAACGACAAGCTGTGGATCCGCTCGCCCGGGCTCGCCGGCCGCCTCCCCCCCGACGCCCTGACCAGCAGCGGCGCCACGCGCGCGCGCCTCGCCGCAACCCGCTCCTGCATCATCATCGATGGCAAGACCAGCGGCGACGGGTTCCTGGCCCGCGCGGTCGCGCGCTACGAGCGCTTCTTTGCCCTGTTTGCGCTGCACCCGGGCCGGATGCTGGTGCCGACGCTGGACGTGGACCTGGTGTGGCACAGCGCGATGCTGGCGCCGGTGGGGTATCGGGTGTGGTGCAGGGCGGTGGCGGGGCGGTTCGTGGACCATGATGATCGTGTGGCGACGGGGGCGCTGGACGAGGCGTTTGCGTTTACGGAGCGCGCGTATGCGCGTGCGTTTGCTGGGGAGGTGTATGCGAGGTGCTGTTGCTGGTTTTGTGAGGCGGCGGTGAGTGAGGGGGTGGAGGTTGTGGAGGGGGCGGATGGGGGGGAGGGCGGCGTGTGGGCGAGGGTGTGGGCGAAGGGGAGGAGGGGCAGGGGGCAGGAGGAGAGGGCGGTGAGGGTGAGGGTGGAGTTTTATAAGGAGGTGGAGAGGAGGCGGAGGGCGGGGAGGCGGGGCTGGCGTGGGGGGCTGGGGAGGCGCTGAAGAGGTGTTAGGGGGGTTGTGTTTCTTTGTTTTTGTTTTTGTTTTGGCTTTTGTTTTTGGTAGGTAGGGTGTTTGTGGCATGGCTGCTGCTTGTTGGTTTTTATTCTATAGATGTAATATGCATACCTGCTTGTAGGTTTTTCTTCTTTCTTTCCTGGTCTGTAGAACCGCGGGGAGCCGACTGCACTCTCAGTCTTTCTCTTTCTTTTTGTGCTTGGTTTGGGGGGGTTGGGGGGGTGGATATTCTTGTATATTATACCATATCGTATAGGTATTGCTTTAATTTAATCCACATCCACATGTGATGTGTGGCTGCATCACCCCCCCGGGGGAGATGAGATGCACACTCATCCTACGCGACTCTACTCTACTCTCTACATACTGCTGCGAGAAGATGTGCTGTGCGGTCCGGTGGTTGGCTGGACAGCTAGGTACATGTAGTTGCCATGTGGAGTAGAGTAGGTTGGTACAGAGGGGTATAGCTGTGGGTAGGTGTAATGCAAAGGGTTCTCACTCCGCGGGGATGGGATGTCCCCAGTACCAGGGAGATACATACAGGTACCTACACTACACTATCACTACCACTACATGCATGCACACGCATCACCGGTGGTTCAAGCCAAGAACCGGAGGCGAAGCCTACTCTACGTATACTACTCTATTTAGCTTGTAGTGATCCTCCAGCTGGGGCTTCTTGGCGTCCTTGGCCTCTTTCTTCTTTTCCTGTCGGACGGATCATTACCCCCCTCCCCTCCCTTCCTGGCTGTGGAGTGGATGGAGCTTATCGATTGGCTGACTGGCTGGCTGGCTGGCTGGCGTTGGCCCCCACGGCGCCGTCTCGTATCCGCGGGTGCTGCAGGTGGGGGGTTTGCTTTTTCGTGTGTGTGTGTGTGTGTACCTGTACGACGTGCTGTCATGTCATGGCTTCACTCTACCTCCAGCTACATATATGCTCCACCGCCGCCTGGCAGACGTCCAGCTGCCCACCCGCAGCCAGGAGCACGGGTCAGCAGATGGATCCGGTGTGCACCCGCCCAGCTGGTGAGTCTTCGTGGTGTTTCGGTGTGTGAAAATGCACATGACAGCGGTGTCTGTTTGGAGCAGCAATGTTCTGCGGCCCGCGTATGCCTGGGTCTGCCATACGTTTCGCTCACCGTCTTCACCATCACATCGCCATCCTCAATCCTCACGACTCCATCTCCCCCCACAGCTATAAAGACATCCTCTGAATCCATCTTCTCCTCCCATTAAACAGCCCATCTGCCTGCCAAACAGCAGCAATGATGCCCGCCCAGAAGCAGATCCTCCTCATCACCGGCGCCGGCATCGCCGGCCCCACCCTCTCCCTCACAATCCTCACCCACCCGCTCCTCAGCGCCCTCTACACCCCCGTCCTGCTCGACCGTCTCCCAGCCACCCCCACCGCCACCGGTGCCGCCGTCATCCTCTCCCCCAACGCCCTCCACCCGCTCTTCCAGCTCGGCCTCGGGCCCGCCATCCTCGCACACTCGCAGGAGGCCCTTTCCGTCACCATGTGGCGCTCAAAGTCCCCCGCCACGGCCCCCGGCCGCAGCCTCAACGCCATCACCAACCCCGCCTTTGCCCCCGACCTGGGCACGGGCCTGCGCGCCATCGAGCGCAGCACGCTGTCCCGCCTGCTGCTCGAGCAGGTTGTCGCCCACGGCGGCGAGGTGGTGTGGGGCGCAAAGGTGACGGCCTACGAGCAGACGCCCGAGGGCGTCGAGGTGCTGCTGGAGGACGGGTCGCGCAGGGCGGGACACATGCTCGTCGGCGCCGACGGCGGGTGGTCCGCTGTCCGGAAGCAGCTGATGGGCGGCCGCGACGGCGCCGACTGGAAGCCGGTGTTTGCAGGCGCCTCGGCCGTGTATGGAATCTCGCGTCTGCCGGAGGAGGGGGCGGATGCTGCTGGGCACGGGCATGCGGTGCTGCTGGATGTTGGCGGGGTCGCCACGTGGGCGCTGCCGGGCGGGAGGGTGTTCTGGTCCGTCAGTGTGCCGGAGGATGCGCCGCCGGAGGGCAAGGCGGTGACGGAGGTGGAGGGCGAGTATGGCGTTGTAAACACGGGCGGGTACTCGCTCGAGTCGACGGAGGAGATACTGAAGCGGTACGAGAGCCTGTGGTTCCCTGTCGTCGGCGACTGCGGGACCTTCTTCAAGAACAGCGAGCGCATCGTGAGAGCGCCGCTATGGCAGCGGGTCTACGGCGAGAAGGACATTGCGGACGCCGGGAACGTGGTCCTCATTGGCGACGCCGCACGCATCATGGTTCCAACCACCGGGCAAGGTATGTACCTCCCTATAACCCTCTCCATATACACTCACACCACACATATACTAACACCCCCCACTGTAGGCGCCTGCATGTCCATCGAAGACGCCACCGTCCTCGCCAACGCCCTGCTCAACAACGCGTCCACGGCCGCGCCAGAGCTCAAGCCCACCTACAGCGCTGCGCTCGCCGAGTACGTGCACGAGCGGCTGCCGCGGTCGACGGCCATTGGGCGGCAGGCGTGGTGGATGGGCGTTGCGTTTATGGCACGCAGCTGGTGGTGGCGGTGCGTGCGCGACTGGGTGGTGCGGTGGGTGCCGATGGATAGGAAGGGGGGCAAGGGGGCCTGCGCGAAGGGGGTGGTAAGCGTGGGTGCGGGAGCGGGCGAGGGGGCAGAGGTGAAGGAGAAGGCGGCGGGGCCGGGGGCGGGCGGGTGGCTGCACGGGGTGAGGTTGGGGGTGGAGGTGAGGGAGATTGGGAAGTGTGGGATTTAGGGGGGGGTTGGGTCATGGTGTATCACTCGGGGTTGTGCATATGGATTGGGTGCTGTAATTAGTTGCGTCTCTACGCCCCGAGAAACGAAACGACTGTAATGGGGAGCGGTTGTGGCTACTCTCTTTTTTTCTTTCTTTGTACTTTTTATTTGTCTTTTGCTGAGAGCGTTTTGCGCGTCTGTCTCCGCTTACTTACTTGGTTTGTTCTTGACAAATACATGGCTGTCCAATCGTGCGCCCGAGTGAGTGAGATCTAGAGGTTGAGTGAGTGAGATCTAGAGGTTGAGTGCACGATAGAGCCATGTGCAGGGGCCAGAGACAACCGCGAGACGGGACCGGGGGGGTGGGCGGAACAAGACAGGACGGGACGGGCGGAACATGTAGGTATGTACATACATGTAGGTGCGTACATGGTGCTAGCTACGTGTGTGTTTGGGCTAACTGTCACGTCGTCTGTCGGTCTGTCATTGCCGTTATCATTACAATTGTCAGACTCACCGGCCAGCCAGCCAGCCAGCCAGTCGACGTGCAGCCGTGGGAACCGAGAAGCTGGCTGGCTGGCTGGCTGGGCTGGCGGATGGGCGCTCTATGGTACAGTTGTCAATGCCGGCCCCCCCTATGATTCATGGATGGTGGTGATTGTGGCTCTGCAGGTAAGGTAAGGCAAGGCAAGCGGCCCCCCCCATCCCATTGCGCTGTGACAGCAGCCGGCGGGGGTCGGGGGGAAGAGAAGAAAGATGCATTAGAGAGGAAGAAAAGAGAGAAAAAAGTTTATATAAACACCACCACCACCCTTCCCCCGCGCACCTGACGCCAATTAACCTTAACCGCACACTTCTCAATACCGCCCAACGCCCCCAATTTACCCCCCCATCCCCCTAGCCCACACCCCCCAATACCCGGGGCCGGGGCCAATCACCACAGCGTCATCTTTGTCTGCCGCCGCTTCTCCTCCTTCCGCTCTTCGATCTGCCGGTGCGCCGGGTGTGTCAGCACTCTCCCCCTTCCTCTTCCTGCGCTCTCCTCCGCTGCCCCCCCCCCCCCTGTCCTCTTCCTCAATTCACTTCCGTAGGATAGATGCTGTGTGTGTGTGTGGGGGGGGGGGCTATATGTAGAGACGTACCCATTTCTTCTTGCAGTCGCGATACGCCCTAACCATC
The DNA here is from genome assembly GCA_024713705.1 of Morchella sp. 2018-W38C. Classification (NCBI taxonomy): domain Eukaryota; kingdom Fungi; phylum Ascomycota; class Pezizomycetes; order Pezizales; family Morchellaceae; genus Morchella; species Morchella sp. 2018-W38C. The sequence continues at coordinate 526,925 of JAMJEX010000021.1, read as the reverse complement.
AATGTCAGTATCATATTATTATTATTATTATTATTATTATTTAGTGAGGTCGAGCAGGCCAAAAGCAGAGAGGCGCAAACCCACTGGAAGTAATCCGTGCACATGTCCTTGTCGCCCGGGTTGCGGTGCAGGCACCTTAGCGAGCGGTCGGCCGCCTCCTGGCAGGGGTCAAAGTACTGGCTTGATGCTTTGCTTTATACACGGGCTTCCGTCAGTTCTTCTTCTTCTTCTTCTTCTTCTTCTTCTTCTTCTTCTTCTTCTTCTTCTTCTTCTTCTTCTTCTTCTTCTTCTTCTTCTTCTTCTTCTTCTTCTGTGCGTGCGAGATGGAGAGGGAGGGAGGCGCTACTTGTTGAATTTGGCGGTGACCTTGGGGTCGGTGGGGTTCTCGGTGTATGTTACCTGCGGCATTGTGGGTTGGTTGGTTTGGTGGTGGCGGGAGTAAGGTTGGGTGGGTGGGTGGTTGCGCGGGTAGTTATGGGTATGGATTATGCCAGTAGGGTGGAGGCCGGGTAAGAAGAAGTGGTGGTGGTGGGGGGTGCCAAGAGGGTCAATGATCTTGGGGTTGGAATGGGGTTAGGTGATGCATTAGCTAGGGCGTGTCCGGGAACGCCTTGTTTTCAAGGGTCAAAACGGGCTTTGGGAAAGTGAGTGTGTTCGGGCATACTCTGGCCCCGTTTTGATGAGATAGCGGAGAAATCATTCTCAAGCTGAAAAGTATTAGGTACGTAGGACCCCACTTTGGATCAGGAACTCAGTCAACAGCCAATACAGTTGAAGTTAACGTTGTTTTTCTAAAACGGGGTTCTCGCTTTGGGGGGGGCCGGTTCCCGAACGCGCCCTTAAATGTGTTGCCGTTTGGTTTGGGACTTCTTGACGTTGGCTTGCTGCCAGACGCAGGGTCGGGGGCTTCAAACTCCATTCCGACGGGTCTGGAAAACAACGGGTCCGGAAAACAACGTTAACTCCATGAAAACGGAGCTTTCAAATAAACAACTAGGATTCGCCTTTTCACTTGAGGCTCCGTTTCGAAATTTCTCCGTATCCCACCCCACCCACCCCACCCACCAACGGAGAAATATTAAACCGTTATTTTCTGCCAAGACCAGCTCCCAAACGGGCCCGGCCTAATACCCAATCACGCATGGTCCTAGGCCTCAGATTAACCAAGCTGTTAGCGTAACGCACCTGGCCGTACGTTTCACCACCTCTAGGTCCCTATGAGCTTGTTGCGCCCAGCTAGGCCCCCGAAGCCGGGAGGGCTGATATTTTACGTGCCAGATTAATCAAAAGGGAATAGATCTAGGTACTGGACGCCTTCCCGTAAGCTATAGCGGGCGTTCTATCGGCGGATAGATTAGACTTTTGTGTTGTAACGAATAGAAAAGGGTGTCTATGTGTTACTTATAGACCCCCCAAGGGGGGGGGGGTCTATTTTATTCATGAACTCTATCCGTTGCAATGGGGAAAACACCTTGCTAGTGCGAGAAATAGTCCCAAAAAATGGCTTCGCGATACCCGATTTGTATTAGGCACCCACTAGATTTATAGGAATCTATATATATCAATCACTGGGTGCTTACGGGAACCTGGTCTATTCGAAAAACCATCCTCTATTACAATAGAACACTCCCAATAGCTTACGGGAAGGCGTCCGCTATATTTATCCCCGGGATCGACCGGATGCGTATCACGAAAAAAATAAGTACCGGTCTTGCATATACAGAGTCTGATAGAATTAATGCGAAAGTCAGCGCTAAAGGAGTGGGTTTCTTGGTCCGTGCTCACAGCAAAAGTCTTTTCGACAGCCAGTGGGACTATCGGGTCACGGAAAACCGCTTTCGCAATAAATCTCCCCATCACTGTATATGCATGTCTTCTCCCACACGCTATGTGTAGCTAGGGGCACCCTTTACCGACCTCTTTACTAACAGTTAATGCTTTGCACCCGGCAATCCTTGTAGCAGCAGGTCTGTACATATATGTATAGCTTCCCTTAATTATGGGTAACTTACTAGTCCAAATCCTTAAACTCGATCGATGGTTAGACTTCCCGTATTACTATCGCCCATGAATACCGGCCCCAGTCTCTTCCCTTATATAAACGCGCGAAACTCCCCCTATTGATCAACTTTGGCGACAGACCGCCCAGACTATATACCGCCGCACAATCGATATTGCAATTGCCGAGTCGATAGTGCTCCACCCAAAAAGCCAAGAACCGGCACCAATGGATAAAAAGCACAGACGGGCCGAATCATCATAATGGTCACGTCCAGTTGCCGTATTGTGTCCCTTACTAACCTCGCCGCCGGGAATAATCATAATAGCAAACATCTTGTACTTGACGTTGCCCTACCTATAGAGCTGCTATTGTTACCCTTGGTGCAGCGGTCAAATATCACTTGGATCGGGCCATAAGCATACATTGGGCGATCGAGTAGCTAGTGGCCTATATATATAGCTTATAGCGGTTAACACCCGCCTTCCGGACGGGCACCGAGAGGTGTGTTGTGCCTTGCCTTCGATTGCAGATTAAGGTCCAGGAGGATCCAATCCGGGGCCAGATGGGGGTGGTAAGTTGGGGTGCCCAGCTTCGCCCATAACCACATTTCATAGTATTAGGGGCCCGTGACGAACACGGAGGCACCAAACCGAGTTACTGACTGACAGTCTCAACTAAACTGCCTGACTTTAGCGAAACTGGGTGTCAGTGTCGTGGCCATGAACTACGTGTATTTAGCAGTGGAAAACAAATTCGGGGGGGTATTTTTTTCAGGTGAAATTGGGTTGTTAGACCTCAGAGTTAGTTCATGGCAATTGACAACTGACAGTTAAAAAAAACTGCTCTTTATGACAGGCTATTTTTGACTCGAGCTCTGAGTTTGTCAAGTGCGGATCCCTAACATGCATGTATACCGTAAGTCATTATGCTCGACCATAATTATATAAGATATTGGCTAAAAGCTATAATAGCGGGACTTTGAAGGGGCAGGTAGAAAGGAAGAGCTCCCAGAAGCCTGCATTCATACGCCTACGGGCTTGACTTTACCAGGCGTCTGGCGCGCCCAAAAGCAGCAGTACAAACTACATGTACCTCTCTCACCTCTCACCCTCGCCCATACCGCGCGGTCCAAATAAGCTTCTCTAGCGCACCCACAGTGGAGTGGGGGCCGCGCCCAAACGCCCAAGCCCAAGCCCAGCCGTGGGGGCCACAACGCAATCACAGCCCATCACTCGCCCCCTCCCCCCACGCCTAACCGCGCCCCCGGGTCCAACATTCACTCTCCTCCAAACGCCCTGACATCACATCGATCGCAACCGTAGATACGCCCGCGCAGTTCGCCAGTAAGCTAGAGGCGGGAAGATGTTGGTTAATGCGTAGGCTACAGCTAGCTACATACATGCATACATGTACATACATGTACGTATATGCACACTGGTTGTCAGCAGGGCGCTAGCTAGGCCCCGAATGTTTCTGCTATTCCTGGAAGTCTACCTGCGACTTGGATCATATAGATTATAATTATAACATTTTCCCTCAATAATCATGGGCAGGGTACTCGATATCGATATTGGGGCTGGTGCCTGTGGCACCCCCCGCCTCCCCCTAGGCCTCTTCTCTTCTGGGATCCCCTTTCGATCACTGATCTCCTCCCTAGTCAAAGAGGGACTGACTGTGCTCGAGATTTTATATGTGCCAAGGAATGGGCGTACTACGCCGGAAATATGCTCCCAGGCTTGTGATGAGGCTGAATAATCATTGACCCCCCCCCCCCCCGGCCCCATTGTCCTACATGTAGGTAGGCAACTTTGGCGCCATTCTTTCTACCCGTGACCCCCTTCTGTCTCCGACATTCAGGGCATGTATGTATGTCCGCGTAACGACACGACACGAGGCGACAACGCGGGGTTAACTACCCCACGGGGAGAGAGCGTCTTCCCCGCTAGTTGTTGTTAGCGCGCTGATAGGCTGTCTGTCCCCCCCCCCCCTATATATAGTACTAGCTGGTTGTCTCGTGGGGAAAAGGGAAACACCCGATATCTATCTGGAATCGAAAAAAATGGGCTAGCTAGCTGCATATATGTAGCTACGCCGTTGTTGCGTATGCTGCTGCTGCTGCTGCTGCTAAAGCCCGCGGTTGCGTATACGTATAATGGACAAGTTCGAGAGCACAGATACAGAGGGCAGATAGGAGGAGGAGGAGGAGGAGGAGGAGGAGGAGGAGGAGGAGGTGGTGGTGTTTGTATGCATCAACAGTCAATATTGATAAAAGGTCATATCGTCCCATTAGGCTATATTTTCATCTTGTATCTAAGATAAAGCATCCCAATACAGACAGACTTCATGATACAAAAACCATCGTACAGAACCTGCATCAACCATGAACACTTAACAAAAAAAAATATTCATAGCGTTAAACCAAGCTGCACACAACACCATCATCATAAAGATATAGACAAGCACCCATGAGCTAGCTAGCTAAACGTAAACCCCCCCAATCCAAAGAAAAAGTGAGAGAAAAAAAGAAAAAAAAGACATTAACTATATAGGCGAAAAAGAGAAAGCCCGAATTCCTTTTTTCTCGGGATCTTCTATGTTTCCTATAGAAAGAAAGAAAACGCTGTCGGCAAAAAAGGCTCGGCTCTAGGATCTTCTTTATCACTAAACAACACAGAGTAAAAATAAAATAAAAAACGCATAAAATAACACGAGATCTCTAGCAGAAGACCTTGTAACTAAATGAAAAAAAGAAGAAAACAGTTAGCAGATATTCAAGCAAGTAAAAACTAGGAAGGGTTTTAAAAACTTACGCCTTCTTCCACGCCGGCCATTCAGCTCTCTCCCTGCGCTCTTCTGCCAACAGGGTATCCAGATCCAACTCACGACGTCCAGTGGTCAGGTCCATAGTAGCTGACCTGATAAAGGGAGTCTTGTAGATAATCTTGTATGGGATGTAGAACGCCAACACCACAGGAACAGTGAGGTAAATTGAGAAAAACACCTCCGCATCAGGACTCTCGCCAATTGGCCATACTGCAACCCAGAACTGCGCAACCAAGACCAAGCAGTTGAGGATGAACCCACACCATGATCCAAAGACACCAGGTTGCGATCGGTAGGCAAGCTCGTCGAGAGAGTGGCCCTGCTTCGCCCATCCGCGGCGGAAGCGGATGTGCGCAAGACACACGGAACCCCAGGTGAAGATGGAGGAGAGACCAGAAATGGCCAACATCCATCCGAAAGCTTCACCCTGCTTGTCAGAGGCGGCAAGGTATCCAAGCAGTCCAAGAAGGGCCGAGAGGGCAATTCCGACCATGGGGCGACCACGGCGATCAATGTAGCCTAGGATTCTCGGGGCCTGGCCTTGGTCGGCGAGGGCAGCAAGAGTACGGGAGGAACCATAGACGGAGGAGTTACCGACCGAGAGGACAGCAATCATGATGACGACGTTCATGATGCTGGGGAGAGCCTCGATACCAGCATTCTCAATGGCGACGACGAAGGGAGAGGCAGAGGCATCGGCACTTGATTTCCCGCTCAAAAGGCGCGGCTCGTTGTATGGAACCAAGAGTCCGACAAGAGTGAGGGAGACGATGTAGAAGAGGAAGATACGCCAAAAGACCTGCTTGACGGCTGTGGGGAGTGACTTGCGTGGGTTCGCGGTTTCGGCGGCGGCAAGACCCACAAGTTCGGTACCGGCAAAGGCAAAGGCTGCGGTCACGAACACACTGCAGAGACCCTTGAAACCTGAATGGAAAGCGCCAGGGTCGTTCCAATGTCTGCCGCCGATGTAATCCCCATTTGGACCGCCGCCGACATCAAGGATAATACCGAGTATGCTGTGTAATCGTCAGTATAAATTAAATCAAGTATTCCCAATTCTGCCGCCTCATGTGGGTTGTGTGTGAGTGGGGCTGGAATGCAGCTTACATGAAACCAATGACGGCAACAACTTTGATGATGGAAAAGACAAATTCAGCTTCACCGTAACCCTTGACGCCAAATAAATTGATGATTACAATCAAAACCCAGAATATAGTGACCCAGACGGCTTTATTGACCGTCGAATGCCAGTAATCAATTGTTATCGATGCGGCGACGATTTCCAGCGGTAAAACGATGAGCCATTGTAACGCGTAACTAAAGACAGCGGTTAGTTTTTCCGTTGTAATCTGGGGAGAGTACGTGCGCGTAATAATGATAATCCATCCCATGTTCAAGCCATCCCCCTCCTAGAACCAGAGTAATCGGGAAAAGAGGCAAAAAAACAGAAATGATTATGTAAAAAAAGATAACGGAAAAAAGAATCAAACACTTACTTCCAACCCATCGCAAAACCCCAAGCCGGATCCAAAAACCTTGTAGAATATGCCGAAAACGAACCCGCAATCGGGAATAACACAGCCAGTTCACCCAACGCGTGCACTACACAGTACAGCATTCCTCCGATGAGACCAAACGCAATCAGCAGCGACGCCGGACCACCCGTCGCCAACGCCTTACCAGAACCGACAAACAGGCCCGTACCGATGGAACCACCGATGGCAATCATCTGCAAATGACGGCCCTTGAGCTTTCGTGAGAGGGGCGATTCAGCGACATTGATGGCTGCCTGTTCGATATCATACGTGCCACCCTCTGCCGCAGCGCGACGCTTCTGGTTCGCAGCGGTGTGAACGGGATGGGGCTTGAAGCCGTCGATGAAGTCGGCGACGAAACCCTCCTTGTGAGCGGAGGAGGAGGACTCCGTAGCGTACGCCGGGGAAGGATCTTTCTCTATTCCAGCCATCTTTGGTTATGATGGGGGGATGATTCCTCAGAAAAAACTTGCACTCGCGCAAGGGAGGGAGGGAGGAGGAGGGGGAGTGATGGGATATTATAGATGGGAGAGGTAAGGGATGGATCGAGGACACCTTACAGCATGGTGGGATATAAACGGTATTTAAGTATTAACACACGGGAACCAGCAGAATCAAACATCAAGAGTATGTAGATAGCTATCACTACCGCAACGGGCTAGAGTATGGTACATGAGTACATGTTGTAGTATGTCTAGTTACATAAACTGCCTCCTCTAGCTGATAGGCAAGCGCGGTGGGGGTACAGAGCAAGCAAACTTGGTAGGAGGGCGCCTTGCCTGGTAAGGGCCCGCCGTAACAGATTGGTTTTGGGGGGTGGAGGCAAAAACGGAGACTTCTCCAGGCGAATTGTACCGCAGATGGATATGGTGTGTATGGTGGATCATGGCAATGCCCCCCCGACATCACCCTCCCGTGAATTAATAACATTTCCACTGTATGTAGCCTTCATGCAACCACACTTGAAAGAGTGCTCCTGCATGAGAGCCTGTCTCTGGGAAGCTGAATCCATGTTTGTAATCACCTTGATGCCATTTATTAGACATCGACAAACGGAGAGTGTAGTAGACCTACATGTACTTTTCTATATGCCACTCCACAGCCTATAAACCTAGAGAAAAGGATGTTGGCTTGTGGTGACATAGGATTGCGATAGCAAATGAAAGCAAAGCACTACTTGGATTGCGCTAGATAATACTCTCAAAATTAATGTTGATAAGAAACCGCGTCCAACTTCCTGGTGATGATGGCTCCAGCTCGACAGATAAGCATCTATAATTCTAACAGACTTGAGTCTTGGACGACTAGTCCCCAACCAAAAGCGCAATCCCAAGAGTCTTGGTGATGCCCTAAAATTTCTCGAATCTTACTTTCAGGGTCTTCCCACCTAACAGATCACTCTCTTTGCCCCGTCATGTCCAGAAAGAAAGAAGAAGGGGAATCCTGAATAGGAAGCTGCGGAAGACTTCAGGTTAGGAAATTTTTTTGATCATCGTCGTTGAAGGTGGGGCAATGTTGGACCAGGTGTCGCGTGCCTAGGCCGGCGCTGATTGGCCCACAGCGGAATTTGGTGTAGATCGGTAGCCTAGCAACCAATGGAAAAAAAGTAAATTCAAACACAACCTTCCCCCGGAATAACTTGTCCTAACTTGGCCATGACCACCATAGGCCCACAGCTGAGAATCGAGATTGTTTATCTCCACTTCTATCAGATGAGAAAACAATTAATAGTATTAAAACCTATTCAACACACTCTAGTCAGTGACTGGTCTTGACCCTTAATTAAGACGATGATTCAAAGTCGAAAACGGATTGTACTCATCATAACGCGCGCACAAATAGTGGGCCATCCACACCACAAACCCTGCCAGCCTCGAAGTATTTTGTACCTCTACTCGATCTAGAGCTACCCTAGCCCTTCAAATAAAAGTCACTGCTACCGTAGCTATATGTAAGTTTCGCGTGACAAGCTTCCTTTCTCGGTGTTAGTTTCATCGTGCAAACAAAAAGTTACCGTAGCTTCCTCTACCCCGCAAATGTACGTACGGGCGGCGCCTTTTCCTCTACGAAAGATCCATTTCCCCGTAGACTAACTGTCCCTTCGCAGAGGTACATACTGCAACAGCAGCAGCAGCCAATATCGAAGCACCTTCCAGATTCAAGCTTCATATGCGACCTCGGTGGTGTTATCGACATGACCGACATGGATTCGCCGCCCATAATCATAATAATATTAAAACCTGCGTCGAAGGGTCGAAGGGAGGGAGGGCTGCGCGGCGGATCGATGATCGATACAGCATACATCATGAGGTTCGCGACACACCGCCACCACCCAAACGACCCCCATGTTAAACGCTGCAGCTCGTTTTAATGTTCCAGACGTTTGGAAGATTAATGCCCTATTGGTTGGATGAAACTATTTACATATGAGGATGAGGGACTGAAACATCGTCACATGCCAGTAAGCTCGAACGCTCAATTACAGCCGCAGGCGTTCCTTTCCCCAGCTTTTGCTTGGACCCCAGGGGAAAAGGAAAAAGTAACATATATTCCGTCATTAAACTTTAATGCCTCGGTCGGGCGTGGCTTGATGGCCATTGGGGAACTTTTCCATTTTCTACATAGGGGCAACGACAAGAAGAAGCAAATAAAGTCACCTCAATAGAGCACTTGGATACAGGAGAAAGAACCAGAAAATGCAATTAAGGATACAGGGATTATTTGTATGGAGTGGCGTCGCTCTGCCATACAAAACAGCCCTATTGCATTTTTGGTTCTTTCCCCCATATCCGAGTTTGCACACTGCGTAACAGTAACAGTAACAGTAACGGTACCTATTCTACCTAGGTTCATATGAACATAGGGGAATTCGGTACCTGGTACTTAGACCTAGGCTACCGTTTTTGTATCCAGCGTTGCAATAAGTAACGCACTATTATTTATTATTTAGGAACACATTCTTTGATGCCTCCCTAAACCCGAGTGAAGACCTGAAAGATCAAGATCATTGCCAAACCAATGTTATTTACCGCAATGCATGGCATGAAAACCGCTTATCGGCGCTCGCCGTTACTATTTGAAGGGCCATAAGTAGCCAAGAGCTCGAGCCTTTGAAATTTAAACTTCTGGTGGTGGTGTAACGTTCCCTTCACCAGCTTAACCAACCAGCAGGCGTTCGCCAGACAGACGCCGCAGCCACAACACGGAGGCACCGAACGGACTTCATTGCTTGTTTAAGGGAAACTATGGAGAAGCCGATGAGATCCGTTGTTAACCCTTTTTTATCACGAATACGGGAACTGCATATGTATAAAGGAGCACCAGATTTCCCCACGTTTTGCTTGGCCTTTCTTGTTCGTTCCTAGATCATTGGTGGTTCTCTCTCTCTGTCATGACCATATCATAGCGGCTTATTTGGAGCACTCTCTGCATTTAGTTCGGTGTCACATACCAAGGCAGTACACACATCTCGGATTCTATCAACCTTAAACTCTCCTTCCCAACTTCTGGAAGAATTGATGCTTAGCTAGGGCGGTGGCTTGCAGGCCAAGAAGGCCCTAGGATCGTGAAGGGAATAAGCTCACCGTTGACAAGAGATTCTTCAGATTCTGCCGGCTGCAGTCACAACGAAATCGCCGAACCAAAACAGTGCAGACCAAACTAAACTCTAGATAGTTATCCAAGCCCTCCCGGTTCAGTTAATTAACAATGATTACCAACACCGGAATTCGAACTTGGCGCCATGGCTCCGGTGAACTTTTAAGCTCTCGGGTTTGCGGTTTTGCAGGTGTGTCGGGTGATACCGCTGCCATCGACCGGCACGATTCGATTTGGAGGTAGCACCTATCATGTATGTTATCTTGGGTTGGGATCCTGTCAAAGATCATGCTAGTAACCACCGCCAACATGACACCAGTCGCAAAAAGGAAAGGCAGTGGAAAAAAGTAAATATAAAACTTCCGATTCATGGCGAGCTTCCCTCGTAGCTATCGATACCTACCATCGTGAGATTTTGTTTGCCCACTTTTTGATCAGAACTACCCACGTACTTCCCCATATTTACTAAACGAAACATACGCCATGTAATTTACCGGGCCTCGCGTCGTCCGCGTCAAGGCGATAAACCCCACAAATTAGGTAATGGCCATCGAACAAAATCCCCGTTATCGTGGAGAAGAAAGCGAGGCTAGACAGTGAAAGGAAGGAAGGGAGGAGAGCTAGAGGCTGACGCACTGTAATTGAATTTTTCGCTCCACCTACTGGCCTTCCCCTTGTGCCAAATCCTAGCTGTAAAATAGTCTAGGTAGATAGAGTAGGCTTGATGTTACCAGATGCATATGTTGCTATCAATTTAAACCGTATGCTCGTTTTGAACTTCTGAGCACTTTCCCTCGGGGGACCTGTGCAAACCCGGTACAAAAACAAGAGCGTCAAACATAGATAGTAGTTTAATCATGTCATTTGGATAAATACATGTATATTTACCCTTACTCGGGATTTGATTAAACAGCCTAGCGACCGGAAGTGTATCGAATCCATCGATGTTATGGCATTTGCACTAAGCATGCAAGATACGATACGATTAATCGGATGAAACCTTTACCTTGGTAACTTCTCTAGTGTATGTACCCTAAGAGGGCGTGGGATTTCCAACTAATTTCTATATCGCAACCAAAATCTGATCCAAGGATAGATGCAGAATCAAACTGCCTTATCTGTCTTACCACCCACCTGTCACCTATCCTGTCCATCCGTCCCGTTGTAAAAAAGGGAAATGATAATCAAAGTGCATATCGGTTCTATAGAAAGACTTCTAGAAGAAAGAAGGCCCCGTTTGAATCGTCATAAGGCAGTTTTTCGACAGATGTCGGCAGTGATAACGGCCGCGGGCAAGCCTTGTAAGAGCCTTGTATGCCGAAACTATTCCCGGTGATTGACGCAGGGAATCTTTCTACATATGTTTTTTCTTATTTGGTGTTGCACAATAAAAGAAAACCGCGTAAGTGCCATAAGGCCATGTAGTCCTCGTACCACAGGTCTTTCTCGGCATGTGTTCCGAGTTGGGTTTCTGTACAACATGATAATATAATTCAGCGTAGAGTACTTTGCCTACTTGAATAAAATCGCGCGACGATCAAGTACTCCTATCAGCCTTGTGCCCGCGCCAGATATCGAAATATGTGGAATAGATAATCAAAACAACCAGCGGGTGTATGATGGGGGCCGTTGCAGCATCATGCAACGATCATTGCGGGATGTATTTTCAAGGATCGGATGATAACTGTTTCACAGGAGGGCTACACAGGTATACTCGGGACAGGCAATAAGAACCTGAAAATGCATGCTGCAAGCAGGGGCTCAATTTGGTGTAGCTTTTCGCCAGGCGCGAATCAGAGGTCGTTACCATCAAAAGCCGTTTGAAGATACTACCAAAGAGCTGCCAGAGGCACATAAAGCTTGATTCGGGGATTTTGATAGCTCCTGGTTGCTTCTTTCCAACAGCAGAACAGAGCAGGCAGGCATACGCATACTATGGCACTCTCTTGCGTGTATGGTTGAGAATTTTATCGAGATTATAGAGTATGTTTGAGCTTTAATTTCGAAACTTGATCATGAGCATGAGTTATGGTTTAGACCAGCTGTTATCCCCCAAGACAGACAGACTAGCCAGGTAGTTAGAGAGTTTTAAGATTTGTACTATCATTGGCACATATTAGTCAAAAGCTCCCCTAAAGACCATAGATAAGTATACTCTAGTTCTTAATGTTGTTTAAGATTCGCCTACCGGAATGTTGCCCGTACACGTTATGCCTAAAAATTGGGGTGGGAAATCGGCATCCCCTGCGGATCCAAGTCAAGAGGCGTTAGCGGCCCGTTGCGCATATCAACCAGCGTAGCCCGTCAAAAGATAAAACGTAAAATTCTATTCGAGCCCAAAAATCTAATCAAGATGAACGCGTAACGCAGTAACCATGATCCCTCATCATCATACGTACGTACGTGTGTCTGCAGCTGGATTTTGGTGCTAAAAATATAATATTTCGATGGAAGCATCAATTGAGCGTTTCAAGTCAGTTTGGACAAGGGTTACCCTGCCTGGAATCATGCTGTGTCACTCGAGGTCAAATTCGAATGTCGACCGGCTTTTGGATTTTCTAGTTATCGAACGGTCGCAATATGTAGCTACTGGAGTAGGGCTTAGTCCGTGACGTTTTAAAGCTGCTGATGATCAAAGTCTCCGTATCTGGGGGTACAGAATACTACCCAGAAGACTATTTCCTCTATATATATTGCAACTGCTCGAATAAAAGCATGCGCAGGCGAGAGTGCTCATATAGATGATTGGAATATCCGGACTAAGAAGTAAGGGCGCGTTCGGGAACCACCCAAAGCGAGAACTTCGTTTTAGAAAAACAACGTTAACTGTGTTGTGAACAGAGCTCCTGAAAAGTAGGTCCTACCTACTTTTCAACTTAAAAAGAATTCTCCGTTAAGACTACGTTATCTCATCAAAACGGAGTATTGGAATGGAACACTGAACACACTCACTTTTCACTAAACGGAGTTTTACCCCAAACTCCGTTTTGACCCTTGAAAACGGTGTTTTTAAGGCGTTTCCGAGCGCGCCCTAACTAGTTTAACTTAGGGCCCGTTTGGGAGCCGTCCACAATGGAGTTATGGGAGCTTAAATCTTTGTTCTGACGAAAACTCCGTTCTTGGAAAATGTGTCGTGTTTGGCGACCCATTTTACGGGTCCGGAAAACAACGTTAACTCCATGAAAACGGAGCTTTCCAATAAGCAACTAGGATTTGCTTTTTTTTTTAACTTAAAACTCCGTTTCGAAATTTCTCCGTATCCACCCACTAACGGAGAAATATTAAAACGTTGTTTCCTGCTAAGACCAGCTCCCAAACAGGCCCTTATAGGGTCCCAATACTAACACATGGTTAGCTTAGGCGCTTACAACCACGTGGCTGCTATAACGTTAACACCTAGTCGTCTAACTTGCCTATTAGACCTGTGATCCGGCCCTCCCAGCTTTATATAAGCTAGCTTTCTACTGACTGTTCGGATCGCGGCAGGAGAAGATTCTGTGGAAATACAGTTGCATTAGTATACATGTAGCTTATACAATTATATAATATAAAATTATTATACGCAAACGTACCCTATAACTCTCAAAACTGACCCGTTGAGCTGGGTTTGTCTTCCTGTAACTACACAAGTACATATGTACATGTATGGGCCCCGTTTGGGGTCTAGGGTATCTGACCAAGATACTGGGTTATATTCTGAGTTGACGGTTTCAACACAATCCCTGTCATCTCCATGTTACGGGTTCTTTTGGAGAATCTTATAATACTGGTTCCGGCGACTGATAGCCTTGAAGCCCGGGGCTAGACGAGGCACGTTATTGACTGACACACAATCGAAGAAATTGAGCGGGATGACAAGATGGCATGGAAGGATGAGGTTGATGCCTGCCCTTCATGGAAGATGGAGGCTCTGACTAAATTCCCACGTAGCCGCACATATCGGTCCACAACGTGTCATCGTTATACACCTACAACTGTGAAAGTCAGCTAGCACAGGGCTATAGAACCATTGTAGTATACCTCCCAAGCGTGTGGAAGTTTAAATCTGTGAATGTACTCGCGCTCACGATAAACCACGTGTATCTTGTATATTACATGAACCCACCGTAGGATGGCTAAAATACATATATGCATGCAGCTGTTGTCGTGATCTATAATAGCAACCTTGACAACGAAGATCTTTTCTTTTTGATGTTGAGTGTTCGGGTGAGCATGAGAGGGATGTTTGGGGAAGCTGTCGTCAGCTACATGTATCTTTTGACGCATCCCTGTCATATCGATCAGCTGCTCGAACAGGCCCAATTGAAGCGGTGAACTAAGGGGATGACATTGCAGCTAGCTCGCTGCAGTTTGTATCTAGGCACGTGACAGGCAAGTGGCATTGTTGAGACATGTAGACTTTACCATAATCTGTACATGTGCGTAACGTAGCGTCTGTGGAGCACCACTAGAAGGCGCCTAGCTGTAGCTTGTATTCTACATACATGTACCGGGTGTTCACCATAAATACCGAGAACCCCCCCTGTTTGAAATATAAGCCACCAGTGGCGGGTAGGAGCCAACCAATGATAGCTATGCAATTTGTGTGAGGAAAAAAATAACGAGAACCCCTTGCACCTTCCGCCGCCCACGAACACCGGTTCCGTTGAGCATCATGTGGCTGATTTCTAACACCAGCCAATTAGAGCTCGCATACAACCAGTCAACCTATCACGACTGGTTCTTCGTACTTACCCTCAACCCCCGGTACATGTATCTGTCGATCCAGCCTTACACGTGATCGTGGTGTAGCCTCGTAAAGTTCAAACATCTGAACTGCACTGCACACTCCGTATAGGATATTTCACCGGAAGTAGAACGTGGCACTAGTACTGTACTGTCATAAACCGTATACGGAGAGATGTACATCAACCTGCGGGGGAAGTTTTTTTTGAAGCCATGTCAAGGCGGGGGGAAGGTTAAACAAGGCATATTATGCATGTTACATGTATATATACACGGCATATATGGGTTAAGGCACACCCATGTACTCTACATGTAGGTACATATAATACCCAATACATACATGTATATGTGTTACCAGATAATGGTGCAAATGTTCGTAGTCATGAGATCTCAGCTCAGACAAACGCTAAAATCCAAAAAATCTAAACAGTACAGTCGTCCAACTAGTGACGGCGGATCCTGTCTGATGGCTGTGTTTGCAGCAACTTACCCTTGGCGTCCCAAACTTACCTCTGTTATCGGCCTCAAATCCCTGGCTGCTTTTAGACAGGACCCGCATTCACCCCGTGAGTGACTGTACTCTAGATACTAACCTTTAGAAATTTAGTTATGCACAGGGGTGTGATTGGTATGAACAGGATCATAAGCTATCACTCGTATGCACTGGCGTTTGAAAAACTACATATATTTCCCCATTTGTAAGGATGTAGTACATGTGCACATAATGTAACCGGAATCGCAGTTTTGAAGATACATATAAGAACCTGGTCTATAGATTTGGAAGAACACAGCTGAATTCACTTTGCTTGAATTAATGAGGATATCATGCTACATGTATAACAGAATGCGGAGCGACACCTAGTGACAGATAAGTACTTCCACTTGTCGAGGCAGATACAACTACATGTAGGGGTGCTATGCGGTGCCCCATAGCTCGAAGTCTAGACCCCTTCCGGGCGTAGAATAAACGAGTGAAACAAAAACCCTGGGACTTCACCCTACTAATATAACTGAGATCTAGAGACACATGCAGATATGAACTCACCGCTTCCGCACCGGTGTATACAGTTGAGTGAGACTTTCCTCACAGCACATGTTAGCCTGCAGCCGTCGACAAAATCCTGAACTGGCGGTCTCCCTGCCCAGACGGTGTCACCCCAAAAGGCCGGCGCTCCAAGATGAGTTTGGCGTTCGGAATCAGTTAAAGCGCGCCCCTCATTTACCCCGCTAAGGACCACAACGCCGCCCATCGGTGAAGACCTCTTTTGGCCATGGCGCAAAGCTCGCCTAGGTACACAAACGCCTATCTCAGTTTTCTACAGCTCGGTCGCGGCGATAGGGCCGGTGTTAGCTGATAGACTGTATCCCCAAGAAAAGAACATAACCAGATTCTGGCGAATAGTGTATGGTACAGCTGCCAGTGTAGTTTCCAGCAAAATTTACCAGCGGGCGTTCTGCCTTATAAATACTGGTCGGGCGACGCTTTGATGCGGGGCATGTGCTGTAGCCTTCGAACCTGGCGGATGATATATATCCCATGAAGTGGGGGAGCGAGATAATACCCAATAACTCTTGGTTGTTGTCAAAAAAAAAAGGGTAACATTGATATCTACTACTCCCAACCCTAGGATGTAATTAATGATTTAAACTCCCACCCATAGGTTGGGTCCCTGGGCCTTCTGCAATCGAAGGCAAGGCACAACCTCTCGGTGTCTGTCCGGAAGGCGAGTGTTGCGCGCTAGGCCGCTCACCCAGCGTGTCCGCGACTCTAAGTGACGTTTGAGCGGAAAACTGCTGCAAGCGCCAAGGATAAACAGGATAACACGTGGGAGTGACTACTCTGCTAAATGTTCAGTCACAGTCGAACCTTACCAAGATGGCTTCATGTCAGAAAGACCCCACCAGGCCATGACCAGATATTATTTGGCTCATAATATTACCAATATATTAAGTCCAAACTACAAGCCAAGAATACTTTGACGCTCCTTCTATAACCTGTAGAGGGGGTGGTCCCACATAGTTGTCCAAACTTGTCCCTTTTCCCGGCTATGGGTTGTACAGGGGGCGGAAACTGGAAAGTTAGGAAGCTAGGAAGCTTTGAGAACATTAATGATCTCCTGACACCGCCCGTACATAAAAAAAAACTGCAGTATGGCAGGTGTGGTTGTGCGGGACTACTCTAGATCTCTGATGGTTGATCATGAGCAACGCATTGTCTGGGGGGGTTCCTCCCACAGCTTTAGAAGATGGGTACGAATGCAGCTTTAGGTGTTTGAGCAGTGCACGGGGTGAACCTAAGCATTGTCTCTCATGATAGCAACCATCACTATTTCCTTAGGCCCACATGCACCAACCACCACCATAGTTGTATAACAATAATAATTAAAGCAGAAGACACTTGTAATTACTCTTGAACATAAAATGACTATGACTTTAATACATTTGATTCTAACTATAATCTGAAAAAACGGGGCGAAATCACTATCATATGACTACGGAACTTAGTCATTGTAGAAAGAATACTGTACCAATACCGTATTCTTACCGCATTACTAGCGTATTGATAGGAATGCCGTAGCGATCCCGCCCCCTTTTCTGGTACTGTAGATATGGTTGCGGCTTTATAGGCTCTCAAGTTTGGTGGGGTTGAATGGCAACTGGGACAATACTTAATTTCACCCCAAGTACACACCACTTACTGACTAGCGCGCGTAGGTTATAATACAGAACGTGTGCACTGTGAACTAAAAAAAGGGCTGAGAGGGAACCCTAAATGGATGATGGGAGAGCGGACTATATCTCTGGGACTGGCAGTGCAGCTACTTGGGAGAAATCAGGGGAACCGCGGTACCAGTGATACTATGTCGGACGGCCGCCTTAATGTGCGGGACTTGCTTCCTTATGCATCAAGCTTGAGATCGGGGTAGGTTTACAGCAAGAAAAGGGAGTGGGTTGGCTTTTGAACGTTTTCGGTACACACTTGAAACCGTCTCGTAACATTTGTGGATGGTAATGTACGGCTACAAAAGGGCCTATATATTGGTACTTGTGCGAGGCGGCGGTTGAAAATGGGCAGTTCAGGGGCAGTGCGATATTACCATGGACTACGGTCTGCATGTAATTAGTGAGTTAAACAAAAGAAAAGAATTTCAAAAGAGCCTGTATACAACTATCGAGTGACTTTATGTGACGGAAACATTCATAGATAATCACTCGGCTCAGAGACAAGTCTCGCGGTTGCGGAGAAAAAAAAAGAAAATACAGCCACAGGGATATACAGCGACCGGAATGATCTATGGAAAAACAAGGGTGTGAAATTGTATGGCGAAATGTCTGTGCACCATATAACTGTTTTTTCCATAGATCATTCCTATCGCTGTGCTCGGTGTCAACCATAAGAACCTGAAAATGCAGGTGCCGATGACAAGGATAATTTGTATGGACCAAAACAATTCTCCATACCAATTATCCCTGTCTCCGTCACTCGCATTTTCAGGTTCTTATGGTTGATAGCGAGTACATACAGTTGCGCCATCGACAATATTAATGATTCACAGGAATTAGGTGCTCAATCATGATGCGCGGGCAAGGCCAGTGGCAGCCACCTTGGAGGATCAACTACTCGGCTTAGAGTCCGTTCGGATAACTGAATAATTTAGATTATTAGCGATAATCTGACGGATTATCGACTTTCGGATTATTATAATAATCTATGCTGTTCGTGTAATTGAATAATCCAACATTCGGAACTCCCGATTATCCCAATAATCTGCCAAGAAAACAATCACCTTCGGGGGGAAATTATCTCACACAACACAGATATCCTGAGAGCATAATGCTATTTTAACGTTATCCGGACATGCAGATTATCCATAGATTATGAGTATTATGGTTATCATTTTCGCTACCTGATAATCCAGTCTGTCTAATAATTCGAAGAAATAATCTAAGGTTGTCCGAACGGGCCCTTAAAGTCCCTATCTTTAATCACTAGAACGCGGAACGCGCTGCGTATATCTTAGGTTTTACGGGGTAAAGGTGGGAACGTTCCGGACGCAGGGATGCGACAGCGATAGCTCCGGAACATTGCAAACTGGTCTGGCACAGACAAGGGTGTTGACACAGCCACATGGGGGTGGATTTTGCAATATATAAGATATTCCATGATACTCTTCCTTGCATGAGAGGGAGCAAGCTCGCTCAGCCTTTTATGGAAGAGAATTCGCTCAGCACTTGGGCCAGCGGGGACTGTCATCGACAAGCGAGCAGAGCATTTGGGACCGACCGCAGTTATTTTGTCAGTATTGGACCAAGGTTTGGAAGTGGAACAACGAATGAAGGTATGATTCGTGTTTTGATTACGGGTTTAACGTGTAATAGGTCAGTATAATAAGAAGTTTGATCCCCGTACTCGGGTAGAACACTATCTTTTGTTTTATTCATGAGTATTTGGGTTGAGGTGATAGATAAGAAGAGTACCGGCGTCTAAGTGAACTCCTAATGATACATAATTCGCCCAGCCGAAAAATCAAAAAGTACCCCATATTTGATATTCTCTAGTCAACCCGTAACCTCACGCATGAGGAACTCCCAGTACGCACGAGTGCCATCCGTCGCATCCCCGCTCAAATA
The DNA here is from genome assembly GCA_024713705.1 of Morchella sp. 2018-W38C. Classification (NCBI taxonomy): domain Eukaryota; kingdom Fungi; phylum Ascomycota; class Pezizomycetes; order Pezizales; family Morchellaceae; genus Morchella; species Morchella sp. 2018-W38C. Next base: position 507,611 of record JAMJEX010000021.1, on the reverse strand, counting down.
ACTGTCGTCATAATATGACTCCTTGAAGAGCCTGATAGACTCTCTAAACAGCATGTAAAACCTCGGGCTGCCATTTTGGTGCTGCGAGGCGGCAACCCCGGAGTGGGTGTTCAAGACGGCGATGGTTGACTTGTAATCTGTACAAGTTGGTCTTGGCAATTCTGAGAAGAGCAAAGAACTCATTGATCGCTAGCACTCTCAAAGGGTCCATCCCGTAGAGCCGCTCATACACGGCATCATCATCACGCCTTCCGGTGCTTGAATACAGCGTGACATCAAAAACAGCATCACCTCCATGTACCGATGCGTTGCCCTCTGTAATAATCCTCCTGTCTGCTTCGGTCATGGTCGCACTGTCACCCAACTTATCTCGTTTGTAAGTGCTGAGAAAACGGTTCCTCTGGAGTTTATAATCGCTGAGCGAAGACGTGAGACTGCCCACACGGTCCTCCAGAGAGGCGACCTTGATCTTGAGCGAAGGAATCTCGTCGACCTGCTGTTCGAGTACACGAACGCGCTCCGGAAGACCAGCGAGGCTAAGACCGCGACGATTACCGACGGCCATTTCGCCACGAACTTTTTCGACATGAAGCTCCTCTTCATTAAGTGCCTGTTGGAGCGCATCTTTAGCGCCCTTCCTCATCAGCTTGACTCAGGCTTTCCGCCGGTGAAAGCAACTTGCGGTTCCTCTTGTTGACCTTTTTCATCGTTGCTGACTTGGGAGACATCTGAAGTGGCACGTAATAGTAGATAGAATGTAGTATAATTCATTAAGAGGAGAGGGAGAGCCCTTCTCGTCTTATCTCAGGTGTTCCTTTTGTGGTCGTGGCCTAATGCCCAGACCTTACATCTGCCCCGCGTGCCTCAGCCTCAACGTGCTCTCTCGCTTAGTCACCTTTACATGTACCTACGCTACATACCGCATCTCTGTGTCTACCTTCCGCCAAGGCAGACCTGCGGCGTTCTAGGCTAATCCCTGCATCCGGAACGTTCTCACTTCTACGCTGTAGAATCTAACAATTTACGCTGGGCGTTCCGCGTTGCAGCAAGTGGCCCAATAAATCACAACCTCTCACTCGGTCATCGTAGCAGGATCAATTTAGTAACCCTCGGACCGAGAGATCGTTCTGGTGCCGGGATATAGGCCCAAAAGACATCGCCTCATTGCACGGCTGGGCGGGTATGTGAACTTCAGCGAAACCATGATCGAGCAGGTGGCACATGCTACCCCCATGTCTTCGAAATCCACACCCTCTCTTGCCCTCTTTTCTTCCTTGATTTCATCGTAGAGTGCAATTGCACTTTTGTTTCCCGAGGGAGCCGGATCCTTGTATGGCGTATTGACGAGGACGAATCTCACGGCACAGGGATCCGACACGAATTGTTTCCCCCCTGGAGGTTTTTTTTATATGCCGCAGATCAGGCATCGGAATGGAATGGGGATGGGATGAGATGGGGCAAGATGGGATGATACATGAAAGGTCTCGCTTCCTTAGTTCCGGGAGATGAACTTTTTTTTTTAAATATATATCTCGTGGTAGTAGTTAGTCAGGTATGCAATGCAATACAAGTTTGAGTTTCACTCGAATCTCCACTACCGCCAGGCCTCGAAACGGCGCGCTTCCAGACATTTGAATCTCCGGTGAAAGTGGCTGAAGACACTAACTGTCAAGGAACAGGCCTAGCTAAGGCTGTAACGTAACGCCGCCGCTGATATTTGTTACCATTTCCAATTTTAACAGCAGCGATTAACGAGCCGCGAATCGGGGAAGAGAAGGCGAGAAGGAATCGAGACCTGAGGTGTGATATTCTCATTTCAGATTCTAGATGAGATTATTTAGTAGATAGCGCAGGGCGGCAGCCGTAACACATGATTCGGCAGATCCAGGCATCGGCGAGGGAAACAAAATTATGTGATTCTTGTTTAAATTGGATCCTAGGGCGAGGGTTATTAGCTAGTTAGCGCCACAATTGCAACTGCCACACCCATCCTCCACACCGCCAAGATGACTGGGTGGATGGATGATATAATCCAGCCTGCATGGGCCGGTTTTGTAAAAGTACCAAAAACCTTTGACAGAGATTCATCCATCCCATCCCTGTTCAGCAAGCAAACTTACTTTCTTTCCATTCTCTTGTCCCTTCCTTTGTACGGATTTTTCCTTCAATAATCTGTAGCTACCAGCGCAGTGTGTAGTACTTGCTTCATCATCTTCCCAGTCCGACATAAATACATCCAGATATCCCTTCTACCTCGGCGCGGCCAAGGCATCATTGCTCTCTCCCCCGGTGTAAACGCCAGGTCGTGTTGGAATTTGGCGCATATCGCGAGTAAGTTGGTCAATAATTCTGTTGTGTTTTTCCCTTCTCGGGCCTTCTTCCTCTTTCCTCTGTAGCCGGGATTCGACGAACACGCTGTCATCAGTCAGACGGCTGTTTCATGGAAGAAACGGAAGGGTGAGGGTACGGAATTTGGAGCAGCAGCAGCAGTAATGGAGGGCCATGTATATATATCTGCTGTGTGGTTGTGGTAATGGTGGAGGGCATTGGTTGTGTGGTAACCAGAGGAACATGATGGTGGGATGGTGTGGGAGGTACCGATAGCTACATCTAGCTATCGGTTGGCTGTCATCAGGCACCGACAGACCGACCGACAGCTTTAAACAACGTCGCAGCATGCGTGTCGGTCTGTCGCTGGTGCTTTGACGCCACCAGCACCCACCATCCCTACAAATTGTTTCCCCAGCTACTTTACGCCGTACATACTTTACATCACATCACATCTTCCCCTGCTGCTACCCTGATTCCGAGTTGTGGGCTTGTACCCAACATTTCCATCTTTCCTCAATCTGTTTCTCACGTTGCAGTGGTTTTTCTTTCCCTCTCTCGTGTTACTCTCGGCCCCATCTTTCCTACTTCACCCCTCCTCCCCTCCCTTCTCCTCTTTATCAACTGCCCCTCCTTCAACAGTATTGGTAAACACAATTTTTGCTAATCACACTCTTCTTCGGCGCTCGAATTAGCTCTATTTGCACCATCCTCAAATATCACTGCTGCGTTCAACAACAGTACAATTCCAGAAATCAGTATCACCCGAAGGGTACTGACATAGAGACTCCCCTTTACCCCTCGTCACCTCACTGGAGCCCCAGAAATATGGGTATTAAAGGCGATTTCAAAGGCGCAAACCCAGCATCGAACGTCAATGTCACAGCTGCAAAGAAGGATATCTCAGTCGAAACAGCGCCCAAGCGGGATTACAAGGACGATGTACGTACACCTACATTCTCCACCTCTTCTTAACTGGGTTTGCTACGTTTTTTGATGGGTGTTGTCGGGGAAAACACTGGGAGGGGTGGCTAAGTGTGAAAAACAGGTGATTGAGGATCTTAACTGCGACTTGAAAAAGTTACAGAAGTCGCTCACATGCGTCATCTGCCTGGAGATGCTTTTTGAGCCATACGCGCTTCAATGTGGACATGTGTTTTGTTACACGGTATGTAAAACCTTCAACGTACTTGGATTTGAATTATAGCTGATGGCCGAGTAGTGTATGCTGGACTGGTTAGACCAGGCCCATAAAATGACTTGCCCCGAATGCCGAAGTGTCGTCAAAGTCCAGCCGGCCCCTGCATACTTGGTTCGTGAAATTCTCAATACTCTGCTATCAATCGCCCGCTCACCATGATTTTGTCGATAGATTAAAGATATGATCGAAGTATTTGTATTGCGTGCCGAACTTACATCGCCTAATGGAAATGGCCTAGAGTTACGAAAACAACAGCAAGCAGCCATTGAGGCGGTTGAAAAAGATAAAGCTGAAGAAGGAAAAAAAGTTAAAGGTGGACTATTCCGCGGGTTGTTTAAAGCGAAAAAGAAAGACCCAAGAGTACTACAAGACCTAGCGGATGGGGTATTAAGATGCCCCAGATGTAATTGGGAGATAGAAGATGGATATCGAAATCGTATCTGTGGAAACTGTGGCGACAGATTTCGGCGTTTGTCTCGCTATGGAGATTTTTCGGATGATGATGACGATGACGATGACGATGAAGATGAGGACGATGATGACGAAGACGATTCTGGGTCCGAGACTGACACCGATCACGAGAGAGTGCATCCTCTATTTGAATCAAGTGACGAGAACGAATTGGAAGAAGATGGCTGGGATGCGGACGATGCGATTCGCATGTTTGCCCGCAACCACCTCCGACGTCGATTCGACGACGATGAGGATGAGGAGGATGAGGATGGGCACGACGACGACGACGAGGACGAGGAGGACCACAGAATTAGAATGCGGGATTCCTCAGATTCAACAACTGGTGGGAGAGATGAACCAATCATCCTCGAAGATGGTTCTGATACCGACGAGGCAACAAGAAATGTTCAAAGACCACCGAGGGTTGTCCCCCAAGCCGGGCGGAGAGCGAGGCATAGGGCCACTAATCATACGGAAACAAGTGAAGACGAAGGGAGTCTAGCAGATTTTATAGAGCATGACACACCCGAGGTTCGGGGAGGGAGACCAGTGCCTGGGAGAAATGGAGCAGGGACACGCAACATTTTTAACAACAGTCCTGTGGTCATTTCTTCATCTCCGGCAATCATAGCACCCACTCGAAGAAATGCAAGAAGGACTGTTATTGACGACGAAGAGGAGGACAATCAATCCTCAGTCTCAGAAGCATCCTCAATACACCCGCGACGTGACTATAGCCAACGGCGCGGGCCCATCGCATTGCCTAGTGATAATGATGATGATGATGATCTGGAAACACTAGGACACAATATGGGGTATACACCTCTGGATTACACGGCTAGCGAAAACGAAGATGAGTCGTTTGTGAGTCCGTCCTCGGGCGGAGGAAACCACACAAATGTTTCCAGTCACAACACTGGCTCTAGTAGTGTTTTCAGTGTTCCTGAGGAAGATGAGGAAGACGACGAGGATGATGAATCTCGTGCATATGGCGATGATGATGAAAGTGAAGATCAGGATGGCGATGTGAGAATGGGTGGGAACGAGCAAAGAAGGAGAATTCCTAGTAGTCAAAGGGCTGTGAGGAACAGAACTAGAGGCAGTCGACCTCATGTTATAGAGGATGATAGTGAGAGTGACTCTGATGCTCCCACAACAAGGCGAAGACGAATACAGGCCGCCGGCAGTATGAGTAACTATCGCCCCGGTGAAACGAATAGCTCCCGCAACTGGTCTAGCCGAAGACAGAGAGAGATTGACCCGGCGTTCTTAAATATGTTCCAACAACACAGTCAGGCAATAACCGAAGGCCGATTGGAAAGTTTAGGTTCTATGAACCCGAGTGTTAGCCCCGCCAGGAGTGCAACACCGGTGCAGAGAAATTACACTGGCGGGTCATCGTCTAGGGCCACAAGATCTACAAGAGAATCTATACGGGAATCAAGAGAATCAACGAGGGAACGAACACCTGTGCAAGCAATAGGACAGGGCTCTCCGCCTCCGCCATTTTCACCAATGTTTCAAGGTATAAATTCAAGTCTGGCATCAAACAGTCCAGTACCAAACAGTCCTGCACCTAGTAATTCGCAAATGCAAAGCCCACGCTTAGGCGCTGAAGCACGCGCAGGAAGCGAAGGTGGTTCCAGCAATCAAACCTCTTTACAGTCATCAAGACCCGTTCCGATTACAATCGGAGCCTCTCCGCAAGCCAGCCGCATGCGCACTAGGAATTCAAGACAACAGCTTCGAGGGACCACAAGCCGCTCGGGTCCTCGTCTGGGCAGTACTACAATAACACCTAATATCTCACAGGCAGCACAGCCTCAAGGAGTTACAAGTACGGCAGCAGCCCACGGACGGCACCAGGGCGCTAGGCCAATCTTAACCGCTGCGGCATCAAGAGGCAGGAGAGGCATTCCCTTGACAACAGAGGATATCCGTGCACGAGGGGAGGCAATACGGCGACAAAGACAGGAGGCCGAGTCAGCCATTGGCCTAGGAAGAAGGAGTAGTAGGAGGAATCTATCATCAAGTACGACAAACGTTAACGGAAGCTCTGCGCCAGTACCTCTTGTTACTGTAGCAAGGACAGGTTCTAATACCTTGCAAGGTAACGGAAGGAGGGTAGGGGCAGTTATTGGGGGTGTACCAGGCCAAGGTGCGGGTGGCGGGCCAATGTTGATCATTGACAATGGTGACGAATAGATAGAAAACTGCGGGCTCAGAGCGCTTTGCTGATGCCTTTTCAATCACATTATTTATGCCTTATCATACTTGTTTTATCCAGCCCCTTTGTTTCTTTGTTTCTTCCTCCTCCAAAGAGCGATATGCTGTACTATGATTTTCATGACGGACATGAGTTACAACTATTACATTCCGCGATCACATGTGTTTTTTTTTTTTTTTAAAAAAAAGGAAAACTTTCCTGTCACTGCTTATTAGTTAATTGAAAGAAGCGTCTGAGGATTGGATGTAAATGCCTTTCTTTTCTTTATACATGTAGTATATCTAGCTCAGGCGAACTACATCAGTGTGTAGTAGATAAATGTTTATTTAAAGTATGTTCCCGCGATTACAGCGTAGTGCGGCTGAACCCGAGAAATCCTGATACCTTGGCTTGTCTAACACGTTGGGTAGATAAAAGTTATATAATGCTTTTTGAGCATGCTAATAACCAGCTCTGGTAGCTCAGGGGTTAGAGCATGCGATTGCAGATCGCAGGGTCGATCGTTCAAATCGGTCTCAGAGCTTTTATTTTTCTCTCCCCTGGTCAGGTGTAGGTACGCTATCCGTTGAAGGTTTAGCTGGAGGACGTGCAAGGGTTGAGGGTGGTGCATGCCGGAGAGACGGAAATGTTCATCTTGCAGGAAATGGTCATGTGGAGCGTAACGAATAGTAGACCGACACGGCCGCAGTTGATCCGGTTTAGTTGAGGAACCAAATTAAAGTAGTAGAGTAGTAGGTTATCACAGGCGCATTTTCTTATTAGTTTTTGTCGCACCTGCCTCCAGCAATATCTTTATCACATGCTCGTGGCCGCTCCTAACCATCCGTGAAATCGCTCTCCTCTTGAACGAATTTCTGGGTTCTACTTATTCCAACTTACCTCTTTACTAAATTTCAAGCACCACCCTCCACGGCCCCAACAAAAATCTCAATCAAAATTAAATATCTGACTGATCATGCTCTGATGCCCATGACAATAGCTCCCCCGGAGCATCGGTATCATTAAACTTAGAGAAAGTCACAAAAGTGTTTTATTGGCAGGGACCGTAGTATGTCGCGTCTCTGGTTGTCCGAGTGAGTGTGATGTGATGTGCATGATCCCAACTTTTGGTCGATATCCCGATCGAATCGATGCCTCTAGTGCTGGAGGGATCGTTTCCAACACTTGGAGGTGGCTAGGCTGAGTTGCCGCCTTGAACTACGTTTTTGTTGGCACAGGCGTTTATGCCCAAAAGAAATTCAACCACGCCTTCATGGCCGTTATACAGGGGAGGTATAAACTGTTGCAATTGGTCTTTCATCATCAGGCATGGAGTTGGGAATCGATTTACCTGTCAAGTAAAGAAGCTAATTAAAAGATTTCCAGGTCTTACATTTTGGTAGAAATAATGGACTGGGCGGAGTCCAGCTGTCAGAACCGTTTATTGCAATGTTCTTCTCGTAACCGAAAGAGCTGAATAAAATGCCCACAAATCTTTCGCGCCGGAATCTGACTGCGAGATGAAGGGGGAAATAGGCATTTTTGTCACTGTGAGAGGATACCTCTGGGGTAAAAATAATGTGGTAAGTGTTTTGATCATATATCCAAGTTCAAGTTGTGGGCTTCAGCGAACGTTGCGATTAGAAGCATTACTGCTCGTTCGTGTCCATTCGATATATGGCTATATACTGCAATGACTGCTTAACCAACGGTAGGCGTGGAGTAAAAACGCGAAAAAAGCTTTTGAACATGATTAGACACAAATACTTGCGGAGTTCTCCCATAGCCCGCTTTCGCTGCATAACAAATAGGTAGTTCTTCTTCCACTAGGTAGTTTAGATGATCGGGGATCTTGATGGGGGGCGTATCAAAAGGCTTGTGATAGCCTGTCCCTTGAGTAGATGGTGCAAGTAAAAGCGCAATAATATGTCCATAATCGTTTTTTTACCACCCAGTGGAGCATATTCTCACAATCGGTCTGACATACCGATCTCGCCTGCATAGCTCACCAGGGCCGGAAATTGAAATAAACCTTGCGGTCTGATATTAGCTCTACGGACGATTCAACCATGGTATCATTCTATAGCTACCTTCGAGATAAATAGTGTATCCAACCTAATGGTTGGTAATATAGTCGAGGAATCGATGTTTGATCCGGGCAGCTCTATGGATACGCTCTAATAACAAATAATACATAACGTTTTAGACCGGGTACCGTGTCAGACCTAGAAGAGTGTCAATCCCACACAAATTAGTATAGGGATTTCTGCTGTCAAAGCTGTCTCCACCACCTCTTGAGATATTTACTAAGAAATAAATAAAACTTAAAATCACGCGCATTTGAATGGTTTCCAGATGAACTATCCTCTATTACGGTGTTGTAGAGCCTTCTTTTTTCCATCTAGTTTTAGTGTCGTTGCCATGCGACACACTTCTAGGTCTGACATACATGTAGTACTGGGTCGAAAACGTTACATGTAATGTAGTAACTATATAAGCGGTCCTTTGCTACTAAAGAGCCATGTCACTTAGCGCTAATTATAAGGGACTGCAGTCTTTAAAATCGACCTTTATATGATTACCGTTGATAAAGGACTTGGTCATTTATCTCTAAATGACCAAGTCCTTTATAGATAAGTTATTATTGCATTTTATTCTAAATTACATTAATATTGCTTACTGTAGCTATAGTATACCTTTGCTCATCGATACCTATTCGGCCTCTATCTACGTAACTACCGCTGCTACTGCTGCTGCTGCTGTTAGTACATGTAGTATTTGTACCAATTAGCACGATGGATCTGACTAGCCTTGGTACATACTGGTGGTGGCGATGATGATGGCGATGATGAAGTGTTTAAGAGCAGAGAGCCGCTCGTGGTGGTTTTATAGTACCCCCACATTAGGAGTGTACAGCGATTGGTAATAAGTGATGGAACGCCTGAGATATGGTTATACCTGCAAACACGATATATTGGTGGCGTTTTACTCAAAACAGGTATCACTCTGCCTCAGCCCGTTCTATTACTTATTACCTACCGCTGTACATGTATGGCACCACGATGTAGTCTGTGTTTGCTAGTCCAGGTTTAGGTTTATGAACTCACGCAGCTTTAAGGTGAGAGCAGTACTTCTAGTCTTGTACCCATCCCCTACTTAGCAGCAAGCTACTCACACCTCCGCTGAAATCCGAATAATGGCAGTAGAGGGGACTGGGGACGAGCCTAGAGCAGTGCTTAGCAGGTCGAAGAATAGAAACGTCGAGCCCAATCATCTCTCTCCGCTTCGTCGCCGTCCACACTTGCCACATGTACAACCACAGTTCAGCGAGTACGATGGTCTTTTTAACCTCAATTACAACCACAATGACACTCTCTCGCAAATACTACTGGCTTCTGCAAGTTCTCTTCCTAGGAATTGGCCGCCGGGGTGGTTTTCGCTTATAGGTCTCAGTTCTTCAATATGTAGATTACTGCTTGCGGTTTATGTGGCTAGAATAATGGGTGAAAACCGAAGATTTACGTAATTACCGTGACGACAGCTCTGTGGAATCCCATTTACCCTTGGATTGCGGTGGTTCATCAAAGCCTTTAGTCTTATTGATATTCAAGACAAGCTTCGCTTACAGGGCTCTCATGATCAAGAGAATAGAATAGAAAATTGTACCAACCCACACACATGTACAGCGATAGGTAAAAAGTGATGGAACGCCCTGAGATATGGTTATACCTGCAAACACCGTATATTGGTGGCGTTTTACTCAAAACAGGTATCACTCTGTCTCAGCCCGTTCCATCACTTATTACCTACCGCTGTACTTTAGGTGTTGGGGAATAAGGCTAGCGCAATCTCCGCAAAGCAGGGCATACATGTATGTTCATAGCCCATCACTCGATCACGTGAGAAGGTCTGTGCTGAAACGACAACTGACAAGTGGCCACAAAACTGGAATTTTTCCAATTATACATTTCGAAGTAGTGGTCTTGTGTATAGAGTGTGTGGATATCAATTGTTCGCGCAGAAAAAATCACAAGTCTATAATCTCTATGTATGTACCGTACCCATCCTACTCAATCCGTCGTCCCCCCAATGAAAAGAAATGTCAAGAATACATGATATAGATATACCACATTCATGATCGGGCCTAAATCATTACCTACCAAAGTCATCAACCTCGCCAGCCATGAGCTTCGCATGCATCCTTCTCCGCTTCTCAATCCTCTCCTGGGCGCCGTGGCGTTCCTCTCTAAGTTGCTGATAGATCTGTCGGGCAGAACTAGATTAACGATCTCACGCGCTGGCAGGTGTAAGGGAAAAAAGGACATACCCAGAACCATGCAAGAACTTCCATAAACCCCCATGTGAAGACAAGACTGTTCTTCAGTGGGTTACTCTCGGAAGTGTTTCCACGCCCAGGCCGGAAAATATATGTGTATCCCGTGACGCAGGCGAAAAAAACCATGCGGACTGGTGACTGTGCATCCCAGTAACCGCGCGATACCTCCTCCATTGAGGACACGGCGAATAAATCGGAAACGCCGGAGAGGATGAACATCAGTCCGAGGACTGAGCTGGCAAGTGGATTGTCATAGAAGGATTCCGTAGGTTGTGACTATAGTGGGTATGTTAGAAAAATGGAAAGGGTGAAGGGTTGGGCCATGCATAGCTACTAACAAGGCCGATGGCTTCGCCGAGGAGGAAAATGATGGGCTGCTCGGTGAGGCGTTTTGGAGCTAGAATAAGGAGAGTACCGAGAAAGATGTGGGCAGCCGTGAGCAAGCGGATCAAGGTATAGCCACCAAAAATAGCCATGGCTGAAGTCTTTGGTCGTGGTTGTTTAATTCGAACTCTTGGGGGTGACCAGCTAGAGCTCTCTCCTTTATTAGGAATTCACTTCCTTGAGGACAGAGCCGCACTTAAGGCCTGAAGTTACCCGGTTTTTCGGCTTATTCTAATATTAGTCACTGCATGATGTAGTAATCGCACTAGTACCTACAGGTACCAACGCCTCTCTTAAGAGAGAGCTGCATTGCGTCTCTCAGATTGATAGTGAATTACGCACTCTCATTGGATCAATGACTACATGTACTTGTACTTTCCATCCAATATGCAATACACTCAACTATACGAGCTTGGGAAAGAATTTAATATAATGAGAAGACGAGGACATAATATTTATCTGATATATATACTCCATTTTTACCCCACATTATACTCGCCTTTATATTCCGGTCTTTAACTCGATTCGGTAGTGGTAGCAATTTATATTACAACACTCATATACTCACGTCACTATCGGACGTTAGTCTCGAGGCCCCCGGAATTAACTTAGACTTTTGGATGTCGATATATTCCTGCGAGATACTCTTCTGAAGAATGTTTAAGTATCAAGCATATGCCGTGTTTCTATCTATTATACTGCACCGGTCTTTCCTTCCATAGCCTATCCTTCAAATTCCTTCCTTAATACATGTAGACATATGTACCTCCCCAGCTCTCCCGGTTTAGCAGGGATGGATGCATGTAACATTAATTGAACGTATGGGTTACCCGGCTCCAACTCTCCCATATTCTCCTCACTCTCGAATAAAGACCACGATATCCTTAACAACCCCCCAACAGATTTATCTATCTCCACATCACGAGAAAATTGATACTTCTTATCCATTAATGCTTCGATCTATCTTCTTGTACATACATTGACTCCAAATTTCAACTAAACATATCCACTTTCAGCAATGTCTCTCCGCCAGGACCGCAAGAACCAGCTCGTACATGATGCGCTTGATGCAGGAGCTTACAAGCAGGCATTACAGCTCTGCAACAAACGCATCAAAAAAGGCGAGAAGAATGATTATCTCTTTGTAATTCCCTCTTATCCATAAATGAAAATAGCTATTCCACATGTGCTTATGTTTCATGCCCCACTGCTCGAGAATACTGACCTCCGTCCGAGACTAGGCCACCAAAGCCCTTGTTTTAACTCTCATTAAAACCGGTCCATCCTACGAAGAAGCTCTCGTTATCGCCAAGAAACTCTCGGCAAAAACCCCTCCAATCGATTCCATCGAGGTGCTGACCACGACCACTAAGGTATGGTCGATGCTAGGCTCGGAGCATGCCGGCGAGGTAGCCAAGATGTGGGAGCGTTCTGTTAAAGCACATCCTGGAGATGAGGCTCTAACACGAGAATGGCTATGGGGAACTGTACGAATTCTTGACTGGAGGGGCGCCCAAAAGGCTGCTATGGCACTCCAGAAAAACTACCCTAAAAGGAGAGAATATTGGTTTTGGGCTGTCTTAACATGTCTGCTACTCCATGTTTGTGCTCCTGTTCCCGGGAACTAGACTAGCTTTGGATAATGTACTGATACTTTCAATTCAGAACTCACTTCCGGATTCAGCAGTGGACAAAAAGTTGTTCGGTCAGCTTGCGTATAGGATGATTTCGAAGTCACGAACGGATACACCTGCCGATACTACCGTGGTACCTCCCCGGGCCATCCAAACGTCGCAAGAAGTCGGACTCTACCTCGAGGTCCTCCCTTATGTGGCACCGGATTCTGCAACAGCTACAAAAGAGGCACTCGAGCTTTTGAGTTCTTCAAATCTTGGTGTTGATTCTAAGATCGGGTCTGGAGACTGGTGGGGTCTCGTTAGGCGGCAGTTGGATTTGTTGGAGGAGAGCGGCAATTGGATGGAAGTGTGGAAGGCCTGTGGGGGCCTTCTGCATGGGGTTGAGGTAAAGGCCAAAGAGTCAGCAGCAGCAAAAACAGATGGCGAGGCAGATGCAAACGAAGTAGCAAAGAAGACTGATGGAGCTGCGGTTCCTGAAGCCGAGGGTGAGACAAAAGGTCGCGGAGACGATTGGAGGGTTTGGGAGGGGTTCGTCAAGGCTGCGGGCGAGCTTTACAACCAGGAAAACAAGGATCAGGGTAACAAAGCACTTGAGGTTATTCTGCAACATAGGGAAACCGCAAAAACGGGTACATCAAGAAATGCAGATCTTGCATTGGTCAAATTTGCGTCACTGTTTCATGATCACCATGAGGGACCGGAAGGTACTCCCACACTGCTGGAGGCATGTAAAGAGTATTTTACACGAACTGGAACAAAGAGCTGTTGCTTCGAGGATTTGCAGAACTATCTCGAGATGCTGGAGATGAGTGAGAAGAAGGAGTTTTTGGGATTTGTAGAGAAGCATATCGAGGATATGGATGCCGATGATGAGGTACTTGAAAGGAACTTGCAGATTTTAAGTTATCAATCACTGACAGATGGCTTCTACCAGAAATCAAAGATTTCAAAGACCGCTGCCCAGATCAACCATCACAAATTTATTTACCTTCTCACCATCTCCCCCCTTACTATCACTGCCACCTCTACTTCCTCGGAAGAGGAGGTAATCCCCAAACTAAATGATTTCATTACATCATCCCTCAAGATCTATGTCGGCGCCCTCCCACTTGGCTCTGCACTACTTGACACAGACAACCAATATGGCGACGATGCCGCCCTACTCTCTATTATGGGTCTCGTCCGCTTACATCTCTTGCACTCTTCAATCATGTCCTCCTCTACTTCGATCACAGCACAGGCACCTCTCTATCAGGCTCTGATAATTCTCGAAGCTGTCGTTTCCAAGAGTAAACACAATTACCAAGCCCTGCTCCTTCTCGTCCGACTATACCTTTTACTCGGGGCAGCATCCCTCGCAGTTGAAGTCTACCCCCGTCTCAATATCAAGCAGATTCAGAACGATACGCTCTCCCATTTCCTTCTCACCCGGATCAGTACAATTCTGCCTTCCGAAAAGAAGGTCGAGGCGATTCTCAATGACGCCGGGAGAATATATGAAAGTAGCTCCTCACAAACACCAAACATGCTTGTCCTCGCCTTTGAGCGCGGAGGCTACGCACAAATGATGGGTTTCATCGAGTTCAGCGAGCGTGTTGCCGGCTCTGTCTGCCGCTCAATGTGGGAGATTGAGCGTCGTCGCCTTGATCGCCTGGGACCACAACAGACCAATAAAATCGATGACCTGGAGACTCTCGATACAGTACTCAAGGATGACGCTGTCGTCTGGGATAACCGTGACTTTGGTGTTCTTGTAAACTGTGAGACAGAACACCCCCCGAGTATCCCGGCCGCAGAAGAAGGCGGCGAAGCTACAAAGGTGCAAAAGAAGCGTTTCGAAGAACTCTTCCGAACTAGTTCTCCGCCAGGGGAGAACTGGGTCAAGGCCTTTGCGGTAGTAGAGAAATTAGTTGTCTACTGCAAAGCCGTCATAACCGCCACCCACGATCTCCCGGCCCCCGGCGCGCTCTCCCTGCAACCTGAAAACTGTGCTTCCATCCTGAAAAATATCCAAGCTGATCCCGAAGCCACCATCGAGTTCACCGCACCCGAGCGGGAATACATCGAGTTTGCCCGCCACCTCACAGTCATTATCCAAGCTGCCATTGCAAAAGATGGCGCTACCGTAATCTCCTCCGCCGAGAAAGCACAACTCTGGTTTAGCTCCCACACCCCCAGTCTTGACAGCGCCCCCAGCGGCGAACCCGATTGGACCACGCTTCACGCCATGCACCTGTACATCGATGCAGCCATTCTTGTCGGAGCCTTTGTGGCCCCTATGCTGCAATCCCCGCTGCACAAGCAGCTGCATAAATCCATCAGGCCGGCCATCACGTCTCTCACTGCCGCTGCTACCGCCTTCCATAACACTTTACTTGCAGCAGCATCAAAGGTTTCTAAGGCAATTGCGGAAGAGGATAGCAGCGACAAGGAGCAGGAACTAGTCGACCGTGTGCTGGAATTGGAACAGGGTAATGTTGGGCGTGCCTTGAGAGATATGTCAATTTTCGGGGGGGTAGAGAAGGTGGTGGAGGAAGTCAGAAAGATTAGAAGGGATGTTGCGCGCGCAGTTGATGGGGGAAAGAAAAAGTGAGTTTGGTTTGTAGACTCCATAGAAGATTTGTAATATTGTTTTTCTTTCTATTGTTGGTGGTTATTGTTATCCAGTTCAGGGTAAATGATTTATGTTTGTAGGTTGGTTAAAAAGTTTCTGATCCTTTTCGATAGAATGCTTTTTTTCTTGTGGGTTACACATTGTATGCACTTGCTCAAATAATAAAAATAAAAGTTATTTGTTTTTTTGCGTGTACTTTGGACTAGCTGCAAATAGTTTATTATGGGAGGACCTGCGTCATCAGATATCACTCGTTAAAACACCATACGATTAAACGCTATGATACGTCTTGGCTAATGACCAATTAATCCTGAACACCCGAAACGTTTTGGGGCTGTGTTTTCGTGTTTCGTGAATTAGTCTTAGGTAATTTATTCGCTTGCTCTTTTCTCGCTAGGCTTAATTGTCTCTTATTGTCTTCTGATAATGCGGGCGGTAAATCTTATTATGACATTCGGATGTTGGATATAAGTGTGTGACAAGGAAGAGAGATCGTCCCTTTTAATACAGTATGCTAAGCCTTAAGCCACGTTCCCATTTTGATCCGCCCCATGTGGCACTAAGCCTCACTATCAGCGCCACGTCGCCACAACGTGCAAACTTGTTTGGGGGGTCACCCGATGTATGAAGTAATACTCTCCTTCCTGATAACTACATATATCGAGTGATAATCCATGATGAAGTCGGTGTTTTTTTTGGTTGTTGACTCTCGCTAAGTTGCTAGCGGCTTTCTTCTGCCATTGTGAAGGCTAAGATACTAAGTATGTGCGTGTAGGCACAAGGCCTAACGGCCAGGGCAAGCCCTACCCACTTAGCGTGGTCTCCATAAACACTCTTCTACATCTTGCTTCCCTCTCTCCCCTCACCTCTTTCCACCTTGACAACCTAACCCCCACACGTTCCAAACAGAGTGGAGGAGAGCAGGCGAACGGCGAGGTTTCTTTCAAGGCTTCAAGGAATACTAGTTACAACCAATTAACCTTTGGAAGGAACCTCTCGACTTTTGGGTGCTGGCCGAGGGGTTGGTGGACCATTCGCCTTTATTCCTCTTCTTCGTCTTCTAGCCCCGCCTTTGAGCTATGATTATAAGGGAGGTGTTGGTAAGGAGTTCCGTCAAAGTGGGGATGAAGTTTTACACACCCAATGCTGGTTTGTAGAGAGCGCTTTTTGGTTCACAATGTTAATTAAGATTAGATCACGGGTATCAACTTGATCGAAGGACTACCGAAAACATTATGGTTACAAAAAGAACGAAGTTCTTCAAATAGCTACTAAATAGAAAATGAGAAAACAAAATAAAGACTCTAGAATATTAATGTATTATCTACGAGAATCCTGGCCAGCTACTAACTCAACTCCAACCACAGATGTAATTAATGATATAAACAAAAAAAAAAAAAAAAAAAAAAAGCTCCAACCATAAATTCTACGCAGCCTAAGAAAGAACAAGACCACTCACACCGCGTACGTGTCACCTACGAAATCTCAATCTTCCTCCCCCTCACCACCTCCATTTCGGCACCACAATCCTCAATACCCCATCCTCCAAGCTCGTCTTCACACTCTCTACCTCTACCTGCCTAGGGAACGAAAAGCTCCTCTGAAGCTCGCCCACCGACCGCTCCGCCACCCAATACCTCACCCCCAAATTCTCCCTCTCCTTTACAGATTCGTCCTTCTTCACCACCTGCTTCCCCTTATCCTCTCGCTTCTGATTCTCTTTATTCTCCCCCACCTCAACATCACTAGCCTTTGTTGAATGCACCTTCCGCTCAATCCGCCCCTTGATGAGCAGCGCGTTGTCGTCTATGAACTCGATGTGAACATGCGACTTATTCTCTAGCCCGAGCAGCTCCCCTTCGAGAATGAATGCGGCATTGGTCTCGTGCACGTCGAAGTTTGGTGTAAAGACTTGGCGATTCGTGGGTGTGGGTGTGGGAGCGCGCTGATTGTGGTTGAAGTTATGGCCAGCTAGGCCGTCGAGGAGGCGGGAGATGTCGTTGGCGGGGGTAGAGTGGTAGTGAGAGAAGAGACATTTTTTTTTTGGTATGGTAGGGTGTTTGTGTTCGGGGAGATATGTGTTTGAGTGGCTTAACTCAGGCTGTATGGTGTTTATAGGGGGGTTCGCGATAACTCGAGTAAGATGGTTTCGACTTTTTCAAGACGAGAGAGACGCTTTTTTGGGGATAGGAGTTTAGGGATCCGTGTAATGCTTTGTAGATTTCTGATCTGACAGAATAAACAGCCCGAGTCGAGGACATGATAGCACTCTTATATAGGCGCTGTGCACGACGATAACAGCGATATCTCGAACCTCTGGATATCACTCGGGCCTCCAGAACCTTCCCGAGTGATGTGACATGATCCTGGAGTTCTTCCAGATGGTTCCAGAACATTAAGGTTAGGGATATAATAGGGTTAGGGTTTATTAAATACCATCATGAAAGGTTGTATTTTGGGGCATGGATCACGTATAGACTTGCATACAGAAGTAAGAAAGAAGAACAGGAAGAAACTAATGCAAAAAGAAATCACATGAAAAATAAAAATGTTGCAAGAATTATAGTACAATTCTCACCCTCGCTCAAAATCATAATACCTAGTTAAAATATAACCTTTCCACCCCCAACCCCCAACCCCTTCTTCACTCTGTGGGTGTTATATCCATCTAGTATGCGACCCGACTCCTCATGTCCTATCCGATTGGTTAGTGATTGTCACGATAGGAGCAATACAGCAGAGAATGGGGCACTTACTGCGATCTTTCGCTCAACCTCCCTTATACTCCTGTCCAATTCCTGTGCAATTACCGCCTTCTTGTCTCGGCTTAATAATGTGTATCGCTCGCAAAGATCACCGTCTACCACACCCTTTACGGGGACATAGTAGCTTCGGTATATCAAGTGATCTCTCCCGGCCAACGGTGCATCCTCCGTCCTCATGTGCTGCTCCAGCGTCTGGAAAAAGTCGACATCCTCTCTGCTCACAAATGGGACCATGAGCCCGATTGTACCCTGGAGACCCGTCCAGACTAGCGTATCCTTCCCTCCTGCAACGAGCTGCGCCTTCTGGATGGAGGTTGGGATGTCCTGTGTGTAAAAGTGACACACTAACGCCAACCGGTTAGGAGCGCCCTGGAGATAAGATCGTTCATGGATGAGATGACCGCCTGCAGGGTCCTCGTCACTCTCGTCCGACGCCTTTTGTGGGCATCGTACGATCCACAGATTCCCGAACTTGTCACCACCACAGACGGTCTCGTAGTCGATCATTGTGGTGGTGGTGGTCCAGCGCGCGACCATGTCGTCGGCAAAAGGGATGAGCCGGTTATCTTGGTATTTATAGACAACATAGATGACACTTTCCTGGATATCGCTGACAATTATACGGGATCCCTGGGTCTGAAGACCTGTGATCAGATTGGGGGCGACTTGCCCTTGTGCCTTGCGGAGAAGTTGCTTCATCCCCAAGTCGAAGATTTTGAGATCGCGTCCGATACCTGCCAGAAGCCGGCCTTGGAAGCCGAGCAGTGCAAGGGGTGGCTCATCCACCTTGGTCTTGTGGATGAACTCGAGCTCACGCCCATTGTCAATAAAGCGGTAGATATGGATGTAGCCGTTTGTTGATGATCTGGGAGAGAGCTTGGTGTCCTTACCCGTCCCAACCACAAGGAAGACCTCATCTTCTTGACTAGCGAAGGATACAGCCGCGATTGAAAAAGCTGCTTCATTCTCTTCGAGCTCGATTGTTTGAAGGGTCTCCTTTCCGAGCGGATCAACAATAGTGATGCATGATGCCCAATGACCCCCGCCCTTTGGATTCCCGAACTCAGCTGGCGGGAGCTCGGTAGATTCGCCATTTTGAGCGCCTGAAAGCAGTTTTTGCTTGGTTGCTACAGATAGCGTATTGGCATCCGCACAGATAACGTAAAACAAAGGCTGGTCGGGATGCTTAAGCATTTTTCTTGGGGTATAAGGGAGCGGTATGCTTTCTTGTTGAAGATTGTCCGTGAGTTTCTCAATCGTGAAAATTCTGAGATTCTGCCCTTGGATGCCAACCATCCCCTCAGGACATTGTTCACTACTAAAAGTCCAACCCCACTCTAACATCGGGTATGTCAGCGGTGTAAGCATGAATTGTCCTCGTCCATCATTGTATCCCAACCACGGCCGGCTACTCAAAGCCAACACTGCTGGCTGTCCTTGGGCGATCACTTTGAATATCTTCACCGGCCGAGGTCCCAAAAATCGAGTTCGGGTATCTGTCAGCTCCCCGGTCACGGTATCTAAAACTGTCCGAAGGTACACCCCACTGTATAGACCTATATGCAAGTATAGAGTGGAACTCTTGGATGTTTCTGCGGCACTGTCGGGCATTGCCATGATGCATAGAGATGATGGCGCAGATGTCAAAGCTTGCACGGATTTTGATTCGAGTGTTGTATCAGGATCCAGGGAGAGAATTCTTACTGTCGAGTCGTCACACCCTACTGCCAAAAACGAACTTCGAACTCTGCCTTCTGGGACATCACCAAGGGAAAGACAAGTTACCGTGCCAGTCATCTCTTTCTTCTCTTCATACTCAGCGAGTTGACCGTCAGAGTCCATTTCAAAGTACACAATTTCACCACTTGATAAGGCGACTGCGACCTGTCGAGAATTCGTAGAGGCGGCTACGATTGACCTATGTTGCGGTGCAGGCCACTCATTGACTCTTCGGTCTGCCCTTATATGTCTAATACCCTTTGGGTGGACCTGGAGTAAAGCATCATCTCCAAGCTGCTGGACTGCCAAGGTGGGTGCCGAAGACAGGAATCCTGTGTCTGTGACTTCCTCTACCGTCTCACCAATGCTGAGAACCAAAGTACCGTTCGTAAAGGAAAGCACAATATATGCATCAAACTCGTCTCCGTTGGTCAATTTGGTGGTCCATACAGCACTCGGAACACCTGGTAGCTCCGAAGATACAATCTCTGTAGTCTCAAGCCCGTGTTTAAGGATACGGAATGTTGAACGTGGTCCTGTTCCGCAAACGGTGTAGATTTGTGGCGCATCTTCATCTGTTAAATTGGCAATTTTAGAGTCAACCACTGGGTTCATGCTGTCGATAGCCTCCACAAGTGACAAGTTCTCCGGCGCACGAGGATGAAAATATATCGGTGTGTACTCGTCCAAAGAATCGGGAGAGAAGTTCTCGCTTGAGAACTCGGCTTCCTCGTCGTCATCTCCGAGCTTCTCGAATTGATAGAAGTGGCTAGTAGGATCGTTAGCATTTGAGCGTGTAGACGAGAATTGGATTTGACTCACTGATTACCACCTTCCGATGCCACGAACAAGAACCCACTCTTGAGGATGAGTAGACTTGTCGCAAGTGGCACAGTATCGAAATACTTCACCTTGATCCTTGAAACGCCCACATCATCCTCGTAATCCAAGGTAACTTTTAACAGGTCTCCATCCTCAGTCTGTAACAAAAAGAAAAATGCCCCTCTCATCTTGTGCATGACACCCGAAACGATGGACCTCTTTCTGCTCGGATCTTCGCATGCTCCACGCCGCCTTGGTATTGGGACCCTGTGGGATGATCTTCCCATGTGTCGGTAGTAAATGTTGTCCTCCGCGCAAACCAACACCCCCGACGGCCCATCGGTACCTCCCGGAACCTGGAACAGGATATTTGCACTCCTGTCCACAGGATCTGACCATTTCCTGACAACATGATTGAGACCCAAATCCAGTTCATAATAAACAAGCATCTTCTCGATCTGATCATACGCCATCCCTGTTGCGTCCTGGTCGCTCTCCCCATAATCCACTTCCAGAGCGGCAAATACCGGATTTTCGTACCCGACGTCTAGAGCTACTAGTGCGAACACAAGGCAATGGGGCTTGTGCGCTTCAAGTGGACTCGAGATAGTCAACTCTGCTTGCGCGTTTCGGTTAAGTACATAGACCAGCTTGTTCTTCTCCACGGACGAGATTAAACATGCACGACCTTTCGGGTCGCACGCGAGGAATTGACCGGGAATAACGCGACGGACACCAGATTTGCCGAAAGTTTCGAGATGCAGGCGGTGGAATTTGTTGGCGGCAGGTTGGTATTCGAGGATGGTGATACGGCCGGAATCGGAACCGACAATAATATAGTCTAAGAAACCGTTGTGTTAGCGCGCCTATCCAGAGCAGTCGTGTGAATTACACGTTTCCCCTTTCTATCTTTCTCGTTGAGACGCGCTGACCTTATGTCGCTTTCAAAAATCACTAAGCTGCAGAGGCAAAAAAGAATAAGAGAGCCACAAAGAAACATACCTTTTGAGCTTCCTGCCAACCTAAATGCAGCCAAACATCGAATGATTCCAAATACGTCATGTGTGAGGACTGAGTGGACCTTTCCTTGGGTCGGATCGGGCCGTAGCAAGGACAGTCGGGAGCCCTGGGCTACAATGATCTCCTGCTGCTTCTTCCCGCTGAAGGCGCCCAATATTGCTTGGGTGATTGACGACGGTTGCAAAACCGTCAGCGAGTACAGGAACATGTTCGAGTTCCCCGACATGATAGGGAAAGTTAGGCCACGGGGAGGCTCAGATAAACTATCTAGGTATCAGGATGATTTTGAGAAGTCGAATTGAGTGCTTTGGGGAGGAGGTTGATGACTGAGTGTTTTGTTTTGTGGGAGGGAAGAAGCTGTCGTTGCTACGCAAATAGTTAGCCAAATGAAGTTACCCGGATTACATCATGAACGAATCACAGGCACGCACTCGTATTCATGTATTCAAAGGCTAGACGATAGCCCCAAATCTATCCAAATCTCAGTGTAACTACATGGAGCGATGCCGACTGGAATTTCTGTCACGTGGGGTACATCTACTAGCGATGTCGATTAGTATATTGGTCACGTGCAGGCAAGGCGTCGAAGTCAGCGGCGCACCGAAACGGTGGCTTGTAGAAGATAATGCTCCTGCTCATACTCTTTGTAAACGGTTGTCACAGGAGGAGAGGGAGAGACTTGGTATCAAAGCATTGATATGGCCCCCAAATTCACCTGATGCGAACAAGATAGAATCTCCTGCAAAAGAGGAGGCCTTCATTACTACGCCTCGCCTGCACGTGACTAATATACTAAGCGACATCGCAAGTATAGTAATAGAAACATGGGTAGAGTGACTGCCGCAGTTTTTGGCAATGCCGTACCACTGCGGTAGCACTACCGTATAGTTCGTTGAAATACGGAGATAAAGCGGCATATTCTCAAAATGCCGTACTAATACGGTATCAGTTTTACCCCCATTTCTGATACTGTAGTCTTACCTACGCATTGTTTGACCTACACATGACCGGAGTTCTAGTCAGATCACTACATGTACTCTAGATTCGCTCAATATACGACTATTTGTGCATGAATGATCATGAACCAATGAGAGAAGATTTGTACTGTGTTAGGGTTAACGTTATATACACATACATGTAATTAACGTATTTCACTGTGTACCCGTGTATCACCGTGTACACGCGCTACAGGTTTCAGGTTTATAAGCATACCTATTATAAGGTTCGGTTTGGAACCAGTGTCATAATATACAGAGCTGATATTTGAAGGTCCTTTGAGTTAAATCAATGTTCTCAACCTACATGTAATTTTGCTGAATCTACTACCCAGATTTTTGTTCTGTCAGACCCTTTAGCCCCAAAGCTCATGCAATGGAATAAACACATGTATCTCAAATATCGAGGATGAGATGGGTACAATCATACCCAAATGTGCTTAGATATGATATATATTTGTATGTTACTGGCATTTGGGGACCTTTTACAACAATACCATACAATAGGTATATGTAGTCATTGAATTTAGTCCGGCGAATACCTGAGACATTGCACGGGTACGTGATGATAAACGGGTACACGGCGAAATACGTTATGGCTTAATTTGATCATGAGATGTTTGAGTGGGAGCGGCTGGATGGTACAGCAGTGGGTAATAGGTCATCGGATGACCTAGCCACAATTTTGCTTGCAAATGCGTATTTTGCTGGCGTTCCGTCTGATGACTTATTACCCATCACTGTACATGTATATACCATATGTGCTGGTGTAATCACTGCGTGTATAATTACATATACATGTAGCTACATATAGCCGGTGCTAACACTCCGGCTCTACCTACATGTAGGTACATACATGTACATGTAATTGTCGTCATGTAGTACTTGTATTTATAGTATTTACTATTCAACAGGCTACCTTTGGGATGATATGACTGGCCATAACCATACTATTGATCCCATGAACAAATACATTCTTTATTCTTTACTCGGAAATAATGTCTTTCCCCGGATGGTGGGGACAGAGGAGTTGCCTATATAGGTTGGTTCGATACGTATACGAGTACATATTGGCCGACAATCATATAATTTTATGAACTATATCTTTATAGAAGTACATGTAGTGCCTACATGTAGCGCATGCATGTATATGATAAAGAGCCCCATCTCCAAAATCTACACATTATATAGACCAGCTTGCCCATCAGCGAGCGCGGCACATCAACGAGCATCCACCAAAAATTTGGTGTAGCAACCATTGCAGCGGGTAGAATAGTGGGCTCGCTGATGGGTATGCTGGTCTATGTGCGGGATGTGGTAGTGAGCTCTTGGTGGAGATAACATGTATATAACTAGGGTAGAAAGACGTAGGCTAACAAAGCCTACATGTACATGTTTATACGGCATGTCCTCGTAGTTTTTTTACGTTTCCGGGCTGGACTGGGTTTGCATATGGGCGTAAATCGTGCTTGGCAACTGTTGCGGTATGCAGACCCAGTTTAGTAGAAAACTACGAGTACTAAAATGGCGGAAAATGGGGTGTGATTAGAGTAGTAGTAGTCTTGTAGTGATGTGGCTTTTTATCTACATTACGCTTGCTCATTCAGCTCGGGTTAAATCGGTATTCATATGAATACAATAATTGCAAACAAAGGTTATTTCATGCAAACACGCTATCTCAAAAGAACGGTATGCTCAAAAAAGCCGTACCAATACAGCTCGCTAGCTGGTCACACAATTGAGTTCTGTGACCGCGCTAGTATAAGGTCCATGTAGGAGTCCACATGCACTATAGGTACTGGACTACATGTAGCTAGAGGCCAGACCTAGGCTCATCCCGCCTGCTTCCATCCTGCCAGCGGGTAGCACTCACTGGTCATGGAATCAATGCAATCGATGGAGTACATGTAGTTCTATCTTGAAAACCATACAAACATATGCATGTACCAGGGAAATCTCCAGAACACCGAGCACATGTATCAGTTTTCAATTGTATATCGGAGACCTTCTAGTTTCCAGACTGCTACTATGCTTTTGAATATTATGGTATTTTAATGGTATACCAATTTCTTTCTAAAATTAAAAGCGGCTTGTGACCGAAATGACCCTTTTTGAAGAATACAAGTTCTGTACTGTATGTTAAAAAAGGTGCTTCTATAGAAATACATTTCTTTGAAAAGTCGATGTCTTTATTAATATGGTTTTACTACGTCACTTTTAAACCTGCAAAATTTGTACGGAGCTTGTTGGTATTGAGATAAGGTGATGACTAAATAATGACTAATCAACTTGCTCACTATGAGATTTCGTTCAGGGCATTCCACTAAACGCCATCCGGATCCCCGCGTCATAGACCTCCGACTTCAACTTCTCTTTGAGCTTTCGTTCACAGGATATACCTCCCATTCCAACTATATACACAAATACTTTTTTTTTATATCAACGATGTCGGAGCCCGATGAAGCAAAAGAACTTCGTCTATGTAACAACGTAGAGCTCAAGATTGCGCTCGCTGGAAGTGATGATAAGCTCCAGCGTCTTCTCAACCTTTACCTCGCCCCTCTATTGTTGAAGCTAGCAAGCCCACATGTCAACGTCAGGAATAAAGTCTGCGATCTTTTACTTATGAGCTCCTGTAAATCAGCATCTAACACAAGATACTAGGTGATTTCCATCTGCCAGCATGTTAATACTCGTATTAAGTCACCCACATTCCTCCTTCCTGTCGCTGCACTATTGGAGCAATTCAAGGATCCAGAAATTGGCGGAAAATATCCTCTGATTCGGAACTTTGATTTGATGTATGTCCAGACGGGAATAGAGCGTCTTCCAGTGTCTGAAAGGCTAGCATTACTACCTCCTTTACTGAAAGACATTTCGAAACATGATAACCATGTACACCAACGTGCCCTATTCAATATCCTTTTAAAGATATTGCCGTTCTTTGAACCACCTCCTAGAGGGACCAATGAGGACACCGCTTTAAGAGTGACGCTCGGTTTCGCAGAAAACCCCGAAGACGCAGCATGGGTGGCGGGCTGGATCTCAAAGCTAATGCTGCTTAACCTATCTGTCTTTTCTACACCCCAAGCCCAGCAGTCAGGGACCCAAAGATTTTCCTGCCCCGGTTTATCCCCAGATGATTTTGAATTTCTCACTCTAGGTGGCAAGAGGGAGACCTTCGCCCCGTTTTCAGTGCTTGCGGATACAAAAAAGTCCGTGCTTAAGTTTTTGGCGTCAGGTGCATTTATAGATGGAGAAAGATTCTTTCCCACTCTCATCGGTTCTTCCGATAGTAATTCAGCCGTTTCGGGGCCTGCCGAAGACATCTACAAAAGGTCGCTCCCAGCCGTTTCTCTAGATGATGAAGACGTTGTGGCAAATCTCTACGCTCTCTATTTCGGGTCACCAACGACTGGCATGCCCGCAGTCAAGGTTGTCCTTCAAGCGCGGATAGTTGCTTTGTTGGCAAAAAGTTCAGCTGCGGTAGGGATCAAATGTAAGAAAGAAATTATAGGCATTGTTGAAAGTGCGCTAGAAACCGATTATCTCAGACTGCGACAGGCTGCCTTTGGTTTTGTCAACTGGGCCTCCCGTATAGGCGGAGAAGAAGTCATGGTTGCTGTTGCGGGAGAGGTAGTAGAGAAAGTGCGGTACTGGATTTTGAGCACTGATTCTAAAGATAATGGTATTGGCAATAATGGAATCGTGGATGAGATAAGGGGATACGCTTATGAATCACTCGGACTTCTCGCCAAGCGTTCACCCGGAACCGTGATCGAGCCAGAATGGAAAATTTTGAAATTTCTTTTTGGTAGATTGAGGGACGAACATGTTGGGAGTGTAGGCGTATCAGTTGAGGGGGCACTATCGACGCTTCTACCAGTTATTGCAAAGGCAAGCATGGACAGAGATACTGAATCTGGTCTGGAAGAACTTATTGTGGATCAAATGGTCGCAAAGAAAGGCCGTAGCACGCGGTTCTCTGCGGTTAGGTATGCCAATAGAACCTTGGCATTTGGGAATGTTGTAGGGAGATGGGTAAATCTGTTGGCCATTGGGAGAAAGGGGGAAAGAGGAGAGGTAGTTGAGGAGGCTAAGAAAGGTATGTAATTTTGGTAAACATACACCTAGAATACTGAATTAAGGTGTCTGTACAGGACTTCATCCATACTATTATCGCCTTCTCAACCCAGAGGAGAAGGACCCTGCATACAGCCCCCAAACTTCAGATACAATTGAAGCTGATGTCGATAATCAGATGGCGTCCAACAGAAAAGACAAATTTGCATTTCCATCTTTTCCCACTATTCTTGAGTACATTTTCAACACTCAGCATGATGCTATCACTTGGGGGCCAGATGATCTCCTAGTCGCAAAAGCCATACCAGTAGAAGTGTTTTCCACCGCCCTGGCATTTGTTCGTAGAGTAGCGTTCATGGAGGCGCTCGATGGCGAAGAAATACTTGTCGATGAGGATTGGGAACGCAAACTTGATACTGCTGTAGAACGGGATGATAAAGTCCGTGAAAAACTACGAGTGTATTTTCGCCGCTTATTTAAGGAGAGGCCGGGCACACTCGAGCAATTCATGCGCGTTGCATGGGAAGGAATGGTATACGAAGGGATCGGTGTTGAGGGTGTCAGAGATGTTTGGGTGGAACTTATAGGCGTTGTTCCAAATTCCATGTTGGAAGAGTTTTCTAGCAAAGTTGGAGGGTTACGGAGGTGTGCACTCACTGGAATGAAGTCCGAAGGCCGTGCAACTGCTGCACGTGCATTGGGGCTTCTTGGGAGTCATCCTACAGTTGACCAGTCAGTATTAAATGCACTGCTCTCCGAAATGGCGGGTGATTCAGAGAGCTGGGAGAAGGCCGGAGGACAGGAGCTTAACCGTGTGCATGGTGGCATTTTGGCACTGGGGTATCTTCTTGCGCGACTAAGCTTGCGTGGAAGGCTAGACGTTCTGGACCCCGAGACAATCACACGCTGTATCGGTGTAATAATCGCTGCACTACTAGAAGCCAGAGACCAGATGATACTTGATGCGGCAGTAACCGCATTTTCGGAAATCTGTATTTTTGGGGTTTTGAGTGGAAGTAAGCTTGAAAGGTCAAAATCCGAAAAGATCCTAGAGCGATTAGGGGGGTTGGGGAAAAAAGGGAAAGAGAAGGCTATCCTTACGCTGGGATACTTTTCTATCATCTTTCATGATGTAGAAGTGGCCGAAAGTTCAGTTGGAGGAGTAAAAGGCGATAACACGGTTCAAAATATATTGGAAATGCTATTCAGCTTACACGAGAATCGACAAATTGAGGTAAATTTCGCGACTGGTGAGGCAGTGGCGAGTGTAGCGGGTGGATGGGAGAGTAAAGGTGTTAAGGCGAAGGTTGATCTCGACGGCTTTCAGGACTCAATAGCACATGGGAAGGATAGGACCAGGTTGAAAACGGTTGTGGCAAGGGTTTTGGGTTTCGTCAAAGAGACCAAACCCGCCTTGAGAAAGGTTAGTTGCCATTTCATCTGACTTAGGAAAACATATGTATCATTCGCTAATATTAGTTATACAGGCAACTTGCGTCTGGATGCTCAGCTTACTGGAATTTCTTGGTGAATCTGCGGAGGTGCAATCTAAGCTTAGCGAGATGCAGAGAGCATTCAGAGGGTTTCTTGTGGACAGAGATGGTAGCTTATTTACCCTAACCCTAACCACGAGTGATATGTCGTGATTCTAATTTCGATCGTTCTAGACTTGGTCCAAGAAACAGCCGCCAGAGGGTTAACAATG
This sequence comes from Morchella sp. 2018-W38C, assembly GCA_024713705.1. Taxonomy (NCBI): domain Eukaryota; kingdom Fungi; phylum Ascomycota; class Pezizomycetes; order Pezizales; family Morchellaceae; genus Morchella; species Morchella sp. 2018-W38C. The sequence continues at coordinate 479,343 of JAMJEX010000021.1, read as the reverse complement.
GTTTATGAACGCGGCGATAGTTCGACAAAAGAGGAACTTGTTAAAAATCTTATTTCAAGTTTTACTGGTGAGAAGCGTACATTGACTGGGAATGTCTCTGCGGATACAGAGTTGTTTGAACCAGGCGCGCTTCCCACCGGGGATGGAAGCATTAGCACATATAAAGATGTTTGTGGATTTCGAGTCTTTCCCTTCTATATAATTAGTTCTGACAGTGAATAGATCATGTCCCTCGCCTCTGAAGTCGGTGATCCTAGTCTTGTTTATAAATTTATGTCACTCGCACGACACAACTCCCTCTGGTCCTCTCGTGCGGCATTCGGCCGTTTTGGGCTTGGTTCAATCTTATCCTCATCCGATGTTCTCAAACACAACCCAAAGCTATATCCAAAGTTATACAGATACCGATTTGACCCAAATCCTAATGTTGCGAAGAGTATGGAAGATATTTGGAAGAGCCTGGTAGGAAGCGACGAGAGAGAGGTATTGGAGGTATGGTTTGAGACAATAATTGAAGATCTACTTGAACAAGCTTTAGGGAGAGAGTGGAGAACAAGGGAGAGTTGCTGCAATGCCATCGGGGAGCTAGTTCAAGGTAGAGGTGTTGAGAAATACGCCAAATATCTAGAGCGGATCTGGGCAGTTGCATTCAAAGTCCTCGACGATGTGAAGGAATCGGTCCGGATTGCTGCGATGAAGCTTTGTCGTATTTTGACAGCGGCGATGATCAAAATTCTTGATGTTAATGCGGGATCTTCGCCAAAATATGCTGAAACAGTCTTGAAGAGTTTAATGCCGTTTTTAATGGGTTCTTCCGGACTAGAGGCAGAAGCGAAGGAAGTGCAGATATTTGCCTTGCGTGAGCCATTGACCTCCTTGACATTTACACTAAATATTTTTTTTCTTAATGCAGTGATGTATAAATCCATTCTCGCTGCACATGAATTATAACCTCTCAAAGACATACAGTAGCGAAATTTCGAAAGCTCAACTAACTGGGATGGATATAGGTACTCTCCTACAGCTCGTAAAAACAGGCGGGAAAGCGGTATTACCCTATCTTCCGGACTTGGTTGACAAATTTGTTGCACTTCTTAGTTCGCTAGAGCCTGAAGTTGTCAATTACCTTCACTTGAATGCGGAAAAATATAACACCACTGGCGACGACATCGATCGTATGCGCTTGAGCAACGTCCGTGGTTCACCAATGATGGATGCCATTGAGCGTTGTTTGGATTTATTAGATGGAGAGATCATGAAAACATTCATCCCACAGCTCCAGAAGACTATTCGGAAAGCGTTGGGGTTACCATCAAAGGTAGGCAAATATTTATGGTTCATCTGAATTTTTTCCTTACCACAAGCCTCCTTGCCCTGTCGTGTCTTGTACCACGGGCCGTGTTTTCAATCTAGAAACAGGGGCTAGGGATTGAGTGACATTCCCGCACCTCACACTACAACTAAGTTCGTATATATCACGTGACATACAACGTCGGTAAAAACGATCAATCACGTGGACCTATATCGATCTAAAAGTAGACTCAAAGACCTGAGACTGACGCTATTTAAATTGTTTGTCTAGGTTGGCTGTAGTCGTATCATCGTAACCCTAGTAGTTCGCCACGGGTTTATATCTAAACCATATGCAGACGATTTATTAAAAACTATTCAATCCTCACTACAAGACCGGAATGAAACAGTCATGGTAAGCTATGCTAGCGCCGCTGGCTATCTTTGTAGAATCGCCAGGGACGAGAAGATTTTGGGTCTTGTGTCATATGCAAGAAAATTATATTTTGAAGGTGAAGATGAGAAGCCTCGGGCTCTGGCAGGGGAAATTGTGTACGCAATCTGTAAACAGTAAGTCCCTCTATGAGCCAGGAATTTTCGTATAGTCGCTCACTCATCTAGTGCTACGGACCGATTCAATGCGTTGGCTGTCGATGTTCTTCCTTTCATTTTTGTTGGCAAGCATGACCCAGAGAAGTCGGTCAAGGAGGTATTTGGGAAAGCATGGTCTGAGAACACCGGAGGAACAGGTGCCATTAAGCTTTACTTGGAAGAGATTATTGATATGACAAAAACACATCTCACCTCCCAGCGCTGGGCCATCAAACAGACCGCGGCTTTAAGTTTGGCAGACGCGTGCAAATCTATCGGGAGTGACTTATCAGCGGAACAGCTATACTTATTATGGCCTGTGCTCCTTTCAGCAACAAGTGGCAAAAGCTGGGACGGGAAAGAAGCTGTGCTGGAAGCCCTCGTCTTATTAGCTATTAATGGGAAATCCCATTTCGGCAAAAATGAAGAGAAGCTGATGGAGCTTAGAAAGGTAACCTATAGCTACACTAATTTTATATTATCGCGTTTGTTGCTAATTATCATCTTTCCAGATCGTCTTGAGAGAGGCCAAACGTAATAATCCTACTTATCGAAGCTCCGCCCTGAAGAGTCTCGGAAGCTTGGCAGATGGTTTTGATCAGCTGGACTTATTCGAGGAAGCTCATGATATTGTTAAGTCGTCGGTCTCAAAAGGCAATGAAGACTATATGGATATCGATGCACCTGATGGCCGATCCATCAAGATGATGTAGGTATTAGTCGTCATATAAAGTGTACCTCGACGCTAACAGACCTCCCAGACAACAAGTGACTATTATCAATGGACTTTTGGCGTTGTCTTATGCTTTTAAGCCGGATCATAATAAATCGGGTGAGTTGTACCCCTCTCTACATAAGGTTAATTAATTCCATGCGTGTTCGAATGTTGACTTTGTATAAGCGGCGAAAACGGAGACTGAGGTCATCCAGATCCTAGACCTCATGGACGAGTGTACTGCTGGTGCCAATTATGAGGTGAAGACATGCGGAGCAGAATGCATTGAACACATAATCGGGAAGTTATCGTCGGTGATCCTCACTCTTGACGACAAAATCTGGGATGCCCTCCTCGGGAGAATTTGGTCCAGGATCCAAGAGAATTCCACGGATCGAGGACACGAAAGTGTGAGACTCAAGTCTGCAAGTGCTATTGTGGGTTTACTCAACCTCAAGGGACATGGAAGGATCTGGGGTAAGATTCGGGAAGATCTTCGGGAGATCTTAGCGGAAGAACGGTCATCAGTAGTCCTGCAAATTATGGAACCAGCGGTTACACGTTTTATCCTTCAGTAACCGAGCTTTGGGGATATCTGACGCCAACTCAGGGAGGGGTCAAAATGGAAGCGCCGCAAAGAGCTGTGATTATACCTAACAAAAAGAAACGATTTTACTCTGTATTCTACAACGTGCCTTAAACATACTTATTCTAGTGCCACTGGTTAATTAATCCTTGAAGGAATTTGCAGAGATTGACCAATCAACAAGTTTAACATTAGCGTTTTTGACAACCACTTTTTTTTTCTCCGACGCTCAAGACCGCCCCTCCCTTGGGTTTGGAACGTGCCTGCCAAGGTTGGCCGTGAACAGGAAGAATTAAGTTAGATTCTGGAATCCCGCCGGTGTTAGTGGATGGCGTATGGTTTAAGTCTGCATGACCATCGCATGGGAGCACCCTTGAACCCTTGTATCCTCGATCGATCCAGTGCACGGTATCTTTGTTTGTTGCCTACGGTTACCCCACGAAAACGCATGTGTAACCAGCCAGCTTTTATTTCTCAAGATCATCCGCGGTCACACTACGATTCTGGCTTGTCTGTGCTTGCCTGACCGCAAGGTAAGAGAGCTCACATTTCCTGTCTCGCATGTACATGCACTAGCTATTACTGCGGCGATTTCCACCGGGGGCGCGCCCGTCCACAAGTTTAAGGAGTGATTGTATTGTAGGATACCAGTTACTGGACTAGGCTATCTTTGTTTTTTATTGTTACTTCTTTCCGAATGCTCTCTCGAATTGTGTCTTGTATCTTTGATGTAGACGGGGACGCAGGCGCAGTCCTTGTGGATAAGAGGTTCAAGATATCCCTGGTTATAGTAAGTACGATGCTGATAAATTAGTTAAGGGGACGCACCTCCGTCTTTCCACCTCTACTTTACATTGACTTTGACACATTTGTCTCTTGTTACAATTATTCAACACAAATAACTCAATCACTCTGATGAAGTAGTTGCTCTCTTCCATCATAAAGCGCAGTTTTGAATTTGACGTTTGACTTGGCCTATTCTTTCTTTCTTTCTTCCTTTCTTTTCTTTCTTTCTTCCTTATCTAGCACGGGATATCTTCGGGGGGGTTGCTGGTTATTTCATTATCATTACTATTACTTGCAGGGGAGCTTTTAGCTTCTTTTTTCTCCCCCTTCTATCTGGGAAGTGGGACTTTTCTTCACTGGAATAATTCGGTCATCAAGTTCTTCGAAAATCTTCAACCTTTGTGACGCAAATATTTTACCCTTCGTCTATATTCATCCCTCTATCGCCCTTGAGAACTGCTTCAACTGCTGGCCTATTAATCCAGCCTGTCTTCCAAAAAACCAAGAAAAAGTAAAGGAAAAAGAAAAAAAAAGAAGGAGATTAAGAGAGAGTGAGAGCATGTCATTCCCTGATAATACTGGAGATTACTTTAATGTGTGAGTTTCCCCGACTCAAATATTAACCTAGGAGGTGATACCTTGCTCTAGAGGGCCTAGGAGGGGGAATAATACGCTGACATTTGGACCAAGCCCTTTCCACAACTCTTATCAAGTCGAACGAGCCGAAGATTACCTTGGAGCAAATCAACACTCTTTATCTTCCGCCTCGTCCCCCTCCTCTTGCTCTCCATCTGCCTCTCCCCCAATAAATCCTGGTTTTCGGAGACAGGTACTAGGCAGCCGCCCTGTAGCTCCCCCGATCGCTATCGCACCCAAAAAAAGCCTGTCGGTCTTTCAACCTTTCAATGCCCTTTCAATGGACACATATGCGGTTTTGCCAAAACCTAAACTACCCCCGAGGTCTAGAAATGGGTGCTGGTAAGTTCCATCATGCCCCCCGCCCACACTGGAGCATATGCAGAGAAGGAAATGCTAAACCATTACTTAGGACATGCCGAGTACTTGACCATCCTACTATACTAATGTTAATTGATTGAAGAAGCTAATCAATTTTGTAGTCTCGAAAGGTGAAATGCGACGAGATGCATCCAAAATGCGGAGTAGGTACACCGACAAACCGGAAGAGTATCATCGCGATTCTTCCACGCGTGCTACGATGGGTACTAATTCAAGCTTCGTTTGATAGCAATGCGATCGACTGCAACACGATTGTGATTACACCCGCAGGTTATCATTTAGAGATGATACAAATCGAGTGAAGCAGAGGAACGTCGAAGTCAGTATAGTCGGCAGTGTTGTATGGGACTGTATGTGGCTTTCGAATTTTTCCAAATTTCTTAAAACCAGCGAAGCCGACTTAGTCCGTGCTCTAACCATCGCCATAGCACAGGTTTCTTTCTCTAATCCAACTCCACAGGAGCTTGCCGATGCGAAGCTGCTTCCCCCCTTTTCACATCTATCGAATGACGAAGAACGAGAACTTAAAGCGGTCCTCAACAAACCAGGAACATATCATGTCATCCTAGGGCCCAAAAGTTTTGAAAGTTGCCAGGACTCGGAGACAGAAGGCGAAAATGACAGCTCGCCTTGCACAACACCTGGAATCAAATCAGAGAATAGGATAGAGGATGAAATCACGTGGGATCTTCCGAATTTTGGCAAGAGAGTCTGGCCAAATAATACTGGCTATACGGACAATGAAAGCGTCATAACGGATGATTCGGAAACGGTATTCATTCGAAATTTCGAAGACCTAAGTTCCCCAACGAACTCCAAAACCTCGTTTCAGAAGCGGGAAGGGGGGTCCTTCTCCCCAGAAATATCAGACAACTCACGACACAGCTCTCTTGTGGGCGAGTCATCATTTCACCATACATCACAGGCCATCGAAAGTGAGGACGCGATATATGCGACGCACTACAAAAGATACATCTCATTGCACTTCATGATAATACAAGAAGGGTTTGCTGGGACATGGGACGATACTCAGCTGTTACTAGATACACCAGATATCTTTGAGCGGCAAAGCAAGAATTACCCACGGGTAAGTGGTTTAGGGCACTAAGTTAAGTTCCAAAGCTTTGCTGATCTCTTAGCTACATGAGGCAATGATGGCGCTAGCGGCACAGAATTATGGCCGAGAAAGCGGGATTTCGAATGTCAAGGCCCTAGAACGTGCACAACGTGCGCTTCCAGTATGTGAAGATATGCATGTCGATATAGATGCGTTGTTCTCCACACATTTTTTCCTTCTTGTCTACGAGGTAATTCCGCCCGGGTGCGTGGGATCTCAAGGATTCTCTAACCTTCAATTCCAAGATCACGGCGGCAGAACTCGGGGGCGACTGTCTGTGGCAAAGTCATCTTGATCAGATGGTTCGAATCATTCTGTCTAGGTCCAACCCAGATACAGACGACCGCCAACCATTTATCACCTGGTCCCTAGTAGTGATCGATACACATGCCTCTTTGAGCGCGAATGGGAACGGGGCACTGGCTGAAATATTGGAGAAAAACGATCTCATTCCAGATGCGCACCTTTTAATACCGCCTACTCTCACAAGAAAAAAAGGTGGCGTCTCGGAAATAGAAAAAAATGCGTTTATCACAGCTATGAGGGCCAACCAAAAGATCATACTTCTCGGAGCACGTATAGCTAGGCTTTCCCGTGGCTTCCGGAATGAGACTTCCGATCAGACTTTAAGTCCGGGACAATGTAATTATCGGCAAAGAGAAATTGAGGGAATACATGGGAAAATGAAGAGTTTACTTTGGAGAGAAATTGCTGCAACTGTTGAATCATTTAAGAAGCAGAACTCTTACGAGCTATGCAGTCTTATCCTACAAAGTCTTTACGAAGAGGTGATAACTTTACACAATTCCTCCAGATAATATAAATGTAGTTAAGTACTGACAAAAGGGTGACTGATAGGCACAAGCTTTTGTTCACGCATGCATACTTTACGGTTATACAAGCATGTACCCATCACAACTCATCATCCTCACCTCGTTTCAAAAAAATGAAGTCGATCAGGCAATTTCTGCAATAATAAGTCAAACCATGGCTAAGACTAATATTTTCCAAGAAAGACCATTTCAACTTAGATATTTGGCTTTCCCCTTATTCCTAGTAGGGATCCTCTCACCATCTTTGAGTCATAAAAAACTTGCTGTAGGATTTTTGTCATTTCTAAAACAAGAATGCCTAGGCCATAATATCAAAAGGCTAGGGGATATTCTACATGAGATATGTGAAGAACAATGTGGGCGGGAGATATGGTCATTTGCTATGACGTCTCCTTGGGAAGATGATAGTCTGAAGTGCATACGTCAAATAAGTTGGGAGGAGGTTTTGCAAAAGGGATGTGGTAGACTCGTGAATTTTGCTTTTTAAAACAAATACATGGAAATGGAGGCAGAATCTTCCTGGAAGTTATTTTACACATGGGTGAGTTGAAGAGTTTTTCTAGATTCTCATTTTTAACGGCGCAATCGGGAGCGCGGATCGGAGACTATGTTTATTGGTTTTGTAAGATTCTATTATTTACTTTTTTGTTAATCAAACAGAGATTTTATGTATTAGGTGAAGTACATATCAGCGGTATCTCCTTGTTCCGCTCCTGACTGGGATAGACACCCACACATACACACACATACACATACACATACACATACACATACACATACACATACACATACACATACACATACACATACACATACACATACACATACACACACACATACACACACACACACTCACACTCACACGCACACTCTCACACGTACACTCGCACTCACACACACACACCTTACGTGGCGGAAATCTTCCAGCGGATAGATGTTTTTGATATGTGCCCGAGACAACACCAGTAAAACGGAAGGGTCTCAGAAATTCCTTGGTACGCATAGGGAGAGGTATCTTTTGTACTCATAATAAAACCATTTCCCAACCCAATAGGATAGGGGAGGCCTGACCGATCGAGTTGGGATAAATGGCCTAGGGTTTCCTACTGTGCCTGACACTACCTTTTGATTTTTGAACGCTCCCGAAATTCGAAAATCATCAGTAATGAGCATGGTTCATCTGAAGATCGAGCGTACACCTGCACCTAACCGGTGTGCATTATCAGCTTTACGGCCTTGTGTAACAGACGATGTGCATGCTTGACCCCGATCTATTGTCGGCCCGCTGGTGATGGTATAGGCCCAACAAATGATGCCTAAGCGGAATTAACGGAAACCAAATTGATCGTGTGTAATAGAAATTATGCAATAGATTCCACAACCGGTACATCCGTAGAGCCTCGGCCATATTTGGCGGCAACCTTAAGAACGCCATAGGTATTGTTTAGGAAGAGTCATGGCGGGGAGAATTGATGATAGGCCTTTGTGTATATGTAGCCTTCATCCCAATCATAGTCTTTACATCGTCGTGACCATCTAAGACAAAGTAAAGTGACTTGTCTCCAGATTCCCAGACGAGGATCAGAGCACACATTCTATTGGTACTTTACTTTTTGGAAACTTTTAAAACAGGGTTACTTTAAGGATCTAGCTCAAAGCTTAGAGTGCATATCTGGAGCAATCTGTCGACAAGTTAATCAACTTTGTATCCCAGAATTGTACAAGTTGTTATTACATACCTCTTGTAAGATCCTTCTTGGCGAATACTCTTCCCATGGTTAATGTAACTCTTTCCCTGTTCATAGATCGAGATTTACAGGGTTTGGTAGCTTTGTGCGGGGTAGTTAGAAAATGAGAAGAACGTCTTTTCATAGGTCACTTGGATTTATGTATCTCTTAATTAAGTTACTTGTTACCACCGAAGAACAGTTAGGTGTGATCGGGTTTCAAGTGTCCACCAGGCGATCCAAAGCGGTCTGAAATCTTATCTTAATCTATTTATGGTGAGATTCATGGTCAGTAAGGCAAAAAAATACCCAATAAATCTACACTCTAGTCATGGAAACTTACCGAATAGGTTCTTAATTGGAATCAACTGGATGTATGGCCATGGACGTGTATTCCTGGTGCTTGCACGTAAAAAAGGTTAGTGGTCTTTTTATTGGTAGACAAAAAGGCACCTGCCCAGTTATTTGTGGGTGGGAAATACCTATTCAAAGAGCCAGGGTAGTTAAAGATTGCTTGAGACACTTTCAGAGGTGTCCTCCAGTAGGTACATAGGTATGTATGCGTAGATACATTATTTCTTTTCTTTTTGCTGTCACCTTACCCGCTTCCCCACGCTAAATGGAAGCGAAGAGCTGACTGACGTGATTCATCGATTCATCCAGATAACTACTCTACCTACCATACAATAAATTTCACGCATATATTTTGTCGCCAAGTATGATAGTATCGTTGGTTGAACATTCTGCTTCGCCCGATTGCTTCGCCCGACGCTCGACGTCGCGCCGAACAGAAAAATTCCGTTCGCACGGACACTTAATTCATCTAGATTCCAGAGAGTGGCGATTAGTTCTTGTAATATAGGAACGGGTCAAGAAGTGTGGTCTCAAATATTGTCTCACGCTCAATATCACGCTTATACACGAGGCATAGGTAAAGCCACTCCCTCCCAGCCACTGACTATGTACAAGGGTCTGGCATTAAGTGAATGAACAAAATTGGGTGTTGACAGGTGAGAATCCGTTCACTCACTAAATCCCAGAGCCTTGTAGTTTTGAACACCGATAGCACCCACCCCATAAGAGAAGATAATAAGGAGCAACTCAACTCCGCGGCGAGTTTATGGCTATTTCCTATTGAAAAGCATGGCGTTGGCGTGATGGCTCGGAGATTTGGACACAGACCCTGCTGTTGGGATGGATCACGACGGCTGGAACCGTTGCATGATGATGATGATGATGAGTTTTCGGGTCTGTTCGGCTAAGGAAAAGAAATATGGTCCTTCTTGGAGGTAAATACCTACATATATCCAAATACCTATGTACATATATCCGTACATACTTGATCTTCTGAGTACAGGTACAGCAGTGGGTAATAAGTCATCGGACGGAACGCCACCAAAATACGCGTTTGCAGGCAAAATTGTGGCTAGGTCATCCGATGACTTATTACCCACCGCTGTACAACCATACTTGTATTTAACTGACGTTTGTAGACGCGACTGATTTTGCATGCCATACAAAAAATACGCCAGGCTCATGGTTTTGGGTGTATGCAATAATGGCCCAGTTTAAAAACGTCAGAGAAATACTAGTAGTTGATCGTTGATCTTTCAATCTCCATGTATTCAAGTACTCGCGCGGCCGACTTTTGACATACTGACGTGACGCTGATAGGCAGGTTTTTTACGCTACTCACAGGTCATGTGATTAAGTCAGAACTCGGCCGTAAAACTCGGTATGTGAGCCCGGGCTCATCTATCGAATCCGAGCTCTCTGACTGGCTGGTTGCTTTATATTTCTCCACTGTTATTCACCTTGTATTTTCACCCTGTATTTATGGTTTAGGCCCGGGCTCACCTATGGTGTTTTTATGGTAGATACATAGGATCCAGGGCGCTGCTATCCAGAATTAGCTGCTTATACTTGGTTACTTTCTATGTATATACCACTTGAAAGACGGCGAGAGTGTTTTCATGATCGATCTTCCCTCGGTGAATTATATCTGATGAATTAAGGCAAGTCAAGGCAAGTGTACCCAGCTCCCATCCTCCCTCCTTGAAAGAGCATGCAGATTGGTGGTGATGTCTTATATCGATCGAACTACCCTGTGGAAATTGTGCCCCAAGCTCAATCGCTAATGTGAAACGTAGTCGGAAGGGGGGCTGAGTCACCAGATATCACTCACGGGAGAACCCAACACTTGATATCGACTCGATAATTAGCAGGGAAGGCTCAATTTGCCATCTCACCAGACCCTCATCCATAACATCTCAGGGTTAGAGTGGTGTCTATAAACATACCCTTAGCCCAGTATGGCCCATCCATGCTGGGTATGGAAAGAACGTTCATGCGAGCTCGATTTATCAGAACCTATAAGTGTGTCTCATGATGTTTTAGACTGAGAGATCTGGTCCGCGATCATGGCACTCGCTTAGCTTGAGGGCACAGATCGGGGGAGACCCTTCTGTGTGGAGAGACGCCGTATGTCTCACCTGCTGCTGCTGCGGCTAACTGAGGAATAGTAAATAATTATATGTTCAAGTGAGTAGCTAGGCTCTAACTACCTAGGCTACGGGAGTACTTGCGTACCCCTGTAGCTATAGTATGAAGAGAGCCAATAGTGGTACATTATCCTTGCTGATAATTGAATTCCCCCTACCTAGCTAGCTAGGGATGGGGCGGATCTAATGGAACAACATTATGGCCATCGTCATCACAACAATAGTTAGACAGATAATATATATGGAGCACGAGACCCGCTTTCGCTCGGGCTTGCATATATGATAATAACTATGTACTGGGCCGGAGGGTTGTTGTGTGTTTATGGCTGATATTGGTTGTGAACTGTTCATATTATCATTGTATGTCTGCTGGCAATCCCATCTTAAACTTTTTGCCATTGCAGTAGAGTGTGGACAAGTTAAATGTAGCTTAGTAGGTAGTTAGCCCAGTTGAATCCCAGTTATGCAGGATATGAAAGACGTTGGCCGGCCTAATATCTTGTTGTCGAACAGGTAGAGCAGTTAATTGGTAACTAGCTCCCGCCCGTAGTTGGGCATCCTCTGGTTGCCGGTAAGACCCAGAAGCTTGGTATGCGCGCCCGGAACACCGTAGCCCTTGCTTATGTACATGTAGTGTTCATGTAGTGCATGGCCCCGCCCAGACCCCATGTGTGGCGGGAAGTCGGGAGGTCAAAATGCGGTTGTTGTCTTGCAATGATGAGGCACTTCAATCAAGGGTTCATGCATTGGCTCAAAGCGAGATACGAGGGCCTCAGAAATATTGAAGATACGTGATCTCCAAATCTACCGGGAGTCTGACAGAAGAGGGGCGGCGGGTCAGTGTTACCACCACCACCCACAATCCCGATTATCTGAATAGTGAACCCACTATTTTATCGTCAAAAACGTGCCTGTGCAAGGGGGGTTTATCTGCGGTTAACGCCTATAATGATTCAGGCAAAGGGGAGACCTGATTAAAATTTCAAAACACTCCACTGTGCATAAACGGTTTTCAGATAACTACTTGATGCAATCGAAATCCCAGTTAACGATTGGTCAAATTGATCTCAAATACAATCCAAGAGCTTAGGATCCACTAACTTTGCAACCAGCATGTCTATACGTATGCGTGTATGGATATATATTTAATTAGTATGACATCACAAAAAAGAAAGAAGGGGCACTAAATTTAACAAATTATTCTCTTCATGATGTCTGAAAACAATAACCGCAGTTTCATGCGACAGATATGGACGTCAGAATAGTGGAATGTGGCTTACGCCGAGCCATTGTTGAAGAACAAGCTGAAGAAAGGGGAGCTATAGTGTCTGGTTTATTAATTGAAGCGCTCATTTACGAGCGCCCAAACTCAATAGATGTGTTATATCTGATCGGTGCCCACGCCCCATTGATGCTTATCCAATGGATCAATGTATTTATTGTATTTATGCATGCAACCAAGCATAGGAACCTGGTATATAATGCATGTTTTAAGGTACTTCCCCTTAGGACCTATCACCTAGGTTGAAGAAAACAGGAAAGCTCGAGTATCCCATGGCCTGGCGAGACATGCTCAGAATCTGGTGCACTGCATATTCGGTGCCTTGGCACAAATGTTCGCTGCTCTGTGGGATATCTTGTTGAAATATTATTTCAATTATTACTATATATGGTAAAAGTGCCAAGTTTGTATAATATGCACTGCACCAGAGTCTGAGCATGTCTCGCCAGGCCATGGGATAGTATACGTATCCTACACGGGTCAAGAGTTTTCTGTCTAGGCGCCAATGTGCAGTTGTGAGAGAGTCATAGCGTTAACCAAGCGGGAAAGGCGTAAAAAAGACCTGTGGGTCTGAAAATACGTTATTTGGTTCATGAATCGTCTATTCGATTTGGCATAATTATTTCCCCAAGAAATTTGTGCATTCGCCACAGAATTTCAGCCTTTAACCGTTTAGAGCTGCGGATTGATCACCAAGCTGATCGGCTATCTGCGAATCTGCTCATAGCTAGAAGCTGAGCGAATCCTGGTGATATTACTCCACTTGAAAGAAAAAAACATCATTGGCTGATTACCTATTATAATCCAGGATAGTCCGATCTAAGGACCTACTAGTTCTTTCTGGGCTACCACCTTGAGACTTCACCATAGGTTTTGCTGTGGTGGAGCTCGAGCTGTTCGAATTCTCCCGATCCCCTCTATGTATGAGCAAATCCGCCATAGTTTAAATAAAGGACCAAACCGAATACCTATCTCAGATATTTATCTTAGTGGTTGACATTGGTTATGTGACAGCGCCTGATATATCGGTTAAAGCAGGCTTTCTTAATTTTGTGATTAATTGCTTAATTCGGCCTACGCATGGTGCCTCAAAAGGTTATCCGAAATGCCAATTAAGGGCGAGCTCGAGGGAGAGCTAGTGCCGTTAATACTCCCGCGATCGCCAACCGAGAGGTCGACTCGAAAGCTCACTTGGGCGGCTATTCTATACGTATACGTGTGTAGATGGGTCAGTATTGTTGACAGCTACAGCCAATGCCCTATAGCACTGACATCCTTGATATAACTCGTTCAAGATCTCAGTACTGCAATGCAGCAGTTCTGAGATTTAGGGTTACCCGCTTCAGAGGTCCACCTTGGGGCTTAATTAGTCGGAGGTAACACCGGTGCAATGTACAATTGCGTCAATCCGCTCTAGGGTGGTCGTGATGGATAATTGTCTCGAAGACAGCAATGTTGTTAAGATACAGTTGGCAAAATTGAAGTCAGCGGCGCTCATACTTCAGTCCAAAACCTCTAGTGGCTGGATAATACATGCTAGAATTCGGAAGCTGAAACTCTTAACGTAAGTCCGGCGCCGGCATTGGGGAGAGTGGAGGGAGGTAATACATGTCCTTTACCATCGCCAATCTTTGTGCATACATACTTTAGCCGGTGGCAAAAACGACTCGAGTCAGTTTCATATTGATCACAAGATTTGCAGTCTAGTAATAACAGGTCGACCAAGAGTAACAACCTGTGACGTAGGGAATTCGAGGAAAGAAAGGGTGATATCACGTAGCTTGGCAGAAGGGGAAAGCGGTGACGATGTCTCGGAGTGGCCGAATTCAATTGGTAGAAATTACCTTGCTATTATGCTGCTATGAATATAGATTATTGCATGTTTAAAAGTGTAATTCTCGCCAACGCAGGAACTGTGGGCACTGTATACGATCGAGTGATAGTGCATGACGAAATTTACCCGAATGACCGCGAGAAATATTTATAGAACCCAAAGTCATGTTAAGTTTTAAGTTTTAGTTCTACAATCTTTCATGATATCCTTAGATCTCGTACTTTTTCTTTATGTATTCTTCATTATATTGATGTATATCTAGTCACACAATATCACTCGACACATTTGTGCAGCGGTGGGAGTACTTTTTTTATTTTTGTTGAATTCATTAATTGCATGCAACCTTTCGGTTATGGCAATATCGCAATCTCAGAACTACGCTACATTCACCGCCACGTAAAAAATAAAGATATAACTAGTTTAAAAAAACAATTTGTGTAGACTCCCTTATTCCCATATCTCCTCTTAGGCCGATCAGATTTCTTCCCCCATAATAGTCTTTTTTTCATTGCCTCGTGATCTTCATCCATCCAAAGTCCTCTGGTCATTTTGCCCTCTACGAGTTGATTTTTTATCTTTATCCTGTGCTCCTTGTACCAGTCGTATACGCGTATTCCCTATCGTTGATCGCCGCCATCATGATTCTTCCCTCTTTGTCTTCCATGTACCATGCCCAGCCTCTGAGTGTATACTATTCTTCGTTTTCTCTGTTCCACTTGTTAATTGTCTTTTCCATCTTTAACACCCGGGGGTGTCTCCGTCCTAACACGATTAATTGCGGTGGGGAGTACTAGTGTCAAGCGAGATAAAGATTTATTTTTCGATTGAATCTCTGGTAGATTTCTGAGACTTAGAACAATTGTCAGCTGCAGTAAGAACTCATGAGTAGAATATATTATATTGTTGGCGGAGGGTACTTATAATACCTAAAATTTGTGTGATTGATTGACAGGTTGATTGATAATCCGAGATCTGTATGCTTACAAGCAATCTCGCTGTAAGTGCTACGTACGTAGGAACTGGCTCTCGAGACTATTAATCCCGGCTCTTATGACAAAAATATCGCTGTATGCCTTGTACGTTCTTGGAAAAGATACGTATAATGAATGGAGGAACTACTTTTTAATATTAGCTACAAATGAAGATAGGTATAAAGAATTGGAATAAATTGAGGCTTCTCATGGATCAACGGAAGTGTCATGCCATACTAAATTCTGTTAAATGAACATGTGGTCTACAGTATGAAAACGGGGTGGAATCACTACCATAAGACTACGGAACTTATATAGTGACGGATACCGGATTAAACCTGTATTGTAGGAAGAATACTGTACTAATACTGTATTCTTATTGTACTACTATCATATTGATGAGAATACCGTAATGATCCTACACCCCTTTTGGTACTAGTCACCGAGAAGGATCGACAACGCCGAGTGTGCCGAGCAGAAAACCGACGTGACACTAGCTAGTATGGTACCCCTAGCTAGCCTTAAAGGTAGCATGAGAAAAATACCAAGTCTCCGATAACTTCTTAACTATAAAAGATATTAAAAATCAGTACAACAAAAATCTGGGTACCGTGATGAAGAAGAGTTCTACTGCACTGATTTTTAATATCCGCTGTGGTTAAAAAATTATCGGAGACCTGGCGCTCTTCCTCATGTTACCTTTAAGGCTAACTATAGCTAGGGGCACCATTTATACTTATGACTCTGGTGTTGTTGTAACCCTGGCGTGCTTGGGGGCCGGCGGGGGTGTTTTCAATTAGAGAGCCTTCATAGAAGATATTTCCAAGATGTCTCGAGTTTGCGAAGGGTAATGGTGTAGTCATGATCGGTCATGATCGATACCATAGTGCGTTATTAAACCTTTCACAAATCCTTGCATACGTACACCATGTTGATCTTTCACTACACGTCTACAGTATAGTTTTTTTTTTTTGTTTAACTCATTCGTCTACAGCATAGTAATATTTGTATACTTACCACAAGCGGAAGATATGGGTGGTATGCTTCTGGCCGTTCAATTTCCCAAGCTAGGGTATTCTCACCTTATGGTTATGTTTTCTTCCTCCAGCGTCATATCATGTCATGTTACATACATTATAACCCAATCTAGCAGGTCTAGAGCACTTGCGTATGGTACATGTCATTTTCTGTTAGATGAAGTTATTTTGGCGCCGCTTGATCACATCTAAATGCATGTACAGCGGTGGGTAATAAGTCATCGGACGACCTAACCACAATTTTGCCTGCAAACGCGTATTTGGGTGGTGTTCTGTCTGATGACTTATTACCCATCGATGCATCTCTGTACAACGACAGGCAATGAGTGATGGAACGCTATGAGATACAGTTATACCTGCAGACATCGTATGTTGGTAGCTTTTTACCTAAAAGGGGTATCACTGTCTCAGCTCGTCTAATCACTTATTACCTACCGCTTTCATATGCATGTATATACATATCCTCGGGCGGCTTATCTTGAGCTGAATCCAAAGTTATACGTTACCCTCATTACCCTCATGTAAATGACTACAATACCGGATATCCGATATGGGGACAAATAAGCCACAGTAGTACTATGTTGTCACGAAAAACAAAAGAATAATACAATTATAGTCCTATGATACTTCTGTATTCTTTTATACCATTGATTGTTGGTACAGACATATAGTATAGTAGCAATCTAGTAGGAATAAAATATATTGAGGAGTATACGTATATATGTATTATTTCATCAATACTGATTCTTTTGAATCCATTATTCTTACATTATTATAAAGAATCTATATTCACCTTGAGCCTTTTGTGAAAACGGTACCAATGACGAACCAGGATAGGATTGTGGCTTTAGGTGTTGGAAGTGGCTAATATTATAAATGGACCATAGCAATATCAAAATAAAAGATTATAAGGGAAAATCAAAACTGCGAATCTGTTTACGCGTGCTTTCTGTTTCTATATTTTTACCATTTACTATTATATTATGAACTCATGTCTCAATCAACAGAAATATCTACACTCATTCATGGTTTTTGATTTACGAGAAACGAACGTTTGGTTCTTGTATGCAGTCATGTATGTACTGAATTAAGAACCTATAAAGAGGATCCTGAAAGTCACAACAAATCAATCGTAAATCAATTAGAAAAACGGTACTGAGTGAAGTATGAATGGCTTATGTGAACGGAGAGACTGGTTCCGTCACAGCCTTGCAAATTTGTCTCGGCGAAGCGGGTTTTTATAATGGGAAGGAATCTTAAGGGGGTATTGTGTGCAATATTCCGCAGGGTAAGAACAACGATAGCAGAGGCTATGCCATGAGTTCTAAATCGAGCTACCTAACTCGGAATACTAAGATTCAGGTAGCTCAATACAATATAAAACGTACTTTGTAAAACAGTAGTATTATTTAATAAAATATAGGGAGTAGACAGAAGATGTTGAGTAAAAAAGGAAATAAAGGAAAGAGAATAAGAATTAAGGCAATGTCTCCTTATAAACCTAAAGAAAACCCAACGATGACTAAAAAATAACTCATGACGGCGGAAACCTACAAAACCGAAAGGAAACTCAATAACTCATAATCTTTTTAATGTGAAGTAGTAGTACCTTCCCACATTGTGTACCTAAAGTTATTAATATTCCGCATGCCTCGGCATGTATATAACGTATTTCATCGTGTACCCGTGTATCACCGTATACACGCGCCACAGGTTTCAGGTTTATAAGCATACCCAAGATTCAGCTTGGAACCAGTGTCATAATATACGGAGCTGATATTTGAAGGTCCTTTGAGTTAAAATTTCAATGTTGCCAACCTGATTTTGCTGAATCTACTACCCAGATTTTTGTTCTGTCAGGCTCTTTAGTTTCAAAGCTCATACAATGGAATAAACACATGTATCTCAAATATCAGGGATGAGATGAGTACAATCATACCCAAGTGTGTTTAGATATGATATATAGTTATATGTTGCTGGCATTTGGGGACCCTTTACAACAATACTATACAATAGGTAGTTCATTGAATTTTAGTCCGGCGAGTACCTGAGACAGTGGCTGAGCATGAGACATTGCACGGGTACGTGGTGATAAACGGGTACACGGTGAAATACGTTATGTATCTATGAAAGTAAATTTATTATCAAAATTTATTTAAGCAAGGTACAGAAGAGGTACTATAAAGCCTTTCCCAATTGACAAGGGGCTTTCCAAGTTTACTTCAGGTCATTGAATAGCAAAAACGTAGAGGATTCCAACAGGCAGACGAAATTTAAAGCAATTAGTAGTATTACTTATGTATGTACAGTATTAGAAATGGGGTAAAACTGATACTGTGTCAGTATATGGCATTATGCTAATACGCCGTCCTACCTCTGTATTCACGTTTTAACAAACTATATATATGGTATAGGGTACGCTCGTCTCTAACCCCCCCTGCTTGCTGCTAGAAGTCGACGATTAGTACTAGATTAAATATATTGTAGTGTTATTGCAGTGGGACAGCATTACTAAAGACTGCGGTAGTCATCTTACCCATGTTTCTATCACTGTATGCATATGGTCATTGATCATGGAAAGAAGACCAGAGTTTCCAACGCCCCTAACCCAGTTAAGTGGTATAGGTTGATGTTGTGCCATCTTGCCAAAGTTATACATATATGGGTGTCGTTCTAGGGTGTGGCAGCGCAACGAGGCCTCACCAGCTCCTACCGCACTCTACAGGCTCCAATTTATGGAACCAATGTCAGAAAAATTAATTCTGGGCTCTCACCAAGGTCCTCTGAGCTTTATGAAAATTTGGAGTTTATCGGTTGTTTGGTTCGTCGGAATAAGGATTTGGCTGTGCGGACGGTTTTCCTAGAACGACACCCATATGGGTGTCGTTCTAGGAAAAGGTACCTGTGTGGCAACGCAACAAGGCCTCACCAGCTCGCTACCGCACTCTACAGGCTCCAATTTATGGAACCAATGTCAGAAAAATTAATTCTGGGCTCTCACCAAGGTCCTCTGAGCTTTATGAAAATTTGGAGTTTATTGGTTGTTTGGTTCATCGGAATAAGGATTTGGCTGTGCGGACGGTTTTCCTAGAACGACACCCATATGTAGTTAAAAGACAGCAATTACAGCTCTTTTCGTATTGTCTGTCCACATTGAACTACACATAATGTAATTTCTAAGTTAGGAAACCATAATTACCCTCAGGTATGTGTCTACGTGGCCTAACTATTACTAGTAATAAGATTTTCCTAAACGGGCAGCCAGTTTAATGTTTATGTGACTCGGGTTCGGCAGTAGTGATTACATGTACTTTGCTTTGGCTAACGTAAGTATATAATTCACTTTCTAAGCTAACTTGTAAAACTTTGTTGGAGATGGAATCAACCCGTATTCAAAGTATTATATCTACACTATGTGTAATATAGCGCTTGTTCCGTTGTGGTACGTACTCTATATTGTTACTATATCCATCTATAGCTGTAGGCGTTGTTGATTTGATACCATGTGTATAGCGGTGGGTACTTGTAATAAGTCATCAGACGGGGCGCCACCAAAATACGCGTTTGTAGGCAAAGTTGTGGCTACGTCGTCCGATGACTTATTACTCACCGCTGTACCTTTTTCAGCTCCTGAACCCCTCTATATATTTTGGTGGATTTATTTTCTTAAGTACTGTAATTGGGACGTCATCCCTCTAAACCAATTAGCCAATGGGTCTACCGGGTGGAAACAAAAACGGTTGGTTTTGATCATTCAAGCCCGGCCGTATGGACTCGGGAATTGAAATAGGGCTAGGGTTTATGTCATCAGCCAATCACAAGGCTCCATTTGCCGTTGCATTTAGTAGATTAGTATGTGGTAAACTGCGCGGACTTAGGTCTTCCTACATTATTGCTATCCCCCGCCCTAGGGCCTGCAATTCAATGATCAATGGAGGTTGACTGTATGTAAATGTAGTCACCTGTAGCTTAGCCCCATATGACAACGGTGTATCGAGAAGTGCGACGACGTAGAGGATCTAGAGTCTCCAATGCTTCTGGAAGTGGTGGACTTTTTGTTAAAGGTTTAGCGGTTGGTTCGCGTAGTACATCGACTTAATCGTGAGCTAGATGTACTCAGGCCTTAAGCTTTACAAATTTACCTGTCTGTACACGTTGTTTTCGTACTTGTAGCCATCGCCGTTGCTGTCCTATTTAGCCTCATGTTGTCTTTCATATGAATCGTGAATTGTTTTCGACTGGCTAATCCAGATAGACTTAGGCTAGCTGTCATTCTGCGCTTTTGTGATATGTCCATACACGTATAAGTGATGCACGTGACTGGCATCGTTGTTCAGGAGCTTCGTATCATATAGTGTTTCACAGTTGTATCCTCATACAGCTCCACTTAGCACAATGATATCAGTCGGTTTCCCTCGCCCTTTTTGGTGGCCGGCCTGGAGTGTATGTACGTTGTCGTAGGTAAACAATTTGAGGCCGCGTATATCATACATCTCCAATCATTTCGTCCCTCACCTCCCTACAGCCTATCTTTGGTCTTTTCTTTTCGACTTTGCTTTTTACCTATCGCTTCAAACTCTGAGAGAAGATTTGCTTCATTTTAATCGGGCACGTCATCCTAAAAGTCGATATCTTATCGTGAGACGGCCAACTCTACTCCTTACATCCCACATTCTTTTCGTTTTAGCTAGTAGAGTGGTACTCCAACCCTATATATCAGTTACTTCTTTGTTAGTCCTGCATCTTAAAAAGATCAACGTCTCCCAACTTATCATCAATAACGGAAACGGCTTATCGACCAATTTTCTTCCAACTAATACACTTCCCGCTTTGTGCTCTATAGTCGCTTTCTCACCCTCATCTTCTCCATCTTGCTATTTGGTTCTCTGCAACAAAACCAAGCTGGCTTCACGATAGCGTCCTGGACGACACCACTGTTCGTTTCCACTGCAATGTTAAATTCAAACATCTCTTTCAACGTTGACCAGAAGCGTGAGCGATATGCTGAACTCTCTGAAATTCCACAACCACCAGCACGACCTATCCTCGCGACACGGCATTCTTCTGCTGTTTCAGCGACTCTGGGTAATAGGATTCAAAGACACCTCGACGCTGGAAAACCCTTATATATTGGTTTCGATCCTACAGACCCTCCGAGGAATAGTTCAAACATACAGAGGGCTTGTGAGGAAGGGGGGATGGAAGGGCGTAAATGTGAAAAATCGATTAAAAAAGATAAACAATGGGTGCGGTTTCTTACATTTGGAGCGCCATTGGATATTGCAGTTAAGTTTATCTTGACATTTGGAATGACGATGGCTCTTGTGGCAGTTTTCTGGGCCACAAATCGAGTGATACGTATAATCTCCATTCAACTCAGAATATTCTGGTGCAAGCAATTTATCTAATATTTCAAGTAGAGAATCGGCGTCTAGACAAGGACTTTAGCCTCATACTGGTGGTTGGCCAGATTATTTGGGGTGTTTTCTTTGGAGCCTCGTGCATCTTTGGGATGGAATTGATGTGGGGTAAATGGAGGGTACGCCGCAAAAGAAAGTCTATAATCCTACATTTTACTGACCAAAAGAAAAAGAGATCTCCTAGTGCAGCGCTTTTCTTTACAGCTTCATGGGTTCTTATTTCTATCGTCCTCTTGATTACCAGTGCCGTTTGGATCTACTTCTACCTCACCTTCCGCGCTTCCCTAATCGAAAGGTGTATGGAACAAACAGTTCGAGTTACCGCGACCTGGGAAAAAGATTCCCTGCGCCGCGTGGCTCCCAAAGCGCAAATTGATGATTGTCTCAGTAAAGTTGGGCCTAAGGTTAGCTGGACATTGGCTTGGGGAATTCTGTACGCGCTTTCATCCTATTCTGGATTGGTAGTGGTGATTTGGGGAAGAGATTATAGAAGACGATTACTCGAGATCAAGGAGTGCGAAGAAGCAAGAAAGCTTCCGAGAAATAGCGAGAATGATAAGGTGGGGTTACTGTTGGGCACTGCTCCGCTAGGAGGTTTACCAGGTTCTAGGGCATATCTGCCCGGGACAAATGATATTGGGCTCAGGTAACTACCAAAAAACAGGACTTTGGATAACTTCCCAAACGGTTATTATGCATCATGCAGACACAACATTACACAAAGCTAAAGAAAATACGTAGGAAGTATTAAGCGGCAAGATAAAAATCATATTCTCAAGGGATTCATCTGTGTTTCAGCAAGATAATATATGTATGGGGTTGATGGTAAAGTTTTATGAATGTAATTTCAGAATTTCTCATTTGGAGAACTGCTCTCTTTCTTTCCTTCTGTCTTCCTCTCTCCCTCTCTCTTTCTTCCTTTCTTTTTTTCTTTCTTTCTTCCTTTCTTTCTTTCTTTCTTTCTTTCTTATCTCGGTTTATCTAGCGGTAGGTTGTACACATCACGTGTTAGATGGTTGATCCATGGATCAAGTTAATAATGTTAGAACTAGGTTTCAATAGTAGTTCAACTTGGGACTAAGGGAATTAGGAGATACCAAATCTTCCAACCTCACGCCCTGTTAACATCACTACGAAGCATGGTATGTTTTGGCACGGTTTAGGGTACTAGTCACATAAAACAAGTAGGAATCAACCTGGATTAAATACTATATCGTTTCCGCCTAGTACACAGGGAAAATGCGAAGACTGAAATCCATAAGTCATGAGCTCCTCTTTGATCTCGAAATCTGTAATTAGATGTTGTATATTGGCATACGTCATCTTTCCAGTATAAGACACGATGCCAAACACAATATAGGAACGCCCGCATAAACAGACCCACGATTGTTAGACTGACATGATATTCTCAGGTTTCCCGTGCATCACGGTCGCTAGAGCAGCCAGAAAAGAGCCCGCAGGATGACCTTCACATTCCCCTCAATCATAAACGAGAGAGAGCGATTTGGTCAGGGATTTTAGTGTTACGAGGGGGTCCAATCAACATTGTTGTTGAGAAACAGGGGTGCAGTTTTTCGAGTAGAGCACAACAATGTCAGAGATCCCGGCCGAGCGAGGAGCATCAGACTAATCGAGTGACAAGAAATTAAACACGAGGTATAGGGGTGAAAGTGGCGCGGCAGTTCTGAAAGACATAACAAAGGGAGCTCCACAGATCTGAGAAGGGACGATTGTATACACCAGATCCGTGCCGGTTGATTCCGAGAGATCCGCTCGATGCTACAACAGCTGACCCTGCGGGGATATCACATATGACCTAAGCAGTTATCCGAGGTTAATAGACTCGTAGGGAACTCAGTAAGAAGATCCAAATGACGATATATAAGGGTGCCCGCGTGCAGATTACTCCGACAGAACAGGAATAAGGAAGCGAAGGAAGCAAAAAAAGGAAAAATCTCTGGCTCAGCTTGGCACCCAAGAGACTGCAATTCCAGCCACAACCTTAATTCAACGTCAATCGAAGACCTAGTAGTACCTATAGACTGATTGGTAGTCTTCGAGAAACCATATCATAACCCTGTAAGCGTTCGTTCTTCATGAAATAAAGGGCACGGTTGTCAGAGTACAAAAGTCATATATCCGGCTGTTTCCCACCTTTGGTTTTAATCAGTTATCAGCCAAAAAATGTAAGTATATTATCATTGAGTCCGACTAGCTTGATCGCCAGAGACCCCGAAAAAGCTTCACAAATCCCTAACTGTAACTATCTATTGCCCTGTTTTGGTTGATTGGTGGTTATTAGAATCCCTTCAGATTCACAAACTAAAAGGCGTATGAAAACACATTCCAATCACCCTGTAATTATAAGCGAACCAGAATCTCGGGATCAAGACGAAAAACAACGAACCGGTGTCCAATTCTGGGAGAACTTCTTTATTTTGCCATGTGAAAATGCACACTTGATGAGTAATGGCCTGCCGCCTAAGGTCAGTTGTTTGTTTTCGCTGTTGACATAGCCCCAGGTGCCTCGGCATCATGAGATATCACTCGACATCATTTGACGCTTCTGGCTACCAGAATTGGAGGCCTCCACGATCGCAAAGAACGAGGATCATTTGATTTATAGATCTGTATTTGCATATTGGCCTATGTGTAGAAGAAGTATTTTAGTCGCACCTCTTAACGCTTCCGGATGCGGTCCAGAGCATCATGCGCGGTTAGTCCATGTAATCAAAGGGTTAAACAAAAAAAGAAAATGCGCGGTTAGTCCTGTGTCTCAACTCTGCGACAGGCTGTTTAGTTATTCCTCTCCGGTGAGTAATAAAATAGTGCTAGGACAATTTTAACTATTAGCTTAATAGCTCTCCAAAACACGGTTAGACGTACTGCGTACAATTTAGTTTGTACTCTACCGCACTCTCTGAACACTAATCCACCTCAAGCAATCCATCTACCGGGCTAGCCGCTAGATTAGGGCTACTAAAGTACTCCAAGTAGAAGTTGCACACAGCTTCCTCATGAGAGTAAAGGAATATGGATAGTATCGTGCTGGTAAATGAATTTACTAACGTCGAGGTGATCACGGCTTTGCTTTGGAGGCCTAAACTGGTACTGGGGTTGATCAGCTAGACTCTTGTGTATTGGTTATGGTAAATATGCTTTGGAGCAATGGAGTGCTGAAAGTTAATAGTCTGATGAACTGTTGGGACAAAGGGGTTGTTGTGGGCCTGAAGACGCATCTGGAAAGTCGTTCCACAAACAACCCAGATCTTGAAAACATGGCAAGTAGAATGAGGAGGAGGCCCCTATTGAACTACCGTTAGAATTCATCTCCAGAAAACACGCCTTTCCCACTATTTCGGCTGCTCGTTCGTTTTGTGAAAGGATATACCTGCCACGTCTCAGAAAAGAAACAGCAGGGTGCTGTCCCTAACCTTTTGTTTCTAGGTCTCTCGCGTCGATAGCTGTCCAGATCATAGGCATCTTCGTCGTACCATATGAACCCACCCGACCCAGTGCCCCCGCCTCCTCCCCGCTTCGAGTCTCAACGCACACGCTTGGTTGAAGGCTTCAGAATCATCAAAATCGTTGGGTCTTCTCGTAGTAGGTGAAAGTAATGAGGACAGCCATTGTAGTGCTAGTGTTAGCAACAGTTTAGCATCAGCAAAGTAGTAGTAGTAGTAGTAGCAATAGTAGTAGTAGTCGAAAAATGGGTTCTTGATTAAGCTCCGAGAGAAAAAGTTAAAGAGCGGAGACGTTTCTGATTGACAAACTCACGCTAAACCTCAGAAATAACATTGATATAGAGCAAAGGAAGCTTAGGATTCGAACCTCACGAAAAGAAGAAGAGAAGCGTGGCTAGGTAGGTAGACTAGTGTGATCGTAGCATTGTTAGGATAAGACAGATGGCCGCCACAACACAAGAACTTCGACACGACAACGGCAACAACGGTGCAAACCTCTGGCAAAACAACTCACGCTGGGCTTAGATTGTGAGATATGGGGAAAGAACGGAAAAAAGGAGGAGGGTCCCACACGGCGCACGGAAGCACATCCCGCACCAAGACCCTTTATCGGTGGCGGTGGCCACAATACTCCAGGGGTCTGGTGAGGAAGAGAAGGAAAACCCACACTCCATTCCTAAGAGGGATAAAAGACGGTAAAAATATCTCCCAGTCCCATGGAGTCCCCCGTCCACCCGGCCTCGAGGGAAGTATCGAGTGGACGGCGCCGAGCAGCGGAAACCATTGAGGTTCCCCAATTATTGCTTATAACTGTTACCGGGCAGAAAATAAAACCACGGATTTTAAACATGGAGGAGATAAAAACCGAGATAAAGCATCGATTGGTGGCTACTATCACCAATCTATCATCTTAACCAGACTAGATGAGCCACCACTACATACAAGATGAAGTTGGCCCATGCTCAACTCGCGGTAGTTGAAGAAAAGACGATCCCCCATATCCCCATGGTAAATCCGAAATCGTGCCGCCCGCCTATCAGTCTTCCAGCCCTCCGAAGCCTCCCGCAAGTGAACTTCTATCTAACTGCTGTACCAGCCAGGACTACATGTACTTAAGTAGGCCGCTGTTACACAAGTTACTTCAGAGGGCAAGTAAGCCAGTAACTCGATACATACACATACATGTATACATACATACACGTACGCACACACATTATGATAGGTTGAATACCACACCCAAAGTATACTTCACAGGCTGTACCAAACCGAAACTTTAGTACTTTAAACCCCAGAACGAGGGGTGAAAAAAGTTGTGATAATACTAAAAATCAATTGGCCTGTAGATATCACGATCTAAGGAGTACATCATGAGCACCACTAGGCCCTTAGCCGCGTCCACTTAATTCAGAACGTACAAGAAGATATTAAGCGTATCATTTCCAAATGAAAGAAATACTCATAATCGCCCAAATGAAGGTAGGATCCCAGAAAGAATCTGGAAGAATCCATGTACAAACGAGATATCAAAATAGAATGCCAGAGCTAAAGCAAACGAAAAACGAAAAAAAAGACTCCACCCGTCCCCTACCCCTTCCAACCAAAGAAAACTCCGCTGCAGATGCTTTAATTCCATTTTTAAATCACTTCATAATTCGTTCAACTCGTTCACGTACGCTTAACACCCACTAAAATTCAACCCTGGACGTCAGTCACATAAGAAAGTGCACTACCACCATACATGTTTCTAGAACGACAGGTAACCAAAAATAATGGAGGTGCAAGAAATAAAAGAATGATGGGAAAGTTCAATATCCTTGCCCGCACCTAACAAACCACTACCAACTTTTATCCTTAAACCCAAACTGGCATTAATAGCGTACACTTTTAATGCGAAATAGCGTTCCCTCTGTTAGGTGTGTGCTGAGGTAACATCAACCCAACATGGCCTCCGGCCATAACCGGCGGTATTGCCCCACCATTATTTCGATGGAACATTTGTATTAATCGCTTTCCAACCGTTTCCTCCAATTCTGTTCCATCTCTCGCTATTTTGACTTCCCGATTTGCGTTCCACAAATTCCGCAGCCCTCTTGTACGATAGAAAGGCACTCTAGAGGTTGACATCCACTCCACTTTGAATGGTTTACCCCAGGATTTGGAGACGACAGTTGACTTTTCTCCACTTTCATCGCTCTCCTTTGTGTTGTCGGGGGCCTCTTCGTCGCTTAATGCTTCCCAGAATATGGTTCCCCGAGCCGAGTCATCAATGATGCGTCCCTGGGGCGCGTTGTCTGTGGCTGGGGTGTAGATCGCTTTTGGAAGATCTGGATCGTCAATCTGGTGGGTTGATGGTGTCCATTCTATGACGTTAGACGGATCATCCATGATTGGAGAAGTCATCCTGGCATAACCGTAATATTCCCCTGATTTATTTGCAGAGAAAATCAGATAAACGTTGTCTGCAGTCTGTTGAGGCAAAAGTTAGTGCTATATGACGGAAATGTTCTAGGTCGTTGCCACAAACCTCAAATGCGTGGTTTAGCGCAGTTTCGTTGTGGTTTTGTGTCGCCCAGATGCCATTTCTGACACTCAAGTCTAGATCTTCTACAGTCAAACTCTTGACGATGAAAATCCTATCCCTTCCTGTCTCCCTTGAAGGAGCTCTCGCCCCTCCTGGGCCAATGGGGGGGCTCTTGACCTCTACGGGCGCCTCTTCATCTTCCCCTTCTTTATTTCCCTCATCGCCACTCGTACTTGTTGGCGCCGATTGATCTGCGGACGGATCCGGTGATGGCGTTGCTGCTCCAACGGTAGACGTAGCTGAGCTTCTTCGCAATCGGCAAACTAGACGTGTATTCTGGAACCTTGAATCGTGGAAACGGTCCATTGCTTGGGCACAAGAATGCTCTGTTCTATAGTTGACAAAAGCGCAATTACTCTTGGAGATCAAAAATACACTCTCAATATCATCTTTTGCTTCTCGCGAGAAGTATTCTTTCAAGTCTATTACCTGCGTCCCTACAGGCAGATTTCCCACCCACAATGCGTGCCCCGACTGCTTTGGCTTCCTCGGCGGCCCACGGGGCATTCCAGGATGAAGAGGGCTCGGGGATGCAATGTCAAAGGTGTTCGGAGTGGTCACATTTGTTGTCGTTCCTGAAGCTGTTCCTGAGCTGTTAGACTGGGGAAGCTCAAGATACATTTGAATCGATGCAGCTAGGTAAGGGTGATTCTGACCAGAAGGGCCTCGTGAGGGCTGTACATAGTTTCTGAAGCTATGCCCGTCTACATTCCTATCCCAATGGGGAACCCCATTATACCCGACAAATGCACCTGCATCCGCCTCAGAACCTCGTCGTCTTGGCGGAGATCCCCGAGCTGGGACACTGTGTCGCCGTCCATAAGATGTTGTCTGTGTGTGCTGCTGCTGATGCGGCTGCGATGATATTTGCTGAATATGCTGGTCTGGTACCTGAGGGCTTGTAAAAGCCGGGGGAATATAATAGTAACTAGTCTGGGGCTGCCCAAACCACGGCGGCGCCCCAAAATGCGATTGAGTCGGGCCTGCGGATTGGGGATATTGAGGAGGATATCCGGCAGTATAAAATGCCCCCTGTTGTTGCTGATTTTGAGGATCTTGCTGGCCTTGAGGTGCTGAGGTATGGATGTAGTGTTGTTGCGCATAGTGATCGAAATAAGGTGGGGATACATGATAGTACTGACCACCACCTGAAACGGCGGCACCACCACCACTCTGGAATTGTAGAACTGGTTGTGGTAGCTGATAAGTGACCGTAGCCGGATTGGGACCACTTGGGACACGTGGTTGCTGGTTATGAGGTACTTGCGGAGGAGCCTGAGCTCCTTGTAGTTGCTGTTGTTGCTGCTGTGGGGAATAGATGGGCAAAGTACGTTGCATATTTGCCATATTGAAGACCGTCCGGGGAGCACCATGGCCTATGGATGCTGCCCGTTGTTGAATATAGGGAGTTACGATATACTGTTGAGTATACCGAGGTTGCTGCGCAGCATGCTGCGATTGTTGGACTATTGAGGCAGCCATGGCGCTGCTATTTGCGGAAGAAGCCTGGGAAGAAGATGGATAACGGCCTGTGGTAGAAGATGCGGGTGTAGCAGTAGCAGAAGATTGCTGGTCGGGAGCCAAGTGTTCCTCTTGTGGCGCCTCTTGGTATGGGGTGGAGGAGACTATTAGATTGCGCGTGGGTTCACTGGAAAATTGCGCATCGCCCATTGGAATTTGATAAATTCGAAATCTGTATCATGGAGAAGATAGAACACCGGTTAGGACTCGATCACATTGTAGATTTAATTTTGCCTCATCCGTGTACGATAATAGTAGTAGTAGCAGCGGGTTTGTTGTTGTTACTCAATGCAGTGTTCAATGGTGGTAGCTCACCTACAGAAGAAGAAAAAAGAACGAGAACTAGAATCGAATGTATTATAACAGAAAAGAACGGTCTTTTGGCGATCAAAAGAAATAAAAAGGTGTACTGGAGAATAAAAGGGGATCAGAGGCAGGAGGGGTAATAAGAATAAGCCCGGCGGCTGGTACCGAGCTTATATATCACACCGGTACGCGGTGTGTATATGTAGTGTGGACTAGGCTAGGTTATAATATTAGGTTGGGTGGGTGGGTGGGATCTGGTGATGCCGTGTGTGCAAGGTGCAGTAGGTAGCAATTGATCGTGGGAATTATTCTCTTGTGTGCAAGTTAAAGCTCTATCTCTGTCTCTTTTCTTTACCTCCGAGACAATCGCGCTGGTTTCTTTTCAGGCGGTATTGCCTCAAACGTGGTGAACTTATGGGTCGGAATAGAGGGCAGAGAGTCAGAACAGAGGAATATTATGTCTTATGTCTCAACCACTGAGTGTCAACATATTAACAAAACTGTCTTAGGCTTTTCAGGGGGGTGTGGTTGAAAGGGCGGGAAGCGGGTGAGAGTAGAGCAGTAGCACTGAATAAATTGACTCGCCAATCCCCTTTCTTTCTTCCTTTCAGAGTTCGAGGAGGGAGGATGATGAGAGGGTTATGGGGGTAGATGATTGATTGTTCTTCAAAGATGGGGCAGGTCGGGGGGGACACAGGGCAGTTCTACAGAGATGTGGAAATAAGATATTAGGGGAAGAGGGGTGGGGAATATTTACCGGAGATCCACTGGTCACGGTTGTAGAAAGGTTTCTTTTCCTTCGGGTGTCTAGGATCGAGGTATTGTTCTCTATTCTTCACTTCAAACTATCGAAACGAAGCCCCTCTCCACACTGAGATGTCACAGGGCGAAACGGGTTAGACAACGGTGAATGTCAATTCAAGGGTGGCGAATCTAATCTCCGACTGAACCCAAAGCAAAAAGTGTAGATGTGAATATTGTGGGATGTGGGATGTGGGATGTGGGATGTGGGATGTGGGATGTGGGATGTGGGATGTGGGATGTGTGATGTGTGATGTGTGATGTGTGATGTGTGATGTAGACGGGGGAGGATTGAATGATTGGGAGGAATTGGTCCCGGGTATTCTCAGAACGGGGCTCCCTCTATCGGAATTTTACAAGTAGACTGCCAGGATTGAAGGAGAAAATAAAAAGGATTGTGCTATGGGGAGTAGAACTACTGTGCGTGTGCGGAATAGGAAATGATGGTGCACAGTGGGTAAGTAAGAAAGTACGTAAGGTGAAGCCACAGGAACAGCAGCAGTGCAGCAAGTCAAGGGCAGGTGTGCAAATGCAGAAGAAGAAAACGAATCAATGGAAGAAAAGCTAGAATTTCCCGTGGCTGAGACTGAGATTCTGCTCTATTCTAGTAGGGTATTTCAGCCAGTATTTCATGTGGGAACCCACCTGAGTGATGAGCGAGGTAAAGAGATTTAGGCTGTGAGGTTTCGTAAAATGGCTTTCTTCTGGACCCAGAATTGATATTATATCAATAGGAGAGAAATGTATGAACTTGGCCCAATAATCACTCGGACTTTCTGAGAACAAGGACGGCGTGCAGGAGGCAAGTATTTCTGTATGTAATGTGTGTGTGTGTGTGCAAGTGTGAGTGTGAATGTGAATGTGAATGTGAATGTGAATGTGAATGTGGATGTGAATGTGAATGTGAATGTGAATGTGAATGTGAATGTGAATGTGAATGTGAGTGTGAGTGTGAGTGTGAGTGTGAGTGTGAGTGTGAGTGTGAGTGTGAGTGTGAGTGTGAGTGTGAGTGTGAGTGTGAGAGTGTGAGTGTGAGTGCGAGTGTGAGCGTGAGTGTGGGTGTGAGTGCGAGTGTGAGTGTGAGTGTGAGTGCGAGTGTGAGTGCTAGTGCTAGTACTAGTGCGAGTGCGAGTGCGAGTGCGAGTGCATGGGTATGGGTATGTGTATCTGTATATGCTATGCTAGAGGTCTATGAATCAGTGACAGCTTGACAAAACCCCATTGCACAAATTCCGGGATATCTTCAACTCATATAAAAATTGTGGCGAGTGTGCACAAAGCTAAAACCTAGCTCGAAATAACGTATGTAAGAGGTAGAGGAGAAGAAAGTGGATTGATGCAGTTTGTAGAACCCCTCTATCGGTTTTTTGATTAGTGTCCTAGAATTTATTGACCACGCTGCCTACTACGGGTCTGAACGTTCCACACTTCTAATGAGAACTCTGCAACCCTGAATGAGTGAAACTCAAACGAACCTGTATTTTGCTCAAAAAGGAAGCTTTTCCCTTCTATTATAGCTTATGACTGACGACGTTCCCTGGTTACTACTGAGTGCCTGTTCCTGAGGCTGGCTGAACTGTGGTTTGTGGTGGCGTTCCGCATGCGTTGCCATTGCCAGGTTAGGGCTAGAATGAGGCTAAGGCTACTTTTGTGCCGCAGACGACGGTTCAACCAACCCATGAATCTAAGCTTCGCTAGCCCTGGTTGGTGGATTGAGATACACGAGAATCCTTAAAAAGTAGTAGAGAAAGGGCCGATCCGATTCTTAGAGCTCAGGCTTCTTTAGTCTGCATGGGGGCGAGTTTGTATCGGGTCATTATCTAGCCCTTCTACCCCCCCCCCTACCTACTGTGCAATATTTCATTACTATAGCTCTGGTTCTACCGGTACTCCATGGTCCAGAGCAAAGAATTGTATTATATTATTACATATCTCCACAGCTGCAGGTAGCAAAAAAAGAAGAAAAAAGAGAGGAAAGAAGGAACCTGGCTATCTCCGCCCAGGGATTATCTCTAAAACGATTGGCTAAAAGGTATCGATTAGCCTTAGAAGTATCCGTTTGTAGCAAGTTTGATCTTGTATGCGAGTTTTGGCGGTACCTGGTTCAAAAAGAAAATACAGGCATCCCTCCACCCTGATCAAGGAGAAAATGAGAGGCGAAATCAAACGTCGGATCAGATGGACAAAGCCGAAAATAGAAGTGTTACAGGAAGAATGGAGGTAGCCGAGAATGGCCGGAGATGTTTGTCGTTGATTGGGACGGAGCCAGACCCGAAATATGTCAATAAACAATAGAAATGGTTGACACCGAAGATTCAAGCCCAATCGTGTTATAGGCATATATCCCTACTCTAGTTGTTCGCACCTACAAACCCGAAACTAGAGTCAATTAGATGTGAAGATCGGTGCCCAGCTACATGATTTACACTGCTCGGAGCAGGAGAAACAGACGGATTACTTAACCTTGCAGAAATTATTCCGCTGTATCTTTTTCATAGGAAGCTCTTATCCCTTATGAATGGATATTAAAATAATAATTTAGTGAGGTCGGCCAGTATCGGGCATCGAGCAACAGAGGTCCAAGGGTACTCCACCTATCCACACGAGGAGAAATTTGCTCCGATTCGTCATGCATTGTATTGAACCTCCCTACAGGAGGGCTAAAAAACTCTGATAAGATGCGCTTGTAGTCGAAACCTTGTGTAGAAAGTGGCTCGAAAAGAGGAAGCTACGTACCTTGCTTCGTAAGGCACTTGAGCATAAGGTTCAGTACTGAAATGATTCCTCCTCACGTTTTGCACGTCGCACATTGCGGGCAATACCAGTTATCACAACACCAGATTTCGTCAGTGGCGCTCCCAAGGCACGTTATGAGTGTCGCACCCCCCAAGATGACAGATGTGGCACACTCCCGCTGGATCTAAGGGAATCAAAACCGTGTTGCAAGATCTAGGGAAAGTTCCGCTGCGGGAGAAAGAATTGGGGTGAATCCTCCATGGTCGTTCAATTCGGTGAAACTGTTCAACCGTCCAATCATGAGATTTGAACGGTACAAATTTCACTTGTCTTGCGGTAAATAACTTTATGAATCGGCTTGACGTCGGGGATTCGCCCGGTTCAAAGATCCGTGTGGGGCATATCCCGTTGCTTCAACCTTGCTTCCGAAGCATTGCATTTGCGCTACACTCCTTGTAGCATGTCAACAAGGATGACCTCCCGGAACATGGACGGACACCACCCTTGGAAGTCAAGCTTGGGGGCTTCTATGAGCCATGGCAATCTTGGAGAATTCCCATGTGAGGAGCTTGATGGGATTCCAAGGCATACTCCAAATAGGCCATCCTTGTTCCTTTACAAGTAACCGTGACTCCTCTGGAAACTGAGGCCATCTTTATGATAGTCGAGTAGAATGCCCTGCGCATGCCCCATTGATACTCATGTTTTTTTCAGACTCAATAGAGCAGCCATGAGCTCTAGTGTAGTCACGATATGTGTATGATCCTGAATGCTTCTGAGGAGGAGCCGTCATGATGTGACGAAGAATTCGGGTTGCAGGATAGACATGAATCTGGATATAAAGCTCTAAAATACCGAAACAGCAAGTGAAATAGTTACATACCTAAATCTAAACTAGCAGCAACAGATGGCTGTCCCCATAACCACAAGGCAAGAGTAGGCAATCTCCCCAAGTGCTCTAGGAATCAATGTGGAAGAGAACCGCACCTGGCGTTTCAGCGTCACCGCGTAACTGCATTTACCTTCCTTAGCAATGAGAGCCGCTCAAATATGAAGCACGTTCGGGATTGGCACTACCTCATAATCCGTTTGATCGGATCGATTTGTAGCTCCACGATAAACCTGGTTTCTGGACGAGTTCCGACGGAGGCTCTGCTTACTGCGGGGTGTCAGAAACTGGACCTCGGACTGGTTGCGGGGTTAATTAACGACATTCCTCAGTACCGAAGATGACAGTCTTGCACCGCCTTGTTTCTCAGATAACAGCAAAGATCGACCGGGATGTCCCGCGCTGAGCCACCACATCTGATGATGGCAAGATGCAGCTAGATGCAAGTTAGTTTCGAAAGCAGGAACATGAAAACCTTGAAAGATATGTCCTTTACACCCACCAGAGCCAACGCCACTGTCGTTGCGTGGACTTATTTATGAAAGCTGACATTGAGACAGCTACCGAGCGAATGATTCCCTTAAATAACAGACGCGGCGTCAACTCCCGTAGAAGGCCTCCCACATGGCTCCCCCATTAAGGATGACACCGTGTTCGTGACATCAATTTGTGCTTGTACGTAGTCGCGCTGCCGGGTCGAAGCCACCCAAACAAAAAGGCAATTGATCTTAATACTGCAAAATCGTGGGCTTTATTGGCTGCCAGATCACTCGCCACAGTTCTTTGCGCGACCACAAAAATGTGGGCTTTTATTACCTGCCAGATCACTCGCCACAGTTCCCTGGCTTCAAACCGGCCGCGCAAGGTAGAAACAGGGGTCCAAAAACAGGGTTTGTATTACTGGTCAAGCCAATAAGGGTTCCTCCCATATTTCTACCACAAGCTGCCGGTTTGAAGCCGCCCAAAGAACTGTGGCAAGTGATCTGGCAGCCAATAAAAGCCCACGTTTTTGCAGTATCCAGATCAATTGCCTTTTTTGTCTGAGCGGCTTCGCGATGTCTCGAGAAGCTATGGTGGTAGGTGTATAATTTGCAGCCATTCAATCAATAGAAATTTGGAGATCTACCCCCATAATGATACTAGCGCCTAGCCTAACGGTGGAATTTTCTCCAATACCCATACAAAAAAAGTTCCTTTGAAGTTGACACACCCACCCCCATGCCTTCTCGCTGAAATATTAATATAAGTGAGTTGATACGAGTATTAGTCTCCAAGGCTCTTGGAGGTATGGTTTCCTTGATTTCGGCAAGTACTCGTGTTCGTGGAGGTTACGGGGGACATCCACTGAGCCGTTGCTTCTATGCGAATGAGTCGCTATGATCATGAATGATCGCCGGCAGCATATCCATCCAAAAGTAATAATGACTATTCTTATTCCCAGTTTTTTTTCTTTTTTTTTTCTGACAACTACTTTACTATGCTGGTAGGGTAAGTGTGTTGACAGTGAGAACTGTTGCATCCACGGCCACTATCAACAGACTTCCCCTACCAGCGTAGTACCCAGGGGTGCCGGAAAGTGATGCAACGTTTAACCTAGCAACGCGGAAAGGCACTCAGAATTTCAATTATCAACATAACACAATGCTTAGGCAGGATGGATATTTTAGCTATACACATAATATATGAATCTCTAGCATAGAGTCTGCATTTTTCCAGGTCATTGATTTGGGATTTTTAGCCTGAAAAAAGACAACTTGTGACAAGAGACAGTAATAAAAGAAGAAGCAATAGCGATTCGTATTAACTCTTACCATAACTATCATCCCTAGCTTCTAAATTACTATATATTTGCTCCGCATTCTGTTAGCTAGTCTGGTTATTGAGGAATAGGGACTATTTGCTCTTTGCAGCACCCCCGAGTACATGTAGAGTACATGCATTTCAAAATAACCTACTGAAAATGCAGGTGCCGATGACAATGATAATTTGTATGGACCAAGACAATTCCCCATACAAATTATCCCTGTCTCCGTCACGCATTTTCAGGTTCTTATGGTGGATAGCGAGTACGTATCGTAGATCTTCACTGCAGTCAGATATATCTCAAATGTGAGAACAGGGAATGGGATCTACAGGTATACCTATATTTTTAACGTATTTATTAATAGAGTGTATTGGCCATCAACTTCCGAACCTAAATATTTGGTTCTTGGCGACTGTTTTTGGTGTGAAAATCCCGCCAAGAACTCAAAATTTGAGCTCAAAATTTGAAAAACAGGGATTGGCCAACGCACTCTAATACGTACGTACATCGTTGTTGGCGCTGTGGAAAGCAAATATTTGCCCCTATTATTGATGGCGAACTCTTTCAAAGTAATGTCCGCCCGACCGGATATATGCTCCTTTGGGGGTTTCCAACAATCTAGGGGATGCTCTAGTAGATAAACGTTGAACTAAACTCTCACCCAAGGCAGACTGCACAGCCACAGTACTGCCTCGGTAATGCGCTGTTAGGAGGCGAATAATAACCTTATCTTCATTTTGATCTGTAGAGCTCTTGCCTTACTGGAGGTAGATGTACGTAGAGTACTTACCAGCAGAAAATGCAGTTGCTAAGGTCAAGGATTATTTGTATGGCAAGACGGCGCCACTCCATACAAATTATCCCTGTCTCCTTCACTTACATTTTCTATCCGTGGTAAACGAGTACATACTCTAAAATCGGTTTTTGTTTACTTTTTTTATTATTACCACAATGAAACATGTCTCATCGCTCAGATCTTGATGCCACCGCATAGCAACACATGTTTATAGGTAAATACTCGTAGTTTCCTGGCGTTTTTGGACTGGGCCACTATTGCATACACCTAAAGTCAGGATCTTGGCGTATTTTTGTATGGTATGCAATATCAGTCGCGTTGAAAAACGTCAGGAAGTTACGAGTACATGTACATGTACATGTAGGTGTGTGTGGGCGTCAATGTGAGTGTATAGAATCTACCCATTCTAACTGTTCCCTGTACAGTAGTCGTCGTCAGCAACGGCGCCCAAGGTCGATAATATATGCGAGTCGATGAATTTTCTGTGGATCTTAGCAGACGGTGGCAAAGTGCTCATCAACAACTACATGTAGATATTATTATCCGTCCAAGATGTAGGGAAACTTTCTTTACGTGGTGGATGATAGTCGGCGTTGATGTGGGTTATTATTGTATGTTGCTCTTTTCCGATTGAAGTGAAACGGGGTTTGACACCACCATCTGATCTCTGATTGGTGTACCTGAAGGCTTAAGATGGCAACCTCCTGTGATGTACAGTCACTCATCAAAAGTGTTCGTGATTCACATCAAAGTTGGTCAGTAATGTGGCTTACCAGATTTTGCGGTCAAATTGAGGAACTAAAATGTATCTATAGAATTGTATTCAGTGAGTGACAGAGAATAAAAATACCATGAATGTCCAATATTGATTTTGGCCACCCTTGAGTATCGCTGTGTTGAGGTTTTGAACATTTCAATGGGCACTTTGATTCCTGACTTGAGCTGGACTTGATGAGTGGCTGTACGTATGTGAAAGTAGGTACACAACAACGACCGCGGATGAATCCGTGAAGATGCCCAATCATACGATAATTTATTTTTCTATGCAAAGTCCCTACCCAAAAGTTTTCGTGAAAGCCCGAAAGTACGGTACTGTAGTTGAGTGGTGAAACCCCATACAAAATCTACCTAGCAACGGGGTTCTCCACTACAATATTTTATTACACCTTAACCACTCCCTTTTACCAATTCAAAGATGTTCAAAAGGCTTCTCCCAAGGGGTAAAAAAATTTACCTCTGTTCATCGTTATAATTAATTGTGTTGTGGTTCTACACTTAGAACTTGGTTCCACCTAGTTTGGGTGGTAATTGGCCCTTTCACGAAATCTTTTGGGTAGGAGCTGTACCTATACTGTCTAGGTGTGCTGCGCCGCAAGTGGGCCCACAAGTCTGCCCCAAAGTCATCGGATTTAAAATGGTTGTGTGAGATACGCAACCATCCCCAAAGCTACCCGATGATAACCTCGTTCTCGGACTCTCCGTTCCGTTGGCTAGAGTCGATCAGTTCGGAACTTCTCGAAAGCTATAGCTATATGTGCGCCACCGTTCTCACCAGGATGGTTCTCTTTTCTTTTCTCTCTTTTTTTTTTTTAGATAGGCGAGTTCGTGTTTGGGATAGATGTGTTTGGTAGCTAGAGATTTTGCGCAAATGGAGCCGACTCCATTTCCTAACAGCCTAATTGGTGCCGACCACACTATAAGCCAATCAGATAATCAAAATATAGAGCTGGCTCCATTTGCGCAAGGTCTCTACTATTTACATACGTGTACACATATGTGTAACTTCTACTTTACATACATGTACTTACACTACGTATTAAATGTGGCTTAGCTTGACCAGATATTTGGGATTTCCAGCAAACCCCAGTTAAGTCATTTGAGTGATCGATGTTCCACGTCCCTCTCCCGAGCACAGACCACCTTGGTTTAAGCGTGGAAATTCAATAAGTATGGATTACGGCGTAAAGGTACACAACACTCCTCAACTATTCCGAAGAGCGGAAGGCAGGGGGAAGGGGGGGATCTCCACCTTCTGTAAACCTTTGCGGCTCAATGGTATCACTGATTAATCAGTGATGGCTATCTCCTGTCTTTGTGGCAACTGGTATCGATATCATTTTCCTTTGACTTCCTTTTTTTCTAGACCGGATGAAACCGAAGAACTGACAATCAAGTTCGTTAGCCTTATCAATCTACGAGGACCTAATCTGAACCTAGTTGACGTCTCGGGGATTCGACCAAAAACAACAGGAAGGAAGTAATGCCGTTCTAGACCTGCATTAAATTTATCGATATACTCTCACCTCATCGACATTGAATGACAAAAATAGTGATATTCGCCTCTGAAGATCAATCATTTGATCACTAGGATATGGTGACTCTAGACTACGGGAGAACGCATCCGGCCCTGACTACTTGACCTAGAATTATCTTTCATCGCAGTAACTGCAATTGAGGATATACCAATTCTGTAAAGGAGAAAGAGGGCCAATCAAGGTTTCATAGGAAACCAATTTTCGTGATCGGCATTCCTTTTCTTTCAACAAAGATGGAAAAACGGGGATGTGCTTAATCGGATATCGGAAAATACCTGATCTTTCGTTACTCTTTGGAGTCATTAACCTGATAAAATGAAATTAGCTGCATGTCACATCTAGCTATTATGGTAACTTACCCTTCTAGTAACACAGATTCCTTCACTTAGTGACTTTTCACATACACGTCTAACTATGTACCAGGTATTTAAGTCAAATATTCACCCTGAAGATACACCGTCTATCTCATGGAACACACCGTACCACCTCGTAACTGCTCCATCAAACTACGGGTACATTTCTACCCTTGAATATCCTGTCATGACCGCTCCATTGTCACACGATGACAATGATCTTTTCCATCTAGCAAATATCTTTGATGCCACTCGCCCTGCTAACACGTATCCTGCACGGCCGGTCATGCGGACACTCAGTCAAATATCCCTCACAAAGGCCTTCAGACATTTACAAGGGTTGGTCGAAGATGTCGATCACCCTGGTTCCATTGATTGTGAACGATCCCTCGATTTTTTACTCTCTCAGCCCTCGCTTGTGCGAGCGAGTCCTTACTGAAAGGAATAGCACGGTGCCACAAGCAAGTCACAATGCCGCCTTACCTGCCGACCCGTCACAGAATAACATAGAATAACACGGAATCACATAGAATCACATAGAGTCACACCTCTTTTAGCACTTAGATACCGCTATGATACAACTTGGAAGCAGGAGCAAAGAGCTAATGCACCCTAACAACTCTAGTTGTCTTTTGACTCAGTTTGAGATGGTTATGGTCCTATCTGTCCCGAGATTCACTTGAGAGGAAGGAGTACACTGTTGAAGAATCGGCCTGGATTTCCAGTTTATAAACTGGCCGCTGCAACTGACGACTAGGTCAACGCAGGGGCCTCGTGTTTGAAGTGTGCGATTTTTGTACACTTACACGCGGTGAGAAAAGAAGGCAGGCAGGTGGTCTGACCGAACAATCCGCCACGGGTATTTCCTGCTCGGGGAATCATTAAAGGTATGTGCTTGGTATGTGCTTATTCCATAGAAAAGATTGATAGGCACGATGGGATTGCAAACTTCAGACATGCATGGAGCAATTGAGAAGAGAGAATAGCTTGACTGCCTTTTTTAACCCACAGGTTGCGATCCATGTTCCTTTTTCCTTCAACAATTACATGATCGAGATGCATAAAAGGTGATACTATCTGCAGGAGTTAGTACCCCCCTCTCTTAAATGAGAAATTATTTTTCTTGTATGTGCACTGCTTCATGTAATGTCTTGAATAGGATGAAAGTTCATGGCATGCTTTATTACTAGTCGCAGGAGTGCCATCCGGCCTTCAATTCTTGAATTTTCTGACACACCTTATGTTGTTTTCCGCGCGAATACCCTCTCGCACTGGACTACCTGATTTCTAGTAAAATCTAATCGGTCGATTCAATACCTCTTTCTAATATAACCAAGTTTTAAGGCATTTAAAGAGGATTGAATTTTCCGACAGAAGTTACGCAATACAGTCCCTCGTATTATCTCGGCTTTTGTCACCCGGTCACTTGGGAAGAAATATCCCCCGTCTTTAATGCAGATAGTCGGTCGTTCACTAGATTCATGCAGGAATAATCAATTTTGTAACTCATCAGGGCCTAGATACCGGCCGGCACAACGAAAGGGGGAACTGTATATCTACTCCCCTGTACAGAGTTAACATCCATATTTGACCAGATACATGTATCTAACTTTACTCCTCCTTTCTACAATGAAGATCATTGGACCTTTCAGGTGTAAGCTTTTGGAACTATAGCTTAGTTGTAGTTACACTCTGTGGTCAATTAAAGGGCACCACTTTCTCGTTATATCTATGCAGCCACCCCCAGAGAGAATGCTCAGGTATAATATCATGTAGTTATTGACATGTGTGGCGTATAAGTAAACAATAAACATCCCAGGATTGTTATTATTAGCGTGTAACTTCTTTCATGATAAATATGTATGTACCAGAGGCAGGTAATAAGTACCGTGCAATGCAAGTTTGAGACCGGACTTTTATTGGAGGCTATCGTCAAGCACATATATCATTGGCGAGAAAAAGACCTGCATTCCCGGTACCCATGGCCTAGCCCGAGCATGCTAGCACGGCGGTAATATATGGTTGGTTCAACTAGCTTAAGTTCCTTAATGATAACTGCAATTAATTGGCTCGTGGAACAATGCGCGCGTGCCATGGTCAATACTTGAGGGTCCTATTGTGTGATCTTGGATCAATACGTGTAAGTACAGGATATAGTGATTGGATTGCAACTGTGGCAAATGAGTCCGGCGGTTTGACTTAGAAAATCGCATGTGGCGGCAACATTAGCCAGTCGAATACATTGCGGCTCACGTTCCACGCACTATTTCAAACATGAGAGACACGCCGGGATAACAATACTGACTAGGATATCTTGCTTCTCTTAGCTGTCATAACCTCCAGGTTGCATATAATTAATGAAGTAATCAATCAATCAATCAATCAATTGCTTCTCTTAGCGTTGAAGGACCGCAATCCCGTGCAATATTTACTTTTTTAAGGACCCATGATATCGATCGATAATGTACCTTGTTGGCAGAACCAAGCATATACAGATGTATGTAACTCGTTGGATTCAAAGAAACAAATATAAACTGCCGGGGTATTGCAGGGCTCGCATTCAAATTATGATAGCTATATAGTGTCCAGGCTCCTAAACCTTAGTAAAGACCGATGTCGACACAGAAGACCAAATCGTGTGCATCGGAACAGACCCTGAAATCTATTCGCTTAGAACCTTTCCTTCCAAAGACCCATGTTGTAAATGGCGCGGTTAAATTTGGGAAGTCAAGTGGGTTGATTGTAATTCCACATGCTACCAGGATAGTCGAGCGCTCCGTTGAGTGAAGCTGAAAAACATACTGATTTTACCCGAATAGCATGAGGAGGTATGATAAGGCACGGTAATATTGACGATTCAGTATTTTAAATATGGGTCTATATACAATATCACCAAGATCGAAATTGCTCAGATGATTTTGGGGGGGCTATCTCCTTCGTACCACACTTAATATGGTGCAATATGATCCCCGAGTGATTTAGCATGATTCAGATACCCGATCAGCTTGGTATTGTTCCGTGAATCACGATTGATTATAAGGTTGAGGCTCGAATGAATGACAGAGTTTCAGGTTTTACCATGGGCCCACATACGCAGCAGTACGGGCTAGTGTGACCAATATGGAGTGTGCGTCGCGTCACGGAAGGACACATGTCGGTCAAGTAAATCCCACTGTCATGTCCTGATGTGTGGGTCGACTATACTTTGCATGTTCATCGTGTCACCCTCTCATCTCGAGATCTTTTGATTGATATATGCTGAATGGTCGTATCCCCATTCTATTGGCCTTCTTCTTCGCCCATTGTAAAAGCCGACGATCTAAAGAGCAACCTAACATGCACCTATTGTGCTTAGTATCGGCCCCGCGCTATGGTTAATCGATACACTCCGGGTGAGAACTGTCATAAAATATAGTGGACACCACATGGAAGATGTACGTACCGGTGGTAACTGAAACCAGGCGGTGATACAGCTCATGCAAGGCTTCGGGAGAATTAAGCAGAAATAGTAGGTCCAGATTCGGTATGTGGACGTTAGGTTTGAAACTATATCGCCTGCTTAAAATGCATAAGAAAGGCCCATCATCCGCCAAGCATGTCCTGCGACTCGGGTTGTTCATCCTCTGGCTTCTGAATGATATTTCCGATTCACGAGAAATAGCTCTCTTATCGACCGCATAAAATTCATGGCCTCCCGATCTAGGGCCATACGCCAACGAATTGCCAATCGTCTTCTGGCTATATGGAGCGTGATCATTTTCATTTCCAAGTCGTTGTCGGTCTAGAATATCGAGCTTTATCCACAAGAATTACTATCATTTGTGTTTCACATAATTCGGGGATCCGGTAGAATGTACACGGCATATTTTTCTCGTCGGTCGTTGTGCATGATGATGATATTACCCCACTGTCCAGTATTCAAGCCCACTCAACTTATCTTTCGGCGCCAGCTTCGAGTATTGTGAAGATAAAGTTTTGAGTTAGATTGGGTAGAGCCCGCAAACGCCATCTGATAGCCGAAGCACACTGATGCATCGGGTTGAGCGGTCAATGGTCTTAAAGGAGCCAAAATCGATCGACCACGCAAACCGCATCTCGAAATCATCTCTCATTTTATGATACTTACCGATACCCGTACTAGTGTCGGCTTAATATTGAAACGTCTTTCTTCACCGATACAAGTATCGTTCGAAGTTAGACAGTTTCATGGTTAATCACTCGAATGCCTAGGTATTGTTTTCTTTCTTCTTTTTTTTTGTTTAACTCATTAATTACATGCAGACCGTAGTCTATGGTAATATCACACTGCCCTATACTGCTCGTTCTCAACCGCCGCCTCGCACACGTACCAGTACTAAACGCAAACAAAGCAGAAATAGAAGTTTTAGGCCAACCATCAATTTTGAAAAATGTTGGTTGCAAAATTGATGGTTGTGGGTAGAAAAATTGATTGTTCCATGCCGATCTCCATACAAAAATGGGTTCAAAACTGCTAGTTGCGGGAACCGTTTTGCTGGGTGGCAAATAGCATTTTTCAAAATTGATCGTTGGCCTAAAGTTTCTAATCATGACACAGCAAAGCACACTCGTTCGTCCAGTCTATCCTTCCTCCTCTCCATCTTTGAGCCTGCCCCACCCTTATTTCGCTAGGCATTGTTTTCGAATTCGAAGTACACTTTAAACTCCTCTGGGTCCCACAGTTTTATAAGCGTTTCTCAATTGGGCAGCACCCCCCATGTCAATATAGCAGTGATAATCTAATATTTGCCAATTGTGTGAGAGGCGAGACAGATTACTTCTTTTCTGGAAGAGTTTAGTACGTCATGTAAATTTAAACACCTAATTTTTCCATATAGATATAACCAACGCATCATGTTACCAGTTCTCCGTGGCGCAATTGGCTAGCGCGTTCGACTGTTATTCGTCTGACATCGAGAGGTTGACAGTTCAAGCCTGTCCGGGGAAGTTAATTTTGTCCTTCTACCCCTGCCTACTGGGTTAAGGTGACAAGGGGGTATTTTTCAGTACGTACAATCAATTAGTCATGTCTTTATAGTCCGGCTTTTTGCTACAAGCTCTAACAGAGGATGTTATTGAGAGGTAAAATAAAATGAGGATAGGCGATATTTTGGAGTTTGGAGTTAGAAACTTGGATTAGAATTACAATCTCTCGGGTATTACATGTAGCATATAGAGTTTTAGATAACATTTCAGAATGTACGAA
Source organism: Morchella sp. 2018-W38C (assembly GCA_024713705.1). Lineage (NCBI taxonomy): Eukaryota > Fungi > Ascomycota > Pezizomycetes > Pezizales > Morchellaceae > Morchella > Morchella sp. 2018-W38C. Next base: position 434,846 of record JAMJEX010000021.1, on the reverse strand, counting down.
GCCTAGGATATAAAAAAACACTGGCCCCCCTCTATCTAGATGAAGGTGGGGGGGTTGAATCATGATCCATCATTCGGTAATTTGCGACGCCTGTTTGGGTCAAGGTTAGGGTTGAGACGGGTAATCCTAACCCTGATTTTGTACTTTGTACTTTTTGTTTAACTAATTAATTGCATGCAGACCGTAGTCTATGGCAATACCACAACCCCAGAACTACCCTGCTAACTCCTGGCCACACCCAATAAAGGGCATTCAGCAAGCTGGCACTCATCTTGTACTTTGTACTAGTTGCGCTAGTTGATTAGGGACATACATGTGCTGAGTCCCTTCTGGCCGAAATTAAGGAAGGGCTGTGGGGATAGATCGGATAGATATATGGAAGTTTCGAGATTAGTTCATACAGTGTCTGTCTAAGACTTTTTAACTGCATTAATCTATGTACTGAATATGTATAGCGCGATCTCGAAAGTTAGGGCATGACACCCATTTTACACCAAAAATGCTACTTTTCAACCCGGCCCTAGACAACCAATTATCATGAATAATCCCCGAGAATTGGAGAAGTATATTTTTTGCATGTTAAGAATTACCCTATCAGCTCAAAGGTATCTAGCATGAGCTGTGTTGATTTATTGTCTTGAGTTGCCAAAAGACATGCTAATTATAAGACTACATATTTGTATGGGATGCAGCCGAATCTCCAAATTGCTCTACTTCTAGCTCATGTACTTTCTTGTGGATTTTCGTTCTGTTTAGGCCAATTTTAGTGTGTTTTGGTTTCCATGCCCTCACTTTCGAGATCGCGCTGTACAATACGGGAAAGAATATACATTGCGGCATTAGAGCCCTTGATTTAGCTTCACGAGTTGAACATTTCCACAAGATGGTGGCGGGTGGCAGTTATAAAGAAACTGCATGTACAAAAAGATGGGCGGTACATACTTAGTTTTAGGAATCATAGCGGGACGCAATTAATTTCTTGTGGCAAAAAGGTTGAAAAACAGAATACTGGTACCCCTCCAGCTGTCACTCCCCACGCTCGAATGATTGCAAATCTCTTCCTAAAACAACTAGCTAGACTTTCTGTTCAACACGCCCAGCTAAAAGATATGACTCGATTATGCGAGAATGCCCATATGCTATATTGCCAGAGACGTCTGTATAAAAAAAAAATCTGTATTGCCACTGCAGCTCTCACAAGCACCACTGGACCACTCAACTGCTACCAATATTTCCAGTATTGTATGCATTACTGACCTCCTTACCTTATAACACATGCATGCCCAGTTACCAGTATGAGGTTGATTTACAAGTTCCAAGACCCTCCCTGCGTTGCTTGTTTGCTTGCTTGCTTGCTTGCAGATCTCAATAGGTAGATCTTGATGTACATGATGCCTCAAAAGTAATGCAGGTGGGTAGAAAGTAGCTAAACTTAGGTATATAACACTGCTACACGCTCTCTTCTTCTCCCAGGTCTCGTGGCGACTTTTAATTGTGAGTCACGATATAAGGGCTAGCTGGAACCATCGACAGGCGGTGGTGCAAAATTGACCCACTTTGTACCCAGAATTGGTCGTGGTGTATACTACTTACGGCGCCGTCCGAGCATGTTGTGATATACCGCCGGGAACAGACGAGGCCGGGAATACCATCACGAAGAGTCGGCCATATGGATGTACCGTACAGCTAACATCGAGCTACCCAGCACCCCTTATTTCGATTCCTCGAACTTGCCAAATTTCCTTCTCGAATTAATATAACTAGTTGACAATCAAGTGGGAGTGAGTGAGTGAGCGCCAGGCTTATATTTGAGGTTGATCATTGACCCTAGCTAGCTCTATCCCCTCATTTCGTTTACCTGTAGTGCTGCGGCATCAATAAAGGCCCATAGAACCGCAATCTCCTCATGGGTACCTCTCCACTAGCTTGATGTTGTGAGACAGCCCCCCCTCCCTCCTTTGCCTCTGGGGGAGGGCTGTGGTTCGGCTAGGTACTCAGGTAGGCAATAAGATCCTGAAAATGCAAGCTACAAGCAGGGGCTCAATTTGGTGTAGCTTTTCACCAGCCGCGAATCAGAGGTCGTTACCATCAAAGATCATTTTCAGACCCTTCTTACCCGCCCCGAGCAGATGCGAAATGCGCAATGTTACGAATGGAACAATTGCATTAGCTCTAAGTACTAGTAGAGTTCCCGGCGTTCCCGGCGTTTCCAGCTTTCTGAATCCATTTCTTAAAAAATCGTAGCCTTTAGCTTCTTGAGATATTGCGACGGCATAAGATTTCAAGTAATTGATGCATGGTTCATCATCATAACCAACACCAGCTCCGGCCGCATTTCTTAGCTAAGAGTGATTAGAAACCGTCCTTCCCCCCCCCACACACACCCCGCGAAGTAAATGCCGCTCCCTTCGGGTACCGGTACTAACATCGTCTTCCTAATATTATTCTTATCACCTCATGCTCAGTCATCCACTCTTTCAAGCTAAAAGTTCTGTTTGTGGCGCTGGGTATGACTAAATGTAGCCTCCGCCATATTATCTGTGTATACGTATTGCTGCCCATGTGGGATTAGAGTGAGGACTGTAGTACAATAGAGCATGAATGTGCATGTAGAGTAGAAATATATATTGAGATAGGAAGCACTCAGGAAAGAAGAGCCAAGCTGCGACCAAGGATAGCTTCGATCAATTTTTCCGCAGGTTGTTCGTTGAATAGGCGCGCCTATATAACAACCAAAAGTGTTTTTCCAGGTTCTCCCTGCCCCTAGTCCCTTGCTTGCGGAAGATCTGATCGATCACGGAAACCCGCTGCACTTTGTGCTTGTTTTTTTGTTGGCGCACGGACGCCCAGCTTGGTAGTACTAGTCGGCGCACGGAGAAGTCCATTTCGCTCTAGACTCGGGTCCTCAGGGGTTCTAGGTACAGCCGCCTCGTAGATCTAGAACTCGGCCACATATGAGTGTAGCTAGGGACGCACTGCCAATTGCTGTAGAAGATGATATATGGACCTGCGAACCGTCTTAATTGACGGTAAGTACTCGGGGCAGGTAAAAAGTACCGGACAATGCAGGTTTTTGGTTCACCAATGGGTGCGCGCATGCTAGGCGTGAACTACTGTAATTTTTACCTGCCCCGAGTAGCTTCTAGTGCAGACTTCACGGCGGCAATGTCTGCTGCACTCGATTCATAACGCGGCTATCCGCGCCTAATCCGCTCATCCATCACCAACCTCGACTCTGGTTTGATCAAGCTCTAGCGACACCAAGTTTTCGAAACAGATACGTGGCTACGTATGTTGTATCCTGCGTGTGTAGCTACATGTCAGCTGCGGGAAATGCCACGATACTACGTAGATGTAACTCAGAATAGAGGATTTCATACCCAAGCTCCAAAGTATAAGGGTGCTCACAGAAGCCAATTAATCATGCCTTCCACGAGCATATATTCAAGCTCGTATTTTCTAAATATAGGCGCCGGCTGTGTTATGTAGTGCTCTAGCCAGCGAGCGACCTGGGTACAAGTGTGCGGCTAAAGACCGCCTTCTTCTCGGGTTCTAGACGTCGACCACTCAACCAATAAAATTAGTACCGATTGTTCCCAAAAATCTCTTAGGAGAAATATGTGCCATGCACTCCCGGCTCCTGTTGAGCCTCGATCCGGGGTCATAGGGCTAGGTGCATAATACTACAGAGTCTGGTAGAGTTAATGCGAAAGTCAGCGCTAAGGTGTGGATTTCTTGGTCTGTGCTCACAGCAGAAATTCCTTTAAGAGCCAATAGGACTATCGGGTCACGGAAACCCACTTTCGCAATAATGTTACCACCCTCTGTACATGTACATACACTTAAAGCCTCGACCATGAATTGAATTTGGCCTTCCCTAGCTGATCGCTCTACGTATCGATCACAAGTGATTATTTCTTCTCAATGTTCAAGGGGCACTGCGCCTCTATAGGAAGTAGATAGCTTTTCCGCGAACCTTAACCAAATCGCAGATCATGCAGGTCCCGGCAGGGATCAGCCTGGAACGAACATGCACCTCGGACCTGTTCAATGCCGTCATAGCCCATCACTCGCTCGGCGTCCAAGATATTGTTCGTTTTCAAGGGCACAGAAAGCTATCATTTCCCTCCTCCATACCCCTACACATCCGTACGTGCGAGTTTAAGACACCGACCCGGATGTCTTACTTTCGGTTTCGCGGGTGCTGTTGCCAAGACCCCCGAGGACGCAAACAATTTCGCACGCGCGTATGCGCGACCTATCAGATGATTTCCCAACACGAGCGCTGAGGAAAGGGCTTTTCCTTAAAGCTGTGTTATAGATTCTAGGCTTTCTGGTCCGCTCAGTGTTGGAGCGATCTAGCCTAGAGGGCCCAGCTCCTCCCCCCCCCTCCTCCTACTCCTCCTAGCTCCTGGCAATCTTATGTTCGTCGATCCAACCTTCTTCGAGTTTGGGGGGGTGAGTGAGGTGTAGGTAGGTAATATTTGTTCCGATAACCCCATAGTTACACGAATTGCATGGAGGCCGAATTAAGGGCTGTAACCTTTTGTGTTTGTTCGTGTCAGCCTGGAACTGGCTTAGAATTTAGACTGCCGGTAATTGTGTTGCTTGTGCTTATTCTCATGCTTTCTGTTTTTTCTAGGAAATACGCGAGGGGGGAGGCCAGAATCGGGTCATTTGGAACAAACGGCGTGGGTCTCGGGAAGCACGTATGCGTCCACTTCGATCTTGTTTCAACCACCTCCAACCCAACTCTTCTCGTCAAAGATCCCCGAGCCACCCCCTCCCCTATTGTATTTCGTTTAGAGCAATGGGCCTTAATGTGTCCCTCAAGTAGGTACTGCAGTTACTTGCTCTGGGTATGGCCATCTCTGTGCCGCAGCCGCACGGCTAAGTAGGCATATGGTTTGCGCGCCGTGTGAGAGCATGAGGCACGAATAAAAACATGATGTCAAGATATTGCTCCGATTCTATTTTGTGCCGAGTCTTTGTTTGTTTTTCGTTAGCCCTCCCTCCCCCCCTTCCATTGAATCTCCCTTCATTATTCATTTATATAAAGAGAGCTTTACTTACGCACTTCTTGGATCTTGTTCCCCATCCTTAGTTCGTACCCAGCACAAGTATCAAACACTTACACACCTATCTTACCTATATATATCATTTTAATCCACCACACACACACACCTTAGCAAAGATGAGACAATCGATTCTCTTTGCGCTTGTACTGTCGCTGTTTGTGTTCTTCGTGGCTGCGGCCGACATCAGCGAATATCGCGATAAAAATGATCGTGTTACTCCAAAAGACTGGTTCAATATCAAGATTCGCGCCCCGGGCAACAAATATATAACAAACAAGGGTTACACAATGGATATGAAAGATGGCGAACTTGGATTCGGCCGTCCTGGTGCGAAAAAATTCCGGGCTGTATGTTTTAAAACCTCTCTATCGGTTACACTTCTTGAAGGGTTTTGGAGCTAAAATATATAAATTGAGACAGTATATCAACGGGACTGAGCAAGGAAACTCATATCTCGTCACGAAAGATGGATTCGTTTTCCTCCAGGAGGATGGGGCTCCTCTATACGATTTCATATATGGATTCGTTATCCCGGCGGTATGTAATTTAAAATTTTTCTTTCTTTCTCCGTAGTTTTAGATATCAAGTAGTGACTAACATGAGTGTCAACGAATAGACCGACTTCAAAGCATATTGGTCAGTGGAAGGCGGGCTTCTGGCGTGCCATGAGCTGACGGAAGGCTTCAAATATTTCCCGGACGCAGACGGTGGTTATGTTGTATGTGTCTCCTCCTTCATTACTCCAAAAGGACAAAAGTTTGCTAACAGGAAACTCAAACTGTAGATTCGTTGGGACACGAGGGAATCTGAAGGTGCTCCTGTGCAGATGATAGTTGTTTAGTTCTCGGACGCTTGGTAGAGTAAGGTGGTAGCAAATACTTCTCTATTCGTTGCGGTTCTGCATATAGAGCCCAACGAAGGGGTGCATGCATGGGTTTCAGATATTCCTATAGACCGCAGCCTCAGACGAGAGATTTTTTTGGTACCATGGCATTAGACTCGATACCAGAAGTGTGTGTGTGTGTGTGTGTGTGTGGAAGTGCGAGGGCTTGACTTAGACGCTTTCGAACGGTTTACTATCATTAATATTTCTTCACAGTAGTTACTAGGGTATTTCTTTGGGTCACACATTCATTTGTACATTATTCTTTTCTTTTTTCAACAGAGGGTTCTATCGGAATGACACACCTGTACTGGACAATATGATTGCTGTGACCATATATGAACCGTCCCTAGCAGTTGAGTTGGTATGGATATATCATGACTAGCTCGCTGCTACTAAATCCCCTCGTAAACGATTCCAAGCCATGACGTGTTTGCGCGGCTCTCTTAATTGTAAGATGTCCAATTATCGATCCACAGGCCAGTATATTCCTAGAACAAGGCCCATTACCGATTGTTAGTCGGAGAGAGTATGCTAGTGCATCTAGTCATAATCTCCCCAGTGGGTGTGCTTCTGGGCCTCTTTGTTCTTGTCTTTTTTACCAGTCGACCAGTCTACAGTATTCGAACCCACCGGTAGCAGCCATAGACGCGGTGATAGGTCCTTGTGCGATAAAACTCATGAAGATGTTTGGGAGGAATGACTAGACAACCAAACAACCAAACAACATATGGGCCCGTTCTAGCCAGTGCTCCAGGCTGCAAGAGAAGCTTATATTAAGCTTTCCAACATGCAACACTCGAGCCGATCGGCCAGCGATGGTCTAGACCACACATGTACATGTAGTTATGAAGTCCTGCTCCGGTGACTGATACAAGGCCATGAACGGCTGCGAGCAGATACCTAAGATATGTCTGGTGCAAGAGTTCAGCCATGGTGGCGCAGGTATGTAAACTTTGTCGAAAACTGAAGAAACAACCAATATGCAGAAATTGTGGGGATCTGCTGCTATAACGGTATTAGCGCCTGGTATTTTCTCTGGTTTCTATACTACCCGAAGTCGACACATCCACCCTCTATGGCTTCTCGCGCCATATGTAGCTGGCTGGTCAACAGAGGTGGTGGGGGCCGGCGTGCAGCTGTCTCAAAGTATCCCGGTTTGCACTGCACATGGAATAAGTCCGGAGAAGAGAGCTTAAATACATGTACTTTCTTGTGCTCTCGGTGCGACCACGTACGCGTTCAGTTGCACTGTAGGAAGATCTTGACGTCTTACATGTACGTACATGGGTAAAAAAAGGACGTACAAAATCCAGATGGTTGATCGATCTACTAGGAGGATGAACCGAAAGAAAGCCTTGTTAGATTAGACTGTGGTCCTGGCCCTGGACAGTGTACGTACCGGGGCTACTATGAGCGACCACCTATCAGCGCACAGAGTTTCCCATTATTATCCGGCCCCCAATATTAATACGGGCCAGTCCGGGGCCGGGCGATCATAGCCCGGGCTTGCTATAACATTAACGCCGTGTGCCTCGTTTCTTGACCCGGGAACCCGGGACGTTCATATACCTACGTGTATTACCTGCAGGCTGGTTAGTAGAGCAGAATATAATAGTAGCGTTTCATATGTCTTGTCATGCAGCTTACATGTACATAGTACTCGGGGTTAGGGTTGGTTAGGCTGCCAAGCCTTTGTTGAACCTCAACTCAAAATATTCCCCGCCGGGGGAGACGAACAAGCACTGGCAGCATCGACTGACACCGATTGACCCACGCCCACGCCCACCCGTCCTGTCCGGAGGAATTGAGCGTATACCCCCCCCCCCTCCCCCCCTCCGCCGGCCGCAAACTAACATACGAACCAGGACACCGCATACACAACCACAATGTTCCGCCGCCTTCTCCCCAGCACCCTCTTCGCCGCCCCCCGCAGCGCCGCCACAACCCTCGCCCGCGCGCTCCACCCCTCCCTCCCCGCACCCCCCATTCCTCCCCGCACCACCGCCGTCCCCGACGTCACCACGTTCCTGACAAAGATCGGGCGCAACACCACACAGCACGCGGCCAAGTTCGAGACCTGGGAGCAGTTCTTCGGCCTCACGTCCGCGCAGATGAAGGCGCTGGGGATCGAGCCGACGAGGGACCGCAGATACATATTGCACTGGAGAGAGGCGTTTAGGGTGGCTGGAGACAAGCTGGTGTTGAGGGAGCATAAGAGGGGAGTGAAGGTTGATGGTGGTGAGAGGAGAAGGAAGGAGGTGAGGGCGAAGAGACGCGCGGCGGAGAATAAGGAAAGGAGACAGGCGGAGGAGAATGATAAGGTGGAGAAGGGGAAGGGATATGTGTAAATGAGGAGGGGGGGCGTATAGAGGGCTGGTAATGGGGAATAGAAGCTATTTCGTGTTTCTGGGGATTCGGTATTGGGTAGTTGTGAACAGCATCAATCCTTTGATCAGCGGCAGAAGAAACCACCCAGATCTCTTTAATTTCCCATCAGTTGTGAAGCAATCTACAATAATCAATTATCCTCTTGTAAAAAACACCCCCACAAGATCCCAGAACACAAGACAATCAATAGACCACCAATTACAATAACAGACACCAGCTGGTACTCTAAAGCTGGCAATGATCACAAGATCGATAAATCGCGCCCCCCATAAATACATGTACCAACCCAAGCCTCACAACCCCAGTCACGTAAACCAACAAATTTATCATTCACTCAAAAAAGTATTACCAACCCTAACCCTCGCACATTCTCGAATATCTCACCTACCTACATGTATATACCGTTAATTCTCGAATAATCCACGATCTCCGTATTTGTATGTGGTAAGTCCGAAGAAGGCGAATTGGCGTATCAAACTTCACGGGTTCGTGCAGATACATACACCTATCTGCTTTTTCTCACCCGGAATTAAGATTTAGCGAAGCGGAGATATAGTGGATTTCTCGAGAATTAACGGTACCTCACACTCGAACCCCGAACCAAGCACCAAGCGGCAAAACGCCGTGGTCAATTCCATAGGCCGCCCCACGCACCCCCCCCACAGACACTAATGTGCACCGCCTGCCCAAATAACCATGGATTTCGTATGCAGATGACAGTATGGGAAGATAGAGGACTCGGCGTGGCTTGAGCGTCAGGTGCCTTAACTCAATTGCTTATTTTTCTCTGGCCCACACTGGCGTTATATCATGGAATTTGATCTAGGCCCTTCATTCCAACCTAAGTCCTCACTGCCATCGGAACATAAGCGCTGCCAAAACCTCTTTTAAATATCAATCCCGACCAATCCAACTGCTCGGAATCGAGTTCCACCACAGAGGGGCGAAAGAGCAAAAGGGAAAAGAAAATTTTCTAGATCCCACGATCCACGAAACACCACAGACCTGGCGAGTGCGAAACAAAAGACCGCCAAAAAGTGATGAGATGCTTCCCCGGACAGGCTTGAACTGTCAACCTCTCGATTGCTTCTTAACAGTCGAACGCGCTAGCCAATTGCGCCACGGAGAACCTGGTCTCGTGGCTGGCTGGGATTATGATCAAGGTGTGGCTCACCCTGCCTAGTGATGGGGATTGAGGTAAAGTTGTTGGCGACAGAGCTGAAAGGAATCCGGAAAAGAGCTTCTGGACTCGGCTTGGAAGCAGGCTGTTGATTACTTTATATCCAGCGGTCGTACTTCTCTGAACCTGATGGGGAACCTGGGCGTCAGTCAATTGATCTTCAGCACTAAAAACCCGGATTTCAGAATTGAAGATCAAAGCAAACATTCCAGGCGTTTCTGAGTTCAAGCATTTCGAAGTGCGTGAAAGGACGACCGATTGAATTCTTGGCGTGGACCCTGGTGGTTCCGCGGTCGATCAGTTTTTACTCGGGATACCGTGTGTGCCTCGAGTGCTTGCTGGTCTCAACCCGAACGCCCCCGGTTACTGTCCCTCGAATCTTAACACCACAGAAGATTTTCCAGCAAGTAGAGTACGTACAGTCCTTGTACTCACGAAGATTGTCGAGATGCTCGTAATCACCGCATGGTCAACACGGTGAAGAGTGGTATATGAGGCTCCTTGTGATACGTACTACGGGTACCCTGACACCCGTAGTACATACGCAAGCCTTGACCACATTGCTTGAAAGATATAGGGGCTCTGACATCTCAGGATGGAGATATACCAGAACTTCAACTATAACAGCTATGATGATGACCCCCACCATCATCACTTACATGCACATTCTATCAATCTTCTTACATATTCTTCTCTTCTCACACACGGCTCCCAATGGCAGCCATCCACCCCAGATGATCATGATCACAAAACAGCTCGCATCCCAATTAAACTATTCTTCCTATTCACGTCTGTGCTCATCTCTGCACGTCTCACATTTCAATTCCCCCTGCAAGTTTGCCACCCGCTCGCGATTGGCGACAGCACCGCGGGAGGTGCGGGGTAGACAACCTGCAGGAATATAAACGATATCTCGTAACTGCATGCTAACCGCAATGTTTATGGGCATTTCAAATAGAAATTCATCACATCACCACATCATACCATAAATCCGAGTGATTCTCCATGCCTGGGGCCCTCATTCGTGTTCCGCCCGGAATACCCCATGCTTGGCGGTGGGCCAATGATTTCTAGTGCACCGTTAGCCCCAGGGCTCCCTCACTCAGCCCTTCTCAACAAAACACGATCCCTGCCACGCCTTCCCAGAATGATGTCACCAAACCGAGAGGTACTGGCATAATAAGGGGCATTACACAATTTAGAACTAGTGGGCAGTTTTGATCAAGCCCGAGAACGCCAGCCAGCGATGAAGGAGGCGAGATCGATCTCTTGAGGTATGTATATCCCCAGCCCCGCTATATACATGTATGCATGTATGTATGTACAATACATGGGGTGGATCATCTGAATAATATTCCGAGACATGTTATAACCAGCATTAAGGTGCACTATGTCATGCTCATCGATTGCGTGCAGATCATCAATCGCAGCTGTCCCGGCCTCAATGCAAGCCAAATTTAACAGACAGCCAGCTCAGCTACAGCTGACGCAATGGCCATTGTCAATCCATTGACCAATGCACAGGAACGAACCCGCCACGCGGGGGCTGGGCCATGTGCGTGTGTTACGCTGCTTCCTCTCCTGCCAACCCCTCATCGATCAAGCTGCCAGCTAGCTGTATATAAAGGCCATCTTCTCTTTCCTCCCCGCCGAACCATCATCACCAAAGATCATCACTTCAAAGAACCCATTATAACACACATCACAGAACAACTAAACAAGCACAATGTCTTTCCACCTCTCATCCAGCAACATCCGCGTCGAGTCCCATGATGGCCGCACCTACCTCTGCGCCCACTTGAACGGCGGCGGCGATGACCGCCTCTGTCTTGACGAGCACATTGGAAACAATGACGGTCAGTAAACTCCATCCATCTCCCAGCTCTGTTCCGCAACCAACTGATATCGAACTATGATAGGTCACTTCGCATGGGATGGCAAGAACTTCACTGGATCTGCCCGTAATGTCCGCTTCAATCTCGAGGGAGATGCCAATGTCCCTATTATGAGGGCGGAGCTGAGGGACTCCCATAATAACTGGCACGACCGTGATCTCAACTTGGCCGAGCGCATCACAAACCACAACGGAAAGCTCGCATACCAGTAAATGCACCACGCGGCTGGTAGTGTAGGAGGAGGATGGAAGGGTGATTTTCTTTTTCTATACTTTATGGAATATAATTGTTGAGCAAGCAAACCATAGTCTTTTCGTTTTCTTGTGATGAATTAATCTACTTCCGTCAAAACACTTTGATAAGCCCTCTGAACAACGTCGATACTTGAATAAAATACACGCCTTTGCTACCTACCTATCTACATTGCACCCGCCAATGGCTTGTTGAGCTCCGGATCTTTCTGGATTGAAGCTCTATTTTCATACCCCCGTATTTGCCCCAATTGACTTCCAGCCCTTACTATCGGGCATGATGTCCATCATGAATGGAGCGGCGCGGCCCAGCAATTGCAAGTCTGGCATGAATGTACCAGACATCAATCAAATCCGTTTCTCCCATTTAAAGAATTGAAGCTAGTAGCAATTGCTGAAACAGACCATCCACCACACATGTACATCCCGACCCAAACCACAATTAACCCCACCACGTGCACCCCACAGCTCACCACTCCCATCCCACTACTTACATAATCAACCACACTTGGCAATAATCAATAAATATATAAAAGCACGAGGTGTCCAATGCAGCAAGGATTCAGTGGTGTAGTGGTATCACGGGCGCTTGCCATCCCCTCGATGATTTGCGCCCGACCCGGGTTCGATTCCCGGCTGATTCATTCTTTTGGCGCTTTTTGGTTGTGCGGCGAGTGGATTTGGGGAAAAGAGGTTGTGAAAATCTTTCATGTGTAAGAGTTTTCGGGTATGGGAGTAATGTAAACCTACAGGTACAGCTAAAAATCCTACAAAATCGTAAACTCTGTTTAATCTACTCGTAATAAAGGCTCCATAATTAACCTTTTTCGCTGGCGTTACAACACCAGTTTTGCACCCAAATACGAGTGATTACATGTGATGGTCAGCGAGTCTCTTTCTTCCCTAACCTACAACATCCCAGCGAAGAAAAATCCACCACCACCGGCGGTGATCACCGAAAAAAAAAACATCACCCGACTGAGCAAAAGAGATGATTTCGCCCGGGCTCGAACCGGGGACCACAAGTGTGTTAGACTTGTGTGATAACCAACTACACCACGAAACCAGCTGGACATTTCTCTCCACAAACTAATATAAGCATTTTTTACTCCGCAGTCTACAGGGTTCTTGCTGACCGGAAGTGGGGATAGACCCCTGCGATTACGTGAGAACCTTGGTTGATCTTCAGCGTCTGTGCACACGCTGTTGCGCATGGCGTCAGCTAAGCCTCACAGTAGCTAAAGGGAAACGTAATCAGGGACGTAAACTTAGTCCATCAAGAACACTTGGACTAGACCATCATCCCCTCATAGAGAGACTTTGCTCAAATGGAGCCAGCTCTATATTCCCGTTATCTGATTGGCAGCTGGTAGGATCGGCACCAATGATATTTCCACAAAGTCCTTACTATCGGTTTAGGTCTTTCTCAAATTGGTGATCGATTTGGAAGGCAGCCTGCAGCGTCGTGTAATTTGTGTATGAGTTTTCTGCGGATTCCCGTACGGTTTTGTTTGAGGATTACATATCAGACACTAGTAAATTTTACTTTATGCCGCAGAGTGCGGTTTTGTGAGAGGATGTGTTAATGCTATTTTACTTATTCGGCCAAAGAGTCGCACGCATGATCCTGAAGATAACGAGCCGTAGATATTAACTCTCACTTCGCAGCTCTGACTGCAACAATGTCCGGTGAAGCAGATACCGATATTTCTGGCGAGTACGCCCATGGGCTTAAAGCAAAGTGGTGGTAGAAAATCGCTTGCTGATTGGCTCAAGTCACGGGAATATGCATACACCACCAGTTTTCCTTGACTTTCCTCCTTTAAGCCCATGGACGTACTCGCCAGAAATATCGGTACTGCACGACATTGCTTGAAACACGATCGGCAAAGACCACTCTTTGTATGCGTCCACCGGCCAGAAAACGACATCGAGATGACTCTTCCAAAAGGTTATGATGGGGGAGCATTGTCACAGAGTACCGTAAAAGCTCAATATGTAAGCCCGGGCTCATCTATCGAACCTGAGACCTCTGATTGGTTGCTTTGGCCCAGGCTCACCTATCGAGTTCTTACGGTAGTTTGGACACCTCAACTTTGACCGCTCATAGGCTATGATAGCTCGTCAACCACTATCTATAATTTTTGATTTTATTAAATAGATCTACTCAGTTTCACTTGCTCCATCATTCTACTGCAGTAATTCTTCTCAGTGGACGCTCATATTGACGTTGAAATTCCTTGATCTAGTCATTTGCTTACTTCGACGTCTGTGTAACCGTGCGCTGAGACGAATTACCGCGGTATCTGCTCGTTATTGACTATAAAAATATTCTGTCCTAAACCACTCTTAGCACGTAATCTATACTCTATGTGTCAGTAAGCAAAATCAATGCCGCAGCACTCTATCAAGGTTTCCCCTAGCCGTGGAAGCAGGGGGGTTGGGGACGAGCCTGGGTTTCCCACCATAGCATATTTATACCAGGATGACTTTCAGCTTTCCGCACTTACCAAATACGAAACGAATGATCACTGCGTGACGGCGGCAACGACGACCGAGTGAGATGTGGTGACAAAAATACCCCAGTTTACCGGTAACACCGGTGCCTAACACATGCATGTAGCCTGTCCCTGGGATCCAGATGTCAGCCCCACACCGACGAGTCATCGCGGGTAGCTCATCACACCACTACTCGTATTTTTCTAACGTTTCCGAACTGGACTGGGTCTGCATACCACCAAAATCTAGTTGCCAAGCACGATTTATGCCCATATGCAGACCCAGTCCAGTTCGGAAACGTTAGAAAAATACGAGTAGTACTGCTTGCCTTGTACAGACAGTTGTACTTTAATGCAGGTTGTTCATGATCATGAGTCAAGCTTAATGCACGGCCGTCGATAAGAAAAATGCAGTTGCTCCGGTCAAGCATAATTTGTATGGAGCGACGTCGCTCTCTCAGACAAATAATCCCTGTTTCCGTCACTTCCATTTTCTGGTTCTTTTGAGGGTAAGCTGTATACCGGGAATTAATCAATGATCATGATGTGGGGAGGTCGCGTCGTACGCTGGTATGTGCTCGAAACCACAGCTGAGACGGATAATACAAAGTCGTAGAGAATACTAACTATATGCATAGCTATCCGTAATCATATTGCATACGGAGTGAGCACTTTAATTGTTGCCTGAGACCCAATCGCGGGCTTGTTTCAAGTCAATTAAGATGACTACTATAATAATGTATCACGAACTCGTCCTACACGCGCGTTGTCGAGATATATAAAGGGAGCCCCCAACGTGTTTCTGCATCCCACGCAACGCCACTGACCCCACATCTCTTATCTCATTATAAAAGCTTTCCTACATTCCACTGTTAGAAATCCACACAGCATACCTATAATAATGTCAGAGGAGGAGCGCCAAATGATGCATGGTACTAGCGCTCTCAAGAGAGCCGAAGCAGGCTTCCGGCGGGCACCGCTTCAACGCGGTAGCACAACCCCCGGCGCGATCGTATCGGCCATGGAAATCACACAGCCTGGAAGTAGTGCGAAGCTACTTGCTGCCAAAGACGGGGATGCTAAGGATAAGAAGTCTAAGAGATCAAAGAAGAAGGCAAAGAAGGATAAGAAGCAGGAAGGAGAGGCAGAAGAGGAGACAGGTATGTCTATACACTCTTTTTTCTCCAAATCCCAAATCATTAGGAGACTTCCATGTATCTAACAAACAACCAACAGAGGCGGAGCAGCCGAAGCCCAAGATGGAGGTCGCGGTCAAACACCTTGAAAAGCGCTTCGACGAGCAGGGCCACAGGTATCTCACAGAACCAGGCTCCGAACCTCCAAAGAAGGCAACGGAAGATCGATGGGCGAATTACATCCTCTGTGAGATCCGGCATTTTAGCTGGGAGCAGAAGGTTAGCCAGAGGTCACTGGAAGTCAAGAGTAAGCACTTGAAAGCTGTCCTTAGGAAAGTCATCGGCGAGTACCCAGGCGTGTCGTTTCGAACGGCAGCGATCAAATTGACATTCCCATTGAACTCATTATACCATTACCTTGAAGAGTTGAAGGCAGAGTTAGAGGTTATGAAAAAGGCGAACGCTCCAGATGCGGAAAAGGAAAAGGAAAAGGAAAAGGAAGAGACTAATGGCGATGCCAATGAAAAAACCAAAAACCCGGAAGAGGAGAAACTGAGCAAGGAAGATGCGGAAGAAGCCATAGTTCACCTTGACTATCTCGTCAAATACCTAGAGATTGAGTTCGATGAGGTGATCAAGGATGTCGCAAATCTGCTCCCACAAGGGTTGATCAGCTACGAGATGTAGGCTACCCACCTCAGGCTTAGAGGCTTTATCATTATACTAACGATTTAAAAGTCTCTGGACAATCTTCAAACCCGGAAGAGCCATCTACGCTAGATCTCACCACGACCAGCAACGCTGTCTACAATTTGAACGCGGCGACTACAGCGGTGGCAATGAACCACACTACAGCTTGACAGTAAAATATCTTGATTACGACGGTAAGTATTTCGGTATGGCGCAGACTACTGTCCCCATATTACCCTTTCAAGGCACAATGGACATCAGCTCGCTCGCGGCATTCCCACTGGAATATCACCCTAGGAAAGATGCAGTCAGTAAATTCTTGATTGAGCGAGGGAGAAGATTCGAAGAATTAAAGGGTTGCCACTACATGGAGTACACCGGCGTCGGCTTGGGCGAGAAGGTTATGTGCGGAAGGGCTCAATATAGTGTATGTACTGCATTCCCGATTGCTTCTTGAACGGATCGCTGACATCACCGCAGATCAGAGGGAGAGTGATGTGCGATAAGGCAACATACAGCCGCATCAACCCTGACCGGGCAATCATGATCACGGCTCTCCCAGGCCAAGCTCCCCAGAGTGAAAACGGCGAAAACCTCTTCATGAAAAACGGCTGTGAACTTCCTATCAACAAGCCATTGACCGATGAACAATGCCTCCTGGCATCGTTCCTCATTTCCGGCTTCGCTTTGTCAGAAAAGAAATGGGTCGATTTCTATATCGACAACCTGTCCCCTATCCAGTGGAACGAGAACGCATTCGACCAACTTGTTCTCCCCACTTCCCAGAAGACGCTCGTCCGTGCCCTTGTCGAGTCCCACGTCAGGGACCTGGATGGCTTCGACGACATCATCAAAGGCAAAGGCAAAGGTTTCATCTCAATCTTGCATGGTCCCCCGGGTGTCGGGAAAACTCTCACCGCCGAGTCCGTTGCAGAACACACCCGCCGCCCACTCTATGCTGTTTCGTCCGGCGAGCTCGGAATCAATCCGAAAGACCTCGAGGATAATCTCTCGAGGATCCTTGATGTTGCTACCCAATGGAAGGCCGTGCTACTTCTTGATGAGGCTGATGTGTTCCTGGAAACACGTTCTCTCCACGACCTGACCCGTAACTCACTGGTCAGCATATTCCTGAGGCTTCTGGAGTACTACCAGGGGATCCTGTTCCTGACATCCAACCGCGTCACCACTTTCGATGAGGCCTTCCAGAGTAGGATACATGTTGCACTCAAGTACAATAAGCTAGATAGGGATGCTCGGATGCAGGTCTGGAGGAACTTTATGGATTTCGACGACTTGAAGGGCGGGAAGGAGCTGCTGGAGAGCGTGATAGATAGGGAGTTGAACGGGAGGCAGATTAAGAACTGCGTGAGGACTGCAAGGTCTTTGGCCGAATCCGAAGGGAAGAAGGTGGATCTGAGTCATCTCATGGTTGTGCTGGATATTCAGCAACGGTTTGAAACCGATTTTGGGAGTTTGATGCCGGGGGTGGGGGCCAATGGTACCAATGGTACTTCGAACGGGAAGGTTTAAATAAATGTATGTGGTTTTTTTTCGGTTGGAATATTTGTATCTTTATCTTAGCGCAAACTCTATAGGCATTCCATGTTTGGATTTGGTCTCTTTGTTGTCTGTATTGCATTGATGGGAATATTTTATATATTACAACATGTGGATTAGTATCGATTACGAGAATTCATAGATCATGAGCCATGACTCGTGCTTCCTTCAAATTTTCATGAATATCATGTGTCAATCATCCTATTGACAACCTCCCGACCTACATTAATCGTTGACCGATGAATCCCTTAAGACAAAACGCTACAAACGGTATTGGGGACGCACTAAAGATGTTTAATTCACCCAATTTGGTAGACATGTATACAGTCACCAACAGTCACTCGATGGTGGGCAGCTTTACAAGTGTTTTTTTGTTTAATTCATTAGCTTTACAAATACTTCGCCCGCCGATCGCGACCAGCACAGGTCATGATAAGATAAGATATGATATCTCACTAAATCCCCTCTTATGTTAGGTGGTGTTTACGCCGAGACTAACCTGCTGTATCTTATACTGCCGGGCTTGTTTTATACTTTCCCCTTGCGGCCAGCTGCAGTCGCTGTTTCCCTTTTGTGAATAAACCCACCAAAATAAACTTGTGAAGAGATATTAGGCTTGGATAAATTTAATTTTTTAATAAGGTTTTGTGTGCCGTGGTCGAAAAAACCCGGCCCAGAGACAATTGGCATCATCGGCATGTACATGGATCACCCCGAGACAGACATAATGATCGACGCAGTGAAAGAGTGGAACGAGAACAATAGGACACAATATATTTACGTTGGGAGAATGGGCGTGGGTTAGGCGCAGCGACAAAACGGCATATCCTTTGCTGAAAAGACCTGATAACAAGGTGGCCTGGGTAGTAAATAGAGGATAAGACAGGCATCATCAAGATCCCAAAGTACATGTTTGAGAATCTAAATAATTATTATGGGTACAAGTATAAAGGGTTCATTTATGGAGACAGAGGGGACAGCGGAAGGAAGGACGGGCCAAAATGGAATGTGACAATTGTTTATTTGCTTATTTCTTATTTTCTTTATCGTTGATTATTTAGGTTCATCTCGTCATGACCTCCAGGTTGCATACGAGTACTGAAGTAATCAATCAATCAATTAACCTATGGCCGAAAAGGTGGAGGAGGGTTCGAGTTTAACATGTACCCCTGGGTACATGTAGTTTCTACTCTATTAGGATCGATACATGCGTATAAACTTACATGAGATTCCCTCCTAGATAAATAAACGTCAAGAGGAACGGCCTCTTGGGGTGCTGGGGTTCGCCTGATCGACTCGAGGGGTCTGCGAACGCTGTATTATATAAACAACTTTCGCTGTCCTGACCTTAACTCTTTTTGTCACAAAACTTCAACCGACAAAAAATGGTCCCTCGTATTGCAAAAGCAGGAATCAAAAGTGTAACCTACCAGCATATTCTTGCTTATGGGCAGGGGTTGAGATGATTTCGCCCCGGCTCGGACCGGGGACCACACCACGAAACCATTGTTTAGAGGAGGATATTAAAACGGAAACCTTATGAAGAAAGGAAGGTCCGGGACTAGACGTGAGCCAAAAAGAAACATCAACTTCCCCGGACAGGCTTGAACTGTCAACCTCTCGATGCCATGTATATATAACAGTCGAACGCGCTAGCCAATTGCGCCACGGAGAAATCCGATACGCGTCTTGACTTTTTGTTCCAATTAATTAACATACTTCCTTGCGCAGATCATTAGTATCAGTAAGGCAGGGTGTCATAAGATGGTTTACATGCCTGCTCCCTCCATTATTTCTTGTATCATTGTTTCTTTTGCTCTGGGCACTGCGGCGCACGAGGGTGTAGTTGTGGCTCTTTTTTTTTTTTTTTTGATTCACTAGTTGCATGCAGACCGTAGTCTATAGCAATTATAGTTGTGGCTCGCTCTTGAAGATAGAATCTTTAACCGATCCAGCGCGGGGACCCTCTACATACCGAGAATATGAGTGACTGAATCAAAGACTTTTGCCAAAAATTTGTAGCTAGTCCCTCTACTCGAGTACGCGATCCCTTGATCTAATGATCTTAAGACGTTTTGTAGGCGCGGGATAGCTAGATGAAGATGAAGATGAAGATGAGATGAAGATGTTCACGGGATGAGATGATAGCTCGATAGGGGTTGTTAAGAGCCGAATTATACATATTAAACGCGTGAGCTTAAACCTGATATAGCGATAGCAGCGTATAATAGAACATATGTAGAGCTGCTGTGTCGTCTGTGTGATATCAACCGGTGGAATAAGTACTGTATGTTCTGAACCCTGTCGAGATACAGCCAGCATAATACTTGTTACGTCGTGGCATTAACCACCACTTTCACAGAAGAAATTAGTACTGCACGATTACATAATCGCCGAATGACGACGTGACCTTTCGAAATCCATGTCAGGTCGAGGTCACAGCGAGTATGTATTCTATCTTCATTAATGCAAGTAACTTCTGTCTTTGGCTATTTCCTTTGTGTCTCGTTTTCTTTTCTTCTTCTCTTCATCATCATAATAATAACATGTATTCGAGCTGACTTTACTTCCATGAACTGAGCAGCCAGCTGGTATGGTAAAACATCACCAGACTCGAGAATGTCACTCTACCAGCGCAAAAAAATGCATCACCTGATACATTGCCCATACTACAATGGTGCTTAAATGCACCGATTGATGCATAAACGTGTCGAGGCTTCTGTAATGTCGTCTAGCTGGCGACTTTATTAACGACTTTATTGACTACTTACTTTACTGATGATTTTCAACTTCTTGATCTATTGGTATAGTTCTCAGTTCTAGTATATCAACCAGTACATGTAGCTTAGGCGGTGGGATGTGGGCTTGACAAGCATAATAGTACAGGTTCAAGCCCGTAAGTGTTTTCATTTTTATTTTCCTGATACATACATTGAACTCTTGGCGAAATGAGACTGTGATGCATTATAGATGCATTTATCGATGCATTTTCTACCGTGGTAGAGTCACCTAAACCGGTTGGGCGACACGGTCGATCTCAAAACCCCACAATAGAAGATTCTGAAAAAACGAACCATAAAACCAAGCCATGATTCCACCAGAAGAACCTTTGTACTTACAAGTAGCTGGTTGTGGCCTTGGACTAACCCCTGGTTCAGCAGCCGTGCGTGGCACGGCCAATCATTATATATCACTCGGTCATGAAGCTGCCAAGAGCGAGTGCGGATTTGTGATTCTGCGAGACGATGTAACTTCAATAGGCCAAAGAATACGCAGGTTTATGTAGAAACTCTCTAAATGTATCCTCACATGTTTCAACTGAAGTTCTAAGCGATGCCGTTAAATAGTAGATTGATGTGCTGTTCGGGCACCCCATCCAACAAAGGTGGGCGGGCTAGGGTGAGGACGATTAACTCTGAAAACATGATTGAGTTCATTGGACGTCTTTGAGAACAAATGTTTTTGTTTTCCTCTGTATGTACAGCGATGGGTAATAAGTGATGGAACGCCTGAGATATGGTTACACCTACAAACACGATATATTTGTGGCGTTTTACTCAAAACAGGTATCACTCTGTCTCAGCCCGTTCCATCACTTATTACCTGCCGCTGTACATGGCTCTTCTTTACCATAGAGACTCCCACCAAGACAGAGGGATGAGTTCTGGGTGGCTTCGCTATATAACCGCAACTACTAATTTCCAGCAGAACAAACGGACCCTAAATGTGGTGACGGAAGGGAAGTGACTATAGTTCGTTGCCGCGTTGTTATTAGGATCCAATATAAAGATGTTACTAATAACGGGAAATAGCCATAAAATACGTCACTAGGCGTGTTAGAACATCGCGGCCCGCGCTGAGAATCACCCAGCAATCTTACGATGCAAACAAAATCAAAATACAAAACAGCGTAGCGCCAGAATATAGCATACTTATAATTAGGGTAGGTAATCGTGTATCTCCGTCTTCATGAGAACCTGAAGATTAGTAACGGAGACAGGCATGTTTTTTACTCTATGAGGGAACGGCAATCCCTATTGAAATTATCTGTGCATGCGTACCGCTGCGAGTCAAAAGTCAGGGAGGAGTGCGAGGTAGAAGTATGTGATTGGTACATGATCGATATTTATTTTCAGTACTGTTGTTATGTCATAGTAAGTCCCTGATACTTCGCAATCCTGTCTGGCTTTTGACGTTTTGGTGTACCAATGAGTATTAACGGGATAGCTCCCCTATCAACGGTACTAATACGGCGCAGATCCAATATTCTCCTTAGTCTGGCAGTGATATGCGGTCCCCAAATTAAATGCAGATGCCGTTATCTCTCTTATCAATGTACCCCCTTCATAAATATCTCCGTATAGCCTATAAAGATAAAATGCCTTTTGCCCCCTCTTCTCTGCTTGGGACGGATGTGAAGTTCGAGTAACATGATAGTCCTCTAGTTCGTTTGCTGTTTCCATCTCCTCCTCCTCCTCCTCCTCCTCCGCGTAGATAAGTATGGTCCGACATTCCACGCTTCCTTGCTCTCAAGGAGTGCCTATTATTGCCTCTCATACTATGGTTGCAAGAGAGCATAATCTTCCCACCTCCAGGTTTCTGCCTTCATCACCCCCAACAGCCTTTGCATACGAATTAATGCTTTGATGGCGAATTATCCTAATACCCATTTGCTGCGATGTTGTTTAAATTATCTACTTCAAGCGGCCGTTGCGTTCTCGTTCTGAGATTACATAGTTCCTATGTACTCGCTCGGTACATCGACATTTGGCATGGCCATATGGCCGGCGTAGCTTGATTTGTAATTAGAAGTTAAGACCAATGATAGATCAAGAAAACAGTAGGATTTCACTTATCTGTATGGTAGCTTAGAATCTTTTATATGTTTATATCTAGAGAATTGCAGTGAAGAGGAGAAGCCAGGAGAAGCCAGGAGAAGCCAAGATGGGGAACAGCCTGATGGAAGTGCACTGGTACACAATGTGTGAATAGAGAACACGGTGTTATGGACGGGATCAGGGTTGGTCCGCTCCCAGCAACCGTATCTGGTCCTAGTCCTTGACGCTCTCGGACAGCATAACAGGCCAAGAAATAATGTTATTCGAATAAAGCACAGCGATTATGCACACGTACCTACACATTTGCACTAACATGTACATACGTTATGAGCAGAAAACGCTACATGTCCTCTAAGAGGAGGTAAAGATACAGATCTTCTCAATGGCTTAAACCCCCGAGATGTATACTCTATTAACACAAAGCAGCATAGGCACTGGATCTGTTCAATTCGTCGATATGGAATTCGAAAACGCACTCATACTTCAAAGAAGGCCAGGAGAGAATTAACTTGCATTACATACCAGCAAAACGTTGCTTTTCTCTCGATCGATCGTATGTCTCAACCTAACCCATTCAAGATTACCGGGCCAGATGGTATGCTCTACGTATGAGAGCAAATCTTCGAGATTTTCACATGCTTCAGCTCCAGCTCCAACTACATGTACCCAGAATCCAAAAAACTCCGTATGAGTCGACGAAACGAGAAAATTTTCCTAGATCGAAACACCGACGTCAATATGTCAGCCCTAGCCACCATCTTACTCTCCATAATCATCTTATTCTCCATTGAAAGAAAAGGTGCAGGCAAAGATGATGCCACAAAAGCTACTAGAACACCGTTCCAAAGCCATAATTACGATCCGGACGAGTTAATCGTGATCCCATATACATGTGTATTTGCGATCAATCACTTAGCGACCGTACTTCGTATCATGTCAATTGCGCCATCCAAGGAGAAAAAAAACAGTTCCTTTTTCTGTTGCACCCCATATTCATAACGGTAGGCGTTTCATCATCCCGCATGAAGTACTTGTAGTTGTGGGTGGGAGCTTGGGCCAATTGGCTGAGCTAAACATCATTACATTATCAATTTCTATATAATAATTTTCCCCCCTAAGCTACTTTCGTAAGGCCCTCATGCATGCTCGACACCCACCACCACAAAACAATGTTGCCCGGCAAGGCAAGAAAACCCCCTTCTGTGAACCGGGATCACTACCGCACCGGAAAGAAGTTTTTCCTAGACAGTGTCTATCATTCATTGGCGTGGTGGCCGCGCTGGCAGTGGGAAGTTCGCCAGACATGAGATAACAATAAAAAGCCACATCCATGTAATTTACATGTGATAGTCCCTATCCCCTACCTCCCTCCCCATCCCTCCATCCCCTCCATCCTTCCTGCCTGCGCCTCTGCACATCTCCATACCTACCCCCTAGCCAATCGACCCCAAAGGAGGAAAGCCGTACTCGCCAGATAAGCAAAAAAAAAAAAACACGATACACCTCGCCTATGTAACGATAATGCAGGTCTTTGCTCGATAACGAGCCATATGAAGAGTTGTATTGTGGACTATCGGGGTCTGTGTACGCTTGAAATTTTGGTTTCGGCACCCCTCATGCACACCCGGCCGTGTTCGGAAACTGGCCTGATGCAGGATTTAGTCATGGATAATCACTCGGTGTTGGCGGGCACGTGATTGTCGTGGAGGTTTGGTTGGTGGACTTGAGACGACGTTTTTACGGTAGCTGGGGGCTTACGGGTGAGCTAGGGGGGAAGGAGGAAGAGCGACATAGTACATTTCTCAGACCTGTTCATTTGGGCAAGAACTACGGAGGTTTCAGTTGGAAGGATAGCAACATTGCAACTAAAGTCTACAATTCTCCGCTCCATAGCCAAAAGATTGATACGTGACATTCATATATTCATACTTCATCTCTATCAACAAGCGTACAAAAAACCCCGTTTCAGAAAGAAAAAAATACCACCCTCATAATCCTACATGATAAACGAAAGTAAACCTAAGATGAAGCAAATGAAATGTCCTAGCTAGCTATCCAAACCCCAAGGGGAAAAAAAAAGACCAAACCACACCAAAAACCAAGGAAAGAGAAAGAAATAAACCTAAATGTAACTTTTTAACCCACGAACACCATCTCACCCTCCTTGCCTGGTAGTCTTCCCTTCGCATAGACATCCTTATGCTCGTCCCATAGTCTCCTCAGTTCTGTCAGGTACCTCTCTTGCAACTCATCCAGGTCCCCATCCCTTGGGTTCTCCATCTGAGCCTTCGGGAACACCGGGCGTCCCACCACCGTGTTAACCTCCTTCCTATACGGCAGCAAGCCTACATCATAGTTGAAAACACCCCTCGCATGGAAAAGCGGTACTGTGAACCCAGCCACACTCTTGACAAACATCTGCAGCTTCTCAAGCATCCCGCCACCAGTGGGAACCATCTGGTCGTAGAGCTCATTCTCGCCAAAGCTAAGCACCGGTACAATGCCAGCGTTCTCGCGGATCGCAATCTTGAGTACGCCACGGCGGCGCTTCACGACCAGGGCCATGCGGCCGGGGATTGCCTCTAGTGACTCGCGCGCGCCACCGAGGACGATGGTGATTGCACGGCCGCCGCCGGTGGGCGCGGTGTATTGTGGTGACGGGTGGAATATTGGAAGGAGGAAGACGAGGCGCCACCAAGTCCATGGTTTCCAGAGAGACCAGGTTGGGGGTGGTTGGGCGGCCTCGCCACGGAGAAGGGCTTCGCAGGAGCGGCGTGAAACGGAGGCGAGACCCATGAGCATGAGAAAATCACGGTAGAAGGGGACGCGGAAATTGGAGTCGAGGGTGAGGAGAGTGTTTGTAATTCCTGGGAAGAGACCCTCGAAGCCGGTGGTATTTTCAGTGCAGAAGTGGCCGAAAGCTCCGTGAGAGATGATGCCATGGGGGTGGTATGTGAAGATGTAGTTCTTTGCGGGGTCCAGGGAGGTCGTGGCGTGGAGTTTGAGGGGGAAGTAGCCCGTGTAGAGACGCCATACTGGGAGGCTTCGGAGGAAGTGGGAACGTCGCCTTGGCGCAGAGCCGTCGAGGTGGGCCTCCGAGAAGAGGCAGTAGATGAGATATGGGATCAGAATTGGCCATGTCAATGGAATTGCCAAAAGAAACCAAAACAGTGAGGTATATAGCGGGATAGTAAATCCGTGTAAGAGGACTGCCGCAGTTTGAAGTCGTCGTTTCATTGGAACATTCAGCGGAGCCATTCGAGTTCTATTTACCACTGTTAGAAACCAGTCCCATATAAACCAACTTCTCCCTTATCAATACATACCCTCCATTCCTCTTAACCTTATCCCCACCACTAATCACCACTGAAACCTTCTTCTTTGGCTTTGGCTTCGGCTTCTTCTCCTGATACCTCAACTCCCCATCACTCTCTCTCTCCGAAGATGTGCTGCCCCCCATCTCCCCTGTCTTGATCGGCCTCCCCCCACTCCTGCCGCTGCCATCACTGTCGTAGCTGCTACTACCACCGTTGGTGGTGGTGCTACTATTGGTACTCCTCCTGCGGTTGTTCACCCGCACAGAGTAAAGAGCATCGTCAATCGCCGGCAATGATCGTTGTGGAGGCGGCTCGGCCAGGCCTCTGGGCGAAGGACAGGGATCCTCTGCGTCGAAGAAGGACTGGTCGAGTATTATGGATCTGCTGGAGCGCGGAGAGCTGCTGAGGAGGGACGAGACGCTACCATCGTCAGAGGCGGAGGAGGACGGTGGGAATTTAGAGAGGTCGAAGTATGACATTGAGTCTGTGTGGTAGGCTAGACGCCAATGTTTGGAGCTGTTAGGATTGGGGGGAGAATGATAGGGCTCAGCTAATCCACAGTATATCCACAGCGTTCCGGGTGAGAAGAGGATTCCTCACAGTATTTGTATATCGGATCAAGGGGGGGGCAAGGTTTTTTTCTTTTTTTCTTTCTCTCTTCGGACTCGGTCGGAGCTGAGGCAGTGTTAGCTGCTGGTTGTGGGACGCGGTGCTGCTGCTGCTGAGTGAGTAAGTGAGCGAGTGAGTGAGTGAGCGAGGGTGTGCAGCTATCACATGTGAAAACCGGGACAACCCTGACTGAACTGCAGCTGCGACGGGTAACTATTGCAAATGACGACACGCACCAGCGCGAGAAAAAGCTAGAGTAGAAAGTGAGGCACTCGGAAGTCCCCGCGTGAAACGTTAATCCGGCCCGAATCCTAATAATAGCCGCACTCAAACCCTGACCCTGAGAGCTTTTGCTTGCTAGCCGTAGCCATGGACGGACCGCTTCTCTCTCTCTGCGTTTTCACTCAGCTGCCAGCTCCGACCGACCACCACCGACCACAAGCCCTTCTCCGCCCATAACAAATCTTTCCCCCAAGCGCCATACCAATGCCCAGCAGCCCAGCAGAATTATATTACTCAAACTACCGAACAATCCCGAAAGCCATGGAAAGTAGACCAAGTCTCCGTGCGCAAGGAAAAAACGTTTTTGTTTGTCGCTACTCAATGTACGTGCAGATTCGCCCCCGGCATGGCACGTACATGGTGCGTACATGAGATAAGAAAACGGTCCAGGAAATGCCAGGTAGAGCCGGTTAAATTACAAATAAAACATCCATTTGCAGAAATTAAAATTTACTCAACTCCAGGCGTTATCTCCAACCTGGAATGTGTGCGGCGGTGTTGATATTCTGATTGGCCTTTTAAGGGGGAAGAGTGAGTGCTGTAAACCGAGTGATCAACCATGATATCCAATGGAGTGCAGATATCTTAAAACCGACTACATATGTTGTGTGCTAACGTTTTTGATAATGCACTGACTGGGCCTAAGGAGAGAGGGTACTACCGAGCTGAAGCCGGCATTGGCCCTGGCAGCGTCGGTGTCGGAGTGGACGGTAGAGTAGTCCGTATTCTTTCTGCAGAAGCAAGTCAGCAACAATGCATGGCGCTGTCGCGTGTGGGGTACCTACATTTCTACTCGTAGCATAAACGACCAATTCTCGTTTCGAAAACGGACCACCGGCCATCTCTTACCGAACTTGCAAGAAGGAAAAAAAGAAACAAAACCTCGTGTATGCGGCCCCAGTCCGTTTTGTAAACCTCAGTCACGTGGTGTCGAATCAGTTCTCTTAAAACCCTTCTTTCCTCTTCTCCCTTTGTCGATTTTTCTTATTCTTCCAAAACACCTACCTACCCACCACCGTACGTAGATCAGATATAATTTCTTTGTGCACAAAAAAACACGTATGCGGTCGATTACGTGGTTAGGAATTAATTACGTGCGCACATTAACTATCACGGGGCGTCACTCGACGAAGTTGACTGGCCGGCAGCCTTGCAATTGTGTGCGGGGTTTCCTTGGTCCTGAGCTCCGCGGATCGACCATTCGTCGAGTGAGAGTGTGTGATGGTGTCTAGCTAGCATACGAGGCTGGAATAAATTGTAACGTCTAGAGTATACCTACCTGCTCTACCCCACACGCCGCCCCGCGTCCGGAGAAGCAATTTTCCGGAATATCTCTCACGTGCCGCATACCAGAACAGCAGTTCAATGAACTTTTATCCCGCCCACCCAGTTGATTCATACTGTGGGGACGCATCAACGTGGGGAAACGCATCAGGTAGAGTGGGCACTCTAGAGTAGGGGCACTGTGATGTGCTTCTGGCCCAGTTCCCCTGCCCAATCAATTGACCAGGCAAAAAATATAGGCTCCGGCAGAAAGGAACCCTTACTTGGACTTGTATAGCACTGCGGCATGCACTGGTTGGAAAACTTGAGATGACCTTATCAGAAAAGGTCTTTCCGGTCATGCATGACATGCAGCAGGGATATATCAAACAAACTCCTGATTGAACAACGAGGCTCTAAGGGTTTGCTGATTGGTGTTTTGAACGTCGGCTCGTACCTACGCGCGAAATTCCCTGCCAGGTGAAAAAGCGGAAGGTGTGGTACGCCGTAGATATATTAAATGTTGACATATATGGCGGGAATTATGCTAAAGTTACAATGATAAAGACATCAAGAGGGCCTCTAGGCATTAAGCTTTGAACGGGAGAGGTAGCATTGAGCATCCAGCTGCAGATGGTATACAGAAACGAAAGAGAACCGTGCCTTTTGTCAGTAATAAAACGCTCAATTTTTATGAGTTAAATATTGCGTTGTAATTATGGTAAGCATCATTTTAGAGAGATTCGGTGAGGTGATCATGTACGCAATTGCATTGCATAGAATCACCAAAATATCCGCCTCGCCTCGCCTCGCCTCGCCTCTCCAGGTGAGTCTTGAACGTTATTTTCAAATGAGACACCAGGCCGCCACTATCTGAGATCTTGCATACCGTCAATTCAGGTATCACCACCTTACCAATTGCAACGGAACCATCTCTGCGTTGATAGCGCTGTCGTGCAAAATGTGACAAACACGCCATGTTGAAACAACGTTTCTGATACTGCACACGTGCCGAGTTCGTGGTCTAGACCGCATGTTGATGAAAGAAGGTAGAAGTGATGATTCATGGTAAATGATATACATAAACGCCCTTCCGGATACCTGAGTTCAGCGATAATCAGCTATCAGATTATATCTTACGATCCTCTAGCCGACTAATGGTAAGAACACCGACCAATTTTACACTGGGTATTTCGAGATTGAGAATTGAGATAATTTGGCCCGGGCCGTAGTATTGAATCTTTGAAATCGGCCCTGGGCAGGATGGGAAGCGGGATCAACGGCGAAGAGCCTCCCCGCGGGAAGCAACCATATTATGCATCTGCGCAGCTGCAAGCCCGGTCCATTCTTAAAAAGATAAACAGTAGAAGTGAATTTTCACGGAAGCGTATTTCAGTCCCCGGCCGGGGAAATAGAACAGTAGTCAAGATCAGGAGAAAAATGATATAGCGGTAAAATCAAAGTCCGAGGAGCGGCCCAGAGATGTTAACACCGATGTTGACTTTAGTCAAACTGCTCAAGCCGGCAGTTGTGCAGCCGCTTAGTCACTGTCGATAACTTTCCTTGGCACCCGAGCATGCCCTGCCAAGAGATCACTTGTGCAGAGCCTCTCGTTACGTGTCCCTTAAAGCCCAATTGACCAGCTATACAGCTGATCTAAACCTGTACTTAAACACTCGCTTGAATCCTCCAGAGACAGCCTTCTTGCATATCATCACAGTCGGTTATCTATATGGCCACCAGGTGGAGATAGGGATGCTCCCACTCACAAGCAATCACTCGATCACAAAAGATCACTCTACCCAGCACCTCCCCTTGGCGGTGTGGCGTGGAAGGAGAGGGATGGGGTCGTGGCTCGTATACAAACGATACACCAAGAAAGTCGCAAAGAATCCCTAGATGGGAGTAGAAAGTTGCCTTCGATTTTTCCTCGTCGCTAGAATTGCGCTAAAGAATTACTGAGTTAACAATAAGTGTTGGTCACCCAGCAGTGTCACTTGAGATCTCGACACGTGCGTAAAAGATGCGTGTAAAGACTGGTGTGTCCTTGGTTATACGTTAGCACTCTCTAGATGACAGAAATTGCAGGGGATGTCGCCAGTATGGAGTCCGGTTGCTTACTCTGTCAATTGCAATTGGATAATCTGCTCATGCATTATGTACTCAAGGCTGCGGTACTGCTAACCTCATCGTGTAATATTGACGCGCTATAAAGAGACCGAAATATCGAATGGAGGGAGGCTGGAGAGAACTGATGTAGTAACTATATCTGCTGGATTGTCACGCCACTTCAGCTCCTCCCGCAAGCCACATTCCTTGTATACGCAACCTCCCTTCGTCTGGCAATGCTGCCCATTCTGTTAAACAGGGATTGAATTTATATGGGAGATCTATTATTTGATAGAAGAGATAACAGGATCTGTTAGTGAAGTCACGCAAAAAATGGTTGGGCAGCATTTTTACTAGACGAAGGGATAGTCACGTACCCAGTCTCGTGTCTTTAATTTCCATTTCTTTCATCATCAACCTCAGAAGACAGAAGGTCATTCATTAGAACAACATCAAAGACCCCATTCTCAAGACTCTTCATGCGAGTTCTAGGCTACCGGTCATCAAAGACTACGATATGGCCCCAGTATGTCTAGATGATACAGATACACATGTATCTGGCTGATGTCCTTGCCGACCCGTAACTGTTATTCTCTGCCCCTTCTGGAGCATCCGAATCGATCCGCCAAATAATGTTTCGATGGTCGGTCACTGTTCTGTGGTATAGAGGGACCTCATTATAGAGGTGGTACTTACCGACCGGGTCGAGCCTTGGTCCTTCGCTCGCGCATGGCTTCCACTAATAATCCGACATATGTAGGCATACCTATCAGGAGCGGTCTAGATTCTTGCACCTTCTATCTGTTGACCGCCCATCCCGCCGCCTTCGGCTACTCTGTTTCTTTTTCTTTTTATTTTTATTTTTTTTTATTTAGCTAAATGACTCCCTTCATACAGGGACCATAAATCTGGATTTGTCATCACCATTTTCCGGTGAGTTTGGTTGGAGTCGCCCATACACACACTGTTATCAAACCTTTTCTCTTGAAGAAAGTGCAATTTCTAACTCTTACTAAGCTCCTGGGAGTATGAGCTGCAGAGGATCATTTATTTAGAACCCCAGCTAACAAAATAAATCGCTGGAGCAAATCCGGAAGCTAAGCGCACCGCTAGTCAAAAAGGTACATATATACAGGTTGACGGTAATGAGCTATCACTCTGCCGGCGATTTTACCAGAGAATGCTTGATCTCCAGATACTGCTGGATTCACTATATTTCGTCATATTGAATGCCAAGTGTAACAGGAAAGCCACACTACTTTGTAATCTGGCTCCCACGAGTTTAGAGACGTCTGCAAACTTCCGGGGAAAGACCCGGAGAAGAATTCTGATGTTATTGGGAACGTCTATCCAGTGGTCCAGGATACCTGGTATGTATATGATAGGTCTTATTTTGACGTCCTGCAAGTCAAGCTTTTTCGGGATGCAGGTACTACTTGTGCGGTTAATTTTTGTCCATACAGGGGTGCCATGTGCCCCGACATGACGTGACCCTGCTGTTCGAATGGTTTTAATTTTGTGAACATGTTCAGCTTCTTCTCTATCAGCTCAGCACTAAGAGACCAAGTTATGTTGTCTTGCGGAATATCCGAGCACGACCTCCCGCTGCGGCTTCTACGGCTATGGCGTATTGATGCCTGTCGATCATGTCGTGCAACGTCCAGGGATCGCCTCGCACCTCACGCGTTAGTTCCAACCCCACCTACTTCATTCACTATGATGTGTTGATACTAAAGGCAGGTATCTACATCTCTTTAGTTGTGTACATAGAGTACAACACTCACTCTTGGCTTCTGTACATAACTGCTAACAATCCTAGTTGAGATTTAGGTAACTAGACTTCGCTTTAATTAAAAACCGAGATCATCAAGGGCATCTGGTATATACTCGGCCCAACAGCACCGACACCACTCTGGACGTAGATTATATATACATTCCTACCACCAAAGCTCACACAAGGGATGCAGCTCCCTTCTGTTTTGCGCGCGGATAAAAGGATCCATCCGGCGAGCCGCCCTGAATAGAAACTCTGTCTTTGTACTAGTCAATCGTATCTTCGCCCATAGGAGATATTACTCCGATGATAGCTACAGTCGTTCATAAGGTGAAGACGGACACTGGGTGTTGACGGCCGCGGACAGGGGTTCTACGCATGACGAGAAACAGCCAAGCTTTACAAATAGTTCCTTCTAAGGATTCTTATTCGTTGAGATTCCCCTGTCCGTCAACACCTAGTGTCTGTCTTCACCTCGTGGACGACTGTAGCTACATGTAGTTGTAACGTCCGCTTAAAGCTTATGCACGTCATAACGGTGCCCGGTCTCCCGCTTGTCCACCCCGCAATATGCAACCCCTGAAGGTCCATCAAGTTAGTCAACAGGTACTAACCCGCATTGGTATTCTTATTAAGAAAACACTCATGTAACTAGGTCGGGAGGATTTATATGGAAGGGTCACAAAGCTGGTACTGCTCTGGCCATGGAGGGCGATCATACGATTCAGCCGCCAAATGCTTCGACGGAGTGTAAATGTTCCGTGTGTCACTGTGCCTCGGAAAACGTTCGATCAAAGTTCCGAAGCCCCCAAAAATACGTGAGAGATATTCAATAGTTCTGACGGGCAAGCCGCCGGACATACGGATCATTTCTAATTCTTGTTTTCACTGATGGGAAAATCCAAAAAGTCTATATTAAATGTCGAACTCGGCCTTCGCTTTTGATATCCCGTTGGAAGGTGCAACTCAAGATTCAGAGACTGAGCTCATCCTGCAATTCCAAGATGCTTTGGAAACTCACGTTAGTAACTCTTGCTTTAACAGAGTCCGCGCTTTGCAAGGACTCTTACAAGATCCCAAGCCGTCTTTGGTACAATGCCTCTACTACCGACGTAAGACCTCTAAATACTATGTTATGACCTTGGTAAAACTAAGAAATAATACCGATACAGTGGGACAATGCCCTTCCCTTTGGCAATGGGCGTCTCGGCGGTATGGTATTCGCCATAGCCTCGAAAGAGCTCATCAGTCTTAACGAAGACTCCATCTGGAGCGGTGGCCCTATGGAACGCATGAATCCAAGCTCCCTCGAGACCCTCCCAAAGGTGCGCGCACTTCTCGATGCCGGCAACATCACCACCGCTGGTTCAACAATGCTCAGTGGAATGGCCGCCATCCCTACGTCGCCGAGGTTTTATCAGCCGCTGGGCGATATCACGTTTGACTTTGGTCACACTGGGAATATAACTGGGTACGAGCGCTGGCTAGATACAGATACTGGTACCATCGGTGTGGATTACGCATATGGCGGCGTGGTGTATACGAGGGAGTATATAGCGAGTCATCCGGCAGGTGTTCTGGGTTTCCGGTTTTCGGCGTCGAGGTCGAAGGCGATCTCGTTTTCGGCAGAGCTGTTTAGAAACGAGACGCAGGGTGAGCTGACAAGATTGGTGGGCGAGGATTCCCTGAATATGGGGGCATTGATTGGCGGTGCGGATGGTATCTTGTTTAATTCAACTGCGAAGTTCGAGGTCAAAGGAGGTTGGTTATATACTAAGCTCCCTCTCAGACTCTGAGGTTTATATTCATGGCATATATAGGAACCATTGCGGCTGGAAACAACACAAACATCGTAGTCACTGGAGCTGACGAAGTAATCGTCTGGTTTGCCTCCGAAACCTCGTACCGCTACGCAACCCCAGCCACAAAGGTCGCCGAACGTCTTTCCGCCCTCTCAGGCAAATACAACTCCTTCAAGCAAGAGTCAATCGCTGATTACCAAAAGCTCCACCGTAGAGTGAGTCTTAATATCGGCACTACTCCTAATTCTATCAAAAGGCTACCTACGGATGTCCGCCTCACCACATTCAAGGCCGGAACGGCCGACCCTGAGCTCATAGCCCTTTACTTCCAATTCGGGCGATTTATGCTCATTGCCTCATCTCGTGAGGGCTCCCTCCCGGCAAATCTGCAAGGCATCTGGAACAAGCTGTATGCCCCTCCATGGGGTAGTAAATATACGGTCAATATCAACACGGAAATGAACTATTGGCCAGCCGAAGTCACGAATCTTGCAGAAACCCACAGCCCGCTCTTTGAGATGATGGAGGTCATGCGTCCCCGGGGCGAGAAAATCGCTAAGGGGATGTACAACTGCAGCGGATGGACTGCACACCATAATACTGATCTCTGGGGTGATGCAGCACCGGTAGATCGAGGGACCGGATACACAATATGGCCCATGAGTGCTGCCTGGCTCTCATCGCACATCTTTGAGCACTACCGATTTAATGAAGACAAAGAGTTCTTGCGGGAAAAACTGCCAACCATCCACGGCGCCGTCAAGTTTTTCTTCGACTATCTGATTGAGCGTAACGGCAGCTATGTTACTAGCCCATCCACATCCCCGGAGAACACATACATCCTTCCAAACGGGCAAAAAGAGGCCGTCACCATCGGTGCAACAATGGACATGGAGATCCTACGCGGGCTCTTCTCGGACTTTATCGCCGCCAGCGAGATCCTCGGCGAGACCACCGATGTTGAGCGCGCAAAAACTTATCACGATAAGCTCCTCCCCCTCAGGATTGGGCAGTACGGACAAATCCAGGAATGGATGCAGGACTACCAGGAGAATGAAGCCGGGCACCGCCACGTCTCACATCTATGGGCCCTGTTCCCTGGAAACCAGATCACACCGCTGACGACACCCGTGTGGGCGACGGCCGCAAACGCGACTTTGCAGCGAAGGCTAGCGAACGGCGGCGCGGGGACAGGCTGGTCGCGGGCATGGACTATCAATTTCTTTGCAAGACTGCACATGGGCGACACGGCATGGTTCCACATTGAACAGATCATCAGAGGCTCCACCCTCCCAAACATGTTTGATCTGCATCCGCCTTTCCAGGCCGACGGTAATGAACAAATCCCCCACCCCCAACATCCCGCTCAAGAAAAACTAACATTCCACAGGAAACTACGGCAGCAGCGCCGGCATCGCTGAAACACTCCTCCAGAGCCACGCAGGGACAGTGCACCTCCTCCCCGCTATATCCTCAAACTATTCCACGGGCGCCGTGACCGGCCTTGTGGCGCGTGGCGGCTTCGTGGTCGATATCGAGTGGAAAGACCTGAAGCTTGTCAGGGCCAAGATATTTTCCAGACTGGGGAACCCGCTGAATGTCACTGTTACGGACAGTGCGCCGTTTACCCTGAGTTCTAAGGGGGGGACTGGGAAGGGCGCTGTTTATACGGTGCTACCCGCAGCATAAGGGGGTGGGAGATGTGGTTATGTAGGTTTTGATATAGTGGCGGGATTATTTGTGTGGGTGTGTGTTTATCTCTTATCAATTGAGATCAACTGTCCATACTAGCTAGTACTGTAGTTAGCTCATAGATAAGATTAAAGTTGAAATAATGATCATTTCCAGTACACTTCCCTATTTTAGCAATCATGTAACAGTAGCGTAGTAGAGTAGTAGGTGCAGCCCCCTTTCTAGGGTATAAACCTACTTGCAGCACCGGTAAATTGTAGTGCCGGTACTAATACCGTGCTATTTTAACGCATATCGCGCTAAATAACATATTTTCATCAACGCCGATTGGCCAATCTACTCATGACCTGCTAGTGGCCAGTCGATATGATACATCTAGGTACATGCATGCTCTACTAGCAGCACATGTGGTACATGTAGTGTCAGTGTATATACATGTAGCAAATGGACATCGATCTAATAAAACCATCCCCACAGCCAAATTCATATTTGACCAAACCCCACAAAACCTATCAATCAGCCCGAGCTTGAGAGGTGCTCGGAACCACTTTTCTTGGCCCAATTGGAGGCTACAAGTAAACCGATTTACCAGATGAATATAGCAAATGGCAGTAAACCCAACTTTTATTTTTCATCCATACGTACTCATACTCAACACACATAAGAGAAAAGAAAAAGAAAAAAAGCGGGGGAGGGCCCGGATGCTAAGGTGCTAAGAAAAAAAAGAAAAAAAAGAAAAGGAATTTTTAAACCACCCCCATATCCTCTTCCCCACTACCCCTCGATCCTACCCTAAGAAACGAAACACAAAAATTTAAACTGTCGATCAATACGTACGTACGTCAAAAAGGGAAAAAGATCAACAAGGTTCAATATAGAACGGCAAGAAACGAAGTAAAGAGGAAAAAAAGAAAAGATGAAACGCAAAGAGAAAAATAAATAAGAAAAAGGAGATCCATAATAGTCCCGCCCTCCCCGCCCCCGCCCGCCCCTGCCCAGCGGCCGGCTAGGATGCCATGCCGACCCCGCCTCCAGCGCTTGAAAAACTTAGAACCAGAAGATTTCCTCCCAAAGATTGATCCCGACTCCGGAGAAGAGGGCATTACAAATACCAATACCCTCTCCGAACCCCCAAAAATCCAAACCTAGTTTGACCCCTGGCCTGTTGCCGCCGCCAGTGGGTGTGATGAAAGAAAGGGAAAGGAAATAAAATAATAAAAAATAGGGTAAAGGAATACAGAGTAGTTTGTAGACAAAAAAAAGGGAAGATCTGAGAGAGAGAGAGAGAAAAGAAAAGAAAATATAAACTAATAGGAAAGAGCTTCAAAAAATACACACACTAATTCCTCCCTGAAGTCCCTTTTACCGATTTTTCCCATTTTTCCTTTTACCTTTTCCCATGTCTTTCTTTTTCGTTTTTTCTGTCGTTCACTTCGCCAGGCCGTCTTAGGTATAAAAAAGAATATGATAAAAAGAAAAATCGTTTTTTGTTGTCGTTACCAGCTGCTGTCGTTAGAACCAGAGTGGATAGCTAGAAACAAAGCGCCATGGAAGGATGAATGAAAGAAAAAAAGCCGACTGTTTTTCTCTGCGCCCAAAAGGGAGGCAAAGATGACTTCCCAAAAGTACAAAATCAAGCGAAAAATAGTATAGAAGCTGGAATGAGGTACCAATGACAACGCAAACGCCCTATTCATTACCACATCTCTCCCCCTCTTTATGAGAGCTTCCGCGCCATTATTATGAGCTTGATGCCGCCGGCTGCTGCTGCTGCCGTTGAGCTTGGGGCTGTTGGGGTGTTTGTTGGTCCAACCTTTCCTCAAGCTGTTTTATCCTGTCCTCAAGGGTCTTGATGTATGTCCATAACCCACCGTCTTGCCCAGCAAACATATTAGGATTGCTTTGCGGGCCGTTACCACCCATATTAGCCTGAGGAGCAGGTCCGCTTCCCCCTGTGGCACCTTGTTGTTGTTGGTGGGCGTTTTGCTGCTGTCCGGACGCAGGCGGGTGTGCCATGTGGTTGACGAACATACCATCACGTTCACGTGGAGGAGCTGGTAGAGGGTTCGTATAGGTGAAACTCGGTGTTCTGTCCCTGGGCATCCCTTCGGGCTGACTTGGCAGCATCCCTGGACTGACCGCTCGGGGGCTGTCCGTCAAGACATTCTGAGGACTAAGAATACTTGTGTTTGCAGAATTCGTCGCAGCAGGACTTGTAGCATTGGTAGAATTCATATTGGTGGTTTGCATACTAGGAGTCGCACTAGCTGGTGTCGCCGACTTGAATCCATGCGCAGCATAACCTGGTGGAAAGAGTCCTGGACTTGGCCCACTGGCCGAAGCTGTTCGAGCTCCAGATGAGAGTTGTGGATAGGTGTTATTGTGAGTTCGGTACCCAGAAGCTGGCGTCATTGGGGTATGCTGCCCCATCGGGTGGCCTACTTGTTGATGGCCAGGGTGGAAATCAGTCTTGATGCTTGGAAGGCTTGCCCGCCTTCGGGGGCCTCCATCAGAACCCTCTCCGCCGTTCTCGTCCATCATGGATACATCGCCATCACCATCATCAATAAGTCCTTCAAGGCCCTCCATATCATCGCCGTCTTGTCCTAGCCCGGTAACCATTGTTCCGTCTTCATTCATCATGCCGCCCATGCTACCTCTTCTCCCGGCGCAACCTCCTTCGCCGCGGGCATGTCGAGCCAAGGCGTCTCCTCGAGCGAATCGCCTTCCACACTTTGCACAAACATGTGGCCTCTCTCCCGTGTGCAACTTGGTGTGTCGTTTAAGATCGTGGAGTCTTCGGAAGCGTGAGTTACATGTCGTGCAAAGGAAGGGCTTTTCGTGTGCATGTGTCAGAAGATGGCTCTTGAGGTTATGGTGCCTAGTGAAAGTCTTATGGCAATGAGGGCATGTGTGTTTCCCTCGTGTACCGCCTGGATTATTAGGGCTGAATGGCGTAGTGGGCGTTGTTGCGCTACCGAACCCAGGAGTAGTTGGGGTAGTTGCTGTAAGGGGCTCCGTGAGCTTGGGTGGTTGTGGCTGTAGAGTGTGATACTGGCTCATATCTGAGGGAAGTAGAGCAGGATCCGTGGTATTCGGGCCTGTAGTAACAGTCCCGGCATTTCCGTCAACAGTTGTACCATTAGACACCAAGCCACTTGATGTTGCAGGCGAACTACCAGACGTGTCCATAGCAGCAGCTGCTGCCGCAACACTTGGCAAGCCGCCTAACCCGGAAGGAACTGGAGAAGGTTCTTTCGGAGGTGCATCGGCAGGCGTGCTCATTCCGAGATTTGTTGTAAAGATTGAAGCCGGGTTTGGCGACTGCTTAACTGCCTGCGACCCATCGGTCTTTTTGTCATCGAGAGTCATAGTTCGAGGACTTCGGCTCTGCTGTTTATTCGCCAATACTGCCGCTGCCCCGGTAAGCGGAGTGTGTGGGGTAAGACTCGGAAGTTTCGAGGCTAGTAATGGAGGTAGGTTTGCAGGAGCTTTGGGTGATACCGGAGTGGTGGCAAGAGCAGCAGCGGCTGTAGATGCTGCTGTAGATGTTGGGTTGGTTTTGCGAGAAGCTTCAAGGGTTGTTCCGTTAGTTGCTGGTACTGAAGCGTATTGTGACGATGCCATCACAAGTGATATGCTTTGAAGATGTAAATGATCTATAGATGATCAGCGTCTAGCTCCACAATCTCGGTTTGCGAATGAACACAGAAAGAAGGCATCAATGAAAGATATCTGAAACGTCAAGAGAGGACAAACGCGCTGGTGCCTGAGTAGGAATGCTTGGCTGAGAAATGGTGATCAAACAAGATCTGCGCCACACAAACTGCAGAGATATCGCGCAAGAAGCAATGAATAAAAAGAGGCGTATCCCCTACCTATTAAGTATTCTTTCGTCAACGCCAGTTGATCTTTTTCAGCCCTAAACAAATGTGTAACACACAATATTGTGTATGTGACACAGGGCGACAATTGCGTAACCTGAGCAAATTGTCCGTTCCTGGGGCGCGAAATGATAGTTCCAGAGGAAATATTGAGCCCCGTTTGGTTTTCCTTTTCCTTTCCTCTTGACTATATCAGAGGCACAAGAATGTGTTCGTCTATCGTTGGAGCGAGTTAATTTTAGCTTGTCTTGAGGTATTTCAGGCTTCTCGAAAACTAACCAACCAATGCTTTTTTCTAGGAGCCAAAAATCGACGTCAAGAGAAAACAAAGAAAAGGTATTTGACCAAGAAAATAGTTCCCAGTTCCCTGTATTGTTCCACCTACTTACTGGGAAGAATTGAAGGGATAACGTTTCTCTTCGTTTCTTTTTTTTCTCGAATGGTAAAAAGACCGATGCGAGCTGCTATCCAGAGATCTCAAGAATAATCTAAGCTTAGATTTTGTCTCGGGGGAGGGTAAAGAGTGATCCTTTCCTCAGCCTTTCCTAAATCCCGTGGCGTGTTGTTGACGATAAAAGAACGCAATTGGTCGGTATAGAGTGGATACGTAGTTAAATATAACCGCAACCTAGCCCCAAAGGCTCCAAGTAATCGATAGCCACCGTAAACAGGGATCAAGGCAGCAGAGCAGAGAGAAGCTGAGCCAAGCTCCGTTTCTCCAACAGAAAATTATAAAGGGAAAGTAAGAATGAACTGCCGTGTAATTTCGTCGTAGCGTTCTAGAATCAACTTTAAATCTTTCATCTGTCAGCCTGATGTCTCTGACATCTAATGTTGTTTTTGAAAGCAGCGTATTAGATAAACGTCCCGCCCCCTCCCCTCTCCTCGTGACATGATTAATCGGCAAAGCCTAATAAAGCAAAAGAGAAAGATGGGTGCATAGTAGAACAACTTTATGGGCAACGGATGCATATGGCCGATGCGCGATAGGGTCAACGAGTGTAATGGAATGCAAAATGACTCCGTTCATGACCCCCGGAAGCATATAAGGCAGAATAAGAAAGTAAAAAAAAAGATTAAAGCACAAAAATAAGCACTAATGGGGATGGTACGAAAAACGATAATCTGGGGTAGAAGGAGACACGAGATTCCAACGATAAGAAATTGATGCAATCCTGAGACGCGAAAATCACAGGAGTATGCAAGAGTGGTAGGGTGAGGCGCATTCGTCTGCATGTGGATGGACCTTTGCTTACAACCCACCTTTTCTCTCGTCGGGGAGGGGGCTGAAAGCTGAATAAACACACGGAGGAACGAACCCACCTTTACTGACGTAGGAAGCTTTATTTGAGAAAGAAAGAAAAAAGTAATACCGTCTGTATTGCGCGTAACAATTCGTCCGTTTATTTCAATTGGGTAAATTCAAATATGCTGTCGTTTGATGGAGGTAGGAGACCTCGGTTTCCTTCTTTTAGAATGCTGCTATCGTGAGAGGTAGAGGAGCGGGAAGTGGTGCATCCTCTGGGTAGAACTCGAGATACAACGAGAACGGGTAACTGTTGCGACAACAGTAGAAGCAAGAGGCAGACAAGGCGACAAGCGTCTGTAGATCGGGATACGCGTATAGCCTCCCGATAAAAAAGCTTGATCGCTGAACCAGAACCCGTTAGCAATGGAAGAACCACAGATTTTGAGACGGACCGATAACTTTGAAACTCGGTGGAGGGGTGCTGAAAGGCAGGTCAATCGGTACGTACCGTGCAGAGGGGGGTAGGCTGGGCCGGGGCGACTAACTGTAGAAAAACTGCGCGGAGAAGGGAATAATACCTGCGTAAACTGTATATGAAAAGCGTGAAGATTCGCGTTCAATTTAGTTCTTGACAATAGTTTGTTCGAGCGTTGGGTTCGTGAGTGTGGCTTCTCCGTTCTGCTTCGCAACAATCATCAGCCTTCCTCAGCCTTGCTTTGGGAGTTTGGGGTCATCCAGCCAGCCACCGCCATGTAGCCCTGGCACGCTCGCTGCTTGGTCCTATTTCCGACAAGTGGATGGGGCAGATCGATGGCTGTGCCTGCCTCATTCTGTGGTGGGGCTGACCTGGCCGCCCGTCCGCCGGCCAACGACAAAAGATTTTTTTTCATTGGGGGGTAGCACCAACCTTTTTTTTTCTTTTCTCTCTCCACTCTCTGGAGTTCTTTTTTATGTTTATGCCACTGTAGCCACAAAAGGAGGAGTTTCGAAGTGGATGGGAGAATAAAATAGTGAGGCTAAAATTTAATCGAGACGAGTAAGTAAGTGTGCTATTATTTTATGCTTCTGATGGATGGGTAAAATAGAGTCGATGAGATGGCAATTGTGTATAGACGAATTCAGAAGGGCGGGGGGGGGGGGGTAAATGTTGGAGAATCTTTTGTGCTTGTGCTGCTGCCGCTGCTGCGTCTGTCTTGCTTTGGCTTCCTGCCTCCTGCTTGGATGATTTCCCTCTTGAACGGATTGGATGGGAGGATTGTATGGATGGGTGATGCCGCTGCTCTGCTGCTTCCTGCCTTTCCTGCCTTTGACTTCTGCTGCTGCTGGCTGTTCCTTTCGATGAAATGATGGACACTTAACTCCCTCCCGGTCACGGTATTTGTCTCACTCGCACACGCACCAGTTTTCGCTAACTCACTCTTGTCTTTTTTGGCTCAATGGCGTTCCCTCCTCTAATGTGATTCTTGTTCGCGAAACACACACTCTCTAGTACTGAATCCCAGTGTTTTCATTCAAACGTGATTTTGCAGATCTTGACGAAACACTAGCAACCGTGGTAGGGTTCCGAGGTTGGGTTGATGACGATTGCCGGCGGGTGGTCGCAACAACGAAATTCAGGGTGAGCCTGAAGTGGAAGAAAGAGGCGGTGGTGGTTGAGCTGATGAGGCGATGGAGGCTGCTGTGCTGCTCGAGGGAAGGAGGGAAATGGACTCGCAGGGTGGTCGGGTGGCGAAGTCACTTGAGAGTGAAAAAAAGCAAGGAAGCCAGCGTATGCATTACCTCAGCACATATATGTGCGTACAATCCAGTACGACCCCGTACAACATAGCTCAACCCAATCGAGCAGCCTCGTCGCCCAATCCGGTTAATTAAAGAGCCCAATCGTCAGGGCACCTTGCGGGATAAGGTAAAGTCTGCTGCCGGTGTCCGTTCCGGTGACGGTACCGGACCTGAAAAGGTAATTTGCGTCATGGGCCGCTCGGGTGAATTCTCCCTCTCCGGATGCCTGATTCCTAATCCGTGGAACACAACTATTTACGCACCAATCCGTTTCTGTCAAGTTTAGTTAGGGTACAGACCGTAGAGTAGAGTGCTCACCAGCCCTTGTTGTGCCTTTACTCCTCTTCTTTATGCCTGGCGCCTCAGAAAACCCAACATTTTGCGGTGGCTTTGGTGGCTGCCACACCACTCAGTACGCACACCAGCCGCGCCTGGGGTGTGGGTGAGCTGTCGAATCTTTTTGGTTCGGTGTCTACTCCCTCGTGACACCAACAACAACAACCGAGTTCTCACGCCTTCCGAAAGACAGAACTTCAGAAAATCTCACTGCATATGTGGGTAAAGTAGGAAAGGAGAAGCGACACAGTGATAAAGCAATAAATGCCTTATGTAAGATTTCTCTCTCTACCGCCAACGTCTCTTATGTACTAGTAGTTGTTGGCTAGAACAATACTCTAGCTACACCTACCCGCTGTAAATCCTCGACAGATACCGAGATGCCTCGCTTAAATCTTAAAGCAATAGATCCCTTACCCGTGATTTTCACACCATGGGTCGAAACTTTCGACTTGCAGATACACTGCCTGACATACCCACGTAATGAATGCCACCCCCCCGTACCCACTTACCAGCCTACCATTGTAGAATAGATACCGTGGAGATAAACACCCACACACACACTTTCTCTCCCCTTCCTAGTTCGGTAGTAGCTGTCTACACACATGTAAGATAAACAGGTACCGTGCGGTCCGTACCGGTTGTAGTGTTGGATTGCTGTCCACGGATAATTATCCTACATGATACATGAAGGCTCGGCGATTTGATCCGAGGAGAGACGTCACATCCCCCCCTTCTCAAAGCCTCAAGCGTTTGGAAACGATACATCGTTCTCATCTTCAGCTCCCTCCAGATATGAAATTGTGACAGTATCACTGCAATTAAACCTCTATCGTGATTGAACCCCTCCACTCCGCATTTCCTATCAGTCGCTAACTTTATTTCAACCTCTGAGTCCATCCTCCAACCTAGCCGACCCTAACCCTACACAGCTAGTATATCGTGAAATTTGAAATTACGAGAGTCCCCGTGTCACCAATCCAGCCCAGCACGCGAGAGAGTTCCCAAGATACACGATCGTGTATGACAAATTTAGAACCAGCGGTCTATTTCTGGAACAAATTTTTTCCGGGGGTTGGCGGGAGGGATTGGCGGGTGGTGGGAGGGGGGCGTGCGCCTCCATTATTATGTGGACTAATCATGGGGAAAGAGGATTCAACATAACATAGAAATTTACTTACTTATCCAAGGGGAAAACGATAAGGGGAAAGCCACATATGTGGTGGTCGGCGGCTGTGAGGTGGCGATAGA
This sequence comes from Morchella sp. 2018-W38C, assembly GCA_024713705.1. Lineage (NCBI taxonomy): Eukaryota > Fungi > Ascomycota > Pezizomycetes > Pezizales > Morchellaceae > Morchella > Morchella sp. 2018-W38C. The sequence goes on along the minus strand of JAMJEX010000021.1, from coordinate 391,099 downwards.
TGCACGGTTGTGTTGTTGGTTCGGTGGGAGGAGGCGGAAACGAGTGATATCTGGTGATTCGCGTGGCTTGTGTTCGTGGTCGGGGCGTATTTGGAATCGGATAAATGGATTAGTATCGAGCAGCTATCGTAGAGTATATTCTAACTTTCTAAGTACACTCAACATGATACGGTAATCGCTGGCCTAGGATCTGCTCATCCCACACGATCTATCGCGCTCTGGAACTCCCGCATCACCAACCAACACTCGAGCTCTAGCCTACGACTGTACCCCGCACTTTGAAAGCCGCAATTCACGATAGACGGGTCAGCACCTGCATACGGACATACGGGGATGTATAACTCCATTTTAAACGCCAAATAAAGTTAAATGTCTCCAGGGAGATGAAAAGGATCGATAGTAAGCGTACGAGCATGTGTTTCATCGTATCACATCGTATTTGACTAAGTTAAACTTAAACGGTTCCGATACCTAGGAGTGGCGATTCAAGGGTTAGAAGGATGGTAAGACTTAGCTAACCAGGTAACCCTAGGCAACAACATGATGACTTTAAAAGATTCCTAGTTGCTGGAGACAAGAACTTGCAAGAATATATATATATCAGGAGGTGAATTGGAACCGCCACGCTGATCAATCTCGGCGTATCATCACCTCTAATCGCACTCATTTTTGAATTTTCTGCACTTCTGAGTAATTTTTGAGCTCCGGTTCAACTACTCAACTACCCAAGCCCCTTTGTGCCTTGTACTTAGCTAGCTGGCTGTTATTAATATATTATCTCATCAACGTTTGTTTCATAAACCTAAGCAGTCAGCGCCTACTGGTTAGTAACCTGAGTGAAGGAGTATAAATGTGCACTTTGGCCAAACTCACATTCCTGTTGTTATAATTATTCGGGCCTGGTAGGGCTGAGATTCAGCAGCTCCGTTTTTTCCTTTAAGCGTTTAGAATACTTGGATCCGGATCGGTATAGATCCCGAGCCCGCACACGGCGTCTCTGATAGGTAGCAGGTACAAAGGTTTGTATAAGATCTGGGAGTGAACGGCAATGACTCTAATAGGTCAGTGAATGCATCAGATGTGTATTGCTATGATATCGGGGAAAAAACACAAAGTGATGCCTTTTCCGAAAAAATTTCCCCGAAATGCGCATTATTGACACCTTTTCGACAACTTTCGGATGTCCTCATGTTAAGCCTAAATTCTTTCCTGATATATATACGTTATACAGAGAAACCTATCATAACCCCACCCTCTCGAAATTCCCTACCAAACTTCCGACGTTCGGGGGGAACAAAACCTGCCTTTTTCTAACAAACACCTCCCTCTAAATTCCATCCCCACCATACTTCCAGCAGAATTATGCCACCATCGGGGTGGAATTATGGTAGGTCTTGCTGTAGAATCATTATTTGTAGGCGACCCCCCACATCAAGGATTCGATAAGTCACTGGATAATGAGTACTTAAAAGTAGTAAACACTATATTACCTCAGGTGAAGTGGCAGTGTAGATGTCACATGGCCGGCCATGAAACAATACGAGGCGTAATTCCGAGTTCGGACTGGATACGTCAAAAAGCACATGCTTCACGTGCACATCTACACACTTATCGAGTGCCTTTAGTGGATACAGAGTATAGTAGGGATAAGCATAAGAGAGCTTTGCATGTTTATCTAGGCGCTATTAAGCTATTATAATAGCCCTGTTACTGGTTCCATGAGATTCGAATGACCGCGAAGAGTTTCGGCAGGCGCGAGACATTGGTATGCATTGTATGTAGATCAATCAAGTTTCATATCCTGGTACGTTCTGCATGTTCCGGCACTGAAGTGGCCTGAATCGTCCTTCACTCATGCAGTGCCATCGGCCTTATGTCATTTACTTCTCCATTTACCTGTTGTGATGATAGAAGGTCAGAGTTCAGTTCATAAAGGCCGCAATTAATCAGGTGGATCGACTGATGAGGGCCGACTTAACCTGGCATTTTAAAGTTACCCTACCATCTGCCATAATGTAAGCTATTCCAGCGGTAAATAATGAATCTCAGCGATAAGAAAAGATATGGAGCTGGAAGCTGGGAGGGATGAGCAGCTCAGACGTACGTACTTTTTATATATACCGAATTAGATCCTATGAGGAGTGACGTAGCTACATGGAAGAAGGCGTAGGTATCAGATGGCAGTACTGCCAGGTACGTACAGCTCGGGGCAGGCAATAGGAACCTGAAATGCAAGCTGCGAGTAGGGGGCCAATGTGGTGTAGCTTTTCGCCAACCGCAAAGTCATTAATTTTCAGGTTCTTCATACCTACCCCGGGTATGTATTATACACTTCGGGAATCATATACTTTTGGCTAGCTAGCTATATATAGGCGTTGCGGATTAGTCTATCCAATAATAGCACAGGTGCACTGCATGTTGTACTTGGTATATACACAGCATCTGATGATGATCGAATTCGAATCAACCTAGATAGAAAAAGGGTATGGATCCACCACGCTATTTCTGTTAATACGCTAGCAATGAAGCAAGGGTACGGCATTACTACGGTATTCTTTTTTTTGCAATTCCGTATCATTCACTAAATCCCGTACTGATTTCACCCCTTCTTTCACTGTAGGTATACAGTGACCCATCGTTTCTTAGGTACCGCTCGAAATATTGGTACATAATCTGCAAGAGATACCTTTGTCAAGGGACCGGCCCGCAACTGAGAGCCCCAGATCTAGAAACACTCATGATTTAGCCCAATTAGCAACCTCCTCAATGAGCAACCTCAACCTCAACCTCAACCTTCTGGGCATGAGCACGAGTTTATCTTAAGCCTAATATACCAGGCCCAAAAGCTCTTCAACACGAAAGCAGAGGTGGTCAAGAATTGAAGATCATACAGATGAAAATGTTTTGTCAGGAATTCAATTTGAGACTTTTAGGCCTCACTACCTGAGCCCCATGGGGCGCCGAGCTGGGCTCCGGCATAGATCTATAAGAATTCTAGGTTAGTTGGCATCTCTACGCGTTATCTTTTTATATTGTAGTAATAATTGGTTGGAATTGATACAATATGAAGTATCGAGACTTTCAGTAGACCTAACCCTGGAAGCATACGTGTTGAGCTCTCAGTACTACAAGGACTTTTGTCACACGCTGCACGCCCCAAGCTTTTGAGGCTTCCTTCAACACAGGTCTATCCTAATCCTTCCACCACCCTCACGAGAATCGTCATAAACTACAAACCACACTCAGGACATATCGCGCCGTCTGTGATTGAGTCACCCACCCAATCTAGCATCTACAAAATAAGGTATGCACCTCTCAATATTGTTTCCTGTAGTAGTAAGCTAGCGATAGCTCACGACGGCAAGAAAATCTCACGACATCAGGGCGAGCAGTTAAGTTCAGATCTAGTTGAGGGTAAAAGTTGGGCAGAAAGCTCGACGGCGGGGAAGAGTTGAGAAGACGAGAGAGAAAGAGGAATATAGAAGTCAATAACTCTTCTATATATAGAGCAACACTCACCAAAGCCAGATCTACATTGAGACTAGAAGCTTTTGACAAGTAAGACAAAGGTTCTTAAGAGTACCCCACTTAGCTTGGCTATCTGCCACCCCACCGCTCATTAGTCTCTGTATACCAATGGCACATACTGGATCTGGAGTAACGGACGCCAGACCTAAGGGTCATGGTCTCGAGATCCTCCCTAACGAGATCCTCCTAAAGATTTCCCAGCACCTCACAGCAGGCGATATCAGTTCCATCTTTCAAACAAACCACTTCTTCCAGTCACTGCTATCCCCAGCCCTTGAGCTCCTCCTCACCAACATGAACACCGGGAGTCTAACACAGCTCTCATGGGCCGCAGCAAACGGCTACGATCGACTAGTCCTCCGTCTGCTCAAGGCCGGGGTAAAACCTGACGATAGAGGCGAGAATGAGCCCTATTGGGCGGCCCTCCACCACGCAGCCCTGCATGGGCATCTAGAGATTGTGAACATCCTGCTGAAGTTTGGCGCAGATCCTAACATTCCCAGAGAGGATGCTTCCGGCTCACCTAACCACGAGAGCGGGACCGTGACAGCGCTGCATCTTGCAGCATACTGCGGGCATATAGATATCGTCCGAGCTCTCATTGAACATGGAGCTGATGTTAATGCGTATGGCACTTGGTGGAACACGCCACTGCATGCCGCAATAACTACCATCTATGACGATAAAAGGAAGTTCTATCCGTACGTCAACGACGATGTGCGCTCTTGGGATAAGCGGGCGCGGAAGGCAACAGAACAGGAACTCTACGAAATAGCCAACATCCTTCTGCAAAATGGAGCACAGGTAAACCGCTACCTCTTCAACAAAACACCGCTGCTGTGCGCGATACTTAGACAGGCAGAGAAAGGCACGGATTTGGCGCTCATAAAGCTGCTGCTGGACGCAGGCGCCAATATCTGTGCTCCGCGCTGCGACTGGAATAACACCACCCCCCTGCACTCCGCCGTGGTCTGGAAGCAGCCGGGCGTGGTGGAGCTGCTGCTGCAGGCGGGGGCAGATGTGAATGCCAGGCTTCGGAGCAATGGCGCAACACCGCTGTTTCTCTCTACCCACCGGGCAGTTACGGAGATTTTGCGGCAGTATGGCGCGGAGGATGAAGAGGAGGAGGGGGTTATAGAGTGATCATGATCAAAGATACAACACAATTCTCAATATCTTTACGATGGTGGAGAAGAGGGGGAGTGTCTAGAGTGGCCGTGATTATAGGGACAAATGGTTCTTGGTATCTTTTTATTTTATAATGGCGGCGAGGTACGCCGAGTTTGTAACTACGAGTGAAGAGTAGTAGTATTGGTTTGACAGGATCTTCAGAGTCAGCCTTCTTGGGGTACGGTCCTGTGACCGTGCCATATACCTGATTTGAAACTTGGTCAAGTGTGTTTCTTGTGGCGGACATAGCACGGGCAGCATAATACTACCCATAGTCTGGCCCCGTCGGGCTCTGTCGGTGGTAGTTTAGATATAGACATAAGCAATGGATAACAGGCTTTCATACCACCGTCTTTGGCAAGAGTGTGACTTTTCCGTGCAATATCGAATCCCCTAACAGCTGTATATACACTAGCGGTGTGCAATGTACAGTCTAGTCCAACTAAACATGCCATCTTTAGTTGTGTGTGCATGTATGTAGATAGAATTAATTTATCCTCCCATACCTACCTACATATTTGCAGTTTTGGGTACGTTTTCCTAGCTAGCTAGCTAGCTGTCACCAACACTGCTCCCCAGCTCTTATTGCAACCAAACCTCGGATCGCGAGTCAAAGCGCGGTATGCCTCTCCCTCCCCCTCAGCTGTACTCTACATGTTTGAGAGGAAAAAAAAGCGCACATATACATGTACTTGCCTATGACCATGAACTAAACAAACAAACAAAAATACTTTCCTATGGCCCCCTTGACCGAGTGATGCCCCATGACTCAAGTCGCGGATTCTTTTTTTTCTAGACCGTAGTCTATGGCAATATCACACTATATGTAGCCCCCCTTGGACTATCCGTCGTATAACAGCTGTACTGCAGGAGATAGGGCGTGGGGGTGGGATAGTGAAATGTAATAAAAATATTAACCCGCGATGGTTCTAGTATATACCATATATAGTTATATATAATGGAAGTATATATCTTTTGCCCCGTTTATTCGATCCCCCCCCTCTCCATTGCTTCTTATATAGTAATTAATTAGTCCGCCCCATCCCAATCTTGTTAAATTTCCCGTTCCTCTTCTGGCTTTAGTTCTAGTTCCCGTTCCTCCTCCCACACCCCCTTTTCGTGTCTCTATCTTGTGAGCCGTTTCCAGATCGTGAACCTTTAGCTAGCTAGCGTACAAGACTCGATGCCTGTTTTGGGCCATATACAGCAGTTTCTTTTTCTTCTTCCAACTGGCCGGTTGCCATGCAGGGGGCGTATTTACATGATATATATTTTACTCTAGCTAGTTGCGTCCTAAATAGCATAAACCCCCCCGTTGTAGTCACGAAGCGTTGCTATGCTATTGGTTAGGAGCTGCATACCCGTAGACAGACAAGGAACTGCCCCCCGAGGTCGATGGATCCAGAGGAGTTCCAGCTAGAGAGGGGGCTGACACGGATGGACAAACAGAATTAACTACGATGTAAAACTCACATAACAGCATTGGATTCCTGGGTCTTTTCAAGGGCCCGTGCGTGCGGGCGGGGGGGCACTTTGTGGACAAGTGGGAACGTGCGGATATGATACACCTAGCTACAGTACTACATGTAGTTCCATACCCATGTCAGCAGGGGTTCTGACGGTTGATCGGCGTGGATGGATCTAGATTGGACAGTACATGTAGTTAGTTGTGGCTGTTCCTCTCCTAGGCTTTGGCTATATATATAATCCATGTGGACAAACAAACAGATGGATGGATGCAAGCTGGTATAGTATTCAAGTGCGTACTCGGAATGGGCATTCCGATCCGTTTCCTGATTACAGCGGAGGCCGCACTGCACTTGTATGTATATATATATATAGAGGAATCGGGGTTATCGATAGGCGTAGTTGGTACGGCGCATCCAACTCGCGAGGACCGGTCGAGGAGGCCATGCAGTCGGTTCTGGGTTGGGTATGTATGTATGTATTGTATTGTATTGTACAGCCACGTCCGCAGAGTTTTGGCACCCTGTAAAGGTGTCTGCGATTGCAACAGACAGAATATATTTTGGCCCGGCCCTCTTCCTCGATCGGATGATGGGCATACAAACAAGTGTTGTGGTATACAGCAGTGTAGGAATATCTATCTATGTATAAATCTCTCTTTATAGTCATTTCTTTATCCGGTTGTTGATGTCATGATTTAGACCCATGAGCTTCGATCGATCGAGACTGTACTGGGGGGTGCCAAAGCTTTGCGGACACGGCTGTGCTGTGTATATATCGGCCACACACACACACATACGTGACGTCGCTGGAGGCTGGACGTGGTGTATATATGTAGGTAGTTACTTTGATTTGTAGTTTACAATGCATATATGTCTCCTACGGTATAGCTGCGGGGTTAGGCGGGGATATATAGATGGCATCATATGGCATTGCGTTACATGATTGATCAAGGCTGTTTTCGATTAATTATGCGTATTTATACGCATACCGCTGGGCCGGGGGGTCCTGCCTGCCAGCGTTGTGGCTAGCTAGCTACGTAGACTCTCGAGCCCTGGCTTGCATGGTCTTCTCATATATACATGTATCACCGGCCAACACTTTGTGGCAACTGGCGGGGACTACATGTACTTACTTGGCTATGTACTTGAGAATACGCACGCGGGAGTCTAGTCAATCGACTCTATCAAAACCTTCCCCTAAAAGACGTATCATTGCACTAGCTTAGTTGTACTTGACGAGGGAGACTTCTCTCTCTCTCTCTTCTCTTCTCTTCTCTTCTCTTACTTTGACCCGTAGATCTAGAACGGATAGAAGTAATTACAATCATAGTACTCGCTCCAGGTGCCACCACGCATGTCTCGTACTGCTTCCCAAAAGTTGGTGGACAGCACCGCTGCAGTTTCACGCCAAGTCGAGCTTGGCAGCGTGGGTGAGTGATTTCCCGTGATGCAGACAGCCTCGATGTGCATGTCGTGGGGGTTGTGTGTGTGTGTGTGTGTGTGTGTGTGTGTATGTGTGTGTGTATGTGTGTGTGTGTGTGTGTGTATGTGTGTATATGTAGGTACATGTACATACACATGGTGTATCCCACAGAGATGGATATACACACCTGGGTCCACTCTTGCTCTCTGCGTACTGCAAACCCAGACCCGACTCTCACCAGTAGATACTTCATCCCCAACCAGCTCAGCTTCACCCCAGACCCAGCTCAGAACCCAGCTCAGAGAACAGGGCGCAAACAAGCACGCCAAGCGCGGGCGCCATCGGTCCCGATTTGCACCAGGATCACCAACGCGTGCGTTTCACCCCTGCTGCAGCTGGGTTGGTTGTAGCCCGCTGTCTTCTCACCTCACCTCCTTCACCTCCCTCAGTATACGTCGGGAGGTCCACTTTTCCTCAACACCAACAACCAGCCAAAAGAACCTCAAGAACCTCAAGAATTCCCCTGATATTGCAATACCCCAGCTGGATCTGGTCCCAACTACATACATACATACACACACACACACATCCCACACCCGCCATGTCCTCCTCCTCCTCCCTCCCCCCCTCCCTCACCCCCCGCTTCCGCCCCCCCGCCGACGGCGACGACGACGAGGACCAACCCTTCCTCCCGCGCCCCACCCCCAGCACCCACTACCCCGAGGACGCCCACCCCGCGCGGCAGTTCCTGCGCCGCCGCGCCTGGCTCACCCGCGGCCGTGTCATCCTCCTCAGCGCGCTGCTCTCGCTCTCCGTGTGGGTGCTCCTCGCCGCCGTGCCCGCGGTCCTGCACCCCGCGCCGGCGCCAGAGGTGCCATTGGTGGACTTTGACAGCGTGCTTCAAGTGAACGCCACGCTCATCAAGGGGGGCAAGGGCAGGTGGACGGTTGCTGTGCCGCGTGGGGTGCGCGAGCCGCTGAGGCCGCATGTGTATCGGGGCATCTGCAGGTCGGTGCATGACGTGGCGGGGCACGCGCACCGCGGGTACTATGCGTTTGATGAGCGGTTTGTTGATCCGGCGGACAGCGGGGAGAAGGTGGTGGCGGCGGCGGCCGCGGCGGCGGGGAAGAAGGGGGCCTCTGTGTGTGATGCGAGCCTGACATATCTGCTGGAGTCGACGAATGCGGGCTTTGGGGTTGCGCTGATGGGCCTGTGGAGCGCGTACGGGCTTGCAAAGAAGGAGGGCCGGAGCTTCTTTGTCAATGACCGCGACTGGTAAGTCCCCCCCCCCTCCTCCTCCGCCCATCCAGACCCCCCTAACACCATCCACAGGGCATGGGGCGCCTACACCACCTTCTTTCTCCGCCTCCCGCAGCCCGACTGCGCCCCCCCACCCGCGCACTGGCTCCTCCCCTGCCCGCATTCCGCCAAGCACCTTGTCGTCGCCGCCGCCACGCACACCCACATCTTTGGCCACAGCTTCACCGACGCCTTCGAGGACCCCCGGCAGATGGGCGTGCTGCGCCAGTCCCGCATCTTTGCCCTCGCCCGCGCCGGCTACGAGGACCTCTTCCGCCTCGGCCTGCTCCCAGAGGACCAGGACGCCGTCGAGGTGCGCAAGAAGGCGCTCACGGGCCCTGCCGTGGCCGTGCACATCCGGCGCGGCGACGGGCGCGCCCTGGCCTGGGAGTATGGCGCGGGCGGCGGCGGCGACGGCCATGTGCCCGCGGAGAAGTATGTGGCGGCCGCGACGGAGCTGCGCGGGGCGGAGGCCCAGTCTGGTGGCGGGAGCAGCATCGTGTATGCGTCGGACGACGTGCACCTGTACGAGTCTGTGGAGTATGTTGACTGGGCGCCGGCGCAGGGGGAGGCGGCGGCGGAGACGTGGCTGGGCGAGCTGGAGGTGTCGCGTGATCGGCGGGGGTTCGTGGCGGGCGAGTTTTGGGAGCTGGATGGTGAGCAGCGGGGGCAGCTGGGGAGGGCGTATCTGAGGGATGTGAAGATCTTGGGGGAGGTGGCGGGGAGGGGCGCGAAGAGCGCGGTGGTGTGTGATGTGGCGAGCACGACGTGTCGGCTGCTGGCGGTGGTGATGGGGTGGGAGGGGGCGGTGGTGGAGGGGCGGTGGAGGAATGTGGACGGCGGGTTTGGGTGGAGCGGGGTGGCGTGGTAGCTGGGCGGGTGGGCGGGTGGGTGTGGCGCGTATAGTAGACTCTTGGTGCGGGTCTGGGGGGGGGAGGCAGCTGTGCGTGGTGCGAAGAATAGGATATATCAAGTAGCTTGCTCTACATATAAATCATGAATGGCCCGTCCTATAAGATACAATATACATGCACACATACACAATTCAAGCAGCACCGAACCAGGGCGTGCGTGACTCCTCAAAGCCCGGCGTCGTAGAGAGATACGATTCCGCAACCGACCGTCGATACCGTTATCTACTCTACTCACGTACTTGTCCGAGCAGCTAGCTAGTCTTACAACTTACACATGGTGACGCCCCTCGACGACGACAGGCAGGCCGGTGTTGACACGAAGGGGGTGGGTGCTATGGCTATGTACGGCGCCAGGACGTAAATGAGTGGAAGTGCGGCATAGCAACGGGGTTCGACACAACTCGCTGGACCACGATTATAGTACAACAGCCACAATTCATCCTTTGAAGAGCTGATAATTTATAGAATAGTTATTGAGTGTATCAAGAAAGAATAAATGTCATTTAATATCCTGTGTACCAACCCCTTGTCTTTATTACAGCCTCTATTCTCGTAGGCAACTTTCAACCTACCTACCAATTAAACGATCAGGTAGCAGTTCCCAGCAATGAATAAGAGCTGCCTCAATGAGGGGCTTAATTACTTTAGGTGATCTAGTATCATATATCAAATGGGGGTAGTGTTGATCGTAGAGCTTCTTGAGGTGTACTCAAACATGCTCAATGGGAATTAGATCAGGTGAATAGGCAGGCCGGTCCTCTAGATCAACCCCCATTCTCCTCCAACAATTGAGTGGTAATTTCGGCAGTGTGTACCTTAGCATTATCTTGCATAAAGATTGACCTGATACCCTTCCCCCGTAGCTCTGCCAAAAATTGTGAAACCTTTTTTGTTCTGATGGTTGCGGCGTTGCGGCGTTGCGGCGTTGCACTGTTGCGCGTTTCCACTGATTTATGTCCTGGTGCTGTATGTACCACTTCTCATCCCAGGAACTACCAAAAAAACGATAGTCCCCCCCCATATATATATCTCTCCTGCTGGTTGCTGCGGTTTGGAGCAGCACAAGAATCAAGTCCTTTTGCTGCGCGGTTTCTGGGTGGGCGGTGGGGGGGGTTGGAGTCATGAGTTCTCACTCGAGCCCGTTGCCATGCCATGCCATGCTCCACCACCCCGGACGCCATGCGCAAAACGTGATGGATAGCCAACCACCATAAATTTGTAATCCGTGAGACAGGGATTGGTTCATTAGTGCTCTTTTTTAGGCTGAGAGTGTAGTCCGTTGTGGTGTAATGGTTAGCATCAGTCGCTCTCACCGACTAGATCGGGGTTCAATTCCCCGCAACGGAATTCGCTTTTTGGAGATGTGGCTGCTGTTGGTTTTTTATTCTCCGATGTTTTGTTCGGGTGGCTTCGGGATTGGGGAGCTCGGTTATGGGGGGGCGGTGATGTACGCTGGCTAATTGTATTGTGTTGTGGGGCGGTGGGACTTCCCTGATATGCTCGGGGGGGGGGGGTCTATTTCTGTATGTAGTCGGATTAATTAACGCAAGTCTTTGTGCCCTTCTTTCTGTGGGTGGGTGGATGTAACTGGTTACATGAGTGTACATGTATGTGAATATAATCTATCCCACGCAAAAGTACTCGGCCAGACGTCGACTGGCGTTTAGATTGATAGAGAACCAGACTTTTGGCGGACCTCCAAGAAAGGCAGGGCGATTTTCGCTCTACACACACACACACGCACACACACATATATATAGGGCTGGGGGGGGGGGACAATATGTATATACCGGGAATTATTAATTTAATGATCTGACGGTCGCGTGGCTTGTCCGCTCCTCAGCCCGCTTTGACCGCTGACGGCGCGGCGATAAGGGCCTAGCTATATCTACATGTAGATATATAGAGGGGGCATAGCTAGCTTTGAATAGTTTAGTTTTTCCTATTCTGCGTCTGCTGTCTATACATGTAGCTATATGAATCTGAAAGGTGTACGTAGGGACAGTGGGCATGGTTACTGGTGGATGTATACGACCATGCCAGTGGGCAGCCTGCGCGCATGCACAATTGGAGAGAGAGATTGTTGACTGATTGGTTGATTGGCAATTCGTAATCTGGTTTGGGGAGAGGGAGCTGGTACATACATGCAGGCAGGAATATATATATCAAAGATTGAGGTCTAGATAAAGAATAAAGAATTGTGGTTTGGGCAACAAAAGCCATGGGGGGAAACTATTTAAAGGGATATATCAGTATATCATTTCCTTCGATCCTTTGGTTAGAAATAAATCAGGATCAATACGGTTTCGTTCCTTCTACTAGCCGGCCTTCTTCATACTCTACACCTTTCCGCCTCCCTAGCCTTGGCTTGTAGGTGGGTGGTGCGTGGAAGCTGTCGTGCAACTCCTCTATTGTTCTATTTCTTGACGGGTATGGTGATTATATACGCCAGAGGGGATATAGAAGCACGGTTCGGTTCGTCGGACAGCATGAGTAGCTTTCATGACACAAGAGTATATCTGCCCGTTCGAGTGGTAACACCGACGGTTGCCTGGAAACTATGTATCATCAGTACTCCAGCTCGAAATATCTATGAACCATCTAGTTCCATTATGCCCTCCATTGGGACATCGCACTGGCCACGGTAATATAGAGGTAGGTGATCAATCTGCGTCTAGATCTCTGCACGGGTGATTGAAGGAACTTGTTTTCGATGCTGTCACGTCGAAATCAATTGATCGGATTGGATGGAACATCGAGGTTGAGGACAGCGGGTGGATTTCTAAATAAAGTTACGGGAACTCGACTGCTTACGTACATAGCTGTGGCAATCAATATGCAATTACTTGTGCTCCTCCGGCCGGAACTCTTAAATCTGGCCCGCTGGGACGGGACGGGACGGGGATGCTGGGTCTAGCTTTTGGTAGGGCACGGGGAACGTTTTCGACCATATATCTAGTGCCAAGAGTGTCCCCGACCCGTCTCCGGCGTCCTCATGTCCCAGAAGACCGGGTCTAAGAGTAACGTTCTGGAGCTATAGATGTTACGTGACGTGATAGCAGGCTAGAGACTGAAACCAGGAACCAATTAGACGTAAAACCGTATAAGAATAAATAACCTGAAGAATTAACTTGAGTATTGTAATTGCCATAAAAAATAGCTTTTTGTCACATAGAATAGTTTTTTGTCACGAATAATAATTTTATTACAAACAAATTGGCTTATGATTAAGTATTGTCTGAAGAAGTTATTATACTCTCCGGTGTTAATTACCGGTGCTAAATGTCTGTGCATTAGCAATTGTTTCAATTATCAAAAACCACATGCATGCCGTCATGAAATTGAGGCCAGTTGGCATCGCTGCGCGTCATGCTCTGGGTTTATATTGCAACTTACGCGACGTCAGTTCGTGGTTGGCCGCTGCGGTTTCTACACACCTTCCAGTCTCTTCCAGAGTGATCTTCTTTGGTCTCTTTGGTCTCTTCAGAGTCTTCTTTGGTCTCTTTCTCCCATCAGCAAACTCTGTCTATCATCGGCCTGTACTCTAATCAAGACAAGCCTTCTATTCTCCGTGATGTGTTTTACCCTATCACCAAAACACGCTGGAGATCAGACTGCTTTGCAGCCAGCTACTACTAGACCGCATTCGGGGATTCACCGCTGCGAAGAACTCGAATGTCGCATTCTAGAATCTGGGCACATGACCTATAAACCTTTGATTTCACCATAAACAATGATTCGGTGTCTCAGAATTCGGTCTGGGTATTGTCTCGTGACCTGACAGAACTTGACACTCGAAGAAAAGATAGCAAGGTAATTGATTCAGGCAAATCATATATACAGCTGCAATATTGGTGTCAGGACTTGTTTTACTCGAATGCAGTGGGAATAAGTGGCTAAAATGCTGATCTTAAATATGGTTGCTGATGGAATGCGGTATCAGGTCTCGGACATCTTGTGGTAGGTATTTATGTATGAATCATGATATGCTCTTTCACGATTAAGCCCACTGCAAACTTTCTCGATAAATACATAGGCAGACGTCGCTAATACCAAAGTTTATTGCTGTATGAAGGAACTTTTGTTTGCACTGCCAGAAGCGGTCCCGGTTAGAAGGCTTTCGGGCCGTGCACGTGCAGATCTCGAGTGATCCTCCATGAATAAATGACGAGAGCGCAAAACGCATCGGAAACCAGTCGGCTCGTTTCTTTCAATTCCCAGGCCCCTGGGTAAGTGGTACAAAAATAAAGGTACATATGAATAGATAAATATAAAATCACGAATCTGAACATATGCCCGACCGTCATGACCAATTTACCCAAGAGCTGGTGTAAGATCTCCCCCCATCCCTCATCGTACCTAAATATCCCCCTGACCAAGAAACTTATTAACTACCGTAGCTAGCCCACATAGGTCTATATAGGTATGTGGTACAGATATGTAGGTACAAATTCTCATTGCCGCTTCAATTAGGTATCGCGGCACACGATAACATGCCACGCCGCACCACACCGCGGCCGCCGCAAAAATATGTACCGGTAAATGCCTTCCGAGAAGTCAATTCGTCCCTTTGATCCCCCACATGAAACGCCGTGGGGTACCTTATTCACATCCCGACATTGACAGGACTGGACACGACTCCGAGCATCGCCCTGGAAGGACAGCGTGACATACAACGTTAATTCGCTGATCAACTTTGTTACCGGCGTTGTCTTACATTCTGAGACTAGCCTTTCAACTATTTATACAAATACCTGGCAAGCGGAAAATTAAGGCAGAAAAACTACGCCCATAACCCGGGTGGTGGACCCGTTTAAGTAGAAGGAGAGGGAAAAAAGAACGGTGGTGGATGGTGTGTGGGAGGAGTGGCGGTGTTGAGTGTTTCGGGACGGGTGTTTAATTGCGATTTTACGCAATTTGTGTGGTCAATTGCGTTCGTCAAACAAAACAGGTTTATGGAGAATAAGTGAGTAAGATCGAAGGAAAGATCTGGAGAGGAAACAATGTAATGAGAAGTCACTTGGAAGAGGAGAAGGGACATGTCAGAAAATAAGGATGGGGGAAAAGATCATCCAGTACTGCATCCGCACTCCCTAGCGTACCAATGTTGGATCCTCATGCGCCCTTAAGCCACCAGCTGTAGGTTCCTGTGAGAAGAGGAGTACATACTGCGAAGTACCTACATGTATGTGGATTACTTTACTTCAGCTATGAATCGTACATACGGCATCACGCCTATCCACGATACGCGGAAGATTGTTACACTACCACCATCGATATCGCCACTCTCCTGCGTAGTTACATCTAATTTACTGCCCAATCATTGAGCTGGATGGTTGTGAATTGATGGATTACTTATCGGTTCCTGCCTGGGTGGGTACTAGTTGCGCAAGCTACTCTCTACCAAAACCACCAAACCCTAGGTTCAGTTTGTATGTAGGTACTTGCACTGGATACTCTTTCCTCTAGAGTTCACAGTCCATACTGCAGGTACGCAAGCGCAAATACCAGCTGCATGTAAAAAGCAAGAAGGTCCAACATGTCTAACTACGCCGCACCCAGCTCTTCTCACCGAAATTGAAATTGAGAGCCTGTATGGAGAGTGCACAGGTGCCCGCACGGACGGTTCTTGGCTTGGCACGTGCGAATGTCCTAATTGAGATCAGGGCAGCCGAAGAAGTGTGCGAGGAGGTGTTGAAGCGAAGGATGGTGGCTTTTCCTCTCTCGTCTCAACCCCAAAAGGGCCGGTCTGATGAGGCACAACTGTCGAGAACTCTAGGTATGTATGTAGGGAGGTAGATCGTACCTACATATGCAGAAGACGGGAGTTTGCTTCAGGTGCACAAAGAAGCTCATCGTGCATCGACCGCGAGCGTGATGAGGTAGAAGTACATACTAGATGGGTAGAGCTCCGGTACCTGGATCACACCCCAGCATATGGAGCACAAGAAAAAGGGGATGGGGTGAGGTGATGGATGGGTGGCACCGCATTCTTCGGTATCCCTTTCGCCCTGTTCCCTGGAGCGTTGGAGCGGACCCTGGCTGGCAGCCCGCACAACCGAGGCGGCGCTAGTAACGGAAGAGGAATAGCTGACTGGGGTGTGGTTGGATTTGTTGACCCGCGTGAAGGGGTAAGCTGCCCAAAGAGGGTGGGGGAATAGCGAAATGGTCAAGTCTGAAGAAACCGATATAAACCTATAATTGCTTTTTTGGGGGACTCGTCGAATGAACTTCTCGTGAGAAAGGGGGGGCGGTGCGCATGGGATGGGAAAGATGATGAAGTAGCTATCGCCATTGGATAGGACAGGATTGGATTGGATTGGAGGAGAGGTGTTTTGGTTGGTGAGAAACATTGCGAATTGCGCTGCAGCTAGAGGGGTGCAAGAAAAAAATAAAAATAAAACAGGAAACAGCATGAGGGTACCTCAGTGTAGGATAGATAGATAGAGGGTGTGTATCATGAACGATGGATGGTGATAGGTAAACAAAAACAGAAGGACACATCGGTATCAATGCCATGATCAGCACTCACCTTTAGCTTTTATCTCGTTCATCCTCTTGCTTGGGTACATATCCTTCGTGCGCTCTTCGTCTAGATCACGAATGAGCGAGTACAGGCTGCATTACTGTGTTTTTTTTTAACCTTCTTGGTCTGATCTTGATAGATTCTTCATCTCGTCTCGTCTACGCTTGCCTGCTAGACTTTTGTTCCTCCACCGTGCCCGCTCATCACCGTTTCCCGTTTCCAGTGGTAGCGAGTGAGTAGAAGGATCCAAGGAGACAGACTCGCTGCGTGGCCAAAGCCCTCCCACTCCCGATCATCTGAAAGGTCTCCCAGTCTGTCAGCTTGATTGATTTGCTTGCTCGGAGTCTACTACACTTCGCTCCACACACCTACCTCCACCTCTCCACCCTTCCACATCCCTTCCCCGCTGTCTTTTCAGTATTCGCCTGTGCGGAACAATCAGCAGCGTCCATCACCACTGCAATCATCATCATCATCATAATCACCATCTTCCCCTCACTCTGATCACTCGTAGGCCGTTATCCAAGCTACACACTCGGCAGTTCCCCCCATATTCTATCTTGCCGTCACAAACACTCACTTGCTTCCCGTACGTTCCACGATTGGTGTAAATTTCTTTGATACCCTGCCGCTCTGTCCACTCGACATTTCTCGTGCACTACATACTGCTTTTGTCTGTACGATATCTACTTTAGATAGAAACAGAACCAACATAAGTCCAAATCTCTAAATTGGACCACCCCCCCCTGCCTGGTACACTAGAGCAAGGTATATCCCCGTCTTCCAGTTGTATTGACCAAAGGTCGGGTCGATACCAAATTTTAAAAAAATTCATTGCACCCCAAAGCTGGACGGTTGAGCTTCAAGCGATAGTTGCATACATGTGCATTTACAGTGCTGACTGACTTGACTCTAACAGTTGTTGTCTAGGTGACCCTTACTTGCCTTGCAGAACCGTTAACTTTTGATCTCCCCGTCTGTCTGTCGTCCGTCCCATCCATCCCTCGCATCTCAACCCACCTGCGTCCTCGACCTCCTCCTGCAAAAAGAATTATCGCCCGATAATTCTCTCTCTCTCCCTCACAGCAACGTCACTCACTACCACATCCCTACTCACAACCACCCACCCACCTGTCCTCCGCGTCGACCACTGGTGGCTCCACTTTCCTTTTTATTCCATTCTTTCTTCTTTTAGAGACCCCTTCTCTTTGACGGTGGTGATACTATTACTTTCTGGAAGCCGTTCACTCGTTTTGCGGCCCCATTTTTACTTGCCTACGACGCCCCAGTCATTCTTGAACGAAAGGATACAAAAAGAAAATACGAAAACGTTTCAACGAACGAAAGAAATAAGAGCAAGAAGGATCTGATCTTATGCCCGGAAAAAGTCCACAAGAGTGCTAGATTTCCTTTCTACCGGTTGCTGTTTGTTTGCTGCTACTGCATTCGATAGGTACCTACTACCACCACCCTGGAGAGCTTCCTGCCCTGCCCTGCCTTGCCCTACCTGCCCTGCCCTGCCAGTCTGAACCCCCACCCACAATATCGACGACGTGTTTACCCCATCGCTCCTTCCCAAACCCGGTGTTGTTTACTGACTCACTCTTTTTTCCTTCTTTGCAGAACGATAGATAGATAGATTTTTCCCTTTCACACCATGACCATGACAACCACAACATTACCACGGCCCCCACGGGCCTCCTACGGCGGACAAACGCCACCGTCCGGTCTTCCAGCCCTCTCGCAAACACTTAACCCGCGAGCCTCAGTCACCTCCCTCCGAAAAGTATCTCTCCTCCCACAAACACCACGAAAACCAAGCGGCCTGTCAATCGTTCCCAACGGTGGCCGACCGACAACACCATCATTACCGATCCCAAGCACGCCCCAGGGCCCCCGAAGAGTAATCAGTATTGCGTCGTTTCCACAGCCCCCGAAAGGCGGGGGGAGATCGAGCTTTCCAAATCCAGGATCGGGATTCTCGGAGTCACTATTAACGCCGACAAGTCCGCTCAGTAAGGGCCTCGAGAGGTCACCGAGTAATAGGAAGAATAACACGGGTAATCCGGGTGCGGGGTTCGGAGGTGCGGGGGGGACTATAACAGGTGGGGGCAACGGCGGGTATTTAAGCCCCCCCCACTCTCGGAGCAGCAGCGCTCAAGGGAGCTACTCTACAAGTGCGACAACAATAGAAGCCTCACCGAGCTCTGGTGACGAGCTGCGGGGGTTGTCAGGCGATCCTAGCGAGAAGGAGCAGAAGGGGAATGTTATCGTCTCTATAAGAATAAGACCCGATGCACCCGACTCTGGAGGAGGAGGCCCCAATGCGGAATGGATTGTAGATGGGCGTTCGGGGAAGGTTGGGTACGGGGGGAAGGACGGTGGGATATACGAGTTTGATAACGTGTTTGGGCCGGAACAGAACAACACCGGGGTATATGAACATTCCGCGAAACGACTGGTACGCAGGGTGATGGAGGGATATCATGGAACAGTGTTTGCATACGGAATGACGGGAACCGGGAAAACATTCAGTATGCAGGGGATAACGAGTAGTCCTGGTGTCATCCCCCTAGCCATCACAGATATCTTTGCTTTCATTCGAGAAACACCCGCGAGGGAGTTCTTGTTGAGAGTAAGTTATCTGGAAATCTACAACGAGCGTATCCACGACTTGCTAGCCTCACAACCGGGAGGTGCTGGGTTCGTGCCCTTGGATCAGCAAATTAAGGGTGAGGAGATCAAGTTGCGAGAAGACGCAAAACGCGGGGTATATGCAACTCCGCTTAAAGAGGAGATCGTCCAGAGTCCGACACAGCTACTGCGTGTCATAGCACGGGGAGACTTGGCACGGCGAACAGGCAGCACGCAGTTCAATGCACGAAGTTCACGGTCCCACGCGGTTGTGCAGATCGTTGTTGAGTCAAGGGACCGCATCCCCGGCACTACAGCGGGCGGTGGAACAATGGTGGATAATCGACGGGCAGGAATCACCGGAGGAGTGAGAGTATCAACGCTAAGTTTGATCGATTTGGCCGGGTCCGAGAGAGCTGCAGAGAATAAGGAGCGACGACAGGAGGGTTCGCATATCAATAGGTCTCTCCTTACGCTCGGAACAGTTATCGCAAGGCTGTCGAGTGTCGACAAGGAGGGAAATGGAAAAGACAAAGATGGGAACCATCTTCCGTATCGTGACTCTAAGCTGACTCGTCTGCTGCAACCTGCATTGTCTGGTAACTCGCTCGTATCCATCTTATGTACTATCGCCATACCGCCGGCGAATATGTCGGCTATCAACGCTACGCATACTGGTGAAACAATGAATACGCTGAAGTTTGCGGCGAGAGCACGGAATAATATCGTTTCGCATGCAAAAAAGGGTGATGAGAGTATTCTGGGCGGTGTAGGGGATGCCGGTAGTAGAATACTGCTGGAGAGGTATCGGATGGAAATTCTGGAGCTGAGGCAGCAGCTAGACGACCAAAAGAAAAAGGAGGGGACGGATCACCAGGACTTGGTCGAGAGAGAGGAGAAGGAGATCGAAAGGGTGAGTTATATTTTGTTTCTGTTGCGTTGTGCCTCTTTGTTTCATTTACAAGCCCCCTTGCTTGTTGGAATGTAGCGCTGATGCGAACGGTACCTGCAGCACTCTGAGCAGCTACTTGAGATCCAACTCGCCCGGACGGCGCTAAAAGAGCGCATCGAGCACCTGAACCGCCTCATCCTCTCTTCGAAATCATCGGGCGTCAACTCGGCTCGTAATTCGTTGCTCCCCAACGCAGGACATATGTCCGCCTTGTCATTCCGCTCTTCAATGTCCAATTTGCACCCGCCCGGTAGCCGACCCTTCTCAACAGGTTCAACAATCTCGATATCGACAGCGATCAACGGATGCCCCACTTCAGATACAGCGACTGAGGACTCAACAGGCGAATATGGTGATGGGAACGCATCGCTTGGCGCGCAGGTTCGTGCTCTGCAGTCAGATGTTGCAGACAAGAATCGTTATATCGCAACTCTGGAAAAGCGTCTCCTCCAAGCACGCCGCAGCTCAAATAGTCGGGCAAGCATGATCTTTGGTCCCCCGCAGAAGCCACCGAGTCTTTTCGGCTCCTGCGAGCTTCTACCAGAGGGTCGATGGGATATTCTACTGAGGGAAAAGGACGAAGAGATCGCAGAGCTGAGGGCCCGGTTGGATGATAAAGACAAGATGGTCACGGCGCTGAGGAACGCTGCCCTGAAGCGCGAGTTTGCAGAAACGGGAATAAGGCCTCATAATAGAAGTATCAAGAGCGCTAGCGTTGATGGTGCTGGGGCAGGCATGAGGACTATCAGTGCGGGCGGAAGAGGGCCAGGGGTTGGCGTGAGAATGAGAGGGGCATCCGACTCGGTCGCGCCGTTAAAAACAAGAGGAAGCACGGATAGTATTACAAGTGTACCAGAGTGTACGGAACATGAGGAAGATGGAACGTTTTAGAAATAATACAAGCGAAACGCCGTGTGGATAGTTTAACGCAACTAGGAGTATATAGGATGGATGCTGCTGCTGCATATGGATTTTTATTCCTTTTTGTTCTTCCTATCTTTGTCTTTTTTTCTCTTTCCTTCTTTTCTCCCTATAGTTGCCTCTTCTTTCGGATCTTTCTTTCTTTTGTGCCTTTTTTTTTTTTTTTTTTTGCAGGTTGACAAAATTCGGGTTG
Source organism: Morchella sp. 2018-W38C (assembly GCA_024713705.1). Lineage (NCBI taxonomy): Eukaryota > Fungi > Ascomycota > Pezizomycetes > Pezizales > Morchellaceae > Morchella > Morchella sp. 2018-W38C. The sequence goes on along the minus strand of JAMJEX010000021.1, from coordinate 370,070 downwards.
CGGGGGGTTATTTTCTTGGGTTTATGCTTCTTCTTTCTCTTCTCAGTATTTGAGATATTGTTGGCTTTATCATTTTGTTGTTTTTTGCCCCAGACTTCGTTTTTTTTATTTATATTTTGATCTTTTTATTTGATACCATGGTAGTGGGCTGGGAGTGGTGCTGGGATGGGCTGGGCTGGGAATTAAAGGCGGCGGGGCGCTGTTCTTTTCTTATTTTATCTTCTATTGTAAAACTTAATTCTTTCGTCTAAACTCCTTTTTTATTTTTATTTTCTTGTGTTTTGTATTTTTGGGAGGGGAGTTTTTTTTATATCTTCACTTTGCGCGGTTCCTGCTTTTGTTCGTTTTCTTGCTTTATACCCGGGGCCTTTCTTCTTTACTTGGCCATGCATATGCTTATTCGTGTTCTGCTCCGTTTTTGTGCTGTTCTTGTGATACCTTTCTTTTTTCTTCATCTTGGTCTTGCATACTACTATATTGAGGTCTCGACGTACGGTTGTATCTAAAATCGATATCGATATCTCTGAGTTACGTACTTGCATGCACGTGTACTGTGATCGTGGTGACGAAATTACTCCTTTTTATTATTATTGCGCTCTTGGATTTAGTATTAATACTTGATGTGCCTCGTCGTGTGATATATGCTCCTCCTATAAAACGCTTTCTTTCACTTTCAGTTTCTCTTTCTGTGATGTGCGGTATTTATGAGCAGCTGCGGACAGTGCGGAAAACGGACTTGCATGTACGTATGGAGAATTAGGGTAATATGATGAAGAGTCTACCATTGGGTGTTTGCGAAGCTGCGAGGTGCCGTGAGTGTTTTCGCACACTTGTAGCTGGGTCGGGCCAGCTGGCCAGGCTCGCCGTTTTGGGGCAGGGAGGTCGTTACAACACTTGGATAAGTGGCCGAAAACGGAACCGGCTGATTTTGTATGTATGATTTCGGAGGAGAACATGGGATCTCACTCGGTTATGTACACTGTTTCGGCGTATTACTCGGTTTGCAGACGTGCATCAAAAAATGCATAGTGCGGTGCGATGGCATGGTTCTGTAGTGTAATGGTTAGCACCCAGGATTCTGATTCCTGTAATCCCGGTTCGACTCCGGGCAGGACCTGTTATTTTTTTAATGGATCAAAGGTGAGTTCAAAAGACTCGTCGTTGTTCCTCATCAGATTTTTGTTGTTGTTATGATGATCGGGTAGAGCCTTTGTTTGCACAGTAAGCCTCTTCCCAAGAACACCACCTCTCGCACTATTCCAAATTTAATATTAAGCCTAAAAATTATCCTACAGATAATCCGTTGTGGTGTAATGGTTAGCATCAGTCGCTCTCACCGACTAGATCGGGGTTCAATTCCCCGCAACGGAATCAGGCGAAAGGATGCAGACAATTGTCAATCGTTTCTGAATTGTTTTTTGTATTTTAATTTTATGCGATAATTCTGAATGCTGGTATGCGTACATGTTCTCTTGTGATGGGTTTCTCAGTAACTACATGTAGATATCTGCTGGAGGAGGAGCTGGTGATCTAGAAGTACTGGGGGAGGTGGGGGTCTTTGAGCTGTGTTTTCGACTGGCGCAGTCCACAGTCCACATGTATTCCACCGGTGTAACTCTTTTAGTACTGAGGTAACATTTGGGGGTATTGCAGACCAGATCTCCCGGAGGGATTCCGACTCTGGGCTCAAAAGCTTCTTCGCCAGAACGAAGGTAATCGATATATCCGCATATGGTGTTTCGTCTAAACTATCTATGGAGCCCGACGGGTTGGCGTATACCGAAAGTTGGTATTGTGTCGAATATCGTGCGGGACTAATTGCAGCTGATGAAATGATGGGATGGCCAGAGCTTTGTGTAGATTGAGCTGATGGGAGGTGTAATTACTTCCTGGACTTGGGTTCGTTGGATGTGTTTCGTTGGCCTGTTCAATTTACGGGGGGCTGTATGGCTGGGTGTGAGCTGACCATACATAGCTATGAAGAATGGGGGGTAATAGTACTACGAGCCGAGTCCGCACAACGGAGAGAGGTGGGCTGGTGAACTCACTGTCTGGTTACGAACATGAGGTATCACTCGCAAAGAGTTTTTGGTGATAGGGGAATCATAGCTAAAACAGACCAGGCTGGAACACGCAGAGATTTTTAGGAAAACATACACTAGAACTAGAGAGCATGTCAATATTGGGGCGTAGAGGTACTAATATAAGTTTAAGCCAAGTCACGAACAGAAGTTTGATCGTAACCATCTATCTACCAACTTCATCGAACCAATCACATTGAAAATGAGCGTCTCTAATGCTAATAAGTATGCCATTCAGTCTTTCCTTTTATTTCGCGCTCGGCAGTCCACCTTCTAAGTATTGACTAGACATCTGTTAGCAAATACATCATTCAAAGAATACTCAAGGGTGATATCTGCTTTATATCCCACTCTGAATAAGTCGGGATGGTTTACCATCGCCTTCTCAAATCAACGTAAAATTCACTTTTAATTTTCAACCATGACTCTTTCAATGCTAACGGTTCCAGCAAGGGTACAGATAGCTAACACAGCACTCGAACCAGGAAAGCGGTACAGCTGCTCCGGGTTCATATCCGTTGAACCACACTGCATTTTCTTCAGTCACATTTCGGAAGCTGTTCGAGAAAACGAAGCTTACTCTCTTCCTGCAATTTCTTCAGTCGCTCTTCTTCCCCTTTGCTCAAGCCGTCCTCGGGGTTATGCTTCAAAGACAGGGGAGAAAGGAACAGGCTCCCTAGACGCAATGCAGCAGCCGAAAGAGAGCTAGAACTACCACCAGAGTTTGAGTCGCGAGCGAGATTCGGGGTAGAAGAATTCGGGGTGAGGGTAGTTCCGGACCCACGGGCGAAGGATTTGCAACTGGAACTGGAGAGATATCCAGCTTTAGATTCATAGCCGGAGATTGAGCCAGAGGTAGTCTTCGAACCCAAGGAAGTCCCGGATCCACGAGCAGAGGATTCCGAATCATTGCCAGACCCAACAAAATCAAAGGTATCTTTCCTCCCTCGCTGAGGCGATACCGGGAATGGCTGAGCCGGAGAAATCGGCTGGGTTGCCCTCTCTCTCTTCAGACCGATGCCGTATTTATTCATGACATCAATCCTCCAGTTGCCTTTGGCCTCGCGAGGGAGGTATCCTACCTCCGAGTCAGTCCTAATGGATGCTTGGTCGCTGTCACGGTGCTCGGAGTGTCCAATGTCTTTGGGGGTGTAGTCGTCGGTGTCGAATGCGAGAAAAGCGGCGGCACGAATGGCGGAGATGCAGTTAGGGCAACGGGGGGAGTAGTTGGTGTAGATGATTTCTTTGTGGGTATTGATGAGGGGAGCAGCCTTTTCAGTGGGTGTATTCGATGGCATTGTGGAGGATTAGTTAGTTTTTCGGGGTGGTTAGATGGGTTAGTAGCCGTAGAATTGGTCAATATGGGAAGATATGACTTGAGCAATTATGAAGAGATGGTGATGGTGATGATGAGAATAGGAGGACGTAGAAGTGTAGATTGCTGGGTTTATGTAGGAGGTCCGTTTTCATGTGGACATCGTTCTCGATGTTGATGGCATTGCGTCGAAGAATCAAGTGGGGAGTTTTGTGATTCAAGTGCTCTTGAGATTCAAAAGCCCGCCTGATTGCCAAGACTCGAGATAAATCTGACTGATGATAAGAGATAAGAGAGTTAGTGGTTTAGTTGTCGAAGGGGGGCTGAGTGGAGAGTTACCTGGTGCGTTGAGTTACCTGGTGCGTTGGAGTTGGCGGGGGGCTGCAAAGGTCAATGACCCTCGATGCACGTTCCAACGATCAATGATACCTTTACCAAGATTTGTAATAGACAACGGAAATGTCAACAGAATCGATTTGTCCACTCCAAACTTTTCTGCTTCGAAATATTGAGGAAAGGTAAGTAACTCGTCAACGCATTCTGTTAATCAACATCAATACATATAGTTAGCATAATCAGAACCCTGCACACAATAGTCAAAATTCACGTACTTCTCTGAACATAGAATTGTAGTATACGTATCACTGTATAAACTATATAGGAAGAAAGTAGCCAAGATATGGTTGGATGCAATATAGTTGATATGACCAAGTAGGAAAATCTTTTATCATTAAGATCCTGACATTTGCTACATTTGAATGCTCTATACACCCGAAAGGTCTGTAGTAATACATGAATGTAAAGAAATTTAAAAAATGTAATATGAAATAACCATATAATAGCTGCGCCGCTATATATTGAACTATTATGAACTTATGGGTTTTGGACTGGTTGGCGAAATAGAAGACGCCCCGGAGGAGAGAGTGAGGGTCGAGAAGATACATGTATATAGCTAGGTATGTATCTATTATAACATTAGAAGAGGCCGTTGATGAGGGGAATTTGGGTTGTATTTACCGTAACAATTGAGATTATGACTTTGAAGAGGTGGAAGAGGTTGGGCGTTTATGTATTGATTTATGACGTCGACATCAAGTCACTGAAGGAAAAAAGTCAACGATGTTCACAACAAAATGACCTATACGGGGATGTAACTACAAGTAGATGCGAAAACACAGAAAAATTTCTAGGAATACCTACGAAAAGAAAAAGAAAGAAAACGAGAAAAAAGGAACTTATTCCCCAACCACCGCTGTCTCCGCCTTGAAGAACTCAAACGACAGCGGCTCCGTATCATCCCAATCAGTGACCCTGACATGCACAGCAAACCGTATGCCCATCCTATCCATCTGTTCGAACATCCGTACGTCCAGTCCCAGCAGGTCCAGGACCTCCTGCGTCAATGGGCAGATGTACGTGTAGGCGGTGGTGGGCCGGAACTGGTGGCAGTACCAGATGTTATCAGCCATATTGTGATTGGGTGGATACGGGAAGTAATATGGGAAAAGGAAGAAGTAGGTGCGGGTGTGTAGAAAAATTTGGGAAAAGTGTTTTGGAAGTGGTGAGTGGTGGTGGGAGGGATTGAGGTGAGATGCGGTATTGTACCTTATATAGGGTGCTGACTGCTAGGTAGAGGGAAGGTTAAGACGTACGCATGTAGTACGTAGGTAGTATCACAAGTGGTTGGCAGTATGTGTCAAGTAGCTTGACAAACAACTAGTCATCATTTGGTCAGTTAATTGCTACTGGGGCGGCGCAAATCCTCACGATGACATAAGACTAGAATAGATAGCTAAAGTTAACCCAGCTTGTCCAATATCAAAACCGCATTCTCCACCCCGACCCCAACGGAAATAGGGGTTTTGGCATACGTAGATACAGTATTCAAAAGCAAAGGACACAATTAAATCCCAGAAATCTAATCTAATCTAATCAATTACGCGCCCCAGCGCACCCCTACACAACCCCCGGCCCCAACGCCACGGCAACCTCCGCCCACGACCGAGTGAGGGGGGAAGGTAGGGGAAAAAAAATCTCTCTTCCCCGGACAGGCTTGAACTGTCAACCTCTCGATTGCATCCTAACAGTCGAACGCGCTAGCCAATTGCGCCACGGAGAACGATGTTTGTGACTTGCTGATTGTAAAATTAATTTTTGATAATTATAATAGCCAAGAACTCTTTTTTTCGGAAAGCATGGTATAAGAGCTGCCCCATAAGACTACAGCGGGTACTTGTACTAAGAGAAAGTACTAGCTAGGGAACCTGTGATCTTCATGATTCCATGGCCGAATTGGCTACCTTGTCTAAGTTGTAGCTCAGTATAAGGGAGAAGCTGTTGAGAAAAATCTGGGCCGGTAGGCGACCGTAAGAATTTTCATATCGTTCAATTCAGTGAGGGGAAGCTCCTAATTCAGAGATCATCAAGGGATTGTTTCCCAGTAGTAAAACCGTATGATGGGGTTAAAATTGGGCGCAAACTACATCAAGGTTAATCTAGAAGACGAGGAGCACCGTTGAAGACCTACATCTATGAAAAACACATACCTGCAGTGTGCAAGTCAAATAAAAAAGGAGGTACATAAGTATTTCTAAATACCAAAGAGGAAAATGAACGATGAATCAGCCGGGAATCGAACCCGGGTCGGGCGCAAATCATCGGAGAGATGGCAAGCGCCCGTGATACCACTACACCACTGAATCGTGCTTCTTCATATAGCTATGCTAAAATCAACAACAGCAGTCAAAAAGCGACGTTCTCGACGTTCTCAAACAGCAAAGCTACAGTACATGTACCCAATTAACGAACCTTCAGCTATACTTAATTAATTTCGAAAACCCAAGATGAACTCTCCTCATCACTTCTTCGAGAACCACCCACTCTTGTTCCTCTCGCACAGTAACGCATTCTCATACCCGCGATAATAAAGCGTATTTTCCTACCACCAGCCACTCGTCAGCCACTCTCTATATAAAAACCCCAATTACTGATATAGAACCTACATTCCCAAACCCCTCCCTAATCGCATCCGCGACCAGACTCTTCGGAAACCTCGGCCGATGTCCCCTCGCCTCCATATGGAATGAGTTTGTCGCAGGGTCCGCAAACTGCCCGCATTTGTAGCCCGTCACGAGGCCGCGCTTGTTCATAGCGGTGAGAAGGCGCCTGCAGCCGGCGTCGTCCTTCCAGGCGGGGCCCCAGGTGATCTTGAAGTCGTCCCAGAGCAGGCGGGCACGCACGACGCAGCTGACTTCAAGGATGGGTTTGTCGGCCCAGATAGTTTTGGGCGGGAGCGGGGTGGGCATCTCGCCGGCGGTTTCGAGGGAGTATTCTGGTGTAGGTATATTAATATTAGTTTGTATGAGTGAGGAGAAGCTGTGAATTGGGGTTTCATACCACCACCATCACCGCCATCATCATCATCACCGTCATCACTATGATAACCCTCATCATGTTCGAATTCATCGTCTCCATACGGCTCCTCCTCCCCCACTATATACCTCTTAAACCCCCCATGAAATCCAGACGCCATATCAACCCCATTGATATTTTCAATCATCAGCTCCGGAAATCTTTCAAACCTCACTGTAGGCTTAGCCGTAGCACTAGCTTGAGCAGCAAAATTGCCCATATATTCACGAAACACCGCTGCCGGTGCCTTCGCCGTGAAATCGAACCTGGAGAAAACGGTTCCTGCGGCACGGGGAAGTAATCGCTCGTCGACAGTTAGATGGGGCTTTGGGGCTTCTGTGTAGAGTGTCCTTTTTGATTTATTCCCTGCATAGTCAGTAGAAGTTAGTTGGACAGCTAAGAATACAAGCCAGACTCCCTATCGAACTAGAAAAACCGACTTGATGCATCCTCAGTAGCCTTCATCGGGGCTCCCTGTCCATCCATATCGATATCATTCCCCAAATATCCCTCCTGCGTCTCCTCCGCCCCATCATACGGCATCGTAACTGTCACTGTCCCCACTCCACACACATCAGAAACCCAATCTCGCCAACTATATGAGCCAAAGTAGAAAAGGAGCATACCAGTCTCAATAATAGTCTCCGTCACATCTACAATCTCACCAGATTTCTCGCAGCGCATGCCGAGTGGCATGTAGCATGCTCTTTCACCGCCGTCTGTTGCCTCCTTCGTCAGTGTATTCCCATCACATCCCATTCCGGTTATAAAGAGCTGAGAAAGCGGAGGGAGGAGAGGGGCAGGGATGATACCGTCGTGCGTGGTACAGAACTCTTCTGGTATCTTGCACCATTTCTTTCTTGTGTGCCTTGGGTGGGCCGGATTGGTTGATGCGGGAGTAACGATGAAGAGGAGCAGGGAGAGCAGAAGGAAGTTGCGAAAGATTGGGGTGGGGGTTGACATTGTGGTTGTATTGGGAAGTTGTGGTGAGAAGGTTGTGGAGGATTAGTGGCGGGTGGGAAGTTTATTAGATGGATTGTAGACTTGTTGGCCTGTACGATGACCTCGGGTGGGAAGGGTCAATGATTGGGATGTAGGATATTGTTATTGAACGGGGAAAGACCACATTAGTGATTTTGTATGGATAGTAGTGTTATTCTAACCCCAAAGGTGCAGGTGGGTAGCCTCATAAAAGATATAAATATCCGAGATTGAGGTGGCATCTATGAGATGGCGTGGAATTACAGAGAGCTAGGGAGAACATGCATAATATCTCGGATTCAAAGGTGGATGTTTTTAATCATTTACGAAAGAGCAAGTATTGAAGAGAAGAGAACTATTATTAAATGAATTATATGTAATGTACACATATATAACAAGAGTGAAAATTGCAAGGAGCTCGATTGCTCTCGTCGGGAAAGGGGGGGGGGGGGGCAGATCATCCGTGAGCTCGGTTGCTCTTTCGGATATCGAAAGTGGGCCTTCTATGGTCTCCACCCCTTTCCCAGGTGCTTTCTTTACTTTCACATTGCCACTTGTTCCTCCTTACTACGAGTTCTGTAATGCTTTTTCATGAAGTATCTGGTTTTAAAGTCCTTACTACGAGTTCTGTAATGCTTTTTCATGAAGTATCTGGTTTTAAAGTCCTCGTCGCATGTTTGGTATTGGAACTCCGAAGAGGCGAAAGGCGAAAGGCGATGATGATTGAATAGCTCTCAAGGTAAGCCCCTTCATAGAGCTTTTCAAGTTTTCCTCGCAGATCTAGCGAGAGACCCAGTAGAATATCTTGCTTACTGGGATCTCTGGCACTAGGCGCTAGACCGGGGTCTGGAAAGACTTTGAGTGTTCCTTCTCCTTGATGTGCTGGGTCGAGTGGGAGCAGGGCGAGAGACAACGTCTCTAGGGTACTATAACCATCCCGTACTATGGGTGACTTCATGTACATTAGGCGGGTATTGAACAGGATCTATAAAACAAGGATATCAGTAAGAGAATCTTCAAGTAAGGCCGGTCAGTTGAGTGCAACCTACCGATAGCGGTGTTTCTTGTCCCGCATTACTATTGGCGGGGGAATGACGAGTCCGAGAGCCGTTGGTAAAGAACTTTCCAGCCAGGTCTATCAGGGGTACCGGTGTTGCATGAAGCTCCGGGTCGTCCTCTTCGATCTCGATTGCGGTGTTTGTTGACCAGAACGACTCTATAAAATCCGAAAGGCCTGAAGGCATATTACGCCCCATTACATTGACAAGAAATGTACCAATTGTATCGCTCGATTGGCCCCCAGAGGGTTGGCAACCCCGAGCTTCATGCACGAGAACCATCTGGGTTATTGGGTTTGGGAAATGCAGCCTTCTTTTCATTCTGGCTTTATCTGCGCAAATATTAGTTGGTGTTTTGATTAAGAAGAAAAGTAGGAACAAGAGTTCATACCGATACATATCCACCCCACAGGGCCCAAATCTGGGGGTAGTGTTGCAGGTGCAGCGAGAGCAGCCCTTCGATGGCTGGATAGCCGGGATCTCTTGGGATGAACCCGAACCGTCCTTCAGTTGAGTGGTTGTCGGGAACCAACCAGTAGTACCGTTCTTCACACATGTATTAGTGATTTGGATGGAAGCTAAATTGGAAGAAGTGAAGGAGGAGTTCTTACACGGTGCTTTCCCCGAAGGAAGAATATCCGTGGATACCAATGGAAGTGGTTCCGACCACTCCATATCATGGCTTAAAAAGGTTTCTGGGCGGATTAATCGCGCCTCGAGCTCTGTAGATAATTTGATTAGCTTTTGGTCGATGAGTAGTAAATTGTACCGAAAACAGTTGAGATCTCATACCTTGATGTAATCTATATATGAACTCGAACCGCCCTTCGGGGCTGAGAGGCTGGAAAGGGGGTGGACCGGCACCCACTGGATAGTGAATTAAGCCACCCCGACATACCTAAAGCATGTAGACTACTAAAAACTTTTTGCCGAGGCCCTCTTCCTAAAGCGTATTAATAACTAAATAGTGGTAGTAGGAGGAACCTCAATACATACCGGCAGTTCAACACGCAATGGGGGGTGTTGGGTCGGCAGAGGGGCCAGACACCCCCCCATCGAGTCCAAGGTTTGAAGAGATTCCGAGCCTTATATAAATTAGCTTGTGAAAAAAAACAGAATCGGAAAAGTAACCAACCAGATGGATCGATTTGACCGCAAGACACCCCAATCTACGACCTTATGCAAGGTGTTCAACTGGCAGAGGGGCCAGGCACCCACCCCTCGAGTCCAAGGTTTGAAGAGATTTCGTGCCCTATATATAGAAATTAGCTTATGAAAGGAACTAGATTTGGAGAGTGTATTTTGTACCCATATGGACTCCTCCAAAAACCACCACAAACCCATGCCGACATCTCACCCGTAATGCTTACCACGACGGAAAGGCTGATGAATGAGCGCTGTAAGAGATGGTATATTAGAACTAGTACTCAAGTGGTAGGTGAAGTTATCAGAAGAAAGAAGAATCGAGAAAAATGAATAATGTGATGGAAATATAAGAAAATTAAGGTTTTACATACCAGCCAACGAGACAATGGGTAGTTCTGCTCCATTCTTCCCCCACTACTACCTGTGACCTCTCGATAGGTACTATATATAGGGTACCGAAATAATCTGGATATTTTAAATTAATTTAGAACTCGGCAGATTAAGATGAAAAGTTGAGTGGGAAAAACTTACCTTCCCCTGTAGTGCAACCAAAAGAACCAGCTCTTGCTTATATGATGGCAGTTGGGAGGGCCAGCGGCCACAGCCTCGCTCCCACTGGAGAGGCTTCAAGCAGTGCTGCTTACAAGACAAGGAGAGATACCGATATTGAAAAAAAAGGAGGTTAACTTGGATGGAATCCAGAGGTTGGGCAAATGTGATGTTAAAGATGTAGAGGAAAGAAGGAGTTTTGTCGGAAGATCTTGGGCTTTATATACACGGGGAGGGGATAAGAACAGGTGGTTTAACTAGAGGCGGGCGAGGGACTTGGCCTTGGATTTTTCGCCGCCCGGTAGTGCTGAATTTGCTGGGCATTGGTGTAAGAGGGGCGGTTTTCGCTACCGGGTAGTAGTTTTTGCTGGGCATCTATATGCAAGAGCGGGGAAATTTTGCCGCCGGATAGTCCTGGCTGTGTTGGGCATCGATGCAAGAGCGCGGGATATACATCTGGAAAATTGCGTAGAAGTTACGAAGCACATGCAAGAAGCTTGAGCACTAAAGTTGATTCCATTTCCAAAGCCATACAGCCCCCGCTTATAAGTCACCATTAATATGTAGTATTTATGTAGCGCTCTGGTTGTTGATATGCACCACCTGTACAAGCTCGCTCGTCATAAACACTCGCAGACATCGTGCCCATGATTTATCTGGTCGGCATTCGTAGTTATCATACATGTATTCATAATAAACAAAATCTCTAACTGTCAACCAATTCGACCCACCTACCACGTAGAATTACCCGAGCGGCAATTCTAGCTAAACGACGTCATGACTACCACCTGTGATTGTGTCTGTGATGATGGGCCTCGCCGGTGTGATCACCCCAAACATTCTACGTGGTGCAGCGAGGACAAGAGATTTTCTGTGAGTATTATCATTGATCCCGTAATTCTTGTGTGAGCCATCATTGATCCTGCATTTCCGGTGCTGGCTATCATTGATCCCATATAATTGATTAGTCGGCTGATTTCGGTGCTGAAATAGTAGGTGCCAAGACCGCACCACTTATGAAAATGGTTAGTGCAACGGGAGCTTGGGCCACCTTCTGCTGGGTGGCGACGTCACGCGGATCTGGCCTCATCGCGGAATCTGCCACTGGGATTTCTCTTCGACGACCGCTCGTCTTCTGCCCATCTCCACATTCAAGCAGGAGCAGAGCCTATTTGCCGCATTCAAGCTGGATCAGAGTCGACATTCATCTAGAGGGGTGGCCTCTGCTTCATCTCAATCTGTTTCTGCATCAAGGAGAAGAAGAGCTAGTGAGAGAGCACTTTTGACGCGTGGGACAGACCTGCTATCATGAACTCTCACCTCGACGGGTTTCTCTGGCATATCGAATACTCTATCTATCTCCAGTAGAGAGGAATTGCAAACTACACAGGTCAGATACCTCCAGCTGTTCTCGATCTAGTATTCCGCTGAGAAGCCTATTCTGTCATCAATTCATATTTACATGTCCTTCTAGCTCTTCCTACAGCTCGCAAAAATGCCGCCCACCTCCGCCCTATCCTCCTCCCTCACAATCACCAATCCCCTCCACCTCTACCGCACCCACCTTGCCACCTCCCGCCTCCTCCCCGACCCGCACCAGCACCGCGCCGCCCTAATCCTCCAATCCGTCTATAAGCGCCTCCTTGATTACACGCCCCCCGCGCACCTCAACACGCGCCTGAACTCCCTCGCACGCGCGCTCGACACCGCCCACACCCCCCCACCACGCCGCTTCTTCCCCCAACTCCTCAGCCAAAACCGCGACTCCAAACACCTCATCCGCGTCCTCACCACCGCCGACCACGCTGTCGAGCTTGACACGCCCCAGGGCCTCCTACTCAGCGGCGAGGTCGGCACCGGCAAAAGCATGCTCCTCGACCTCCTCTACCACTCGCTGCCCACGGCCTTAAAGAAGCGCTGGCACTTTCACGCCTTCATGCTGCACATCATCTCCTCTCTCGAGGCCATGCGGCGCACCCGCGCGCTCCCCGGCGAGGAGAGCGAGTACTCGCTGCTGCGGCTTGCGCGTGCAACGGTGCTCGAGAGCCCCGTGCTGTTTCTGGACGAATTCCAGATGCCCGATAGGGCCGCCGCGAAGCTGGTCAGTGGCCTGCTGGTCGGCTTCTGGGGCATGGGCGGCGTGCTAGTGGGGAGCTCGAACCGCCGCGCGGAAGATCTGGTCCAGGGGGCGGGGGCGGGCAGGGAGCGTGAGTTTGATGGCTTTCTGAAGGCCCTGAGCAGGCGCTGCCAGTTCTGGGATATGGGCGGGGGCAAGGACTGGCGGAGGGAGGCGCGAGGGCGGAACTGGTGGCGCGTCGGTTTTGCCGGCGAAGGTGCGACAGTAGATAATACAGAAACTGCTGCAGAGCCAGAGCCAGAGACTCTCGGGAAGCAGCCCGCCTACTATTTCACCACCACCTCTCTCACCGCCTCCTGGGATGCCGCAATCACATCCGCGCTCAAAGCAGCTTCCCCCACCTCCCCTACAACACCCACCTTCGCTCCCGCATCCCTCACAATCTACACGCGCACACTCCCCATCCCGCATGCCTACGCCGGCATCGCCCTGTTCACCTTCGCTGAGCTCTGTGCAGCTCCGCTCGGGCCAGCAGACTACATAACCCTCACGTCCCACTACCACACTCTCTTCATCACCGACATCCCCCCACTCACACACGCAAACCTCAAGAACGAGGCCCGCCGCTTCATCACCCTCCTCGACGCGATTTATGAATCGGGGGTGCGGCTCGCAATCCGGACCTCGGTGGAGAGTATCGACGATCTCTTCTTCCCCGACACTGCCCCCGCCCCCACCCCCGAGGCGGCGGCGAAGGGCGAGTGGGATATGTCCGGTGACTCAGACCCGCTCAGTGCCGAGGTGTATGCAGAGGCGCATCAAGACCTCACGGCGCCGTTCAGACCGAATATTGTGGCGTATGATGGGACGGGACGGTCAGAGGCTGCGGGGGTGGTTACGGCGCCGGATTTTGGTGATGCAAGGGCGTGGACGGGCGAGGACGAGAGGTTTGCATGGAGGAGGGCCGTGAGTAGGTTGTGGGAGGTGACGGGGGAGGGGTGGTGGGGTGGAGTGGAATGGAGGCCGCCACCGCTTGGGAGGGGGTGGGAGGGGACTAGTGAAGTGGTGGAAAAGAAGGATGGGGAGATGGAGAAGGTGGAGAAGTTGGTGGGGACGCATGGAAGGGATGGGGTGGTGTTTAGTCCGTTTCGGAAGCACCCGCAGGAACCGCCGAGGTTTGGGGGAGAGCATTTTTGGAGTGTTGTGAGGTGGGGACGGAGGGCGGGGAATTGGGGAAAGGGAGTGGAGGGAGTGAAGGAGCGGAAGGAGGGTGGGAGTGGGGAGTGTAGATAGTGTAGATAGTGTAGATGTTTAGTGTAGTTAGTGTAATGTAGATAGGAGATAGTAGGGTGGGATGCCTCCTCTTTGGACTCGCTTTCATGCTGCTTTGGTGGGCAGCTGGGATCTGTGAGCAGGGTCTGTGAATGTGGTTGTGGGAAGTTTGGGGGGTCGGTAGTTGGTATCCCTCGGAGTGGGGTTGATCATTGGGTTGTGTATTATTGTAATAACTGGCCTAGCTCGTTGTAGAGGGTGGTGAGAGTATGCAAAGTCACTAGATATTCCACAGTTCCTGATATTAATTCTTGAGATACAAAACACAGCGCCGTAATACTGCCAGAAACTCCACTGCCAAAAGCATATACCCCCTCCCCACTTCTGTGCGCCTTATTGTCGAAAAACATCCTATAACAAAGGCCATAACAGCTCCTATTCAACTTCTAGCCCTACCAATAAAGCACCATTGCAGTGACTGACGCTGGTCACTAGTAGCCAAGTGGTCAAGATAGCTAACCACCTCGGGGGTTTGGTGGTAGCTATCCTCGAAATCTATTTGAAAGCGGTGTTGGGTGTTGTAATCTAGATGTCTCCAGCTTGACAATGATTTATAGATCTTGTCGGAAATCTTAAAGCCACTTGCGCATATGCATGCCTTGCCCACTCGCACTGACGACTCCTGTTGCTAATATATCCACCATGCACTACTTTGCTGTGAGTAGCTTACTAGCTAGTAGTGAACGGTTCCTCGGTAGATGTGGATGGAGCTGTACTCGTGATGTTAACCCAACTACCGACGTAGATCACGGAACTGGGATGGTAGAATATATGGCGTACCTACCTGAGAATGCTAGCATGTAAGTGGTTGGTGGGGATTATCATACACTTGAAACTCGACAGTCTGGCCGAATGGTGTGACTGCCGGTGATGGACAAGGAAGCGCCGGAGGTCTTGTCGATCGTAAGGTGGGATTTTTGGGGGCGGTGAGTTTGGGATTATCATTGGATGTGGTGGGGGGTGTAGTGGAGGACACAGATCTAGAGATGCTCAGCTGTGAGGATTTGGGGGAGACGTTGGTGAGAGCGATGTAGATTTTGCGATATCTGGGGGAAGGGTAGGTCTATTTTTCCGTTAGTGATATCTCTCGTATGTTGTGGGGACTTATATAGTGAATAGATCCGGAGGGGTGTTTTGAGCAAGGGATGAGGCTCTACTAGGTTGAGCGACTACATGTACGTAGAGGTGCGGGGAGAGAGGTGATGAGTGATTTTTCATGATTCAGCATTTGGGGGATTCGGGTACTAGCACACAAACACTCTGAAGATGGATTTAAATGGCACCTGAAACGAAAAGAATAATGCTTATCCTACTCTGGGCCTTGTAAGTGGGTAATAAAAAAGTGTTTGGCGGAGATATAATGACTGAGTGATATTGTGTGATATAAGTCAACTGACTTATTGATTAGATAGCCGAGTGATTCATCATCAGTCACTCGAACCCTTGTCACTTAATCCCTGATTACTGTTATAACGAACATCAGATACCCTTTTGATGGGTACACTCAATCATGAATTTTGTACTGGAGTGGCCCGACATTCACATCTGTTAGATCAAATATGAATGTAACGAATGCATAGCCCTTATAATTTAAGCAAATGATAGATATAAGAGATAGATTTCTTTAACAAAATCATTATAGAATTTGGCTATAAGTCTCTCCTAGTCCTCCACAGACCGTAATATCCAATCCGGCTTGACTATATGTAAGTAGATGTACCTGTCCCCTACCGAGGCTTAGGTAAATACATCAAGAACCAATACCAACGCCAATGTCGGGTATATACGATACCTAATACCGCCCTTGTGACTGTTTAAATCTGCTTACTGAGCATTTTCCACCTGGATATCGATAGCCCTAATCCAAAAGGAAGCCCTAATACTAGCTCCCACACTCGGGATATCCCAGGCCTCCTAACTTATCTACACCATCTTCCCTCCTCTTCTTCTCTCCATCACTCCATCACTCCGTCACTCCTTTACCCATCACTCCATCACTCCATCTCGTGCCCAAACATCTCTTGTAGGGCGAATGTACTGCAGACAACCTCCTGTAGGGCGGCTGTACTACAGCAAACCAGAAAACGCATTTGAGCGGATTGCTCTGTGCTATACATAACGTAGCAGAAGGTCAGTTGTCTTTTTTTCTCCTTATGCATCGTTTCCCAATCTTTGTTTCTGCAGACACTGATAATTGTCGTAGATATTGTTGGGTTCGGGCCTTCCCGATAGTCGTTATGTAGCAGAAGGTAAGTTGCCGTTATTGTTCTTTATCGTCAATTTATCTCTGTTGCTGTAAATACTGACTGTTTTTATTGCAGATGTTATCTGGTGCGGGCGTGGTGGGCCGGACCAGCAGCATGCAAAATGTAGCAGAAGGTCAGTTGTTGTTTCTTTTCTGTCTTTAGTCTATCTCTACCGATACTGACAATCGTTGTTGTAGATATTGTATGCTGAGGCGTTGGGTGCCTAAACAGCAGAATACAAAATGTAGCAGAAGGTCGGTATCGATTTTTCGTTCCTTCTCAATCGTTGATATATATCTCTGTGTTTCTGCTAATACTGACTGTTGTTGTGGTAGATATTGATCGGTGGAGGCCTGGTACACCGGCTCAGCGTTATACATAACGTAGCAGAAGGTAAATTGCTATTTTTATCTATCAATTCATCAGTGTTGCAGCAGATACTGACGATCATTATCGTTAGATATTGTACGGTGCGGGCGTGGTGGGCCGGCCCTGGGATATACATAACGTAGCAAAAGGTAAGTTATCATTTTTGTTCCTTCCACGTCGTTGGTGGGTCTGTGTTTCTGTGCCTGATGCTGACCGTTGTTGCCGTAGATATTATCCTCTGCTCTACGCCTCTGCGCCGTGTCTCTGAGCCGTGCCTGTGCGCCGTGCCTCTGAGCCGTGCCTCTGCGCCGTGCCTCTGAGCCGTGCCTCTGCGCCGTGTCTCTGCACCACGCCTCTGCGCCGTGTCTCTGCACCGTGCCTCTGTGCCGTGCCTCTGCGGAATACACAAAATTTAGCAGAAGGCCGGTAAGTTATCATTTTGCTCCTTCTCGATCACTAATCTATCTGGGTTGTTGCCGATACTAATGATTGTTATCGTAGATATTTCGGCGTGACCGTGGCCCTCGGAGGCAATCATTATGCAGCAGAAGGTAAGTTAGCATTCTGTCCCTTTTCCGAAATTAAGCAATATGTGTTTCTGCAAATTTAAATACTGACGGAGGTCGTCAGATATTGACCGGTGCGGGCTTGGTGGTGGTGGGTGAACACCAAGTTGACGCCGCCCTCTTCTTCCTTGGAGAGTATTCCCGTTGGTTCGAGGCATGTTTAATTGAGAGGTTGTATATAATTCCTTATCTCCTAATAGGTAAATTGTTAAAATATATACTAACCTTTCTTTTGGGGATAGGGAACCCTCCCCTCAATCATACATGCCTCGACCTTTTCTGCACCATCCGGGGTGCCGGAAAGGTGCGCGGAAATATTACCTCTGCGGCGCAGAGTCGCCGCGGAAGGCATCGTTGGAGGGCTACCACCGTACCAGATCATCCGGGCCCGGGAGGGCTGGATGGTCAGCAGTTGACGGGGGTCCTGGGCTTCTGCCCAAATGATTAAAACCATCGACAATGATGGAGGCAGAACCTTCAGGCTCCTAAGAAGTAAGAGAGACACGAGTTGTCTTCAGCCTCTCTGGCTGATACGTACGGCCTTGGGGTCGAAGGGTATTTTGAATCCAAACGGGGCTTTGGTGTTTTTTTGGCGGGTATGTTTGGTTATCTGGGGGTAGGAGAAAAGTGTTTTGATATATAAATAATAATATTAATTATAATAATTCTTCTATATCTTTGCTCACTTTTTGAATGCTAGGGATTTCTTGAAGGGTCTGGTTGGAAATATTAAGCGTCCAACCGCGTCAGCAATCGATGCAATCCTGGGTCTGGTTTGCGAAAGTGGACAAGTATTAAAAATGGGTTAGCTTGCGTCACAGGCTACTCCTCAGTCAGAGATGTATTAAGAATAATATATTTTCCATTGTATATATATGTACTTTTGAGATAATATCATTGTTCAGCTACTCGGGATCACTAGTGTCTAAATTTACAATAAAAACCTCTTCCACTTCTTCTTCAGTTCCTGCTCTCCATCTTCTTCACCATATTCGAAGTTTTGCAGCAGAACTGATTTTGCTGACTTTTATCCCACTATTATCAGCAACATAACATCCTTCTTGGATTTCGGTCTTGCTCTTATAAAGGTATAGTGAAAATAAATCTTCTTCCCGTGGCTCAAGAGCAGAAGGTCTCTCATTGGTTTTATCATCTTGATGGTCGATATTTACAAAGGTAACAGTATTGGGTGTCTGGCCGGCCAATATCACGGAAACTGGACATCTAGAAGGTTAGCAGTTGAACGTATTTATATATTCCTTTCGAATTAATAATGTTTGATTTAACTCTGATTGTTCTTCAAAAATAGGCAATTATTATAAGCTATAAGGTCCATTAAGAGAGATCTAAGTTGTCTTCTCCAAGGGTCGATGAAGAAAGTGCAAATAAATCTGGGTGGGCATGGCTGCCTTGAGCAGTATTTTCATGTCAGTGGATTATTCTCAAATCCCTCTTCGTCTACTTTGAATAAAATACTAATTGGAGTAACATCAACAGGGTTAGAAGACAAGATATCTCGCTCTCAAGGATGTCGATAAAGATTGGCCGAGGCTATCTTCTGCTGGTAGTAATCATGGTGAACGAAACACTTCCAGATGATGGCTGTGTTTGGCTGCTTAAGTAGTATTTTAATGTCAGTAGCTCATTTATCAAACCACTCCAAGTCTACTTCATGATTAAGTACTAATTGAAGTCAACAGGGACAGAAGATGAGATATAACTCTTACCCCAAATAAGAGAGGCCACAGTTGTCTGTAGCCCTAGGACTGTTGCCGCCCGGCAGATGCACCCGCACAAGATTCCTGCCTTCGGGTATTGGGTCTAGATGTGGGGTGGCAGTCTGCAACCACAAACAAAAGGAAGTGGTTGTGCGGGGGTGGTTGGGAGGGGAGTGGTTGTGAGGAGGAGGAAGAAGGGCTAAATATAGTGAGTAGTTGTAGCCAAATTAACGATATTGAAGGCAGGCGTGTTTTCTAATAGGGCGGTGGGGCAATACAGACGAAAGGATATCATCCTATACGCTGGACTTGTGTTAGACTTTATCGTCCGGTGGGTAATCAGTTCCATTCTCGAACACGTACTCTTCCATCTATTCGATCCGGGAGTTGTTGCTAACTAGCTGTACTAGACAGGAGGGGAGTTCTTTAGTCTACCTGGGGGCTGCCTTGTTGAGGAGCATGATTCGAATGAATCAACATAATCGAACTATATATTAGTATTTCATGGGGAGTACATCCCACAGGAAGGGAAGGGAAGGGGCGCCCCAGGAGAGATACCCGATCAGATAATTTCGCTGGCATATGTAGGTTCCGCTTAAATCAATTAATTATAAATTGTGCTAACTAAACTAGTTTGGTTGCCGTATATATATCCAAGAGGACGGCTTTAGCATTCTCACATTGTGGCTACCCTTCTTTTTAAAACGACCTTTTATCCTACGTTTGTTTGAGGAACTTGGAACCTGTAGTAAGTAATCATACAAATATTTTATCTACTTCTACGAATCTTGTGTTGAGAGACTATTGCTAATTAAATAAATTGAAGGTCTATTTTGAAGTTCGGGACATTGGATATTTCTCGAACGGATCAACATAATCGAACTGCCATGGAGGCAATGCCTTCTGGGCCAGAGGGTACATTCCAACCTTGTGGAGAGCTGGTCCTTAATTTAAGGTCCTAATTTGGAATAACCCGTTGATAATGGCTTAGAAAGAATTCGCCCTATCGAAAATCGGCCCCGAGCAGCTTTTTGAGGGGTTTAGCCGGGATACGTGCACCATTTACTGTCACATCAACTTCCGCGTGCGTGGCGGCAACGGATCCGTTCTCGGCGCGAGTTCCTTGGTACTCGGGGTCGCGCATCATCCTACACTCTACTGGGAACATCGGTGGCATGGGGGTTTGTTCTGGTCGCTTGTGGAGATGTTTTGGGTACGGGGAACGCAGAGGAGTTGAGGGTGGTATGTCACAATGATATCCCTACGTCACTATTCGGCTGGAAGGGCTTGTCCTTCGAGGACTAGATTTTATTCTGTCTTCATCGGTTTCACTTTATGTGGCTGTCGCTGAGGCAAGGTAGGCCTCATGACTCATCTCGCAATTGTGTTCACTCATTTTTCTGACATATATGATGCCTTTAGATATCTATACACAGAGCCAAGGCATGGGTCTCGGCCCTTTCTTCTTACCTACCCATTTCGTTCATATAAGAATAGCCTCCGGAGGCCCTCCATCAATGGAGCCCATCTGGGCCCGGGTCCGGTTCCGCGGGTTTAGCCCGGGGAGGAGAGCACGGTGGGGAAAGTTGCAATTGAGCAGCTGGATGGAACTAACTGTCGTTCCGGTGGGACATATGGTAGTATTATAAATTAATATATAATGAAACCAAATATATACCTAGATATAGAAGCGTACGGCTGTCGAAAGAAAGGCGATACATTGGTGTGTGTAATCTTACTGGCCGTCTCTTGATATATGTTTTCACTTGTGTCTAAGTGATAATATATATAATATGTAATATTTAAGTACATAATATATAGACTCGTAATGTTAGAATTAAAATGCCGCCGATCAGCCCCAATTAAGTAAGTAAGCGGCAATTTAATTTTGGCAGAGTCAGTACATGCAATAATATTAATAGTAAAAACTTTGTCCAGGTCTTCCTGCCTGGTCATGAGTTGTAAAGCAACAAGTTAACCAAAAAAGAAAACTTTAAAGAGTGTACATTTGTTTCGGGGAGCTGGTACCTTGACATATTCAGCGATCCAGTGAGTTAGGGATCTCCTTAACAGGACAGATCCGGGTAGTATTGGGCAACTCACCTACTAGACGTCTCTGATAATCTTAAAAAAACCCACAGGTATCGCAGTATCTTTGGTAGTATAGTGGTTAGTATACTCGCTTGTCATTAACATTGTCCGCGAGTGACCGGGGTTCAATTCCCCGCCAGAGAGATTTATCTTTTTTTTTGCTTTTTTGCTGGCTGAACTGCCCCCACTAAGGGTTAGGGTCACTACGCAAAGCCCGTTGTGGCAGCGTTGGTAGCAACATAACCAGGCTCGGTGGACAAATTATGCCTCTTGCTCTAATGGTTAACGGCTATCGCTAGATCTCGAAAAGATTCCTGGGTATTGAGCTGGTACAGTAGTATTTGTTAACCGGAAGCACGCGTAGAAAGGGAAGATGTCCCAAGCCTGCCTGCTTGTCTGTTATGGGTGCCGCTACTAACCGGTGTACATACTCCATCCTTATCCGTAGCCTTCTCTTGACCGCATCGGTATTTACAACTCCAAATTACTGTTATTACTTGATTGAAGAAGAAAGAAGATGATGAATAGCCACTAGAGCGGTATTAATGTTGCTCACTGCTAGTGATGAGCTATGAGACGGAAATTAATGAATTAAACAAAAAAAAAAAAAAGCTATGAGACGGACTATCATCTGTAAGAAGTACACCTCGCCGTATTATTTTTTGAAGACGAAGAGCTAATCACGATTCGCCAAAGCTCCTGAGAATTGTGCTGGGAATAATATGACTCCCTCTTATGACCGGATTGATATTATGGGTCCACAAACATCTCTCTGTTTGCATTAGCACTGGATACCTCGATCAATATCGATCCCGCCTTCTATCCCTCTTGCGTTCCGAATACCGGAGCTGTTGAAGTGGGTGTCGAAATAATTTCTAAAATAATTTATTAGACCACCGGGGGGGGAGGGGGGGGGGGGGGCGTTGAGTCCATAAAGGCCTCGTGAGGGTCATGTACGAAAGACCATGTTTAGATCGGTCCTGCTGGTGAACGTAGATGTCGATATACTGCCTAGGACTTGCGGGGGAATCAGTTTCCATTTCCTCGAGGTATGTTCATGACCGCGTCGGGCTGATAGATTAACATTAACATCTTATAGGACTATTTAGGATCCTCATATAATAATATTATGGAAGAAGACGGACATCACTCGGGGCGCTGGGGGGGGGGGGGGGTTAATAAGCACTCACATTAGATCGAGCGCACGGCCTGGGCCGAGGGAGTTTAAATATGTTGAGATCCAGACTATTATAAGTAAGTAATAATGCATAAGATTAAGGCTCTCTCTGGAGCAGAACTAACGGATTTGCAGGTTTCAGGACCGAAAAATAGTGTCCATGAAGTCACTGGATATATGTGTTACCCCCTATATGGAACAGCGTGAAGCACGCCGAAGCAAGAATCAAGAGTGGGGTCTATAGAGCTTCCTCTGCTTGGCCATGGAACCGCCTCGCGTTAGCTCGGTCGTCGTTGGATTTCTTTGGCTATGGGCGACAATATTCGTGGTAAGAAAAGTTGGATACAATACTTCTTTTGTCAATGGCCAGGTTGAGCTGAGGAAATATATATTACCTTTATCCTACTACTCTGCCTAGTGACGGCTTCTCGGGCCAGGAGGGCAGCATGTTCACCTGGAAGCCTCGCTTTAAGGTAAGTTAAGGTTTGACCTCCGGTGTAGAAGACGCAAAATCTAGATACTTAACTGACAGCCTTGCTGATATAGGGACTGTGCCTATGTGAAGACTGACAGTCCTGCTGATATAGGGACTGTGCATATGTGAAGATTTAAACTCCCTGAGCATATAAGATAAGACATAAATCCAGGCAGCACTGAAGAACACTCCATTAAACCGCGGCGAAAGACAACAGGAGGCTAGCTTGGGCTCTCTGGCGAGCGAGCTGGTATTATAAACAAAAGGCCATGACAGCGATCGGCGTGACCACGCCAGCTCATCACTTCAGATCCCGCTTCTCTAAGTATATGGTGGGTATATAGAAATCCTTCGAATAACGCAGATTAATGCAAGGGGGGCGCAGAAAGTACTTTCGAGCAGAGCACATGTTCTAATTACAAGACCACTGTTAATTACGGGGATAGCCCAATGCGCCGCGGCCGAGAAACCCCCCCAACAGCGCAAGTCCTCTTCAAAACGAAAACGAGGAGCTACGGGCTTCAGTGCGGGTGTTGCGAACGCGGTGATCAAAGTATCAAATCTGTTGATTGTAGCAGGTAGCAGTGGGAGTTGGTCACTAGGAACTATAAAGTCCCGATGGGTGTGACGAGGGCGGCGAAGATGAAAGACTCCCAAGAAGATACAAGTATGTATGTAGCACTACGTTCATTGATAGTAGGGCCGTTGAGGCATTTGTGGCGGGGAATTTAAAATACACGCAATCTTTAATTTGACTCAGTGCCTCTTGGCCTTTGCTTCTAACGTAATATTGGCTCGCTACTAGCTCTAGGTAGTGACTAATTGATGTGTCCAGCTAATTATATGTATTTACTAAAGACCGGCTCGCGCGTGGCATCTTGTATGCCTTGTAACTTACCCGCGAGAACTCTCATCTCTGCTTACTCATTTGAGTGCTCCGCGATTGGCCGCCCTCTCGCGATCGATCGAAGCCATAAATTACTGCAGTGCAAGGCGGGTTTCTTGTCTGACCCTGAGAGCATTTCACAGGCACGAGAAACTGCACTGATGAAATGATTAAAGATGGGCTGTCTATCGCGAAGACAAGATTCATGTGTACATATGCTAGTTAATTTACATATGTACATAAATTGCTATCACAATGACTTGATCATAGAGTGTCACTCGGCGCTTACGAAACTACATGCCTTGACACGACTAATCTAATACCAAATTAATTGCTAGGTACTTGTACATGAAACCTCGCATGATAGATGACGGCTACAAATCGCGCTCTAGGTCTCACAAGCACATCAAGTAGACAGCAAAAATGTTTTATATGTTTTATATTATATATAAATAAATGAAAATAAAAATAAAAATACAGCCAACTTCCACCACCCCGGATGCCCCACGGGCACCAAAAGCCAGCCCCTCGAGTCCAGCTCAATTACTCGAGGGCAGACGCGGCCCGCTTCCAACGTTCCCACGCGCACCGGATAGTACATCATTGGGATGAGCGTCACCCAAGATGCAGCGATCAAATATTACCATTCCTTCCTCGAGAGGATGCGCAGGTAGTGGCTTGCCCACGTACCTGGCGAAGGAAGGAAGGAAGTGGGGGAGGGATAACCCCTGGAGGCTCTCCCGGTTTTTTTAAACCCAGGGAGGCAACCAGAAAACCTGAGTTGCCTCACATTTTTCTCCCGAAAAGTAACTGGAGACGATGGGGTGTGATGCGCGGTTTGTGCTCGGTGATGGCTGCGACCTGGAGGTTTTTCCGGGAAGAGATGGAACCGTGTGTCTTCCTTGATGTTCCCTCTCCTTGTTGTGTAGTGATGGTGGTAGTAGTACGCACGCCCTACAGGAGTCTTTTATGTTGGTGTTAGCAGGTATTTTAGGAACTCGGGAGTGGATAAAGGAGGTCACTACACACAATGGCCCGGCTCCTCTGGTATTGATATGAGCTGGGAGAAACGTGTTCTCCTAGGAGAGTGAGCACCGAGGGCCGTTGGTGTGGATATTGTCGATTTTGGCCCGACCCCAGGATAATTTTGAATCGAGAACTTCACGAGAAGAAGGGGAGGTGAGCCGATAAAATCAGAGAGATGAAAGAAAAAGGAGACAAAAAGGGAAAGAATGCGGATGGGAATTATGGGGATATTCCTATCGGAAAAATGGCAGATACCAACCTTTCTCTCTTTCTGAGCTAGGAGGCAGAGGAGCCAAATGTTTCCTCAGTCTCACCGGCCGGCAAGGCAATCGATGCCTCCTGAGTTTGGTCTATATTGTATTAACAAATGATAAAACAGCACCTCCAAAGCAAGCAATGAAAGGAAAGAAGATACACACCAGGGTGGGCGAGTGGCAGTACAGTCGCCCTATAAGAATAATGTAATGCCGTTGCTCGGACCGTCGGGATGCTGGGAAGTGTCCCCTCCACTCGCTCCACCAGAGTATCTAATTATACACTTCTTTAGTAAACTTCAAGACAATGAATCAATGAAAAGGAAGAAAGCACTCACCGACACAAACCACACCACGCCCTATGGAGGAGCCCAGGCTCCGCTTTCCCAAGTGCGGCGCAGAGGCGACACTCGTTCCTGCAGTGGGATACTACTATTAGTAAACTACAAAAGAATAAATCCAAACGAAACACCAAAGGGAAACAAAATAAATACCACTCAGGGTCGGTGGCAGTATAACCGCCCAAGAGCACGGCAACGGCACACCGATTGCTCGGAACGTAACTCCTCCTCCAATTCTAATGTTTCCTTCATTCCCTCCACTGTCTGACCATTTTTTGTTAGCAAACTACAAGACAATCATCACTCCTTTTTTTCTTAAAAAAAAAAGAAGAAAATAAAAACTCACCGGGATAACTCCCCCCCCAATGGAGCCCAAGCTCCGCAGCACGCATTGTCCGGCCGGGACGGCAGTCAGAGCTGCAATGGGAATACCAGTAGTCTATAATTAATCACATTAGTAAAAATAATAATAAAAAAAGAACAGAAACGAAAGGAAACAAAGACATACCCCTCCCTCTAAGCCAGCTATGGCAGTACAACCACCCCACAAGAATGGAATAATGCCTCTAGCTCTTGGGAGAGCCCAGGGAAATGGAAAATATCCCATTTCCTCCCTCCACCACTGGGATACCTAACCACTTATTTAGCAAACCGCCAAACAAAACCAGTCACACCAATCATATCAAAGGAGGGAAGGAGGGAAGAAAGGGAAGAAAGAAAATTAAAACTCACCAGAATTATTACCCCACTGACCAGGCCCCCCCTCATGCTCTGGTCTTCCAGACCAGGCCCCCTCATGCTCTGGTCTTCCAGACCAGGCCCCCCATCATGCTCTGGTCTTCCAGACCACCGAGGAATAAAGATTCCAACAGTCTTTCAGTCCATGCCCCGGCACCGCACGCAGGCACGCGGTGTTTTCCGACTGATTGCGGGAGGCCTATCTATAAATATAAACACATTAGCAAAAGGATGTTCAAAACCAACCCCCCCCCAAAAAAAAAAGAAACAGCAAATTAAAAGGAATTGGAAACAAACCTATGACATCTTGGCTATAAATTGTAAGCCGGAGCAGGCAGCAAGAACATCTGCGGCACGAGTGCCGACGACACCAGTCGATGTCCCAAAGCATGCAGAGGCAGAGGGCCAGATGGATAAATCTGGCCATGCTCTCGGCACGCTGAGGGCGGTGCAGTACGGTGACCCTACAAGAGAGTAGGAGAGGGGGGCCGGTTAATCGATCCTGGGGAGGAAGGATGGGCGTGATGGAGCGAGATGGAGGGTGAGAGGTGGATGGGGGAGATGGAGGAGAGAGATGGAGGAGAGGAGAGGAGAAGAGAGGAGAGGAGAGGAGAGAAGGGAGAGATGGATTCTGGCGAAGTATGGGAGAGGTGGTCCCTTGGTAAATGGGTTAACGGCGAGGGGAGAAGAAGGCAGGAGGCGGTCTCTTGGTAGAGGAGGGGTTAATGGAGAGAGGAGAAGAAGGCAGGGGGCGGTAGTTTGGGGATGAATGGAGGAGTGGAGAGAGAGAGAGAGAGAGGAGAGAGACGGAGAAGAAATAAGGGAGAAAGAAGAAGGAAGGAGAACGAAGAGGAGAGAAGGGAGAAGTGAGAAGGGAGGAGGAAGGAGGAAGGACGGAGAAACAAGAAGGGAGAATGGATCTTTTAGCGGATAATCGAAAGAGACTGGGACAAGGAGGAGCTAAGAGGGGTTTGAAAGCTTTGTTATCACGACGGGTGGGTGGAGGCAGGAGCCTATAGAGGGTGCGTGCGGTAATACATGTAGCTGCCTTGTCTTGATTCTGTGTGCGGGCAAATTACGGAGATGTTGCAGAAGAGGCCGTCCTCATTTATCGTCTTGGTATTGGAAGGCCGGGCCGCTGTGATGGCAGATTATACCCATCGATCAAGCCTGCCTACTACTACTCGTAGATGATCATATTGATACTGTATTTGAGTATGAATTTAACCTACAGCAGCTGTATAGGCCGCCGCCGGCCATCAAACAGCGCCGACAAGTACGTTATATAGACAGGGACAAACCACACCGAGAACTACCGAAAACAAACCACAAACTCACAAAAAGTCCACATCCACGCAGCCAATGATCACAACCGCATTTCGCCCCCCCTCCCTCCTGCCACCCGCCGCTATCCCCTACATGCAAGCCCCCCGCCGGCAGCCACAAGCTTCCTCCCTCCACCACCCCCGCAACCCACACCCAAATCCATCCGCTACATAACGGCGGGCTGGGGGAGTGGGCGCAACAGTCATTGACCGCGCGTCACAGCCCAGCACTCGGCCGAGTGAGTGCTCATGACCCGTTTGTGGGGGCTGCGGGTTAGGGTTGCTGCTTTTGGGCGGTGGGACGGGACGGGACGGACGGGACGGGACGGGAGGGGGGGATGCACGGTGACGGTGGGCACGCAATTACATGTAATGCTCTGGTGAGAGGTGGGGGGGAAGACTAGTGCCGCGACATATATTTTGCTTACTAACACATATCTACATACATACATGTACATACATGTGCATACAACATAACGACCTGCAGTACCTACATGTACCCACAAGAGTACAAGTACGTAGGCACGGCCATCCATTGTCAGTTACCCCTACACCCGTAGTTGTGCGGCGTACTCTCATCTTTTCTGAGCGGCAATGCCCCCCCAGCCAGCACCTTTTCATATATATATATATACATATACATGTATACAATACAAGTATATACAATCAATCAACATCATGCACCAAGAAAGCGAAGAAATGACAGAATATCAATGAGCCAAACTAAAGAAACGAAAAACAAAAACCAAATGATAGAACAGACCTGCGCACGCGCGTGTATGTGTGCAACCACGTCAGCAACGGTTTAGCACCCCCGCCACTGCTGCAAAATACATGTACCTTAGCTCTCCTCTCCTCCTCATACGACGGTCGTACAAAGCGCTGTGGTATACACTATCTAGCAGCACGCAATCAAACATCAATCTACAAGCTCCTCTTTGGCCGGAGTCGTTCTTGTCCGGCTGCTGACAAACATATCGCGGGCCAATTAAAACCCACGATCGAGCGCGCTTCGACAAGACAGACTGGGACTGGGGGGTGCCAAAGCCTTGCGGACGCGGCTGGCTGTAGGTGTCATGTTGGCTCGTGTTTGGGGTTATAAAATACATGTACAGCGCGTGCGGTTTCGGAAGTGAAGAGACGGCACCCATTAAATCGCACCAAGATCCGCCCAAATGCAACCACAACATACTCGCCATCAACAATGAATAAGTCTTCAGGGTCGTGAAATACAAACCACTGAATCTCAACACCCAAAGGGCACTCTCCGAAAATTAGGCGCGGAAGAAGCTACGTACATACATGAGCTACAAGTAGGGCAACTTGGAGATTCAGTTTTTTTTCCTTCAATTTCTGTTTCTAACTTGGAGATTCAGTTGCATCCCATACAAACCTGCGGTCTTGGCATGATTTTAACCAACTTGACACATGCAACAAATTCACCACAGCCCATCCATCCATGCTGGAAATGCAATGTTGCAATCTCAAGCTGATGGCGCGATTATAATTATCCATCTCCATCTCCATATCCATATCCATATACAAAAATACATCATAGTCTTTCCAATCCCCAGGTGCTATCCATCAAAACCAGTGGCTGAGCGCCGGGTTGGAAAGTGGCGTTTTTAGTTTTTAGTGTAAGATGGGTGCCGTCTCTTCGCTTCTGAGATTACATACATGAATGTAGCAGATTGTGGGCAGACGATGGATGGAGGGCGGTAGCTGTAACTACGGGGGGATAAGGGTGGATTGGTTATTTCTTCTTTCCTTTCTGGGTTTTTGTTTTGAGCGTGGCCATGGCGTGGTGGGTGCTTGCTTGCTTGTATATATGCCCTCGGGCCGAGTTTCTTGCACTTGGGGGGTTCTCACGGATAACGGAGGCGATTTGATGTTCACTACGAGGTGTAGAGCAAACATGCATGTGCATAAGAGAACGATATTCAACTACACGTAACCAGAGTCCTCTATAAAAGTCTAATATAACTAATCTACGCCCACCGCTACTGCACAAACTCCATCTCCGGATACCTCTCATCCGCCTTCGCCAGCACCCTCTTCCCCTCCTCCGCCCTCTTCCCCCTCCCCACCACCATATCCACAAACGCACGCACATACACCCCCACCAGCTCGTCCGCCCTGAACCCATCAATCACGCCCACCATCCCCTCCGCCGCCTCCGGCGCCACCGCCCTCAACCCCAGCAACTCCACCATCACCGCCGCATCCATAAACGCCAGATGCGCCGCCCCAGCCAAATGCAGCTCCCTCCGCCACCCGCGCAGCCGCGCCCACAGCATCCCCCACGACTCGTAGCTCGCCACATAGTGCTCCCCCGCGCCCAGAAACATGAACGCGCCGCGCACGCCGCCCGTGCCCGTGCCCCAGATCTTGCCGTCCATCGCAACGCCGCCACACACGCGCGCGTCCACGGCCATGACCGCCGCGGCCGTCGACCCGCCGAGCGAGTGCCCCACCATGGCCACCCGCCCGGGCGTCACCGCGGCGCCGGCGCGGCCGGGCAGCGCGCGCTGCAGCACCGCGCGCAGGTGGTCGAGCGTGTAGATTGTGTCGGCGACGCGCGTGGCCTCGAGCGCGAGCACCTCGGCGTCGGTGTAGTTGTGGTCCGCGGCGAAGGCGGAGAGCACGTAGGTGCCTGTGGCGGGGAACTCGACGATGTCGGTCTCGTAGAGGTAGTCTGCGGCGATGACGACGGCGCCGGTGGAGGCGAGGTCGGAGGCGCGGGCGGTGAGGAGGTGGCGGGAGGATTGGAGGCCGGGGGAGAGGAGGACGATGCCTGGTGTGCGGGGGCCGGCGTAGGTTGCGTTGGTGTGCACGTGGGGCTGGACGTTGGTGAGGCCGGCGGGGGGGAGGCTGTAGGCCTGCTCGTAGAAGGCGGCGGTGGCGGGGGGCA
The DNA here is from genome assembly GCA_024713705.1 of Morchella sp. 2018-W38C. Taxonomy (NCBI): domain Eukaryota; kingdom Fungi; phylum Ascomycota; class Pezizomycetes; order Pezizales; family Morchellaceae; genus Morchella; species Morchella sp. 2018-W38C. Next base: position 339,997 of record JAMJEX010000021.1, on the reverse strand, counting down.
TGTAGGGCGCGAGCGGGGCGGTGGTGGTGTTTGTGGTGGGGTAGAAGAGCTGGAGGACGATGGAGCGGGGGGTGTTTGGCGCGGGGGCGAGAGAGTCGGTGCGGGAGGTGTCGGTCAGGGTGATTGAGGTGGTGCCGACCTTGTAGCTGCCAGAGAGGGGCGGGAAGTCTTTCTGGGCGGTGGCCGGCGCGAGTCGGAGCACCAGCGGGAGGAGGACGAGGAGGAGGGGGTGAGTGTACCGCATTGTGATTTTCACGGGGAATTGGCTGTCTGGTGTGCGGAGATGCTGCTTTCTTGGTGTGTGGTTTATTTCAGGTCTTGAAGCCGTGGGCAGGCGGGACTTATATAGCCAGCAGCCAGCAGCCAAAAGGCCATAATCTGCCTTGCCAGTTCTCCATGCTCCTTCGTAGGAGCACAAGCCAACCTTAATCGCGAGACCCGATGTAGGGAATGGAAGGAGAGTTTGTGTTGACCCCGGAAGGAGAGGAGCTCGAGTACTCGCTCACTCATCACTCACTCACTCACTCGTATTCACATCCATCCATCATCATCTGCCATCATTGTGCATGGTGACACAGCTCACATCACATCGCACCCGGTTAGCACTGTGTACGCAACCCCAACCCCAAGGCAGACCTGTGCTGTCGGACAAGACCGCACGCCCATGTCATGTAGGTAGATACAATCAATACATGATGTAGGTACAATCAATACATGATGTAGGTACATACGGGGATCGGACCGGAGCAGAGCAGCCGGCCGGAAGCTGGTGGCTCCGATCGAATAGGCCCAACTGTTTCCCGAGACACGGGATGTGCGCCCGCGGTACCTACATGAAGTGAGTCAGTTGAAGGGTTCTTGGTCTCTAGGAGGCAGTTGGGTACATACAGACGGAGCATCTATCTGACTGGTTGACGGTGTGATCGGCACCAATGAGATGGAGCTGGCTCTAATTATCCGGACGTGGATCCGGGCTGAGGCCCGTCCACCAGCCACACACATCTCGACATCCTAGTAAAGCCACACGAAGAAACTGCCTTTGAAGTCGTCTGGCGATGCTGTCGGATTCGATTCATCCACCGACAATCTTGTCTTTCCGTACATACCAACAGATCTCGCTGTCCGGGTCGGGCCCCCCTTTGTTAAACAATAGACCTTGCATACAAGTGCTTCAGGAGAAGAAATTACCTTTTCAGCATCCAATGCCCAATACCACAAGACGTGCCAGGCGTGTATGTACCGAATTTTACAAGGGAGCCAGACTGTGTGCTGATTAATTAGTAACCTTCAATGCAAAGATTCCCCCCCCCCCCACTTTGCAAACTAAACCCCGGATCAGCGCCCAGAGCATTCTGCAGCCCGGGTACAGACGCCCAGTCGAGTCGAGTCGGGCCTGGTGTATGTGTAACGGTGTAACATGCCGGACTTTGAAGGTCGCACGCACGTACGTACAAGGAAGGCTGAGTCGCAACAGTACGTATACGTACGTATGTCAACACCGACCCGGGAAGATATTAGCAATAGTTACATGTATGTATCTGAATTCATTGCATTGGACCTAGCTTGTCGAGTCGGGTGTCGTCCTTCCTTGCTTGTATACATGTAATCATGCTAATTGAGCCTCACACTGCATTGCTGTATTACGTATAGGCGCCGGATTATGGGATAATAAGTTTTGCCAGTGGATGACATGACAACGCGATAACACCGCTCTCCTACACCAAGGTGCTTGGAACTTGGAGGGTAGAATATTTAGGATACTGTTTATCATACTTTGAAGTCTTGTGGATTCGCACAATTAATGTTAAATGTGTTGCTCCAATTAATGAGAGATTCCAGCTGTAAAGGTGATTTGGGCCCAAATGCTTTCTTTACCCGCAATATCTCTCAACAACGATAGGAGTTTTCTTCAAGGACTAGAAAATTTCAATCTTGAGTATGTATTCCTGGATACCATACCCTTGATAAAAATTGTATTGTAGAGATGCCCCGGCTAATGCTTGTGTACATAGCTATTCTCTCGGGGGGGGGGTGTCACAATCATAATATTCGCTAACTAAGTACTACATATGTCACAAGAGCAGAAATACAGATATGATGATGTTGTAGGCACGAATAGCTGTATCCTGAATGCCTGTGGTGCATAATCATCCTGTTTTAATCTAACCCACTTGATGGTTGTTGAGTGGGACGGCTTTTAATACTTCGTGTGGCGCTGATTGCCAACACGTGCACGACTGTAATAGCCCTAACCCAGGTATTGCACTACGCCTAGGGTCAATGATTGAACCTGCTGAAGCGATACTTATAATCATAACCAATGTGTAGCCACAGCGCCCCCGGATCCCACAAGGACAGCAAGTACATGTGTTGTCTGGCACTCGGAGAATAGGCCCTGGGAACACCAGAGACACTGCGCTGATAAAGTGAACACGCCGAGAGTGTAGATCTGTCCCTTTGCAAATTTGTTCGATTCCATCTGGCTCTTCCTCCTGGATCCCGTCCATAAACTATGTAGCCATCCACTCTCGCTTATAAGTTACAACACATCACCCCATCTCCGACCCCCCACCCCACCCCCGAGTGCCACTGTAACTGTTTACGGGAAGTCTTCCTTTGCGGGGGAGGGGGGTGGGAGGGGGGAGGGTTTGATTGTCCGCCACGATTACACACACATATATATAGCGAATTAAACGCCCCACTCCAAAAAAACCTGCATCACGAACGTCACTTTAGCAGAGTGGCTGGCAGCATGTAGGGTCCTCCATCCCCTGCTTGGCGTTCTTCTAGCTTTTGTTTGTGGCCGCCGCACCGCGCCGGTCTAGATATAAGTGGCAAGAAACAATTAAAAATCCAGGAGACTAATCCAGGACTCCGTGTTGTATGTAATATTGCTCGTCCTGAAGTTTGATCACCTTTATTGCATCTCACGGTGGTTACGACGGGCGCAGTTTCGTGGTGTGGAAGGGCCGTGGGATCTACGTGTGGCGTGGGTAACGAATGTGCTGGTGAAACTGCAGAGTTAAGCCCCCCCCCCCCCCCCGCACATGCACAGCTAGACTAGTATTGGTTCCATGTGCGTACTGGCTATGTATGTAGTCATGTGCTGCGCAGAGGATCGAACTGACCGGTTATCCAAGACAAAGCTCGGACATAGATCTGTCAGCACGGAAATATTGAATAATCCGGCCAAGTATCATTTAGCTGTACATATACATATATATATATATATGAAGGTGTTCTCTATAGGACCGAGCCCTAGAATTACATGCAGTACGTATAACCAAGCCTGACCTTCCAAGGTGGCATCTTTCCGGCCATTCACAATACATATATTCTTGATGACCTGGAACACCAGGACAGTACTATAAAGGCACTCAGCAGTACCCCCCTCTCAGGCCACCCGCTCAGCTCATTGCATTCCCACGCTATCTACACCCACCGTACCAACCGCTCGCTCTCGATGAGACAACCAGCTCGACCTTAAGGAGCCCCAAGCTAGTCTCTCTTGTAGGGCGAAGTGTACTGCGAGCACTTCTGTTTTCTTCACCGCCAATCATCGTCCACGCTTCTCATCGATTACACGCTGCTTGTGCTGCTGGCCGGAGCTGCAGCGTCAAGAGGCCTCCGGCTCCATGCACGTCTGTTTGTGCTTCTTTGTCCGGTTTGATGCTTCTTCGATTGCTAGTTGTTGGTTCTTGTTTGCCTGCTAATAGACATTTTCCTTCCTTTTTTCCCCCGTAAATAGGGAAATGCAAACGACATGTTGATGTGGCTAGCTCTACGGGTCTAGGGATGGGGATATCTCCGGATGTTTGGTTGATTGTGAATGTGGGGGGGGGGGGTTCGTCTGGTATATATGTTGATGTACGGCCCCGTTCTGCTGAAGTCAGTGTCTAACAGCTAGCCTGTTTGCAGAGGTACTCGATCGAAACGGAGGACATATTATAAGTTCAGCAGGTCTTCTTTCCGCTCGCAGCGCTGCAGCGGAAAGTCGACAAGGGGGAGGGGGGAGGGGGGAGGGGAACACTTTAAATTCATATTCCTGCGGCCTCCAAATGATTGTCATGATCTTACGCCTGATCTGCCAGAACCAAATATATATAAATGCCATATGGTTTGAAGAGCCAAACCAGACCCCCGGAGGAGTGAGTGGAGGCTACTGTCCCGGAGAAAGTAGCAATGCTGATTGTCGCAATTTTGTAAGTTCGAGTTTTTGCCTCCCCCCCGTCCACAAGTTGAAATTTCCGTTTAATTAACACGGGGTCTAAATTCATAGGATCGAGTCACGATGTGGCCGAAGAGGTTCCAAGAGGAATAACTCCAAAAACACGGAATCGGTGGACATTCGAAACCTCAATGCCATTGCTGGCCTGCCGGGGCCTGGGAGCCGTTTCGTTCTGTAGATCGCAAGGGGTGTACGTTTACTGAATGACAGTTGTCGGACCAATTGAGTAGAAAAAGTGAATATTAGGCCTATAAGTGAATATAAACGCTATTTCTGTGCTATTAATTTGAGTTTACTTTCTTTCTGGTTATCATGCGCTGCGTCCATCGTGTAAACATATACATGTAGTTGGTTGTCCCGTAAGTACCTCTAGATCCCTGGCAACAAACAATAGATAATCCTACTCCTCCTCCAAGTATGTAGATTGATGGACAAACGCCCACGAATGCCCGAAACATTAACCAGTCGTAATAAAATAAAAGAAAGATTAGTTTGGTAGCAAGAGGTGGATCACATCACCTTTCCAACTCACCTATTTGAGCTGCGGTAATGATTGAGATCACGAGGCACTTCCCATTTTAAGTTGTGCTTTCGCCTGCAGCTCGCCGGCGGAAAGACTCGATTCTGTTTTACCGTAACCTTCATTCGTTCAATCAAGTCATTTTATTATCCGATTTTCGATATACACTACCACCGTATATTATAACGATTACACTATGCGCTCTGACTGCTTATGTTATGTACTTGACAGGAAATGTTATAGCTGCAGCAGAGTTTGCTATTCATCGATCATAACAGTCAGATCAGAGCTACATATACAAGTGAGGGGGTCGTAGCAGAGGCGCATGCATGCTTATTTAGCTACCACCATTAAACATCCCCGAAGGACCAATCCAAGCTAGCACTGTAGCTATTGATTGAGATCGCAATCTAAGTATATGGAGTCCACTATCTCGATTCTGGCCATCTACTTGCGATTTTGTATATACGTACATATATATATTTTCTTCGGAAAGTGATGGCAGCCGAGTAATGACGAGTGATCGACCATCGATTCTTTTCGTGTACACGACAATATTCTAGCTACCAGACCCCCAGTTACTATCGCTCGCTTCAACAGTACAGATAGGCATTAAGGTAGCAAAGTTTGCCATAGTATTTGGAAAACTATCAACAATTATATCCTGTCTGCATGTGTTCCATCGATAACCTTTGTAGACATTCTTTTTCACCAACGTAGTCTTAACTAAACGTATTTTAGTCATGAGATTTCCCTCCTGTTGACACTGCCTTAGAAGCGTCTATATCATTCAAAGCAAAATTAAAAGAAAAAAAAGAAAAGTAAAGAAAAGAGAAACAACAGTGGGAGGGGAAAAAAAAAAAAAGAAAGAAGCAAAAAAAAAAAGGTCATGTCAAGCTATCTGAATCGAGATGTACTCAATTATGTCCTCCACATTTCTTATATCATCCATAGCTCACCATTTCACTCATCTCCGGCAGTATCCATCTTGGCCGAGCAAATACGCTTGCTATCCTTGTCTTGAAGAGGATGTGCCTCATCGGTATGCTGCTCCTGTCCTCCAACTGGAGTTGCTGCTGCTAGGGGTAGAGCAGTTTCGATGGTAGAACTGTTGCCACTGGGGGTGGCTTCCAATGCGTTCTGCAAGTTCGTCATATTGAACCTTTGCAACCTCCCAGCCCTTGTTTGGCGTAAAGTGTTTTCGTCGTTTCTGGGTTGGATAAGTGCAGGCTATCAACACCTTGTATTAGAATATTTCTCCAAAAATTTACAGACATGAATATTGATACATACGTTACGATGGACCCCCTGGGATTGATGCTCCACGTTCGGGTCCCTTGACCTGTCTGTCAAATGACGGATAAGGCCGTCGAGGTGTTCCACAAAAGCTTCGATTCGGAGGACTTCTTGTTCCAAGATTTGCAGAGTTGCCTCATCCAATAGGATAGGAGGACCATCAAGGGTAGGATTCTGAGAGCTGCCGGGAGTAGCACTACCCTGAGAAGTAACGTGGGAGGTACCGCGGGAGGTACCCTGAGAGATAACGCGAGCGAGAATCCGAGAAGTAACCTGAGAGGCAATCTGAGGAATAACCTGAGCAGTAGCCTGGGAAGAAATACCATGAGAATGATGCATGGGTAGAATATCATCGTCAGAGTGATAAGCGGTGCTATCTTGGCTATTGCCACTAACAGAAGGTAGGTTTTCGACGCTGCCAATGGTACCGTCCTCATTACGAGGGTAGAGAATACCACCAACATATAACCCCTCATCGAGGGCTCCACTTTGGCCGTACTCCACGCTAGGTTCATCCCAGGTGGGGCCGGCAACAACGGGGCCCTGCAGCTCCTAATTATATGTTAGTATATAGAGGATCAAGATGGAAGAAATTAAGGATGACTTACCCCACGCGTGTCAGGACGGGCCTGCCTCATGGGCAAGTCTAAGATGGACTCTCTGGAAGCTCTGTCTGGTTGGATCGATTGATGCATTATGTTTTTGATCGAGAAAGTCTTTAGATTGTAAGTAATTGTTCGTGATGAAGGACTCAAGGAATAGCGGTGAGTTTAGAAGAGATGATGAAGATGAGAGGTGAAGGTTGATTATAGAAGGACGAGCAGTGAGACTCGAGGAAGATTACGAGGGTGATAGAGATGGAGTAGGAGACGAGAGCAGGAGAAGAAGAAGAAGAGAGGGATAGAGGAGAGGCTATATATAATCATAGATGACCGGGCCAAGGCTAGCTGTCGGGTAAGATTTAACCGCTCCTCCTGGCCTATACACTCAATTGAAGCCGGAAATGTAGAGCCCATTATTCCCCCCCATTTAGCTACATATATAGATATGATAGGCATAAATCAAATATATCAACACTCACTTGTCCCATCACAATATGACAAAGATTCAATTATATCATGATTGTCTTATGTATATTCTTTCTCTCCCCTCGAAATGTTCAGATTTATCAATAAAAACCTGTGGAGTATCGAACGCCGATAGGGTCCGAGTGATATATCATGAAGGGCTGTACTGCACAATCAGGTGGTGTGCGAATGCACGGGGACTCTAATGAATACTTGGCACGACATATTAAGTATCGCTTTAAGTGAGTTCATTACGTACGTAGGTACCCTATCATTTACAGTATTTTCTGTCATTGACTGACCCTTAATTGTGCTAGATGTACTTGTATACAAGTACATCTTACAACCACATATATACTATGCCATGCTTAAATTTTTGTCTTACCATGAGACTCCGATGCATGCGCATGTCCCGTTTAGAGAAATGTCTCTAGGCCACGAGGTGCTGAGAAGTACCAAGTGCGTACATGTAGTGTGTACTCATATATCTACGCGCTCCATCAAAAAACCGGAAATTCTTCTGAACAAGTATTTGAGAATCATTAAGGAGGCTCGCCCACTTAGAACATGGAAGTATAATTTCCACTTCGGTATATCGGGGGAGAAAGAAAAAAGAAGAAAAAGAGAAACTCAGCGAGTAACAGCCTGCTACGAAGCAAAACCTCTTTCGTGACCGCTACCCCCATTCATGAAGAGGTTTACAGTTTTCATCGAACACGACCAGGGCAACAGATCTTCATATCGCTAGGCGCGTCACCCCGATTCTTTTAGCTATCTCGCAAACTACGTATGTCATGATAACATTTCTGTTCAGTATGGTCTTGTGGGGGAAACAGTACAGCGGCCTCCAGAAAAAAGAATGCGACAAACCCGGATTGAACGGGTGACCTCCAGATGGCACCCCGGATAAGAGACTTCAGTCTGGCGCTCTCCCAACTGAGCTATTATCGCGTTGCATATGATGGCGGTGAAGCATTGCGCTACTAGAGTCCAAAGCATTCCTTGGGTACATGGGTGGGAGGAACGATTAGCAGCAAACAAAGGCTGAGCGCCCGGAAGTGGACATATGACATCAATTCTTGTTCCTTATGATCACACCAGCCCCCATCCTATTTTACCTTCAGAGCCGCAGAGGCAACGGCGGTGGAAGCACGCTCGCCCAAAATGTTGCACTTTAGGCTTCTCCATATGAAATTCAGGGCATTGACTCACATACCTATGTAGCTTCGTCGAAACCTCGATTCTATAGTTGATCTCAAAATGTTCTTAAAAAGTCTGCGTCTTGGCAGAGGCCTTGAAAATTTTGTTGTTACATTCTGAATCTTGGCACGGATCCCGTGCTCTTCAACATACCCTAACCATCTCACCGCCATCCTAATACGTCTATCTTTGCATTTCTACCTATGGCTATTAAACTTGCATCCAGGACCTTTAACGCACTTGACCTCCCCTCAAAATGCAACCCGTAGCAAGCGTTCTTATCGTTGTGATATATGAAAGATCTCAACACAATCGCGGTTCTCCGTGGCGCAATTGGCTAGCGCGTTCGACTGTTATTTTCATATGACATCGAGAGGTTGACAGTTCAAGCCTGTCCGGGGAAGCTGAGCTATACTTTTATCTGTTCGTCCAACCCAACAGCGAGTCTTTTGAAATCACAAACGCTACATTTCGGAATTCTTATATTTAAGTGTCTTTGTTTTAAAAGGAAGAAATATAACGCCTAGTTGAGATTAATCACACGGAAAATAGAATTAGGTCTACGACACCTGAAGAGCAAGAAAAGCCATTGTGCTAGAGAACTGCGTCCTGAACAGTCTAGATAAGTGAAAAATACCTATATTTAAGCCGATATCGCGTGGTTTGAAAGGTCTTCCCATCCGGCAGTATCTCTAATAAATTCTAAGGAATTACATATACGTGTAGTATTATTCCATAGGAAAAATCGGGACTTGAGTGATTTCTAAGCAAAAAAAGCTAAAAATGAATCACACTGCCGACCCCGACGGGACTCGAACCCACAATCTTTGCCAATCACAGTTTTTAAACCGGAAAGCAATGCGTTAGCCATTACGCTACGGAGCCATGAATGAAAATTTAACATTTAGATTATATGGTTACTTTGTGATTTAGTTTAATAGTAGCCACTCGGACTTTGTGAAATTTTGAGATTATTTGAGTGTGTGTTGAGTTCTAAGCTGGCAGTTCATGTGCACACCCTCGTTCAAGTGTTGTGTTTGACCATGCAACAATGCCAAGTCTAATGAGAACGAGTGATATACTATGATTGCAAACTGGACATGCGTGGTCAACTCATCTCTCATCATTATTAATGTCGGCCACCCACAAGTTTCAGCAATTTGCCTAGTCTGCTTTCTTTGTCTACTTGAAACCCGAAGTAAGTATAATATTCGCTGTTGCAGGCTATATACTCGCACCCTCTATGGAACATTTGATATAGATGACATGGTGTTGACACTCAAATTATAGGCTGATAGAGACAAATTTTGATAGATCATGGAAGTGTACGGTGCAATTAAACATTTGGCCTTTGGTGGCACTTCATGGAATTACAATCCATAGTCACGCGCGGCCTACGCATCTATCGCCCAGTCACCTAGCAGGCCAAAATAAGGCTTTCGGCACCATCTCAAGATGTACTGTCAAGACACAGGAGCATGTAAGAAGCCCTGAAGCTCTCAAATCTAGTTTAGAAAAAACACATTATTCAATTTCTTCATCTCGACTGTAGTTCAACAGGTACGAGAAGAAACTAAAAAGAACTCAATGATGTAATGCACTCCGAACTCTTTTAATGATCATGCTTAAGGCTCGTATGTCAATTCCTCCAGTAACCACAGAGACGGCCTGATAGCTGTGTTCCAGTACTTTCGCTCCCGTACTTTCATAGCGTTCGCTTTCTTCTCCGTATCTTGACCCTGGAGCGGTTTCTCCTTTAGATGATCTCCTACGATCCTTTTCTCTTTCGAGTTATTGACGCGTTCCTTGACAGGTAACAGAGTCATATTGAAATGCTCTATGCGCGTGAGTTCTTCATACCCCAGTTCTTCACGCGCAACTCGGACAGCTTTCCATAACACCAACTCTTCGACACACCATCGAATTCTTCTTATCATACCTTCGGTCAGAAATGTGTAATCCGGATCAACTAGAGATGCTCTAATTCCCGAGTTTTGGTTTCTGAGGCGCCAGTGATGCTGGGCAAACATTCCCGGATGAATGTGGCCAATGAAGTCGTCAGAAGGAGTCACTAATGGTGGTGTAATAGGTGGATGAGAGGATACCCTACTGAGATGGGTTTTGGATAATGGAAGCCGCCCCCCTGTAAGCTCCGATATATCGTGAGGGTAACTAGCAAGGACCTGTCTAGGTATTGGCGGGTGCACCGGCAGAGCAGGAACTGTATTTAGTAGTGCCGGTAAAGTTGAAACCTTGGACGGTAGGATCAAGAGTACAATCGAGTGCTTAAGTGGCGTGCTAATTACTGCGGTTGTCAAGCCAAAGTGCTTAAGCAGGTACTTTTGTGTCTATAAAGAATGAAGAGGGGAGAAAATCAGCATGGGACCCCAGAAAGATGAACTCAAGATGTGGAAACATACCCCTCTGCCGCTCACCTCTGCCATCACCTTCTCCCGACATCTCATAACATCCATTGTCTCCTCATATCGTTCACCACAGACGCAGATCCGCCTCCATCCCGGGAGAGTGAGGTGACTTTGACGGCCATTAGAGGAAGCGCTTTGATCAATCGCGTCGACCAAAGTTCTCGGTACATCTTCTTCATGCGCACTTAATATAACCTCTGTTTCAATCAGATTCAGTATCTCCATTGGAATCGAGGAAATTCCTTTCCTATTAGAGTCAGATTCTTTCCCAGACTTGACAGTAGGAGACACCGCCGAGAAGGCTAGATCTTCAACTACTGTCTTGGAATATTCCATAACAAGAGGGATATGGCCTCCTGACACCTCATCTCGAGCTACGCTCTCGCTATGAGACAGGATATCATAATTAGCGGCAGCATGTGGCACTGAGGGGGTAATGGCGTCAAAAGAGGATAAATGGGTAGAGGAAATGACACGAGGAGGGCTAGGAGCGAAGCGATGGCATCCACGCAATGCTCTCATGACGGGAAGGAGACGTTGATGGGTTTTGATTGCTCGCAGAAGGTGTGTCGGATGCACAGGAATTCCCCAGACAAGTGAAGTTGAAGATCTTGCGCAACGAGGCATAGTCAATTGTAACGCAAGGGCTGTTGAGAATAAATACTTGTTAGGTAATTTCCTGGAAAAAGAGTAGCTATAGTATATTGGCTAAGAGTGTGATTGGATGGTTCTGGAGCCTATGGAGGACTTTTGAAAGGGAAAGGCGGGTGGGTCCGTTTATTTAAGGTGTCGCGATGTGAAAGAAACACGTTGTCAATCAAAAGGATTACCAGTGTAATGTAGACATCTTTGCCAGATCTTTTTTAACGGCATTATGTGTCCCATTGTGTAGATAGGGGTGGCTCTAAAACGATCTATTTGAGAGATTCTATCTGGCAGAAATATCAGAAAAAGAAAGCATCATTATTTAGCATGAGGCAAATTTCGAATGCAAAGAATTATAATTAATATTCTATCTCAGGTTGTACCTACTTTTTAGGTTGCCGGGAGAAAGCTTGGCAAGACTCGACCGCTCTAAAAAGATCGGCCTGGGGGCCGCGCACCAATCGGAAGCTGCTAACCACAATATAATGGGGAGGAAAAAGTAGAACTCTCTGGCGGGGAATTGAACCCCGGTCACTCGCGGACACTGTTAATGACAAGCGAGTATACTAACCACTATACTACCAAAGATTGGTTTGCGTAAAAAATTTAAAGTCTCAAAACTAACATTTTACAGCATTGACAGCTATACATTGCTCGGTAACATCGACAATGCTAGAACTAGTCATAACGAAATGACCTAATTAAACACTACTATTTAATTAAGTACATTTCGTGTACTTAACGGCTAAATACTTAGCATTAAGTAAGATTCGGGGAAGTACATATATTACATAAGTACTTACATATGTGGCAAGGAGAATCGTAGTATCGTAAGCCTATGAAGAAGAAAAGTCCACCGTTAGGCTGGACGCTAGTACCAGTATGGGGGTAGATCTTAAGATTTCTATAGATTGATTGGCTGCGAACGCCATAGCTTCTCGAGCTATACATGTATGGCTTTTGCTGGTGTTCCTGCATCGACAGCTGCAGGCCCGGTACAACGGTAGTAGTCCTTCATGCAGCTCCGTGCAACCACCGCCCGCGATGAAGTGCGTGTATTTTAGTATAGGAGCATAGGTTCATACCCCTACGCGAATGGAGTATACGCGTTTGGATTTCTTGGGCCTGCTTATGCCGTTCCGCAATCAGGCTCCAACAATTGATATATGCAAGCTCGCGTTAGTGTATTAGCGGTCCGCGGAGCCTAGGCCTACTGAATATTTGTAGCGCTCAACCACAGAGTATATGTGGCTACCTATCAGTCTGAGTCCACGTAGTTTCGTATATCTCTCCTTGTGGCCAGCTAAGGAATTTAATACGGCCCAGCTATAAATACAACCCCTTCTGGGCCATTCCTCGATCGACCCCACCATCCTCCCACCCCACTATCCCTCTTCCCCACCACCTCGCTACTCGCAATTCCACTATCTCACTAGAACCTCCGCTTAACCACAATAACATCTCATCGATCTCATCGATCAGGTCTACAAAAAGACTGACTGGTTTCCTAAGTACGAAGCTCCATCCTTGAATCGATGACCCAAGAGTAGAACTAATAGAGAAACACAGAATTTCGATGACTACTACCGAAAGCACTAGCAGTGGCTCCAGTGGCTTGAAACATGGGACAGGCTCTTCTACCTCTGTGAAGAGCGGTAATGCTGGAAGAATGGACATCGATACCCCTTCTAAGAGAGACTATCTTGCTCCCTTAGCCCCTCTCTACGAAACTGCAAGAAAATATCGAGCAGCCACCATGCCTACAGTCGGAGGTAAACGTACTGTTGCTGCTGAAATGAAGGGCCTTCAGGACGACCTTGAATATACTACCAAGTTCAATCAGAAGTATCTTGAGATGATAGTAAAGTTAAGGAGAGAAAATATCGAACTGGAAGTCGACCTCGCACTCTGCAAGGAAGACCTGGATGCTTGCCGGAAGGAAATTAGAACTCTCAAGGCTCAGACTGATTGGATGGAGAGCTTGTTCAAGAAGCCGTGATTCAAGAGACCCTAATGTATGTTTGCGGATCACCATCCCTTCGTCTGTCAGTAAGATCTTGTCACCCCAAGAAAAAGTATATCTAGTATAGCTTTACTAACAGATCTCGTTACCCCTCTTATCAAGTACCAGATTTCACATACAAATATGAATCCTCTACTAGTGTGCCAGCATTGACGGCCGAAGGGTTAGCATCGATATCTCAAAAGAATCCACCGGGGGGAAAACTTGGCCATGGTGGAGGATGTATCCTGGGTTTCTTTCGTCTAGCATGAAATTTTTCATACAGATTTGGCACTTTAAATAGCTCTTTCGGTAATAAAAAGCTGTTGGAACGTACTTAATTGTCTATTCTAAGGCACATTTTTAATGTGTGACCATAGGATTGCATAGATAGAGATTATTGCGGACAGTCCTTTAATTTGATCATACGTATGTGGATCCTGACTCCCGAGTGAGGCGGGTTTGGGAAAACATGTGAATTCTCATGTGGATCGGCAATATCGACAAAGCGTGGGAGGTGGTGAGGGAAGTCTGGAGCCGACGTGATTCTTTTGAGCTGGAGTGGCAGCAGATGGAGACGCCGCCGCCGTCAACGTCCCGATATAATTCGCCTCCTATGGAAGAACCTAGCTCGAAGAGGGTCTCTGGTGGTGGAATGGAAGTTGCTGACTATAGTATTTGGGGGTCCCAAGCGGACAGCGAAAACAGTAAATATAAGAAATTTCGAATGATGGCGTGGTCAACACCAGACCCGGCGAACAGGCGCAAGAGAACAGCTCCGTGAGGGCCATGAGTAAGCAATATGAGGGGTCCCTTTGATTTGCCGTCATATGGGACGACTGGTTGGATATTTTCCACAACGCCCAATATATTTGATTCTTTCCGTTATACCCCTAGACGCGGTCGGCAATGTTTCGGTTACGTATATACAGCAAAACCTACCATGATTCCACCCCCTGGTGGCTGAATTAACTCTGCTGGAAGCATGACTACATGTAAGTGTACCTATGTACATGTATGTAACACTTGTGACCGGATTTAGAGCCTCTTCATGGGATATCACTCGATATATAATTGACAAAGTAATCCTTACCAACGGTTTCCCAGATCGCGGAATGGACTTCTGGTCCTTGGATCTTTGAGTCCTACTTGCGGGCTTATAGTATAGAGTGGTGAAACGTATGTGGTTTGGGTGTAGGGCTCGCGAATCCTCTATGTCGGGTCGTTAGGCACGGAACTTATGAGATGAGTGCAATTACACAAGCCTGGTAATTTCCTTCTCGTCAACTGTGTCTTAGAGGTATTATGAAGTTTCAGGATTATCCCGGGACTTTCAAATTTTGGGCTCGAGATATGTTGTCCGTGGAATCAAGTGTGATTTAGTCCTCTCGGGGTTACCGAGACGTTCCCCTCGTGCTCATCACTAATCGAGAATGTCTTTATCTATTGTTTGCTACAATCAATACATTTAACGACACCTTTCTTTGCAACTTTCCTTGGTAGGTTCTCTGCCCCACGGTTTTGTCCCGCCATTGCGCCTCTGACCGTCGCGTTTCCACCTAGGCGGAACATATGACATATCTGAGCCTGAATCATGTCTCACTTTGGTGAGAGAAATCAATTCCCTCCTAATTCTCTATATGTAACTCAGCGTCGATTTCCCCTTTAGCTCTCTAAATGATCCTCGTCTCGATTACTCTACTTCCACTCCACAGAATAATCTACGGCATCATCGCATATGAAGACCGAACTTTTAGCAAATTGTGCTATCACAAGGACAGTAAAGAGCGCGCTATCAAACTATTTCGGAATGTCTAGAGCTGTGTAACTTGTCCTGCGAGCACAAACACACCAAGTTCGTTCCTCCATGCATCTGATACTATCGTTGTTTCCGTCTGGGCCCTATAGCTATTGCAATATATCGGTTACAAGAAACGCTACCACCGTCACGAGAGATCTTTATGAAATCACAAGGAGAGTGAATTACGAGTTATTTGTATCGTGCTTGGGGTAATATAGTATAGAGAGTTTGTTGACACCTTAAGAATGAGATTTATGAGTGATGTGAATGCTAACTTAACTCACAATCCATATAGCCGGCCTTTAATTTACGAGGAGCCTGGAGCGCCAGATTCAAATCGTTTCCGTAGATGCATATGACCAAGGTACGATTTGGATCACCGGTTTCCCTTTGCGCAGGTGGGGTCAACAGAGCTTTGCCGCACGAAACATTGGAATACAAAAGACACTCTCAAGCAATACCAAATCAATGAAATTATTGTTTTCGAGAGTTACCATGGGTAGAACTATATACGCTTTAAAAAGAGAAGGAAATAATTTTTATCACGTTAGAACTGGTCAAGTTCTTAGCTGCTGAATTCTGCATCTTCTTTTGTGGATTTGTTTGTTGCAATGTTTGATTAGAGCTTGAATTTTGGCTTATCTTTGACTCTATGATACTAATAAACAATTTGATATCCACCCCCATCTCAACAAGGGGGTATTTCTGGGCGGTCTGCATGCAATTAATGAGTTAAACAAAAAAAAAAGGGTAGACAGGCCTTGTCGGTTTTGCAGCCAAGCGAGGGTCTAACAGTATTTAGCCACCGCCAAGACTGTGGCTCATAAACCCAGCTCTCACAGCGCAAAGGCTGTAATGTGTACAAAGGGAAAGAAATCCAGGTTTATTTGCCTTTATTTCTACAAGTCTCACAGGTAATGAGATCGCAATACAAGCATTGCCAGATGACATAATGCGGTCCGGAGTAACAGAGGTGGCACCTCCATAGCATTAGAGTATTTGTGCTCTTTTTGGTCTCGAAATCGTGATGGCATGAAACATTCTTCATGTTGTAGGGGAATAACGTATTAGAGAGGTCGTAAAGTGATTTTGGTGATTGTTAGCTGTAGTATTGGTTATGTGTTGGAGAGTTGGGGGCCGTTGTGTTGATCCTCGGTGTTTATAAAGACATGTACTAAGTACTCCTCCACGAAAGCTAGGCCTAGATAGTTCAAGTGGGGGCTTTAGGCAGGCAATAGAACTATCACGATAGAAAATTTAAAACGGGTAGCTTCCCGTACATACATATAGTATTAGCAACAAGTACTAGAATTCTACCCCGGTCATCAGCGTGCGCACTATACTATTTCAGCTCTCCATTGATGGATTATAGATCAATCAATCAGTGAGTGCACCAGTTCGCAAGCTTTCCTCACTAGGTTGCATTTTTTTTGGAGGTGGGTTTTAGGGAAGGTTAAAATTTTGAGAACATGTACAGCTTACCTTAGACAAAGATATATGCTAGACTAGCCCCTTTCGATAAAATAAACACTTAGTTTAGGGTTAGGTAGGTCGCGACAAATGATCTAAAAGGACAGGAAGTCTGAGAACCTATCCTTGCCTCGAAGACCCCCGAGTGGCATATGATACACCTATAATCTTCGCCGATTAGGATGAGGTCAGTGATCAAGGATAGAATATGCTTTTTAGTTGGACACGAATCGATACCACTTCTTGCTCTGCTGGAATTGTCTTCGAGGACCACCCGAAATAGCGGTAAGTGCGCCGAGTATACGTATATATATCGGGTAGGACCGCATAACATAGTTGACCTCAATATCGTAGCTACATATAGATATAGAGGGTCTTTGTTAGCGCCGGCCCGGGCAGACTCTGCCGTTAGAACTTCATGGAATCCCGCCAAGATACATGTTGCCTGAGTAGAGCGGCGAAAGCACCCACCCACCCACCTAGGTTAAGCCCTACCCAATATCATCATCCCCTTACCTCCTTCAGACTGGGATATCTCCCTGGGTCTTCTGGCGTGCTTCTTCCTTCCTTCTCACACGGAAGGGGCAGCCTTAGTTAATACCCTCCCCGCGTGGGAGGAGTAATTCTATCTCCTTCCCTCACCTCCCGGGAGTGGAAACTGTAGTTACTTAATTCCTCCCCTCTGATGGGAGGAGAGGGGTAAATATTCTTTCCCGAATTGCCCCCCTTGTGGCAAGGTTTAATATTTTTCTGCGTTCCACCTTTCCGGATCTTCTACTTGTAGAGAGTAGGTGGTCTCTTTATAATTTATGTTAATTCCGGTGCCTCCGTTGCTGCCGTGTTCTCATCTTCACACGGAGAGTAGAAGGCTTTGTTTTTGCGCTAATTCGTTTTGATTCCACTGTAGTGAGGGGAGGTTTGAATTCAGCGAGTTAAAGCTCAAGTATAAATATTATAACGCTGGACTGCAATTGTAATTGTAGAAATCTGTATACTGCTATATAGATACACGATCAGAAGGGGAGTTGAATAAACCTTTGTGATAAATATGATTCTATGTTTCAACTGTAGGATGCATAAATGCCGGTAAAATCGTACATTAGAATAGAGATGAATGGCCTTCATTTAGTAGTATTTCGTCCGCACATACGCACAGGTAATTAGCTTCTATCATACAAAGTGACAATATACATAATGCCATAATGCTCCAGATATAAAAGCTTGGGTCCCTAGCAGAGGGGGTGGATACGTTTGGTAGTTTTATATCGAGCTAAAGATGTATATATGCGTTACTGTAATGGATAAATCATATGTTTGCACCTGTCGTATTTTGACTTGTTGATTATGAAGACTCAGCCGAATTGAAAAAAAATTGAGCATATCACAAACTATCCGACACAATAGTTCTAGCCTCAATTATTTATGCGGTGGTGAGTAATTCCTGGGAAGTGGCTTGAGAGGGAAATACATAGCTCATGTTCACGTCCATATTTGCAATACATGCAACTACTGGTAGCTGGTATATACGTATACATATAGAAACTGGATATTCTTGGGTCCCCGAATTCCCACAATTGCTACCCAGCCAACCGCTCCTTACATCCTATCTTTTCACATGTGTTTCCATGACTCTTCCACACCCTCCACCACACCGGCTTCTCCTCTACCCTAGGTTCTCTGTCAACTATATAATCTCCCCGGTTATGTTCCTCCACCTCCTCTTCATCGTCCGTCGTGATTTCCTCCTCCCAGTGACACCCCACATAGCAATGGGGGAACATATTTTCGGCAGTCTCCATCCAATCATCACTGTCTATATCATCCCAGCGTTGACCGCAACACTGCCATTCGTTCACGTCTTCATCGATCGGCTTGCACTCATGAATGAAGTGCTCCACGACACAGCTTCCTAGGGGGTTATTGGATGCATGGAATGTTTTATGGCAATACACACAATGGCGTAGTTCCGAAGTAGCCTGGATGTAATGGACAATCAGTATCAATGCTGTATTTAATATCAAAGCCTAGCATGTAGTTGGCATACCTCAGGAAATGCGCATGAAAGTACCAGCGCCTCTAGGGCAGAGCGAGATAGTGATTTTATGTGCTCTTCCAATTTTTCAACAGTGGGGTACCCCGTTAATAGGTCGTTAAGGACGGGATTATGAGGCTTTGAAAGGCCTGAGCTTGTAGCTGAGACTAGGCTAATAGCTCGCTTCTTCGCCAATGGGGCATCAGAATCCGATTCAGTTGATGTGTGTTTTTCAGTCGGAGCCATTGTTGAAAGATAGAGAGGATCAATGACTGAGAAATGGGTCGTGAAGGAGTGTTAAGCCCCGTGGCCCGACCTATTATATATGGTGTCAGCTGATGACATCAGTCAAAAATGTATGTACAGCGGTGGGTAGTAAGTCATTGGATGGTCTGCCTGCAAACGCGTTTTTTGGTGGCGTTCCGTCCGATGACTTATTACATGTACAGTCCCTACCCAGATGTCTTCGTGATTCCGGAGGCTCGGCGGCAACCTCAAACCCCCACGAATTTACTCACGAATGATATGAGATCAATGCCTGATAGAGTTGCTGCAGTAATTGCAGCGGGCGGGTGGCAAACTAAATATTATGATACATGTTTTAACTAATTCATTGAGTACCTATTGATTGTTGATCATTGAATGCCGAGCGTCGACGAGCTCGAGCGTTCGTTGCCATTGCGCGCCGTACCACCCGAATCACGAAGACATCTGGGTAGGGACTGTATGTACTCTACCCACCGCTGTACACCCGCAGGAAAAAGTAAAGAAACAGCGGGTGCAACCTGGGACAACGACGAAAACACAGATTTCAGCTAAAAAAAAGTGGTTGCATACCAGCTTGTTCGTCATTCAACCAGGTTCGTCGTTGCCCCCAAGACGACTGTACCGCAAAAACTCTTAAACGATTGGCTGAAAGGTATTGATCAGCCTCAGAAGCATCCGTTTGTATCTTGTATGCAAGCCAATTTTTCGAGTTTTGGCGGTAATAGAAACTTTAGGCCAACGATCAATTTTGGAAAATGCTATTTGCCACCTAGCAAAACGGTTCCCGCAACTAATGGAGATCGGCATGGAACCATCAATTTTGCAACCAACATCTTTCAAAATTGATGGTTCGCCTAAAACTTTAAATACTGCTGCAATTCTCTTTGGCATGCTGTCATTGGTTTTTATATACATTTCCCCTAATCCGGCCTTTCCTACTCTTCCCTAGCTTGGGCTTCAATAACCTTTATCTTTTCATTTAGAGTAGCCTCTATCCACTTTTCAGACTTGTCAAAAGGCATGGCTACGGAATACTCGTGACAAGTATTTATCTTAGCATAAAGCACACAATCAGCATCGACCGCTCGCTCAAGCAAAATATAAGCGACTCCAAGTATTGGCTTAACTAGATAAACTAGAAATTAATAGAGGACCTTAGTATTTAAGAGACTCGATATCACTAGCGAATGATCTGTTAGGGTACCTCCGTGTTCGATCCTGTAGGTTTCAGAACAACTAATGGGCTCAATTGAGTCATGTAATGTATCTCAGTGCTACATGTCGTTAGGGCCAGTTTATCTTACCCTCCTTTTTCCTTGGTTTCTTCCATAATAAAGGTGAACACGTAACAGTATAATCAACCTCCTTATGTCCACTTCTCAAATATGACCAGGACATTTATCTCTGTATATATATAGGATACGACCACGAGTGATCAACCGTCCATATATTACTCCTCGAGAACGTTTAAACTCAAGGCTCCTACATCCAATTACACCGGAGGTACATGAACATATTGCAATCATACTCAAAAAGTTCTCAATATGGTCCACTGGTACTTCCTAGGGATCTTACTTGCCTTGAGTTCTCTCCCTATGAACTTTATCCACATCAATGCCATTCCCTTGGACCATTTCGGTGAAGGGAGGGACCGCGTCTCACGGCGTAACCCAGTTTCCCAAACATCTCCAGCTCGCGATACAACCAGAATCAATTTGAAAGATCAGGAGTTGTACTTATCTGTGCGGCAGAAAGATTGGCTGAAGGTTGAAAATATGGATTGGCAGAAGGTGGAGAACTTGGATTGGCCGGGGGAGGAATACATAGATCAATTAGAGGTTGATAAGATGGATCTTAGTTTTTACTCAAGCACTACAACGACGACAAGGGTGAGGGTGGTAACCGTAGTGGTACCCCCACCGGAGGATCACTCGGGTTTGCCAACACCACAACCCGCAATCATAACCGATGGACCTGGTGTTGACAGCACAGTGATAGTTGAGAACACTTGTTTACCTGTCAAAACACCGGTAGTTGGCAGCACATTGGTAGCTGACACATCATTTGTGCCGTGGGACATGAAAAAGCAACCTTCCACTTCAACTTTGGTGACTCGGACGTCTATTCTCTATGTTATATGCTTCATCATGGCTATTTCGGTTTTCTACGTCATCGGCTATGTCCTCTACACTGCCTTTGCCAAGTTCAAATCCTGGTTTACGTCTTGCTTTAGGACCAATCATGATGAACTCCCACCCGTACAGCTAGAAGAGAGTGCGGGGGTTAGCTGGACCGATGGAAGCAACCTAAGCTCCCCCCAGCCGGGGGTTCAAGAACCTGAGGAGCGCCAAGGATATTGGGTAGGAACCAGGGTTGATACAAATAGACTGGATATTCCAGAGGCCTCCGGTACCGCGGCAATGTTGGTATCGGCTACGGGAACAGTTAGGAGACATAATACAAGGGGTGCTAATCGAGGGGATGAGGTGCCTCATGAGATCGAATGATCGACTCGAGGAACCCTATGCATGTCGAAGGCTTGTACATGTATATTGGTGGTAAATCGACTTTCAACGGCTTCCCCGGAAGAACCCATCCCACCTACCAGACACAATGGCTTTAAACATAAAAACAAGTGTTTATAAACTCCCCACATGAGAGTATAAGGACTTCTGTACATCAGTATTACATGAAGCTCTATTCTCGAGCTCTCGTTCAATTGTAATTAAACTCATCGTTTTTTGGAGAGTCCCACTCACAAATACATGTACTTCATTAGATTAATACTATGGTTAAAAATACACTTCGGGTGATACTTATCTATTTAACTCTCTTGGATCGATAACTGATCTACATGGTTTATTATCAGTCCGAAAAACGAAATGGTTTGGTTCGGCATTGCAATGACTAATCGGGCAAGCTCAAACTCCAATGGGGGCCGGAAGAGGTTGATTAATTGAATGATTGGTTATGTACTTGATTACTCGGAAGAGGTGGTTTATAGCGTGGCTTCTCGCTTCATCCTATAAGTACAAGTGCATCATCATCATCATAATTAGACCTACGCCATAGTACTAACTGCACGCGACCATTGTGTACCTAGAAACAGAATTGACATGATATAAAAAAAAATCATCATAATTAGACCGCTGTAGTCCTTCGCTTGCATCCTTTCATCAGGAATTGAAACAACGCGCAGCGAACGTCTAGAGCCAAATGAAATTCAACTATAATATAAGTCTTTTCAACTAAATTTAAGATTACAAGCACGCAGCGCACACGCATGCGCAGTGGGACAAGTTCGAAATTCGGTGTTGAATATCGTGGTAAACAAAGAGGCCTGGATGCGTGTAGGTGTAGTTGAAATGCACTGTACCTACAACGGTTGGTCCCATGATCATGTTGCGCATGCACTTAATTACTACATGTGTACTCGGAGCAGGCAAGAAGAACCTGAACATTGGTTTTTGGTAGCAACCACTTTAACCACTGCTAGCGCGTTTTATGTCCAAGTTCTATTTGCCTGCCCGGGTATACACGCTAGAGATCCTAACGCATCTCACCGCATAGATACTGGAGATCGACAGCAACTGTCATCTGTTGTGATACCAAGTGCATGTGCGAGAAGCTGAAACTCTTACTGGCCCAAGTGAGCCCTAATGGTAACTGCAGGACAACACGCACAGGCAATCGAGTGATGTCTCGTGAATGCCAGTTGCTTATCTCCATCGGGCATAGTGCCACCTGCCTAGCGGGTAATTTACCGTATCAACTCGAATGAGTGGCCGGTCACACAAGACGTTGGGATTCCCGCGTTTGCTTATTCGCCCCTCATAGCTTAAAAGGTAGTTTGACGTCTTGTGTGACCGGCCGCTCATTCGAATTAATACGGTGTCATGCGAAGTGCGTAGACTGCCATACATATTCGATATTTTTCTGGTTGGAAGAAACGGAATTGAGAGAGTTACAATCACTCTAAGGCCGCAAACCTTCTATTCTAAACAGGCTGCCATGTGGACGAGTGATTCTTTATGAAGCACATTAAATTCGGTCATCATTTCTTGGGTGCTTGTCAGATTTGGGTGTGCTGTCAGGCCTTCTAGCCTTTAGTACACTTCCATTAGTTGACAAGAACCGATTTTTTCAGATCTCTCTGCAAGTAGTCCTACTGGTTAATATGGATCTAGGCTTTCAGTCACGTCAGCCTATCTCTTTGACACGTCGTTGGCATATTACCGGCGCTCAGAGATAGTTCACGAGATTCTCAAATCAGTTGATATTGATGTATGCGCTCCAGCTTGTCGACGTGCGCTCGGTCCTCCAAACTCAATTCGCAACTCGGACCGGGCTACTATTCATCTAATTATGGTAAGTATTAGCCGTGCCCATCCCCTACTGACAGCTTAGAAACGAGCATAGTCGAATGAATATAAAAAATGGCCAGCTGCAATGTAATGGCGGATGTATATATCATTATGAGAACTGAGACATCCTGACTCTAATCTTGATTTCGAGATCATCATGGTCTTTAATATTCAAGTGAACGCCTTTAATTTATGAGGGAATAGAGATTGGACCACGTAAAAAGCCAAATTATTCCCTTCCGTTTGAATTAGAATCCGAATATCACAGTATTGAGCTCCAGCGAACAGATTCGCACCTAGCAACCCGTACTGGTAGTGTTGGACTGAGGTGATGATCACTGCGTTTGAATTCTATCGCGCTTTCCCAAACTGCATTGACACGATTTTCCCTGATCGATTGGTTCATCTAGGCTTTACGACAAGCACGTAATGAGCATGATAGGGCTATGATCCGCTTCTTTCCGCTTCTTTTATGTTATTTAGTTAGAATTTCATGCTAGTTGGAACTGAGTGAACGAAACAACGCGTCGGCCAGAGTCTAAGGAGTCAAGGAACGGTACCGAGAAGTAAACATACGCGAGAGGGCGAAACAATTGGTCGAGGCCCATTCGATATCTACGTGTACCTGATTTTTGTTTCAAGGGGTAAGGAAGGCTGGGCAGATGAGTTAAACAAAAAAAAAAAAAAAAAAAAAAAGGCTGGGCTGCAGGCTGTGATTGGCTACAGCCCCGCGATCGACATTCAATAAGACCCCCCCTCTTAACTGACTTTGTGATAACAAGCTTCACATATATGACGAAAATATATAGTGCCCTAATCACCCGCCGAAATGGATATGATGGGTGATATGGCCTTGGACTTAAATCTACATAAATACCTACCATGTTCACCGGCATTTCCAGACAATATCTTCTCGGCCGCTACCCTATTGCGCTCGCTCCCCTCGCAATAGGGCGTGATTATCTGAGGAGTAGTCGAAAGGACTCCAGTATTCTTGTACTTGATTCCATCGCTAATTCATCTTTTTTATCATCTGGCTTCCGTATCGCTTGCCACTCTGTGATCAGCGACCGAGTGATCAATTCGAACGGGGAATATAAACCGGATTCAATCAATCATCGCCTAGAGTATTCATTCAATATACCGCAGAGATTTCTCGTACAATGCTGGCATACGATGAGTGCAGAGGTTATATTGAATATGAAAAATGGAACTCGCCGCAGCGCATGCACTGCGCACTGCGCACACATTTCCATGCACCCGTACATGTGTCAGGAGCTGTCCCAACACTTTAAAAATTGGTATGTACGGATTCGATTCAAAGATATAGCTCCTCTAGATCTAGAATCTATTTTAAGAAAGGTGCTAATATTGGTCTGGGAAAGAAAACAACCAGCATACCCACAGCCTCACTGTACCAGCTAGGCACCTCCGCAAAAACGTGGTAGAATACGTGTAACGAATGAATTTATATAGCGAGTCTTGATTCAGCACGTAACCGAAACACTCTCTGAATAACAGGGGCTCACCGTTTCCAGATCATAGGATCCAGTTTCAATCGGTTTACACATGCATACTCTGGTGTTACAGGAGACTGCTCTTGTACAATTGAGATTGCTGGAGAAAAACCCATTCGACGCCGAACAGTCCTCATCTGGATGCGTTGGTCACACTATCTCCAGATATTATGAGGAGGTTAGATTATAGACTTCGATCTCAGGAGTTTGCCTGGTAAAGCACCTCGTCCGCCTGAGTGTGCTGGGAAAGATAGAGTACGTGTTCAAGTCCTATTTACTGCCTTGATTAACTAAAATATTAGGTTCTTTGTCGGTGGGAGGGAATCTGCGCGCACATATATTCACATTCGCGGAATCCATGATCTAATGGTTTATGCAGCCAATCTACTCATGAATCACATCTTTGAAAACGAGGACAGCGTGTGCGTTCATAGCGCCGAGAGGCTTGATTAGAACATCTCATCAATAATTGCATTTCTCCTCGAACTTGGGAAACTCAAGGTTGTAATCCCGGCATAAAACATGAGCGCCGGGAGTGTTTATTCTACACATGCATAACAGCTTACGCCGGGCTCAATTTAGCTGTGCAAGGCAGAGCTTTAGCTAATAGCATCTACACAGTTGATATCGGAAAGCTTTTGAAAGTTTTCAAATACAATTGAGCGACTGGCCGGGTTGAACGCCCAGTCAAATTGGACCATTTCAATTCACGGTATATTTTGGCTACCTGCCGACATGAAGGAGCCATGAAGACCAAATATTGTGGAAGACAGGCAAGTAGAGCTCCTTTCTCCACGACTTCAGCCTGGGACCAGATAAGTGTACAATGCATGGTTTCTCACTGCTAAGTGTAGTTAGGAATCTGAATCGGAACTAGATCTTCAAGGGAACAATCGATCCTTTCGTGCGGCTATATGCGTGGGGGTTATCGACAGGGCGGAAATATTGTGAGTCTTGTGCGCCTCTCGTGAGATATCCACCCCGTTTTCAGAACTTCAAGATAGCTCGAATCTATCAAAGGCTCTACCCAGATGTGAGATATATGAAAACTCAGGTGCTTATTGGTAAAATATTTTGCAATGACTACTGGGTAATCATTGGTCGACCTGTAGATTTTCGAAATTTCACTCAGTACTCTTCGCCCCAGCCAATAAATGTTCAGATCAATCATGAGTAACAGAGTTGCCTTGTTCAGTTTCTTACAGCAGAGCTCTACGCGCATGGTGATACAGGTGGGTTCGAATAATTAGTGACTCTTTATGGAAGGGTTCACAGTCATCAATATCGGCATTTCAGCAGTTCATAAGGCTAATTATCATGACTACAGATAGATATGTGTGACGTTCATATGATTGGCAGTTTATTACATTAGTGATTTGAGGCATGTGTGCATCATTCTCATCAGACAAGGGGGGTGCATCCGGAGACTCTGGTTGAGACTCTGGTATTATAAAGGGAGCAACATCCACCGGCCTTAGAAAGAAAAAATAGCTTGCTATCAACCAATAGTTACTCTAAAAATAACATTATTATAACATCTACCACCAAATCTATGTCTGGAGATTTCCCCTTCCACGTTTTCGGCGGCGGTTACGATGTTGGGCAAGGGTCCCCCCACAGCAGTATTAACACCAACGAGATGGCGATGGGCGATGAGTGCAGTGCTGCGGATTACAACTTAGAACCTATCAATTTTGGTTCTCCCCATGAACTTTTCTTATACGACACCCCGCCAGGCGTAGCTTCGCCACCCGTTGGGGATTTCTTGGACTATCAGCAAGGAAATCAACAATTCGGCCCGGGGGCAATGTTTCCCCCACTGGAAATACAACAGGCAACCTACAACCCTAACAATCGTTACCGATTTCCGAACCTCATTAACCCCAGCTTATGGAGGCCTCCGGGCGTAGCAGAACCAACCGCACCTATGTCCACTGCAGTGCCTGAGAATCTGGCCGCCGTGACGTCAAGGAGGGACAATCGATGTGGAGATGATTGCGATGGAAGGTTCCAGTAAGTATTCAGATGTCTATTTTGTTGCAGAATCTGACTGGAAGCCATAGAGGAGAACATATATGTATGCGCAGCAGGGAGGGACACACTGTTCAATGTCGTGCAAAGGGCTGCAAATCACTCCTCACCACCCGCGGCCGCTTTAACAGACATTGGACTACCAAACATCAAAATGGGGATTTTTCAAGGCAAAAGCTTAGTTGCCCGGTCAGTGGCTGCGCGAGAGTTGGTGAAAATGGTTTTGGGCGCCAAGATAATCTTCGTCAACATCGTCGGAATGTCCACAGCGAGAACATCCCGAAAGAGCGACGTCGATGTATGGGAGCCGTCAGTAAGCCTCACTAAGGAAGCTTTTATGTCCGTAACTAGGTATATAGGTTAGAACTTTAGTGAAAGAAAATTGGACTCGATATAACCCAGATCATATGAAGTTCGAGATGATTGGTTGATTGATAATACATTGACTGAATGCAATGGAATTCGGGATCGATCGCACTGTGTTATTGGTATTGTATAGTCGATTAGCTAACTGTAAATGTATTCTTGACCAGAACATATTTCGATTTCATTTGAATGGATTGAATTCTCTATTAGAATGCAATAACACCACTCTCGCTCGTCGTACCCGGAATTTTGTGAAGAGCACCGCCACACACGGAAACAAAACACCGAAGCTCAATATTATACCAGATGTGTGTCGAGAGACTATGATAGACTCGATGGCGAGAAAGGAACTGAAACTCAGACAAGATCTTAACCATGGCAGTCAGCCTTGCCTTCAAAAGCAACTGTTTTCATGCGTTTTCATGCGCCACACAACTGCCGGTAGTTGTGTTCAAAATTGGCCTAGTATTCAATGAAACAACACAACGTCAGCAAAAACACCAGATGCCGGCACAACGGACAACGTAGGTAATCAACCTGGCGCACATTGAATGAAACTTCTGCGCAGCTCGAATCTGCCTCAAGACAGCAAACTGTCTGTTCAGCTGTGAGCGCCGTTGTTCCTGGTAGACATGACGTATTCCAGGGCCATGGTCGGGGTAGATATTTTCTAACCTGGGAAAAGAAAAGAAACAAGGCGTTGAAGATATTTACTACTGCCCGCCCGGCAGCTACCCTGGCCGGCCGCTACGTACTCCAGATTGCCATGAATGGTGTGTGGGAGGCATCCTCGGTCTCTATTGTATGTTTGCGGGGAATTCCGCCGTGAGCGGGCTTTCCAATCTATGTATATGTAGCTATGGCGTGCACACGTAAATTTACGTACCTGATCTGCTCTTATATAAGCAGTGATAGGCTGATAACCTTAAGCCTCACAGAGCCTCAAACCTTATTTTCACGTCATAAGTCCGGCTTCTGCGTGCACGTGGGCTGCTGAATTGAGAAGGAAATAGCGGAGGATACCTGGCTGCAGAGTACTAGTGAGTAGATCTACTGATGCAGATCGGTCCAATCCTGTGGAAGCTCGCCCTCGGCCTGATGTGATGTGTTTCCTTGTACCTACATGTAGCTTCCTTCCATGATCATGATCACATTGCTGCCACCAATGAACGGCGATACAGGATGAAATATGTTTAGGGCCTCTTATATTCCTTATTATCACCCGCCGTGTTTATGGTTTGTTTTTGGTCGATTGTGGCTGAGAAAGCTAGCATTAAGTTGAATCCCGTTGCGTCCCATTATTTTTGAGAAACCTAACCCTGGCGTCAAAGAGGCAATCGATATCACGTAAGACCGTCTGAACATTTCTATCTCCACATATCACTCAAGCTCAGTGACTTGAAACCTTTACTCAAGAATCGGCTGGCTGACAAATGGAGAGGCCGCGCCGGTCAAAGCCTTCTGTGGTTTCGATCGCGAGTGATAGCACATGTTTGACAGTCCGAATTACTACTAATACCCCTGGACTGTAAAATGCCTTGATCGTGCAGGTGGCAATCGAATTTGAACTTACTATAGGAATAGGGGAAGCTCCCAAGACATAATCTAAACGAATTATCCAGTGCGCATAGTGCGTGCATGGTTTTGTAGGGAATATTCTAGCCTGGATCATTGGCTTGTCATACTGGCCAGTCAACTGGAAGAATACAGCGCTAGCAAGAAACCCACATTACCAAACCACCCCTGGTTGGAATAAATTAACCATCTCTGTTCTTGTCTCCATAGCACTCCGGGGATTTTTATCGGTTGGGCTATTGAGGCATACATGTAATCGAGCGGATTCTAGCACTAGCTTGGGTCAACTACTCATGTTGAGAGCAATTAATCATAAGTCTAATCATCAAGATACCCTTATTAAGTTCAGAGAATTAGAGTACACACCTTCGGTCATCAGTGAACCTCCAATTTATATGGATGCCTGAAGTTCGCCTCGATGCCCTATCTGTTCGCCTAAGGCATTAGTTACAGATTCAGTAAGGGAGCGAAAATAAGATGGAAGTTCACATATTCTGTGGTGAATCTAGGATCAGATGGAGATGGGCAAAGGTGTGGGGCACTTTGTGTAATCGTGTAATCGAGATAATTGATAACATCACGATATATATGTGACTGGTGGCTGCATACACACATGTAGGTACAGCGATGGGTAATAAGTCATCGTACAACGTAGCCACAGTTTTGCCCATAACCGGGTATTTCAGTGGCGTTCCGTCCGATGACTTATTACCCATGCACCGCTGTACCATAGTGTCACCGTGCCTTCTAGAATTCTTGTATTTGCGTTGTCTCCGCCTCCCGTCCCCGCAACTCGCCGAATTTACCAGTCCTCTCGACTCAAAACCCACCGTTTTGAGATACATACAGTAGCCTTCCTGGGTCGCGCTTGTCTAGATATGGTGCGCACATATGGAAGTGTAACAATTGTGGCTGCAATAGCCATAGCCTAGTCAGGTTTGCTTTTTTAAGGGTATAATACTGTTCCCCTTAATTGTTCAGTCTTGGCGCTTTTTCCATACTAAAATACTGAATTTCAAGCTCTAATAACCCCATAACCAGGAGAGATATCAAAAATCTGGTTGGTACAATTATTTTTCATCACTAGTACTACAACTAGACTAGCCAAATTTCCTTTAATTTCTTTCGTTGCAAAGTTATTCGCCCTCGACCTCGATCCAATTTTCGACTACCTTATGATATGTAATTAATGAGTTGAACAAAAAAAAAAGACTACCTTTATGATTGGGCGCACCATACATACAACAGTGGCTCTGATCGCTGACATGCGTACCGCATGAAAGTATCAACTCATACAGGTTACCACAAACCTTTCTTTACTTACAACAAATCATCTTCGGTGGAGAAGATCACAGTCAGGTATTCTTTCACCAAAAGGGAGATATCTTCCCTAGAGATGGGATGTGCAGAAGTAGTAGGTTACAAATAGGCTCGAGGAGGGAGCTCCAGGCGAGCTCGGCGATGTATGATGGAAAGTGGAAACCCCCCACGCTATATAGCCCTAGCGCACCTTCTCTCAATGACAGGAGACCTTGACAAACTCAGAAGATGTTCACAATGTGTTAACTATTTCTAGGTCCCTAGTCCACATGATCTATAGTATCAGATTGTTACGGGCTGGGAGGGCCCCGAATACCGGTTAGGAAGCTAGTGCCGTCAACCTCAATGCAATATCGCAAGCAAAACATTGACAACACAACTCGCTCACCACCCAGGCGGGTGCGCACGCTACCAATTACCCTCCAGAAATAAACATCTCATCTCTTTATTTCTCTTTTGGCAGCTCTACTTCACCTGCAAACTAATAAACAGCCGCAGAGATATACCCAGCAGGATTAGGTTTGGTCACAGTACCTACTTACCATGCCTCAATCTTCTACTCTACAAGCGAAACTAAATATATAATAAATCGAACTGGGCTGGAGTTCCGTACTCTGATTGGTCAAAACGATCAAAAGTTAAGATCTGAACCGGTTCAATTGAGGCTGAATACAATCCCAAGGCTTGGTCAACGGGATTTTGCGGTGCCTATCCCCTGGATGTATGAGACAGTGGGAGAATCTCTCTCATGCATTAGCGTGGCCTATCCAGGAAATGATTGACTGAGGTAAGGCAGCGAACTGCGAACTTT
This sequence comes from Morchella sp. 2018-W38C, assembly GCA_024713705.1. Taxonomy (NCBI): domain Eukaryota; kingdom Fungi; phylum Ascomycota; class Pezizomycetes; order Pezizales; family Morchellaceae; genus Morchella; species Morchella sp. 2018-W38C. The sequence goes on along the minus strand of JAMJEX010000021.1, from coordinate 309,059 downwards.
ATGGCACCGTTAAGTATTCCAAAGACCGACGATGTTTTCTCACCCAAATTCAAGGTCACATGACATTCATGCATGAGAGAGATTTGCCCACTGTCTCATACATCCAGGGGATAGCTCGAGAAGCTATGGTGGGTAGGTGTGTAAACTTCGGCGTTTGCAGCCAATCAATCTATAGAAATTTGGAGATCTGCCCCCATACTGAAAAGTTACTCTGAAGTTGACACACCCACCCCTTATGCCTTCTCGCGCCATAGAATTATTTATGCACATGCGGTGCTGTCGGTTCGCAAAGTGCACTTTCTAATTAACCCGGCCGGATAGCTGCCTATTTCCGGCATAGGATAGAGTACCGATATTTCCGCCCACGGGCTTGAAGCAATCCCGTGACTTGAGCCAATCAGCGAGCGATTTTCTGCCACCACTTTGCTTTAAGCCCATGTGGTGGTGGCGAAGTAAGTGTAAAAAGAACTCTTGGCATTACTTCGGTGTTATTATCTGCGCAAATTCAAGTGTTGCGCAGAATCGGAGTCATGGTCTGCCACCGTTCGGAGGTATAATGGTTCATATAAAAAAAGGATGAAACTTATGTCAAGTCGGTGTAGTATAGTGGTTAGTACTTCTCGTTGTGGTCACACATCTCCGAGAGGACCCATGTTCGATTCATGGCACCGACAATACAAAGATTAATTTTTTGCATTCTGATTCTTGTTCACAATTTTATCAACACCACCCATAAATGAAGTAGTAAGCCGCCAAAGTAGTAATAAACCCCACCAATAGATGGAAGAGGGGTGCAGGCGGTCTCTTAAAAAAAAAAGGCGCCACAAAATGCACCGCCACCGCCGCAAATGGCCGAACGGGAAAGAGCCAATCTACCGTTGTCAGGGTTGTTCGCCGCTGTTGATTTGATTCTCCAGATACCATTGGCCTTTTTCCCCATCGCCGTACTAAAAGGGATTGAAACCGAGGTGGCTGGCTGGCTGCTCGGGGTGGAGAGGGGGATATGGGAAGCCAAATGGCCTTGTGTGGTGTTGGGCTACAGTCTCGGAAATGAAGGGTAAAGTTGCTACCATGGAGTAATTCATTGGGTTAAGAATGCTGGTACAAACCAGCATCGTAAGTAGAATATCATATCGATGCCGTATCAATACCGTATTTTTACAGCATTGCTAGCCTATTGACTGGAATAGGGTAGTGAATTTCTATCCCTTTTCTTAGGTACAAGATTGTGATTGAGGTTTAATATTATAGAAAGAATGCATGAGAATTAGGTGATACGTGGCTTGATAGCTGCTCATCACGAAGCCAGCCCTAACCCTTGTTTTATGCACAACGTTCAATTAAGCTCCACTTGCTTCCCGTGTTTCCTTTATGGGCCAAGATGATGCAGGGTAATCAGGAATCATGGTGGTCTTAGACGGGTTATCAACATGAAGTGCATTTCTGCACAACCTAAAGATCAAGCTAAACGATATGTACTGCCTTCCCAGCATTAATTTGTTTGCTCAGTACAGTAACCGCATGTAACAATGATAAAAAACGATGCAATAGCACCTACTCAGGTGCTTTGCCAATTGCAATGATTCAGCTGCTCCTCCACCAATATTTTTAACCGCTTCATTATCCGCTCATGATCATATTATCCCAATCTCTTCGTCCACGACACCCCTCATCGCAACTTTCTTCCTTTTAATTGTATCGCCGCCTTCACCCACTGGCTGACTCCCTGTACTCGCCATGGATAGCCGCCTGATTTCTGTCAATGCTGCACTTACCGGGACGCTCACTCCACCCCCGATAGAATAAAAATTATCACTAGAGATGTATGCCGGCGCTGGGTGATTTGGGCCTTGATCTAGATCGCTCTCTTCCACTGCTGTACCCCTGCTTTTTGAACCATATTGTCTATCTTTCCATCCTTTGAAAGCATTAAAGACATCCTGGAGAGTGAGGAGTAAATTGCTTGCGACTAGAAACATAATTACCGCGAAGAGAGTGAGTAAAGTAAAAAAGCCAATGTAAGCAAGCGTATCGCCCATCTTGCCGAAGGCTGGCCTTGTGCTAGGTAGTGCTAGTGGTGCAGTATGAGGTGGGGTACCAGGTATTGTCAACGACGATGCTACTCGGGGTGTATCGGTAAGTGGAAGTGTATTTTGGCTCAAATCTGATAATGGAGGTGTCCCAATGTCCGTAGGGTTTGCTAAAAGGCTACTAAGCGGTGGCGTGATCACACCTCTTCTCACGAGAGGATCTTTGTAATCCCCGGTTGTGTCTTCCCCAATAGCTCCAACATATTCAGGGTGAGGTGTCAGTGGGCACTTCATAAGATACTTTCCACCGTGCTTACCAAATTTGCAATTTTGCCATAACCTCGGTGGACCTGCGGAAAAATGCGCTGGGAATTCCTGCCCGACTAGAGACTCATCACCGGTTTGACGACGTTTCCGAAATTTGTTGTGCCGTTTAACACGAAGATTCTCCGCGTTTTCTTGGCCAAAGTCGTACCAATCAGGAATCTCACATAACACTTTCGACCCTGATCCATCGAAGCAACGGAACCAGTGGTCAATTATAATCCCTGATTGAGAACCTTCATTATCCTCATATTTACTTCCAATATGTGAAGTATCTCTTTCCTGCCTACTCCATATAAGTTGCCGTCGGACATGCTCCTCACTCTTATCATAATTAAAAAATCCAACGTGGCCGTCACTACTTTCGGTGGAGATACCGGCCTGAGGGGTTTCGTCGTCTGGAGATGTGTAATTCCCAGAGTAAGCTTCGAGGTAGTGTTCGAGTAGCATTTCGAATAGAGCTATTGAATCCATGTTCTCCGATCCATTCTTTTGTTTTGCTGCGTCGCGCAGATTAGACATTACGCCTTTTATAACGGGTGTCCAGTTGAAACTAGCAATGTCAAAATTTGTATCCCCGATAAGTTCGGATAGCCTGATGACTAGTAATTTTGCAGCATCCTCCGGTACTTGGAGCCATGCTGCTTCTGACCCCTCCTGCGAATTATAAAGTGCAATTAGTGGAGGGATAGTCAACGAATAAAGATATTTAACTAGTTTGTCTTGGTAAGAGTCTTGTTGTGCACGGGCTAAAGAGCTCCCAAGACCGTCGTTGTCACCGGCATCATCCTCATCTTCATCATCAAAGACAGCGATAATGGCTTCGGCCTCAACATCAATTCCACAATTAAGCTCAACTTCTGTATCATATTTATTCTCGTGATACCAGCAATATAATATACCTTTGATATCCAAGGCAAGTAGGCTATCCATACGTTTCTGGACGAAACTTTGACCCTCAGCAGTGGGATGGATATTTTCGTTCTGCTCCCTAGAGTTGAGCAGGAGGTTTGACGAGGGAATGGATCGGGGAGAAACTGATTGGGCCTCAGTTTTAGTTTCTGGCTCTGATGGTGTTGACGTAGATAATAGACGAAGATCATAGCTGTTGTCGACAGGATACATTTGAACGAAATAATTAGCAGTATCGAATTCAGGACTCGGAATCATGTTGGGGCCAACAGATATCGGTAGTCCATTTAGTAACTCCGAAAGGAGCAATTCATAGGTCGAATCGTCTAAAATCTTTCTAGAAGCTCTATTTGCTCTTCCGCATCTGAGCCTTCTAGCCCCTGATGTATTTCTTATCCGACAAGGGTATAGACTCGCCGCTGGGCTCTCGGTGGCAGGGGTCTCGTCGATATTGGTATGGTGCAAATGTGAATCCCGGCCAAGTAAGGTAACCGATCTCCGATGGACCGGTGTATCATGACTGACTAGGGCGCAGCCCAGGTCTGTGACACCATCAGCGATAGTTGGCTCACAGATTATCCACGTAGCCTCGACACCAGGTTGGTATGGTGTGAAAGGCAAATGGCTCTCTCGGTTTACAATTGATTTAGGTGAGCCATGAGATGGCGGCAATGCACGAGCGGAAACATTTAAGACAGAATAAACCAAGATAGGAAGCAGAGCTAGAGTCTTTCGCCAGCTGACAAACGATCCCATCTGTTGAAGAAAGCCGAGCGCTTTTAGCGATATAGGAGAAGTGGAAATCAGGTCACTGGGATTATACACACTTTGGCGGGTAGGACGTGATCTGACGAGACACAGGTCGTAATTCAATGATGGAAATGATAGAAATTTAGTGGGTGTTTGGATTTGTTGTATAAAAAGGATAGAAGCTTAGATGTGAAGCAAGTATCGTCCGAGGATCTTGTAGAGAGTCCTCGTAGGTATTGACACGTTGAGAGAAGAGACCAAAACCACACTTTGGGCGTGGCCTTTTCCCGAACAAAGTTTATATACACGTCACCGCACACCTAGAAGATAGTATGCATAAGTACGGCTAGCACTACCCTGGATACATGTATTTCAAGTGTCTATATGGACCTAGCCCACCGGCGAGAGCCACCACAAACGGTGATAGAAATGATAATTAAAGACACTCGGTGTAGCTAATAAAATCTTGCGTTGTTTGGTTACTATATGCAGTTATGTCACAATATATCACTCGGACAACTATTCATGGGTGTTTTATGATTTTTTCTTCTTCTTTTGTTTGATTGATTAATTACATGGCATTTTATGATTCTAGTGTGAAGAGTACTCGAATCTAGAAGGAAACGCGTCGCTCGGATGAGTCTAGTACTGAGTGAAAATCCCTTTATATAAAAACGGACGGCTAATATAAGAGGCGACGAAACAAAGCAAATACTCTGTGTGCAATACCAAAAAAGGTTATGGATCCTTTACGTTACTCCCACTAATATGCTACTAATGTAATAAGAATAGGCATCCGACACAATTCCGTATTGCTCACCAAATTCCGTAGTTATATAGTACTGATATCGCGTGCTGTAGGTATGAAATACATGGTACTTTTTGAATTCCAACCCATTCCATGGTTTCTGAAGAGCTGCACAAGTTTTACGCAGTATATCATCTCCGGGCGCTATTCTACTAGTACTAGGACAAGGTGGATTAGAAAAGTGCTCAAATCCGGGGCAAGCTCTTCAAGGACGGGCTCGACCATAACGCTCGATAATCGAGGCTGTGAAAGCAAGAAAAAAAGAAACAAACGAAAAGAAAAATCTGGGTGTAAAACAACTGCAAATATGATAATAAAAGGTGGTGGGAGGTGTATAGTCGATGCGGAATCAATAAAGATGGCGGACAGGGACGAGATAGCAAAGTACGACGGAAAATACCTGGTTGGATTCCCGGGGAAGGATGGGGGAGAAAGAGAGAAGATAAAAATTGTTTTAGTAAATCGGCGTACATTTCTTTTTCTTTCTCAGTTAGGTAGCGGCGGCGGATGAATGCGAACTTGCTGAATGCCCTTCATTGGGTGTGGCCAGGAGTGAGCAGGGTAGTTCTGGGGTTGTGGTATTGCCATAGACTACGGTCTGCATGCAATTAATGAGTTAAACAAAAAAAAGAAAAAAGAAAACTGCAAATATGATCTGCTACATATAGTTAAGTCTCCTATATGCTGACATACGAGATGGGGAGCGACATGTCTGCCTATCAGGAACAAGCATTCTATATGCCACAGCACGTTACCAAGAGCTAAATCCTGTGCGAAGATAAAAAGAATAAAACCACGGAGACCAGGTAGATGGTAATGCGGAATTAGGTCTGCATATGCATGGGTGCGCGCCTGATGCAATGCCTTCTTCAACTTCTTACCATAAGCGGAAGGTTATACACCTTATGAGCCGCCCATAGGGCTAGGGTTTCTGTAACTGATTGGCCATTACAGGTAGATGTATGGTGCAAGAGGGAGTAGAGGGCGACCTCGTCTACCCTGTACACACCACTTCAGTCAATCTTTCATTAGCTCCGGGAAGCAAACATTGAGGAGTCTCATCTTTAATCCGACTTTATGACCGTCAGAGCCAATAAGGTATTGCATTGAACTTGTGTGAACAAAGTTGACGGAGTCGTCCCCCAAGGCCTCTCGCACCATATCAGGAGAGTGCAGGAACAATTAATCATCATGCCAAGGTCGTGAGGCACTTTTTCCTTATTCTATTACGTAATAAGAGGTCTGCTCTAACGTAATTAATGAATTAAACACAAAAAAAAGAAAAAGAAAGTGGTTCTCTCGAGTGATATGTTATGACGCAAATACTAACGCTTATCGAGTGATATTGCATGATTTGAGGTTACGGGGGTAATGATCGATTGACTAGTTATGGACCTAGCCTATCAGTGCTGGGAGAGTCATGGTAGATAGGTGTGGCGAGTTTAATCCAGGGTTTTCTATGAATTCTAGAGGAAATACATGTTGCTAGCCAAATTGGCACATATGCAAACAAGGTGAAATCTTCTTCCACTTTTGCAAATTGATAGGTATCAGATGGTATTCGGAATAACATGTAGAGATAGGATGAATTATTAACTATATCAATAAATCGGCATGCGTAGCCCTCGTCACTAGATCATCATGAGCTCCGATTAATAATTTATCATTTACTGTGTTGCTTCAGGAAAGCCTGACTGAAAGTCTCAAAGCCTCAAAGCTGATTGAAGAGCGATTCACTCACCTCCGGTCTCTAGCATACAACACTATATGCCGGTCCGATGGAAACACGGTGGACTGATGGGTTTTGGCCCGTTGACCCCCTTCCCCTTCGTCGAGAAAGGGTATAGATAGGAATACCCCAAAGCATATAGTTTGAGTACGGTCCTCCTTTTCTTGTCCTTCTCCTTCTCCTTCTCGTCCCTCTCCTTCCTCTCATCCTCTTCCTTCTTCTCCTCATTCCTTCCTTCTTCTCCCTCTCCCCCTTAAATAATCGTCGTGGGGGCTTATACATACATGTACTTCTTAAAAGTCCATCGTCCTCCCTCAAGGTTCATCCCTCTCTTCGTTCTTATCGCATGACCCATCACTGGGCTGCGTCATTTCAAACCGCTTCCGTGGAACGTGGACCACTGCTAGGCTACACAATTCTCGGTGGTTTTCCCTCCCGGGTTGGCCTCTAGCCCTTCCATCAAGGGAGAAGAGCGGGATTACGCCTTACCATAGGACTGCCGAGTAAGGGCTGATGAAATAAAAGCCGGTATGTAATCAAATTTTTCATTTTCCCTGAGCTCAATAGAGTCATCAGTCATGAGTGGGTGGGAGGAAACGTATCTATCTCCGCCAGAATTTTCTTATTCAGATCAACAGACCTTCTGATAAAAACTAGCAGCATTTGGAACAATCCATTCTGCTGGAGGTGCGGGGTAAGAGGGGGGTTAGATCCGGTATTTATATCCATTAAACTCTTCATTAGATTCAATAGATTGGCTGATGGAACAATCAGAGATCGATGGGATCGTCGATATCCTGGGGGTGTCGAGGAGGACTTGGAGTATAGGTATTGATATCCATGAGCTCTTTGTTCTCCGAGATCAACAGTCTGCTAATTCGAGTGATTAGAAAGTGAACGGGAATCATTCCCCTTTTCATCCGGGAGTGTGGGGCTGGGGGTGGTGGATCAAAGGTATGAAACCTAGTATTCTTTCTATCTCGTATCAAAGAGCCTAACGGTTCTTGTCAATCTAGAGAGTATGGAGCGGAGAAGAGAAACGCACTTGTTATATGTGCAAGAAATTTAGAAGTAGGTAATTAATTAGTTCTAGTCTCCAGCAGATCAGTTCATCATTCTAATTTCACCAACTATACTTATATAGGCTACCAGATGCTACACGAACACGGGAGCAATGTTACACTTTGGTGCGGGTCCGTGGGTTTAGAAGGGCATTCACGGAGTCGAGGGTGCGGGCTTACATCTCATCTGGGGTCGCAGAGCAAAGGTGCACAGGAAAACCACTCATCTGGTATGTATCTCTAGTAACTGCTACTTGTCTAAATTCCACGCACTTACGAATTCAGACCAAGTTAGAAGCATTGCCCTTATCTATGTGGGGCTACTGGGTGGGTCCACGGCCAAATCTGTGCCTGGTTGCCCAGAACCCGAAGTTAAAAGGGCATTGAAGGTATTGATCTCCTATAACATAAGCTGATTCTTTCCTCGCACGCAATTCTTTTGAATCTTAGGGTTAAATCAGCTAATGGATATACCTAGCTTTCACACCCAAGTTCCATAGGAGCGGCTGCTTGCTTCTCGCAGGGCAAGGGTAACATCTGGTCAGTAATGGAATTTTTCGTGAAGAAATAGGGGTTAGCTAATTATTAACAGACTGAGAGAGTCACTGTGCGTGCGCATCGCTCCTAGCTGATGTGGTCAAGGACGGGAGCGGACCGGTATCGAGAGGTTAGTAGTACTAGTATAATAAACTTGTGTTGAGGAAGAATATCAAGCCAACTATTTGTTTAACAGGTTTATCTATCTTCCAGCGGGCATATACTCGTCGGAAGGAACCGGGAGCACATTAATAAACAGAGGTCAGTAATAGATTACATCAACAAGAAGAGTCGTTTCCAGCTAATCATATAATAGGGAATGATTTTCTACCTAGCGTTAAATTAGGGTTGGAGCCAATACCACTGCCGATGAACTCATGAAGTTATATGCGGAGCATGTTGACATGTCATTCCCATACTCAGCTGAGGAACGCTGTTAATCAGTCGCGCCCATATATGCTGTAAGAGAGAACCGGTTGTCTCTTTACCGATAGGGCTCCAGGAGAAGATGGATGGGAATATGCGGGGATGATCCCGCACCGCATGGTCACTCAACTTGGTGGAGTGTGTACGCAACATAACTGAGCCCCTTTCGGTCTCCCGAAGAGCTAGAGACCTAGGGGCTCAGTTGTGGTGTTGTAAGAGAGACCCGATTGTCTATAGCCTTAGTCGACAAGGGCGGTCCCTGGACCGACTGTGGTCATACGAGTTTAGTTTCGACTCGGTTTCCGGTCGACAGTCTTTTCAGGGTTTGTTTTTTGGTAGTATTCCTCGCCCAGTTTACATCTGGCGCGCCAGAGGAAATCGCAGGAATCGATATATCTTAGAAAAACAGAAGACCTCTTCATGTAAGTACAAGTCTTCTAATCTGGCTTTCGATATAATTCTAATATTTTCAAGCTGCGGGTGGAGTAGAGGTTTGGGCAATAATGCTTGTTGATTTTGAGTTTAATTGCCATCTCGGTGGGTAATCACCCTTTCTGCTGATGATGCGGACAAGCTGGAAGACCTATGGAATGGGGTTGGCAGTCTCGGGGGCCAGTGGAAGATTTGTGGTCTGTCCACATAAGAGCAGTGACCCTTGTATTTTTACATAGGATTGATCTTGTATTTTTACATAGCATTAGGGGGGCTAATAACATGAACACACTTGGGGAGCTTGATGATTTCCGATGATTTTGAATATTGATGAATGGTGATTTGATGGACCAATTGAGCTGGGAGGGCGGATATCGGATGAGGGATAAGTGCAGTTCAATATTATCCTAGGCCTGTAATGAAATCTGCTACCCAATGCGCGTGTGTAAACATATACTCTGCAAAAGTGTTCGTGATTCTGGTTTCGGTGTGAGACATTTTTTCATATGTAACCGTGCACGTGGCGCACCATCGAAACCCCCGGATTAGAAGGCTTTCCGAGTGATCAACGGTGCCCGAAATCAATGAAGCAGGAGGTTAATGACTTACTTTCTTACATATAGTCACGAACTTTATTATATATTTTTCGTTGTTTTAAATCTCAACTTTCGTAATATCAACTTTACGGTGCGCCACACTGCGCACTGATATTTAACGAACACTTTGCGGAATGGCTGTATACGTACGTATAGCCTCACCAGCGGTAGTGACCTTCAGAAATTCGTCTGTTGTTAAATCGAGAGGTATTCACATTTGAAAAATGGAGGCATGGAAACGGAGAGAGAGATGAGGCGAGAGAGGAAGATGAAAGAGAAGTAAAACAAGGATGGGGCGGGCTCAGGGACAAGGAAGGGGAACAGGTTGACTAAACGAATTTCTTTACTGCGAGCGTTATGTCAGTGTTTTTAGGGTGTGGTGCTTTGTTTCTAGTACGGATATTGTGCGAGGCGGTGGATGAGGATGGGCAGTTCAGGGGCAGTGCGATATTTCCATAGACTACGGTCTGCATGTAATTAATGAGTTAAACAAAAAAGTAAAAAAAAAAAAAAAAAAGAATCAGGAGGTACTCAGCACCGTCTACTGGGGCGGCCATATGTCTCTACGACACTCCAACGTCAAAAGTACACCCAAACCACACCATGTACCAACGACCAGAACGAGTATCCAAACCGCAAAACTGCCGCTCCTCTCTGCCCTCCACCGGATATATCTCGGGACCGAAGACTCTGCTCGTAGGAATAATGCAACTGGACACATGCACAAAGACTCGACAGAGACCACAATTATGGGTATGAAAGCCAGATTCCGGAATAAATCTTCGCCGAGCACTATCGCTAGCTAACGACCTCAACTACTAGTCTACACTACACCCGCTTCCTCTACGGGGGTAAATGCCAATCTACAATCATCAACTATCTTTGATTGATTTGGGATGAGAATATATCTCCGCGACGGGGGATTGTAGATACCCGTCAATCTATCCAGAGGAATAAATCGGAAATGTAGGATACCTGCAGGTCAAAGGACGTATGCAAACTGGCCTGAGGTTCGATTCCATTTCCCCGGTACAAGCTGTTGTCAAGATGGTAGCCTCGACAGTGGTTCATTGAGCTGAAACTGGAAACTATTCATCACAAAACCGAAAGACCTCCGCTAACTAGCATCTGTAGGAATGGGACTTTACGCATGGGCAACTCTAAGTATTGGTGCCCGAGTACGCTCATTACTTAGCGATGATCTGTCCCGGCCACATCAAGTAGCTGGGGGAATAAGGTTTCCGGCGAACAAAGCTTCCCTGATACTGGCGTTGACAAGCGCCAACAAAGAGAGGCAGCAGGAACAAAGAAATACAACCCAACACCTGGCTCTGAGAAACAAAAGGCCCGTTGCTCGTCTTGTAGCTCTATAACAAATAACCAAAATGTACACCCTTACCACGATTAGTCCCTCTGTATCGAAGAAAAATTAACGAAAACAGATCAACCCCAACCATCAACGTTCACCTGAACTTGGAATTCTTCTGCTCAGTAGAGGTTCCGCTCACCAGAGGTTCTGCTCACTAGAAGTTCTGCTCAGGAGAATACATTATGCCACCAGCCCCGCCACCAGCTCCACCCCCAGCTCCACCCCCAGCTCCACCCCCAGCCCCACCTCCAGCTCCACCGGGAGGTGTACAGGAACTCATATTCAACTCTGACCTCACGCACATCAACCTCCGCCGTACCCCTGCCAACGCGCTCTTCCGCCTCGATCCCGGCTTCTACACGCGCTCGCAAGCCACTCTCGCTCATGTCGAGCGCGCCCTCACCGGCCTCCGCTCCGCCCACTCCGCCAACGAATTCCTCCTCAACGAGTACTACCGCTACACCTATGACATGCAGACCTCGCCGCACCACGCCGCCTGGCGCACCTGGATCGACCCCCCGTGGACCGCTGGAACACGCGATTTCCTCGACATGCAGAGGGATACAGTGGTGCCGCTGGGGGCAGGAGTGCTATTCGCGGCTAACACTGAGGTGAGGGCGTGGCTGGCGACGGTGCTGGCGTATGCGCCGGGGGATGTGGAGTATTTGAGGGCGTGGAGGATGGCGACGCTGGCGGCGGGGTTGAAGGATAGGGAGTTGGCGTTTGAGGTTGCGGTGTTGGAGGAGCTGAGCAAAGAGGAGACGGCGCTGTGGCGGAATACGGATGATACTAGGATGGGGATTGAGTAGAGGCTTTGTAGAGGTGGTGGAGGCGGGCTTGGTTCGCAGGCTTGGGGCTTTGGATATGCAAGTACATAATATATCGGGCTTTGGAACCCGACTCTGGTGTTTCTATTTTAACTAGAAGTAGAGGCCTGCTCTTTACAATCTGTGTTCTGGTATCTATCCTACGGTCTTTGATGTAACAAAAGTCTAAACTCCCGCTATCTGAGGGATAGTACTATTCAATTCAGTATCTCTTTCGTATCGACGGCTCCTCATCCGAACCCTTCAAGCATACGCTCTATAAAGGGTGTCGGTGGAGCCATCAGAAACTACATGTATATTGCCCGTCATGATCACGAATTCACCCGGGCTAGCTTCGCTTCAAACCGTTCCATCTCCGCAATTACCATATACCTCAAATCCAGTAGTTGCCTATTGTATGATAAAGGCTTCAGGACGGCCCTAGTATAGCTGATTTACGAGCTACAATTTATATCCGATGTTTAATCTGGTCTCCGATAATGTACTACTGGGTACTGGGCTTGGCAGGGTTCTTGGTCGCGCATCATGGGATATCACTCCCTTATCTCCGGCGTCACCGCCCGGGCACCCCACCTCACCAAAAGCCCTCTCTGCATCCACCACGCGCCATGAGTTTGTCTTCCTCTATGCCTTCTAAGCTAGCGCCACCTAATTTTCTTCTGATGTGTTGGATAGCGGGGGGCGAGTCTGTGTAGGCCACATGTTTGGTCTTCTTGCCCCACTACCGTTACATACATACCCATAACGCACAACGCACTGCACGCCAAGCAACATGGATGTTCGAAGAACGGGCTCACCATTTGACTTTGACAACAACTCTGACCTCAAGAGTGCGATCCGACCATTCCTGTTTGATCGCCCCCAGCGTTTCGCCGGCCCAGTCAAAGCCCGTCTACGAATGAACAATACCCCCCCGCCTGCAACTTCAAAAGGTTCAAAAATGCGCCGAGCTTCGTTCTAGCACACGAGCTCACTCAGGAAGCCTCGAACAGCCACCTGGTAGCTTACAGATCCAATGAAAGTCAGGCAGCGGCCCCTGGTGCCTCCTAATTCCTTGCTATGCCTTTACTTTAGGAGGTGGGGTCTTGCTTCATTCCCCTGGCCGCCCCGGGGTCGGCTCGGGGCGACTCACGCTGCCACTCAACACCTTTCATCCTACGAAAGTCACACCGCACCCTCAAACGCTCTTCAGCACACGGCGGTGTAGCTTGTACCCGAGAGGACTGCTCTATCCCTCCATGCACATGGGGCTTCGGAGTTCGCGAATGTCTCTACGGCATTTCCTACACACCGACTCACCGGCTTTACCTACAACCCCGCCTCACAGGCCACCTTATCAGTTAGTCGACGTCAGTTTACCCTAGAGGGTCCAGCTAGGAGAGTATGGTTGCAGCGGGGGGGAGGGAGGTGGGTACGTCTGGGACCTCATTTACTGGAGCAGAAGCGGTCATATGGGCGAACAAGTCCCTACCTGCAAGAGTGTGATCTATGCGCAGCCCCACTCTGTAGAAGATGTCAGTGATCCAAACATGATACGAGCTTGGGAATTTTACTAACAAAGCGGTTATAGGTACAGGTTTAGGGCGTTCTGAATGGGGATGGGTGTGCAACTCGTGCCTGGCTATGTTGGCTCAAACTTCATGCGCGTCAAGCTTGCTATGGTCGGATTCAGATTTATTGGGGACGCCATATCTGTTGGAGCCTGACTCAGGCCCTGCCCTTCTTACCATTATTCAGCCGCTGCCTGGACACAATATCTGGGAGAGGGGGGGCGGGGCGTCATACATCAGTACATAGGGAGAGCTCTGTTGTGGAAGCTGAGAATAATAAGGGCCGGGATGGTAGAAGTGAGAGAACAGGCTGGGATTTACGATAATATGGCGCCGCAACAAGTAAGTACCGTCACTTGTCACAGTTACATGCGTTCGTCATCTCACTAAAATTTTCTCTTTTACTGTAGGTCTGGTGCTGGAGTTGTTCTAAGTGGGTACAGTTAAAATGTCATGACAGCGAGCCCGTTCACTCCGAATGACCCATGCATGACAGAAATACTTGCAATGTGAGAGAAGCAGAGAGACTATGTCTCGTCTCTGCTCATAGCTTGGGCTACAGTTTCGGTGGCGCAGTAGGAACACGGGTCTGAGGTCTGACTTCCAAAGAGGAATATTCTCAGAAAACAGAACAGGAACGGTTAGACGTGGGGATTCTGAATGTGAAACCAGGGTATTAGGTAAGCAGGTATGAGATCCCACTTCAGACGAGGGCCGTTTGCTGACGAAGTAACAGAACGTAGAGATAGATGGGCTGCACCACCTTGGGATTTTAGGAAGACCGTCCCTGGCCTGCTAGGTCAAGAATAGCGGGTCCATGAGACGATTTATGCTGTATGGAAGACTATGAGTCAGTCTCAGGGCTGTAGGTACCGCAAGAGTCTTGAGACGGTGAGGGAATGCCATCGCGACCGGGACACGCTGGTTTGAGAAGATTTGAGATGAAGCTTCAATCAGATGTATTTAAAGGAACGTTACGAGGTGGAGTAAACTTTTGATGGAACAGAAGATATGAATGAGATTCAGGGGCATGAGTCCACGCTAAACGCGGTTTAGGTTCTCGCAGGATAATCGTACTTAGCGGGGGCGCCAATGGGCTGTGGCCCAGACCGTGAAGCCCGGGCTCACTTCGGGCTATTTGTGCCAGGCCTTCTGGTATATCATATGGGCCGAGCCGGGCCTCATAGGAATCACGGGCCAGGATATTTGGGCCCTTCTTGGGTCGGTGGGGGAGCGATAGTTCCGGCCTGGATGTTGAGGATCATGTCATATGTTTCAAGGCCTGATTTTTATATCTAGGTGTTGCCGGTCATGAACAGGGTATATATATCATTGGGCACTTCAGGCTCTGAGCTCGGGCATGCCTGGGCTTATGAACTTGGGGCAGGCCTAGGGTAACAACATCGGGCTTTGGGACGGGTATGGTGTTATGTCAAGCCCGGGCCGGCCCATTGCAGACCCTGATACTTAGCACTAGGAGAGTGACTGGCTGAAGCTTTATTGGCTCATGACTCTGTTACTCTCACTCTAGTATCTACTGGTCTGTTCTGCTGTTCTGTCACCCTCCTACTTCTTTTCTGTTGCTATGTGTGATATATATCTGTATTTCTGTTGCTTTGTAGCCATCTATTCCGTTACTTGAGGGGGAAGGATGCAAAAGGTATTTGTACATTCCCTGTTTCCATCGGCCATCCAGCGCACTGCTGGTGGGTAGCATCACACTGGAGATGAAGATATCTCAAGATGAATACTTGCTTCATCACTGTAGTGACTTTCAGTAGATGAACAGAAAGCCTTATACCCTTGTTAGATGATGCTGCCTGCCACCGTTTCGCAATACCTACAAAACCTGCCTCTTTATCCATCGTTCATCAAATTGGCACAAGTGCAACACTTATAAAACTAGGAGAATCTAAGAAACAATTGAGGCCACTTACTATTCTTACAGGCAGGCTGTCAGAGGTAGACCCCAATTGTTTCTGGTCACCCAATACCCAGAACGGGGTCTCTACGACCCAAAAGCAAGAGTTCTATCCGTAGGCTACTCGTTGCTAGCTGGTTGCTGTGCCAACAGACTTTGTTATTGTTCCTCGTTGCTCAGTGCTCGTTGCTGGCGGCGAAAACGCCAAGACGTACGATATTTTTCCAGCAGTAAATCTATTTAAGGACAGAATCACCCAGTCCCTTCTTCTCTCCTCATTGTTTTCACACGATCACAAATCTGCTAAAATGAGGTCCTCATTCATTCAGAACATTGTCACTGATTTCCCTACCACTCTTGGCCCTTGGGTCAATCTTGGTATATATATTCTTAAAACTCGTCTTAGCCCTTGGGTTGAGGCAGTTGAAGAAAAGCTCCCGACTGTCATGGCAGCCCCATCTGTTAAGTAAGCCTCTATTTCTCTTCCTTCTTTGATTGATTTTCATTCTGGCTTCTCTGAGGCCGTTGAGCCCATCACCGCTTCTCATGGACCCTAGAGAATGCAGAAGTTAGAAGAGATGTCAAATGCCCCTTCCTCTCCTACACACTGGCATTAGATCTTCATTTTAGAGTAGAGAGGCTAACATATATCTATGACATTAGTGACATTTGCACTTCGTGCAACGTCCCTCTCGTCTCCTACTGCTGTGCTGCAGAAGGAACGAAGAGGGCCGACATTACTACTAACTGTGTACAGGAAGTTCCATTTGTTTTCGAATTCAACACCCCACAGATTAACGCTATCGCCAAATATGCCCAGTACTTCCTGGGCATCGACATCGACTCATTCCGGTATGTTTTTCCATCTGTTGCACCAGAGAAAATGTGTATGAGATAGCACTCAACATGAACGAAATATTAATATTCTCCCCAGCCTTGCTATTAGCCAACAGATTGTTGCTCCTTGCCCCCACAGAGAGAGAGACCCTGAGGTGATTACCTGGAAGCGTTTGACACCACCCCCGGTCCCTTACAAAAGACGGCCTCGAGTACGTGACAACACAGATATCTCGATGTGTGGCGTCGGTAAGGGTTACTGGGCCGACACAGTGGTAAAGTGGCCAGGTGGTTACCGTGGTGGAGAGAACCCGAGACCCTATGTGCCCATGGCAGCTTACACCGTAGTGGACACACCCACTGGTCCCAAAGATGTCTTCGGTCCTGAGACTCGTGTCCAGACTCTTCGGCGACTCCATTCGAGACAAGCAGACATGAGGTACAAGTATATCGACAGACAGACAAACTACAAATCTAGGATCAGACAAGGAACACCTCATGTGCCGCGCGATGCCGTTGTTGGACAACTTGAACGCGTTGAAACCCCAAAATGGTACCGTCAAATGCAACTCCCCTTTATGAGAAGCAAATTCTGGAAACACGGAATCAGAATCCGCCCTCAGCGCAACGGAAAGATCGACCGAGTAACCGGAAACATGGAGTACAACGATGCATTCTACCAGGAGGGTGCAGAGACGATGTATCCTCGCTGTCTCAACCTCGGAAAGGATATTCCACTTGCACCCACACTACTGGACTTGTGGACGGCGCAACCCCCCCGTCGCGGCACGCCAACCGGCCCACCACATATCTTGCCAACCCATAACAGGCATAGACTCTTTTAATAAGGCTGTTGTCCTCGTGTGGCATTTAGTCTTTATCTTTCATGCAATTGCATGTAGGGAGGGTGCAGCCAAACTACATGCAATTGCATAAATACTAACGTTGCTCTTGTGTGTAGGGAGGAGTGCAGCCAAACTACATGCAAGAGCACAAATACTAACCTGCCACTTCGTTGCCAAATATTTACTAATTTCGTGTCTTAGGACCCTGAGCAATTGACAGTACCTTGACGTGGTGCTTGGGCTTTCAAACCAAATCTGTCTCTCCCATCGATACTCCTTTTTTTAAAACCCCGTCACCACCTCCCACTCTAAAAAAAAAAGGTAGCTGACAAGATACGTCGATTCTCCCCGTCATAACGAGCAAATATATATACATAAGGATGTCACCTCAGTCTTGGTAAATAACGAATACTAGCGATAAATGTGTAAATATAAATTGAAATACATAGAACTCAAACAACAAATACTGTTCTTTAACCTCTCTACTTCCCTCGCTTCTCTCTTTTTTGCGAAGTACCTCTGTTACTATCTGCCATCGCTCCTTCGATTATCGCTAGTGGACTGGAAAGGCTATGCTGAACACATCTGTATAAGCCTTATGGCCATCTCCGTACCACTGAGGTCACAGTGATACTTAGATGACCCCACCGAAACCAGGATTTACAGTGGTAGTCACACGAAAACCAAGAGGAGAACAACAAGTCATGTCATAGAGGCGATCATCGTTCATAGGCTTGAAATGTAAAAGGACGGCTTGGAGGAGCAACGTCTACTTGGTTTCTATAATTTTCCATCTACATCTACTGATTTCTAAACACAGTCCCCCTGTTTCAGATATATAGCAATCGAGTTTGGTGTCTATCACACTGAATACCTAACTAGCTAACCAAAGCCCACCACGATACCTCACATCAAAAGCACAACCTTGCAATAATGTGCACCACACGCTATCTTCCAAAAATCACCTTCCTACCATAGAAAGTAGCAGAGAGAGAAACCCAACGAAAAACATTTACCTCTTCCTCGCCCCCAACCTACTAATCACCCCCTTCCCCACGGCCACCCATGTGCCCCTCCGAGTGAGCGACTTCGCGCCCCCCTCCTCCTCCTCCTCCACCACAAGTTGAAGCGGCGCAACACTCATCACCGGCCACTTTGCCCAGTACCGCAGTATCTCCCACATCCACTTCTCGTCCGCCACCGTACGCCCATTCGGATGAGGCCACGGCCTCGACAGCGCAATGTTGGACCGCGCAGAGTCAAGCGGATGCACCAGCCCCGGCACAACGGGCAGGTCAACGAGCGTCAGGAGTACCTCGCGGTACGCACGCTCCTTCTCGAGACGCACGCTGCGCTCGGCAGTGTGCTCTGGGGTCGCGGGGGGTGTGTGGCTCGGTGGGAGGGAGGTGCCGTGGGCCGCTAGGGAGACAGAGCGCATCTCGAGGTCGAAGAGGGAGATGTCGCCGGCGGAGGCGGCGGCATGGAGGCGGGCGCGCTGGGCGTGTTCGAATGTTTGGGCGGAGGAGTGGGTGAGCATGAGGGAGGTGTTAGAGGTGTTCGAGCGAATAGACATTGTCCTGCTTGCGTTTGTTTTGAGGGGTGTGAGCTGGGGGTGCTGCCTCTGTTGTGCTTTTTGGATGCTTTGGATGCGGAGGAGCAGAGGGTGCCGGTGGTGGGGGTGGAAGGCGGGGGGCGGTTCTTTTATCTTCTGGGGGCTTGGAGTGTTTCATCTGTGTGGTGCGGATCTTGAAACTGGTGAGTTTATTCGAGAAAGGGTCCGCTGTGGAATTTCAAGACTGACTTTAAATGCTTTGAATGCAGATATATACGAATATCGAATTTCATCTAGAGCCTTGACGGTTTTCTTTTTTTTGCGATGTTTTGGACCTTACCAGCGCAGACAAGGACAGAACAGATCCAAGCTCATCATACCATGCATAGATTATACACTCGCGGGCCTAAGACAGTCTTCCTTAACATCTGGCCGCCCCCACGTTACTGTCTCGGAACTATATTCTTCCAGGGAGGCTCCAGTCCTATAGAGGGCATATATGTTAGACATTGGAAAGCTCCTTGAACTGGATATATCTGCACACCTACGAATACCCGGCAATTCCTTCAGTATGAGATGCTCACCGATCCACGCGGGAAGATGATGTCCGCAAGATACCAATCTGCGTCAGAGAGCGCCGGTCCTTCAGAGTCTAGTATGTGGTTATGTTCCTTGAGATTTGAATGGTATGTTATTGGAAGAGAAGCTGACGGTTCTGAGAGATGCCATAGCTGTATTTGGAAGTGAAGTATCGAGTCTCGATAGGAACTGGTCAAAGCAGTACTTTTGAAATAGACCAACGAGGTACAGTCATACATACAACATTCTGGCCAAAAGGAGCCACACCTGGTTGCCCGAACGTCGAGCAGTACCGTGGTCTAAGATTACACCAAGAGCCCTTGTGCACGCACCTGGAGCTTTTTGAGACATGAGCCCTTACTAAACTGTTCTGTGTAACATAACCCCACGTAGGGTGCAGTGGGTGTGAGAGGGGCTTTGTGAACTCTAGACACTATCTCAGATAACTGTGACGACGAAGGGGCACTTCTCATGTTAAGGCCAGTTTATTTGAATTCCACCCTCGCACCCAGTGGCCAGTGAAACCTAGCCGTTCCTGGGGACGACACTTGGGTCTGAAGAGGAGGACATTTGTCACAAAGCTCGGGTGGGATACAGGCGCGACCGCATTCTCCTTTCTCCATCATAGGATTCTCATCAGCGGGGAGGTTTTTTGATGCCCCGGTTTCTCCCCCAAAACCTCCATAGCAGCCTACAGCTTCGAGAAGCAGTCGGGCAGGAGCCAAACTAGTATGGTAAGTTTCAAATTATAATCCTGAGCATTGTTGATTATATGATATTGTTCTTTCAGACGTTTATATAACTGACTGTCTCCAACTTAGGAGTGTTCAATAGTACTTGCTCTGAAGAAGACCAAACTCGCACCGAAGTCGCGCAAATATCATTTGATAAGCCAATTCATTTTGACCCCATACAACTAAAATCAACACCGTCTATCTTTCTAAAGCCACTCAACCGATAATCAACGCAATCTATCCTTTAATATCTCTTCACCTTCCTTCGCCATTAGGTCTTTCCAAAATATTCAGCTGGTACAGCCTCTAATACAGCTTAATACCGCTCCCCACATCTTTCCCCGCGCGAACACTTCTCACAAACCTTTTTGTGTGCCAAACGTGTCCTCTTCCGCCAACTACGGCACCGTGCACATGTAGGCACTCCGCAAATATTTTTATGGGCCTCTAGCTCTTTCGCCTGTTCCTCCTTCTCCATCTCTCGCTGCTTCTTCTCCTCCTTTCGATGCTCCCGAAACTCCCTATAGGCAGTTCTCCCCTTTCTGAGCATACCCGCAACCCTCTCCATCGTTCCGGGCGTATTCAATGCTACTAGCATTCTCGCCTCTTTCCTAATCTCTGACTTGCTCTTCGGTAAAATGGACATCACACCCCAGTCCTCATACCACGACATGACCTCGAGCCGCCACCACATATCCGTCTGCGAAGTCGCTTCTATATGGGGCCATGGGCGCGACAACGCCATCCTGCATCTCTCAAGATCGAACGGATGCGGGAGCTCAGTGCTTTCATGCTCACTGTTCAACATAACGTCAGAGAGGTGGGCGCGCCTGCTGTCTTGGTTCTTGATACGCGATACATCGTCTTCGGGTGTAGAGGGGTCAGATGTACTGGGCGACTTGCCGTAGCGCTGCATGGAGAGGGTGGACATGAGGGTGTCGAATTGGAGATACCAGGTGGGATCTTCTGGAGGTCCCGCGAATGCGGTAGCGGTTTGCCTGAGTTCTTGTAGCAGATGATAGGCGAGTTCGTTCCAGGTCTTGTTTCCAAGTTCTGGGTAGATGGGTTCTGCCATGTATTTTGTTTTTGTTGGATTTTGGAATTCTTTTTTTGTTGTGTGGGCAAGTGATAGTATATGGAGCTCTAAATTGATGGCGGGCATAGAAGGCTGTTGGGAAATATGTTATATACGGAGATCAGTATTCAAGAAGGATATATTGTTATCATGATTCCGCTCGATGCACGTTGTGCAGTTGATTATTGAGCTGCCTATGGAAAATTCATGATATTCTTTTGAAACCTTGGTGTTGAGCGAGAAAAGAAAGATGTTTGGCCAGGAGTGGACAGAAGTTGTGTTGTTGTATGTCGCTTGTGCCGCTGAGCCCTAGCCCTTCAAAGTTGCGTTAGTGTCGTGTGGCCATTTGGTCGGAGATCTAGAGTATCACTCGCTTTTGCTCCGGGCCGATCCTTTCTTCCTCCGCCTAGCTCATTAATTACATGCTCCGGGCCGATTCACTGAGTAGTAAGGAATCTGTGCACGGTTGAACCGGATTAGAAGACATCTTGGTAGTATATAATGCTGTGATATATCATATGTCACCCCAATTGTAGACCTAGGATCGTCCACGAGAGCTAGCCTCGATCCGTTTAGTCATGCAAAATGAAAAGCGCGCGCTGCCAAAACGCAGCACGAGTTGTTATATAAAAGAATGGAAGTAGTAGATCTACCGAGGATAGAACAGAGAGGGAATAGTGGCATTCAGCTAGGTGTGAGACATCGAGTGAGTGAGGAATAGTATCTTTGTATCTTCTGTGCTGTTAGGACCGTTCGACTGGCGTATATATGGCAGCGGGGTTGGGGTATGTCTGTACCCAGCTAGCTATTGCCCTCTTATATATGTATATAGGGACGTGGGATGTATGTGGGAGCCAGACTAATGTCTAGCATTTCAGTAAATATGGTAGTTTGGCGCGACTTTCAGGGTTACTGAATATATACGAGAGAGTCGGGGAGAGCTGTACACAATGCAATGATGTTCGTGGATTCCTGTGCTTCTGCATGGAAAAACACATCTATACTGTTTTTCGGAACGAGAACAAGGTTTATTATACTACTACATGTAGTTTGAGCCGCGCATGACCTGTATGATCTTCTGCCGTCGGAACAACCACGGCTCAAAAACCTATCTTTGATTGTTTATTCATAAATGTATCTTAGCACAAGGGCATTCGTCTTGACTTTATGAGGATACCTACCGCAAATCTCTAGGCTGTATCTGGGGCGGCCTCTACCATGGCCAATGGCTTTATATTCGTGTCTCCTGTAACAAGTCCATGGGGGAATTCAGACAGAAGAGAACAAAACCACGAATGAAAGTACAGTGAAGATGGTTCCTATGCAGACGGTAAGTTTCTATCTAATTTCTCAACAGTAGCTGCGAGAATATGGCGGGATATGTTGTTTCATACTCATTCGGCACATGAATCATACAGCATCATAGGTTGAAGATAAGTAATTATAAGCAAATGGAGTTACCCCTTTTTTCAGATTGCCTTCAGGTAACCAAGTACTGAGAAGTGCTTAGAACCAACATCTAATCATAATTCATTGTTTGATTTCCACCACGCCTACGACCCTCCTCTTACACCTGTAGGAAATCAGCTACGTGCGTGAAAACCCCCAGTGGAAGATGAGCTTTGCTTGTTGCTCCCAGAGATCTGTTCGAGTGATTTGAGAGTTCGCTTCTTTCTTCTATCAACCTCAAATAAGAATATATATTGTTTCTATCTGGTACGGTTATGTTTCCATTTGAAATTCTTTCCCTATTCTCAATCAAGGACCTTGTTGTCAGCTATTGGAACGGCTGTAGGGTATTGATGTGCATATTTCTCCACAAACCTAGCCGACCCCCCTCTAGCACTTTGGTCAGTAACAGTTCTCTAAGACACACCACGTCCCAAGTTCTGAATAGGTGACAGTTGAAGTGGCAACGGTGAGTGAAGCGAGACGCATATCCAATTTTTTTGGGAACAAACAATACGAGCTTGCGCAAGACTCTTGATGCCCCAGCACGCTCTCAACTGAAAATACCCATCGTTGATGGTTCAACTACGTCCCTAGTCCCATCCCAACACATTGCCTATAGGGTATTTCCGACCATGCCTTCGCATTCTCACGCGTGATTCCCGGTTAACAACTATCAGGCATGATAGTATTGGAGCTGCGCCCCGTGGTGTATGGACTATGCGCAAGATTTGCATAAGAAACCGTTTGAAATATGTCGAGCAATGAACTGGTAACTCTAGTGTTAGAGAAGTATTATGATATATTACTCGGTTTAGTACGAAAACACCTATTTTCTGGCACATGGGAGTTTAAAAAATATATTACTTTACATACATCGAGAGGAGCACTTACATCAGTCACTATTCTCGTAACTCTTCTTAACCACCTCTGCCGTCTCGCCCTGGATTCATAGAAGCATAACATCTGCCGGAACACCCGGCGCACACGACAAGGGAATTAACGGTATACTGTGCAAGCAAACAGCCTTTCTTCCTCATATTCTGTGAACAGTTGGTCTCTATGTAACACATTGCTGCTGCGTCATGCGTTGAGGCGTGACGTCATTGGCTGTCAAGCACGAGGTATTAGGAGGAGGTGCAGATGCTTAGAGAAGCACATAGGAACATAGGGCGATACATCAGTTAATATTTGGTCTACCCTATACCATTTCTGAACCCTGAGGCCTGGGAATGTTCATGTGGAAACATGGGGGTACCTTGAAACCATCGGGCGCGCTATCGATTTCACCTCTGTGGACTGGAGTATCACAACCACGATGGAACGATCCAATTCTTAGGTGTATGTACGTGCGAGTAAGCAGCAGCAACTACATCTAGCAGGGTGGGTGGGGTAAGTGTGGCCCCATCTTCTTAGCTAATTAGCCCTTATCACCGTAGGGCTCCGACACGTATGGAAATTTAAACTGCACACCCCTTCCCTTAGTTAGGAATGTAAGGTGCGCTCTTAATTAATCTCTAGCGGCTTGTTGCTGTGGATCAGGGGGATGTGCATTCGGCCGGTCGCCGGTCGCCTTGGCATTTCCTAGCATTGCGGCAGAGAACTGCGGTAGGAAGACTGGGCGTAACATGCAGGCCGGTCGGTTGGCTGGTGTGGCCGCGGTAATGGAGTTGAGCGGCAAAATCAACTGTCCAATTTTGCCAAGAGAGGATCACGCGAAGACTCATCCAAAGAAGCGCGAGCACTCAAGACCTTTGAGCACTCCATACTCCCAAAAATGTTACCTTTAGTTGAAATATTAATATAGGAGTTTCAACTATTCCGAAGAACAAATAACTCTCTGTACTTCTACAAATTACACTGAGGTTTGTGAGGCTCAGAGTGGAAATGCCAATATTTGTAATTCTCGGCAACCGATGCAGCTCAATGTCACCTGGAGCCCTTGGCAAATCCTGAGCCCTGTCCTTGAACGGTGGCCCGGAGCAACTGTTGGCGCCCCTACGAGTCGGTAACTGCGGTTGAATGGGGTGTCGCTGCGCGTGGTGCTAAATGCATTTAATTCGGGCTGTGCCTGGCAAGCACCTGAGTGTGCCGAGCATGGAGGGACAAGACACAGCCAATGACACACGGCAGACCTACTTTGCGTGCCGGTGCTTTGCAGTTTTCTACTACTCGTATTTTCCTGACGTTTGTAAAAGAAACCGCTATTGCATACCATACTAAATTGTGGACTTGGCGCGTATTTATATGGTATGCAATAGTGGTTCCTTTTACAAACGTCACGAAAATACGAGTACTCGAAATTTCTTTGCATATACAGAAAGACACTCGCCAAGGCTATCATTTGTATGGCATGCAATAGTGGTCCAGTCTGAAACGCAAAATAATTGCTAGTAGGGATCAACCATCACCTGCCTTGGCCAGCTATTCTTCGCGAGTGAGAATGCGCAGCCTCCATGGCATGCCTGGATCCGCCGACTAAGTCAAGGTCGAGCTTCGTTCTATCCGACAAGGGCACATGTTCAGGAAGATCACAACCGTCGATCTCTTGCTACTCCTCCTAGTAGTACTTTCGCAGCTGATGCCGATCTCTTAGCCGGTCCAGGTTTATTATAGTATCCTCGCTGAAATGAATATTTAGAGGACTTGGCGAAATTGCGAAGTTAGCCATCGTCCTGAAGACTCTAGACAGCGTAGGAGGAAGTTTACGAGCTAGTGTTGGTCTATATTGTATACTATTAGTTGTTGTCGAGATAGTTTCTACGGCCCTCCCTAGTCTCGTGCCCAGAATTGAAGTAAACATAAGCTGGGCACGAGACTAGGTCTTCCCTTCTTATTTACTTATTGTTTGTCATCTCACCTCACATACAGAATATGCTTTTATAGACGTATCTTATGTTTTAGTACCGAGTTGAAGCGATGCTAAATTCTTCACCCAGGTAGAATATTAGACGTGGATGGCTCTTGTTTGGGAGCCGGATATCGACACCAAAATGGAATCCGAACTTTAAAAGAGAGAG
This sequence comes from Morchella sp. 2018-W38C, assembly GCA_024713705.1. Taxonomy (NCBI): domain Eukaryota; kingdom Fungi; phylum Ascomycota; class Pezizomycetes; order Pezizales; family Morchellaceae; genus Morchella; species Morchella sp. 2018-W38C. The sequence goes on along the minus strand of JAMJEX010000021.1, from coordinate 283,696 downwards.
GCAGACGTCGCTCAGTAGTGTGCGTTCACGAGTTAGTGCAGTATAATGTGAGCATCTGTGGGTTGATGGGCGATAGAGTTCAATTTATATCAGACGTTGGGTTGTATCTCTGTGCAGATGTGTTGTCATCAACCCTTCTGATAGCCGTGTAAGGTGGGGCTGTGTTCGTGCACTTATATAGCTGCTACTATGACAATAGGCTTTGGCTGTAGAGCACGCGCACTTGGCGCATTCTCAACATAAGCTGATTTGAGGACTGACAGGCTGATTTTAAATACATGCATGTACAGCGATAGGTAACAAGTGATGGAACGCCCTGAGACAGGTTATACCGCAAACACCGTATATTGGTGGCGTTTTGCTCAAAACAGGTATCACTCTCTCTCAGCCCGTTCCATCACTTATTACCTACTGCTGTACATACAGGACATTGCCGCATTTTGTCTAAGCCTTGAGCTACAGGTGCCATATTAAAGGTTCCAATCGCAATTTAGTACGAAGTCAGGAGACTCTCTCTCTACTCCCTAGCTAATATAACATATCCTATTAAATCGTTCTTCCAACCCTTTTAAAGTTTATCCTCGACATCACCTTGATAAATTCCAGACGTTGTAAATCCCCACCTGTACCCACTGCCTCCGAGTGCTGTCACTATATAGCTAATCGTTTATGGTCTTCGCTTGGTAGAAGACATGCATCCACGCCTTCATAAGGACCATGATCACCAGTATCTAGATCTCATCGCTCAGTCAGCCCCCCGAGCAGTTAGAGGGCTAGAGGACAATGGCGACCCACAGACCTTATAACTCTAGCTCTCTCACAGCGTCCTGCATGAATATTTTGTCACAAGGACACCAGACGGTCCATGGTACATGCATCTATAAATCTATGATAGAGGCTCCCTAATGCTCATTCTAATGGCCAGAATAACCCCCCACCAATACCCTGTAGCACTGTCGATCTTGATCACAATGTCTCACTCGAATTAAGATATTCAGCCCGGCTCAAGACGGTGTCGACCTGATTCGCACAAAATGTGCGTTTGAACACAAGACATCCTTCACGCACATATGCATAGCTAATGTCTGCGCATGTCTCTGTAGCAATCACCCCCAATGACACACCACACTACACATTCATTAAGCGGATAGCTAATGTCTGCGCATGCGTCTCCCCAACCATCCCTCCATGCCACACCACACCACACATTATATACCCCACATCACAACAGACTTGCAGCGACAAGGTCACCTAATTCCGAGTCCCCAAATATGAAGCCCCTCCCCACTCGCGCCGATGGCAAGGAAAGGACCAATTCTGCCCACCACCTTGCCATGGCTCTCGAACAGGCTATAGCCTTGATCGCCCAGATATCCACACGCCAACCGGTCTCCCTCTCCCATATCACCAGGCTCACCTTCCGCAACGCTGTAGTTTGCGAGAAAGCACCTCCGGAGACCGCAGCGTCACCACAATCACCCGTCAATAAGCATCCACTCCAGCTCATGCCTCACTACGTCTATGTACAGCTCGTCCAGATGATTACCCAGGTCAAGCACACACGCAACGGCATTCTCGACGCATGCGCGGCAGCTAGAATAAATCTCACGGAGACCTCTACGGCCGCTGAGACGGCCCCGCAGGATACCGGGGACTCTGTGTGGGCGAAGGAGATGCAGAGCGAGATTGAGGTGTTAATGGGACAGTTAAAGGAGGAGAATGAGGCGCTAGAGGCGATGGAGGAGATGAGGGTGGAGTTACGGAAGAGGTGGAGAGCAGTGACGGGGAAGGGGTGTGTGCCAGAGCCGGACATCTGGGTACAAGATTTGAATGAGGGGGCGCTGAAGGAACCATTTGGGATGGAGTAGAGGCTCGCATTGTGTTAAGGTGTTTAGGGGTTAAGATAGTTTGTGGGGCTTTGTGGGAGTAAAAGGTTAAGACTCCATGCAAAGTATTTTTTCTTTCCCTCCATTCCTCTCTTCTATTTCCTTTGGCTTTTTATTTTCTTGGTTCCTCTTTTTAGACAGCCTGTGTCTCTTTTCATAAGCCCTTGTTTTCTTGTATTATCGGGATGGAAGCTAGGAGAATATGGTGACGAAGGGTGGTAATAATCAATGGAGTGCCCATGTCAGCTTTTGGAGAAGATTGAGCTGTGCATAAATATAGAAAGAGGCAGACACTGCGCATCCATAATAACCTATCTCAGCAAGGAGCAGAGAGTAGCTCTTGACATCCGCATATATTTCTAAGAGGTAGATAGCTATTTATAGTTGATCACCACCAAGAACAGACTTAATCTATTGTATAGACTTGAATCACGAGTAGGTGAGTGAGGCTTGTAATACAGTGTAGCATACTAGAAGAGTGATCACAATTCGGCAATTAAATGAGATGATGCCCTACATTATTATCCCCGAAGAGCGGCGAGAGATATTAATGTTTGATGGGGTAAGAGGCTTTCTATTATTTCCGTCTTCTCTGCGTATACGTAGGAACTGATTTGGGGTAGATGCAGGTCATTGAACGGTAGCGTAACTCTTTTACAATGTACATACATTGGAAGCTAACTCTCCAGTACACATCCATTAACTGTGACGAGCCGCCCCAGAGGCAATGGCTTGGAGCTGCAGGCCAATACAATAGTTACGGCTCTCAGATGTATCCCCGAAGGGTATTGCCCGTTCTTCAAAAAAAAAACCCAGCGGATGTATCGATTGGTCACATCATAGAAGTGAGGTTTGCACTAGCACAGGGATAAGCCTTAGATATTACAAGAGTGCTCCGGTGGCATTAGGACTGTTTGGGAGATCTCCAGAAAGCGTAGTATGTAGACTTTGAACCTGTAGGTAATGGTAAAAATTTGCCCAGGGCGAAGGAGGTTTTGTTTAGTAACCCGTGTGTAGGGCGGCCGGTATCAGCTGTCCTCATGATTTCACGTATTGAAGAAGTATGGAGCATATGCGCACAACAAACATCAAGAGGTAGGTTGAACCACCGGTATTCTTATTCTAATAATAAAACTATTGTAAAAGAGAGCTCTGCCAGCGCGCGCCTATTATGTAGGTACATATTCTCAAAAATAAAACCCAAATTCCTCCCAAGATTTGCGGAGACAAGGATAGAAGCTCACGTCAGGCCCAGAAGGATGCTCTGGACGTTCGGGATCGCTTAATGTCGGTAGTGGATGATTTATATGATTAAGAAGAGAAAAATAGGACTTCCATGTCTTCAATACAGCTGTAGACATACTGTAGGGTACTTTGGTCTTTGGAGGCGACAGATCATTCGAGCGAAATAGCTCCGATTGCTCCTCCATTGTTTGCCACCAAGCTTGATTTCTAGAGCGATCTAGTGTAATGAGAAATCCCAACCTTGCGCCAAGTCCAATGTCCGGGTCTCTTGAACGAAATGCCTTGAGTTCAAGTCGAGCAGAGTTTCGAACTAGTTTTTCAACAATTCTCCTGGTATCCTGAGCAGCCAATGAGGTTGTTGGATATAATTTGTAGTATTTTTCTAAAATCAGCAATTCACAACTAGCCAAGACACGAAAATCAAAAGCGGTATAATGTGCTGTAATGGGCTTTCTGGCCGGCGATAAAACATGTCTCAAGCTTTCACAACCGGGGAAGGTTATTTTGTCTTCTGACATGTCTGTATCTCGAAACTTGAGATAATTCCCAGCATCATCGGCGATTTTTAAATCTAATTCTTGATCGGTATAGTTTAGATATTTTTCGAGGTTTTCAATAAACTCAAGTAAAACCATAAGGCGCAATGAACGGTTTTCCGCCCATGTTAGGCAATCCTGTTCTGCCATCACCGTATATTTATAGGATATTGAGCAATATATCAAATCCGACCGTGAAATAAATTGTGAATAGCTTTGACTTCGAAATAAGGTTACGTTTCGTTAAAATTCAATCAGGACAAAATGAAAATATCCCAGCCGCGGCCGCCGAATGGGAATAAAGAAAGATATTTTCGTGTTCAAGTTGGATTTCAGGTTTAAGGCCTACTTAATACGGTACCTATATAGTTACATTTGGGATGTTCCCATTTCTATTATTCAATGACGACCGTTTCATGTTGAATTTCAAAGTTATATATGATAATGGGAAGCTTAAGCGCGTATCTCTTTCGAAGCTACCATGGCCATATCGGGGTGGCCACATCACGTAACAAATTGTGATGTGTTTCCTTACTCATTTAGAAAAACAATATAATTTGAAAATTTGATAGTCTTTTTCTCTTTAATTGAGTTTTGTATAACTAAATGCATTTTAAATAAGAGAAACTAGATAAATATTTTAAAGCCATCCCAGGTTCCCGCTTAATTCCGAAGTAATTTCAGAACTGTAATCCCGTTTTTTGTGCGGTATTCTAGTTGCTTCCAGTTTGGGTGTCGAATGATTAATAGTATATACGTATCAAGTAAATTTATATACGCGAATAGAATTTCCAAGTTGCGAAAATAGTTGAAGAAACATTGGATAATAATCCTTTAGATCTGGTATTCGCCTTACTACATGTAGATATAACCTTGTTTCCCGGGCGTTTCCCATGCAGCCTCGTTTTCTGGTTCACGATTACGAAGTTCGTCTTCCATATATATATAGTATAAGACTTCTCCAACGGCCTATGCCCGCCGCTATTTGTGAGACCCATGCTGTATATGCAGATCAGCCCGTCCAAAAGCCAGTAACAATGTTCGACTATGTTGAACGCCTCAATCCTGTTTTGATACTTTTTATTTGAATGAATATGGCATGGCGCTTGAAAGCTACCTAGGTATTTAGAACTTGAAGCTGCTCATAATCTAGTATCAGGGGAGCATAATCATCTGAGAAGTACTTATCACGAGAATAAGTTGGATTATCAATCAGGAAAGGAGCGAGGCGTTCGTTCTCAACCGGTAATATCAATTTAGATATGGGTGGCCATGACCGTGGGCACTGGGAGTATATTACTATCGTCCCATTCTCATATATCAGTCCCAAATCATCAGTTGTATTGATCATACGTGTCTCTGTTCCTACATACTAAGTAGGCGCTGATTTAGAGTCGGTATATATGTTGGTTTGCTGCTGACTCCCCGTTTATCTACGTACCTACTTTATTCGCTACTTGATTTGCTGATTAGTCCATTTTTGGTTTTATTTTTAATCACTTGACAATGGGGGGGGGTAAAGGAATCGGAGGCTGGTATAGAGGGGTGGGGGGGTGTAGAGAAGAGATATGTCTTCAATACAAAGCTAAGACGGTGAACTTTAGTAGGTAACACCGCCCGTATACCAAGTATACTCCAACTACGGGAAGTAATACTCTACCACCTAATTCAATGTACCAAAAAAGCACCTATTGAGACAGTTGTTTGAAAATAATGCGGAAGTCGTTGGTAATGCAGTAAACTAACTCATCAGGAGATACATCAGAATTCAACTATATTAGGAAACGATCGAATCAGGAAATGGATCCTAGGCCGAAACTAGATTAAAAATCGATCCTCCGAAAGAAATGACTTGAGGTAGAATTGAACTCAGGTCATGAAGGGTTCTAACCACTTAGTAGCCACTGAGCGTTAGTTTTGTTATATATAGATAACATATTAATAAGTCGTTAAGATCAATGATTTTGGTTAATCTGACACCGGAAAGTCATCACAAATTAAAGTCGTCAGAAAGGTACATATGTATCAAAAGGGCATCAAAAAGGCATCCCTTGGTACATCTCTACTGGAAAAGAATGGTGTACGTGTGGTGAATTAAAATTTATAATAAACACTATATATTAATTCCAAATTCCCTCCAATCCTCCTGTAATAACTCATAATCCGACTTGGGGAAATATTTGATGAATTTCAATCTAACAAGCTGGGATGTTGGATGATTGACATAATCCAATAATCTAAAATATAATATCCAAACTTTCAGTATCGTCGATGAAATGTTAGAGTCTAACAAACAACCATTTTGAAGTCCGTTGAGCCTCGATAACGCTTTTTCTTGTATTATGTCAACGGTCTCCCACTGAGGTCTGTTGCTTAAATCATTCGGAATTTTAGGATCCGTTCCGTAAAGCTTATCGAAGCTTGCATTAGCAATCCCCATTCTGTTTAGATCGCAATAACATCTAGATAACGTATCTGAACATCGTTTGAGAATGACTTCTGCTTTCATTCTGTTTTGATGTTTATCAGCTGCAGTTATGGGACATGGGCGTTGAAAGCTTCCGAGTATATTCCCCTCATAGAATAGAACCAAAGAAGCATAAAAATGTGTAAAGTACTTGTTACCACCGGTGGCTTGTGTTGGATCTGAAGGTATGATTCGAGAAAGATCTTGATTGACCTCTGGTAACTGTAGGTGGGAAGCTTCTGGATCTCTATCCTCACTGTATGGCGTTATGATACCGTTATCATTTACCAATCCCAAATCGAATGCCGTATACGTCAGATAGTATTCAAGATCCTCAATAACTTCAAGAAAGCTCATCAAGTATTCCGAACGGTTCTGTATCCATTTAAACCGGTTCGGGCCCAGTGGAGTTGTTGAGTAGTGATCTACCATCAAGTCGGTACTGTTCTTTAAGGTTTTGTTTGATATAAGGTATCCTGGGCCCCAAGCTCTAGGGATCGTTAGAACACCGGCTAAACGAATAAACAAGAGGATTTATTTTACTGTTTCCTTGCTTTCTGGGATATGAATCGTAGATTTAATAAACGAGTATATTTCGTTATTTGCAAGTACGTGGTGGTGGCCGTGGTCGCAGATCCATTTTAAGCATTTCCCCCCTTATCTTTGGTTTTCCATTCTATTGTTGTCAATTAACCGCTTCTTTGATTGTAAATAGATGATCAATTGCAACGTAATGGAGAAATGCAAAGCACAACCCCCAAACTTTCGAAAATAGTTCCGAGTGCCCCTAGTCAGCTGAGTTTCGAAATAAAGGCGATCAAACCCGCGGAAAACACGCACGATCACTCGGTCCCTCCCGAAATTCAACTTCTGCCCTTTTTCTTTTTTTGAAATTCATTAATCACCACTTCTACCCTCCAGAGCTCGATTCATAACTGCATTCTCAGGTTGGGCTTATTTACGGCTCAGCCGTTAAAATTTAAAACTTTTAGAGAGAAACAGATTAAGTTATCTGTCATCACTGAACTCCTCACGTGCAAGGAAGCGAGTGAGATTCAATGGGCTTCTTCGCCCACCTAAAGCGTGTTGCAATTCAAAGATGGGTGTATCCAGCACCATTTAGGAAGCTAGCGATTCAAAGGTCGTCAAGTCCCTGACTGCCCCGCGGCCACTAAACAACAAACGACAAAACTAGAAAGACACCCTCAACACTCATCACTCAAGCTCCCCATATCATCGTCACTCCCACATCACAACCGGAGATCTCGGCGCGAGGAGCAGAGAAGGAGAAGAGAACCTCAAAGTCGAACGTCACCATCATGGATATATATTCAGATCCCTCCTCCTCCCAGGCTGATTTTTCACATCTCACCAAGTACGCATCGATAGCTATATAGGTTTATTATACGGTCTTTTCATCTCACGCCCTCGGTGTTCTAATTTACACTCGTTTCCTCAGCCTGGTCAGGACACTTATTTTCTTCTGGTCAGCACACTCGTTTCCACCTATCTCCCCGAGTACCGCCCTCAAATTACAATACCACCCCCTGATACCACCTTCAATCCAACCTACAACTTCCATCTCTAGCCTTGCAAACAGGAACAGGAATGTGCGAGATAACACGTATCCACTACCTCGACTGCCGTACATCCCCCCTCCCACCTCCTCCTTCACCGCCTCCACTTCCTTCCAGGCCACGAACCCAAACGCTAACAACCCCGCCACAGCACACATCGCGAGAATCGTGAGCAAGTTCTGCAAACCCTACCTCAACGGGCCGCAGGACCGGTCCTGCGCCAAGCTCAACAATACCGATGCTGAGGTGCGGCCTAGCCACTGTAAGCGTATGTCTTATCGCACCATATCCACATATAGTTTTTGTGTCTTAAGCTAAGGAGGGAGGTTGGCTGATGTTTGTTGCGAGATGTCTCTAGGCAGTGGTTGTAAACCGAAGGTGACGACGTTGTGGGTCGAGGCGGGGACGTTTGTGACGGACGACAATTTCCCGATCATCCAGTCGTTGCAGCAGCTGAAGATTGCAATCCGGAAGAGGCCAGTTGAAGAGAGGACAGAGAAGTGACGGTGGGACTAACCTTGGCGGTTTTTTTTGTTGCACCAATCGCTCGGTGTGTTCGCTCTTTGCACTTGATTCGACCCAATATGGCCATGATGAGTACCAGCTAGCTGAGCATGCCAAACTGACGCTATGAAAGACTGTTATTTGATATATTGTGCATAAAAAGATAGGGGCGCTATGTTTCTTATGATTAAAGCTGACATGACGGAATGCACTAATTTCATCTTACCTCCACGTAATTGAACCACGCAGTATTTGGTTTCCAAATTGGTGGATGAGGTAGATGAGAGGTTCGTACAGAGCAGAAAATGGCAAGTAAGGCTCTAGCTGTTCCCTCGTGCCCACTGGGCAAGATATTGTGCACATTTGCCCACAAGGTCCTGTTTAAATATTAGAATCGGAAAATGACCAGAAGGTGTAGGTACACATATCAATGTAAGAAAGAAAAGATTTTTGTAGCCACATGCCTACCACCACGGGGGATACTTGGCAAATATTCGGTACCGGTTAGGCGTAGATTTGATGGCTGATCCGGCCCTCATTTTGGTGTCGGTTTGCTGCCGGTCGGGAGTCTTGTGTTATCCTCGATACTCCGATGGCTCAGGCTCAGGCCCAGGCTAGCTCTAACGACATAACGTATTTCGCCGTGTACCCGTTTATCATCACGTACCCGTGCAATGTCTCAGCCACTGTCTCAGGTATTCGCCGGACTAAATTCAATGACTACATGTACCTATTGTATGGTATTGTTGTAAAAGGTCCCCAAATGCCAGTAACATACAAATATATATATCATATCTAAGCACATTTGGGTATGATTGTACCCATCTCATCCTCGATATTTGATACATGTGTTTATTCCATTGCATGAGCTTTGGGGCTAAAGGGTCTGACAGAACAAAAATCTGGGTAGTAGATTCAGCAAAATTAGGTTGAGAACATTGATTTAACTCAAAGGACCTTCAAATATCAGCTCTGTATATTATGACACTGGTTCCAAACCGAACCTTAGGTACATGTATGCTTATAAACCTGAAACCTGTGGCGCGTGTACACGGTGATACACGGGTACACGGTGAAATACGTTAAACAATAGCTCGATCAGAGTACTAAGATGACAATGCGATGATGATATGAACAGAAGAGAGTCCCGACAGAAGAAACCACAGGAGCTAGCTACATGTATGCCTGGACACGGTCGTCTCTTGTGACAGTGGCAATGTGACCTACCTGCCCTTGACCTTCAACGCTAATTACATAACCGTTGCCTCTTAGTCAACCTAAGTCACGTCGTCTGCGCCACGGTCACAATGACACGGGAGTGATCATGGGTATATATATATGTGATGATGAGATTACAAGGTCTAGTTCTAAGAAGAGCAATGCCATGCAAGTCGTCAAGGCCATAGCTGGCCTTATATTTATGGGGCTCATGACAGTCCTACTCCTACTCCTGCTAGCTAGTATTTGGGCAAGCTAGATGAGCCCAATTAATTGCCAGGGGACAATTTGGGGATTTTAATACTGATTCAGTAAATGCGAATTACCTGTCTGGGTACAAGCTTACATGTAGCTAACAGCCCAAGTATTTACTTCCTTCTAACACCCTACATCTATATATACATGTATATACATGTATGTAATATAATCTCGGAAATGGGGTAAACCAGCATAGTAAGTACAGTACCATGTCGATACCGTATCAATACCGTATTCTTACAGCATCACTAGGGTATTGACTGGAATACTGTACCCATTTCCGGTACTGTAGATTGTAATCTCTCTTTTATGTTTATTCGTGGTGAGAGAGGAAGCCTCGGTGGGTGGTTCTTCTTCCCTTGTCGATCCTCCACAGTTTTTTTTTGCTCTTTCTGCTTCAACGGGAATGCGGCCCATACGGCTCGTCCCGGAATCCTAATAGCTACAGTACCAAAAAGCGGGATGTTCCCACTACCAGTGAAATACCGTGACTAGTACTGAAAATGCGGCATATATACGCATGTATTGCTATTGGCGAATGCCATAATACTACGGTGTTTATTTTTGTTGAACCGGGCATTCTGGGTATTACAGTAGTGCTGCGGTATTGTAAGTTTTTATGAGAGTACAGTTGCTATCTCATCTTACTACGATATCTTATGCATATGTACAAGACTGAATAATCTGATGAACGGCCACACAACCATCAACATCACGAGAATTAAGTCCGCCAGTAGTTCTATCAATTATTATTTTTACGAGGATGGGCTTTCAAAAGTTAAGAAATACTTTTTGAATTGAGGTTCTCCTTGTGAGGCTAGGGGAGCTTGACTAAATGATGGAGACGTTAGGGCCAACTCACCCGCTGATACATGTAGAGTTGTAGGTGATCAAGATCATGATGGTGATCTTGCCCAGTGGTGGTGATTGTGGTGGTGATCGTAGCCATTCAATGGTGTCACAGTCAGTCACAGTCATGTCACGCTGCTATGTAAATTACCCAACTAGTGCATACGGCATGTCCAGATTGATATCTATTCTTACGGTATTTCTACGTACCGTATAGTATTACTGCATGCATCAGTAGTCACAATGCAGCATTCCATAGAATGAGGGAGTAAAACCGCACTTAAAAACAAATGCTGTATTTATCTAAAAACGGTATTTATACAGCAGTAGTACGGTAGCTATTTCACTCCCTTTTTTGGTACTGTAGTATGGCACCCGCCCTCCTGTGCCCCTAGTCTTACTACCATTTTTGTTAATGCCACCGCGAAAAAGGTGATGTCTCTAGATAACACACCAGGGGAGGCCCTTTCAATAAAGCTAAATATAAACGTAAAAGAGACATTAATGAGTACAGTCTATACGCTGCCCCGAGATACATTCTTCGCTGCCCAAATGATACGCTGCCTCATTTTCTCTTCTTCGCTGCCCATCTTATTTGCTGCCCATCTTATTCGCTACCCGTATCTCCCTTTCTCATTGCCCAAATAGTTGCCCAACCGGTGGTTTGAGTTTGTTTTTGTTTTTATTGGGATTGCGAGCCTACTACTAGGATTCTCATTTCTCCTCCTCTTTTTTCTCCAATCCCTAGCCTGTAATTATTCCTCGTGTTCCCCTTTGCTCTGCATAAGCTGACATGGACTACGGTGTTGGTGTCTGCGGCTGCTACCTTCCTCTTGTGCCAAAGCTGGTTACATTACCTGGGCACCCATTCTTTGGATGATGGCCCCTATAACGAATACCGCCTCATGTTCGTCAAAAGAGGAAAGAAATACAGCAAGCTATGGCTAGATTAGAGAAAACTAGAACAAGGGTATACGCCGCTCCCGATAATCCCATCCCCATTCGGAGGTAGCAGAACTGTCCTAGAGGGGTATTGCTACGTGAATGTACGTAGTAATTGATATATGATGCTATCGATGATCTTTATTCATTCTATTTTACAGCGTATTTAAAGCTACGTCGGGTATAGGTGGCCCCGGACTCGAGCGGGTACACCTATACCCGCCGTGCTTGGCGTGAGTCACGTTTTGTAAATATGGCATTACAGGACCTGGTTTTACGTCCGTACAGCAGGTATTGAATGCGGTTTTATATGCATGTTCTTTTGCGAGCAGAACACCCCAGTACCCTACTGATGCATCCATCTGCCAGTAGCAATTGAACATACTTTGCATCAAAGTGTATAATCGGTTCAATTCTCTTCATCGGAGTCCGAGCTTGATCATAGTTTTGTTGAGTTTGCAGGACACGTGAACCATGCGAAATGATCAGTACCCCCGAATCGCACATCTTTGGTAGGTTTTCTCGCATCCATGCCATTCCTTCAGCTGTGTATAAGGGATTTGTAGCCTTATGAGGGGTAGAACCCAGGTACTAAGGCTTCCACTTACTCCCACATGGTTCCCTCGAATACATCGTGGACGGATACCACTATATGCATGAGCCCTTGTTTTGCTTTGGAATATAAGCTATCACCAGGGGCTGTCAGAAAAACATGCAATTTGTTTAGATAGAGAGCAGTCAGTAATACCACCGAGTACGTACCCTAACATCATGAGGATAGCCCACCCTGAATGAAAATATTTAATATACTAAGAGAAGTCTGGACTTCCGCGGTCCTGGGCGGCGGGACCGATTCAGGGCTCAGTCCCGCTCTTCCCTTGCTGGGCACGAATGACATGTGGGGCACTTGTGAGATTTTCTCTTCTCCGCAGTAACACCAAACACCGATACATTACGTGTAGTATTCGTGCAGGGAGAAGAGAGCAAAATAGTCTTTAATCGTCAGTCAGTACCACAAACTCTTAGAGCGCCGAGCTGGAAAAGCTTACCTCTCTCTAGCCACCACATACTAACGAAGCTCAAGCTTCCTGCTTGCAAGACAAGATGCGAAAAATATCGGCCCACAGCACACCGCAGATTTGAACTTGTCGAAGTCGTTTACGCCCCCAACAGCTAGCTGCAGGCTGACAAAGACATGTAATATGTGGGGAGGGATGGCTCGAGTAGGTTTTCCTGCTGGGTGGTTTGTGGCGTGCTTAAAAAGGATATATAGATCGGTTGATGATGATGAATGAAAGGATGTGGGGGAAGTGACCGGTTTTTATAGTCATTCGAGGGCGTTGAAAAGGTTTCGTTGTTCGGATATATACACGTATGTTAATACCTTTACATATTCTCGATAAAAAAAGGCGGCCACCGCAGGTCTGTGCGCCGTATCCAAATCTGGCCAGCCGGCTGTCCTTCGCGAGTGATAGTTCATGAGTAATATCCGGCCTGGGGCGGGTTCCCAGCATTTGTATTACACAACGGGTACATCTTCAAATACAAGTAGTTTATTTACACACCGCACCGTTCATCTCCCCTTCGACATACATGTGCATGATATATCGATAGCTCGGGAACGCTGGGGAGGAAGCCCGCGCCATCTCCCAAGGCCATCATCTGTCAGCAAACCTCGGGTCATCATCTACAGCTACAGCCTGCCCCGACCCTGTCTGCACCCCCTCCACCAGCGCTGTCGCTGGTCGCTCTTCCGAACCTCGGAAACAAGCCACGGCTAATCCACAAAATTGCTGGCCTCTTACCCCCGAGAGAGGATACTCGATTGACAGTGTGTAATGAAATCGATGTAAAGGGTGATATGCACCTCACTTCAGCAGTACGTTTTTCCTCGGGATGACGCAGGTGAGCCGTGGGGCATCTGGAGGGCGTCCTGAATTCCTGCCGCTTCAGTGCATTGTGTGTTGACACTGTTCGGATGGTAGCTGGGGCCGGTTATTCCCCTCAAAGTACAAACTCGGGAGTGACATTCTCCCCCCCCCCCCCCCCTTGGTGTCATGCCGGCTTGGTTGAACGTGTGGATTTGCTGTTTGGGTGGGGCGTATGCGACAATTCACCACTACTACATGTAGTGAGAATCTCCTTTTATTCATGGTAGCTCTGTTACTAAAGACAGCAAGAACCTCCTGCCATTCAAACCTTTCTCCGCCGCCTCACCTCCGTGCACGACCATGCGAGCACAAACAAGCTTCTTGTGAGTTCTTTATGGCAGAATACCTTTGTTGCCGGGCAATCTGGTGGTGTGCTAGTGCTGATAGCTGACGCTTTGGGAAGGTACCAACCAGCTGTCGCTGAGGGCCCACCACGGTTGTAGTTGTTACTTTGTGAAAATGTATATCATCAAGCTACTCTCCCCGGCCCCCGGGCATTAAATCAAGCCTTTAATCATAATAAGCTACATCTTAAACCGCAGGCAGCATCGACCCCAATCACCGCAGAATGCAATAGACCCCTTGTTTTATTTTACAGCTCGAACCTGCATCGCCTGTGGGATTGAGCGATTATTTACGCCAAAGAACGTTCTTGCTTTGATATATCAAGCTTGGAGATACTACGACCCCCATCCGCGAGTACACTCGGGTGCCTGGAAATAGAGGCCCACTGTGATCAGTGTCCAAGTGTGCGTATACCTGCCACCGCGATATCATCTATCCAAGATATAATCACTATGATCTGCAAGATCGATTTGTTGCAAGAAAATGGTCATATTCGGAGCCAAGCAGTTTTTAGATGTAGCATAAACAGCCGTTAACCAAATCCCCCCTCTCTCACAGTCATTCGAGCCATCCAAAGATTATACAGCGCGCGCATTGTGCTCTTTGTTCTCGAAAATCGGCCACCAAACAGTTCTTTGTTTGCAAACCTCTCATAACCCATCACTGCGCCAATATCAACGACCTACACTCCGTCAACAGCTGCAGTTAGCCCCCCCCCCCCACCACCCTCAATATTACACCGTCAAGACGTCGCATTGTAAAGTCAAGATCCAAAAACCGCAACCCAGCGGCGAGAAAACCGAAATAATGGTCCGCAACCCTGCACGAACGCGCAGGAAGCAGCAGCACCTCCGAATGCTGCCCACCAACCGCAGACCCACCATCTATCCACTGACGCTATCCCTCCGCGGCGGCGGCCCCGCCCCCGCCCCCGTCCCCCTCCCCCCTCCTCCCCCGCCCCCGCTCCCATCCCGCCTCCCCTCCCCCGCCGTCCTCGTCCCCGTCCCCCACCCCTACCTCACCCGCCTCACCATCCCCGCCATCGCCCCACACCGCACCCGCACCAGCACCCGCCACACCCTCAACCTCCACATGCGCAGCACCATCGCCGACCTCGTCGCCCTCCACCGCTCCCTCTACTTCCTGCAATACATGCTCCGCAGCCTGTACCGCCGCGTCGCGCGCACCATGGCCACAAACCAGGCTGCGCCCAACCCCGCGCGCCTCGCCCGCCGCACCCTCTCCCAGCGCCTCACGGTCGAGTCCCTCTGCGCGCACTTCTCGCTGCACGAGGCGCGCGCCCTCGTCACGCTCGACTTTGCCGAGAGCGCGCTGCGCGCCTGGGGCCGCATTCCGGGCGTTGTGCCCGCTGCTGCTGGTGCTGCTGCTGCTGGTGGTGGTGGGGGGGACGCGGCGCAGAGCGGGCCGACGGTGTTTCCGCGTGTGTTTGGGCGCAGCGAGAGGAGGATGTATGTCCTGGTGGGCAGGATGCTGGGGGAGCATGCGGAGATGTATGCCAGGGTGGGCGAGATGCTGAGGGACTTTTATGCGCACTTGTCGCCGCTGTATTGCGGCATGCAGTAGGCGGCGGTGGGTAGATTTGGGGTCAGGGGCGCTGGGGAGTGGGAGTGAGGGTTGTAGTTTATTAGTTGTTGTATGGCTGTCGTAGCAGCGGGGTTTTCAATGTAATATTCATGTACGGAATGTGGTCATCACTTGTCTTGCTTTACTCTGTGGTTTCAATATCAAATATAAACTGTAGGCGTGATCACAAGAGAATCTGCACCCCTCCACTTTACCCGCACACCGATCATTTCCAGGGCTAGGGGACACACAGACACAGACACAGAGACACTCCACACTCCACACTCCACACTCCACGCCCCACAACTCCACCACACACACACACACCCATCATCCCCCCCCCCACACCCCCAAGAGAAACACCAACAAGTCCCCCCCTTTGTCCCCCCAACAAAGACATACACCCCCACTGTATCATCCCCCTTTGTCCCCCAAACCAAAACCTACACCGACACCTCCAGCGCGCGCATCACCGCCCCCGAAAACACCTTCACGCCAAAATACCCCGCCACCGCCGCCCTCATATCCCGCACCTGTGCCAGCACCTCCTTGAGCCGCGGCTGCAGCTCCCCGGATCTCGCCACCGCGCGCTGGACCCCCGCCAGCTCCTTGGCGAGCGCTGCCTCGCGGGCGAGGATGGAGCGCTTGGAGTAGTCTGCGAGGGCGACGCGGACGTTCAGCTTCTTCTCGGCGAGGAGGTCGTCGCGCGCGGCGTGGCGCTCGTAGCGGGCGACGGTCTCGGTGTTGTAGGCGGTGAGGCCGTCCAGGTCGCGGAGGAGGCGGGCGGTGCGGGTGGAGAGGGAGGTGAGGGTTGCGGGGAGCGTCGAGGGGTGGTGGCGGGTGGGCATGGTAGGATTCACGTATTGCTTGTATAAAAGTAGTGCGCAGTGAGCTGGGCTATCAGGAAGCTGTATAGTATTCTGGTGATCAACTAAGCTGGTGTTGGGGATAGGTGAGTAGAATGCGTGAAAGTCTCACTTATATATACAGCCAGTCACAGCATCCATTCATCTCTCCCACTTGAAACTCTAAGAATAAAACCCAGAACCACTTTCATATCTCAACCCCCCCCCCTCACCGGGCAACCCTCCCCCCCTCATACAGACCCCCTCCCTGCACCATGCAGACATTCCTCCTCCCCCCGGCCGCCACCGCATACCGCAGCGTCTCCAGCAGGCACCCCACAACCTCGTCCGTCGCCACAACCAGCTTCAGCATCTTGTCCTCCTTGTCCTCCAGCTGCGACACCACCGGCATGTACCGCGCCACCTCGAAAAAATACTCGCCCAGCACATTGTACGTCAGGTCCAGCGCGCCGCCGAGAAAGCCGTCGCCGCACGCCAGGCACGCCTTGAGCGTCGCCTGCAGGTGTGCCAGGTGCCGGTCGCACTCCACGAGGCTCATGCGGGTGCGCAGGATGGTGTCGTGCAGATTGTCAATCACTTGGAAGGGGACGCTGGGGCGGGTGCTGCGGGGGGTGGGTGCTTGTCAGCTGCGGAGTTGCATGTTGTGTGGGGAGACTAGGGGCTTACGGATCGCACTGCTGGTGGAACCTGTAGCTGGTCATTGTTTAGAGTGTTCTTTTATAACAACAACTAATGTGTTAATCCCGAGGGCTTTACAATGTGATGGGCAGGGCAGGGAGGAAGAGGGAGAAGGCGCGGGGATTATATACCCCCCCAGAGGAGCATACATGGCATATTCATACTCACACAGCTATATATCCACATCTGGAGTCCGGACGGGCATAACAGATCTGGACACCATATATACCTTCCATCTGCATACATCCCCCACATCCCGTATCCCCCCCCGTGGTGGTATAAGCACTGAATCCGACCCAACCATTGTACATACAGCGGTAGGCAACAAGCACTGGTGGAACTGCGCCGAGAGCGAGTTGTACCTAAAACGCCATCAAAACACGGTGTTTGTACATGTAGGTATAACTGCATCTCAGGGCGCGCGTTCCATCACTTGTTACCTACATGGCACCTACATACATGTATCACTGTAGGTATATGTGCCACGCTATCTATAACCATGTGCTGGACGATCAGATAGTCCGTATCCCTCAACAACCAGACTCGCCAATTAACAGAACGCGGAGCGGATCTATAGCGGTCTAGAAGCTCGGGATGATAGTTACGGCAAGAGTTGATACGAATCGCCGTTTATTACTGTCTCTTGGTCACAAGCTATCCTTTTCCAGGCAAAACCCCCCAAATCAATGGCCTGGAAGAAGGCGGGCTCTATTGTAGAGACCCATACATCATGGGTATAGCTATAAAAAAAATATGAATCCTGCCTAAGCATTGTGTTGTGTTGTGTTACAAATCGAAATTCCGAGTTGCCTTTCCGCGCTGCTGGATTAAACGTTGCACCACTTTCTGGCACATACATTCTCAACCACCCCCCCACACTACGCTCGTTGGTATAGATATATATACATGTACGTATAGCAATTATATACGGCCTCGTTTAATTTGGCTAAAACAACATTTTCTTCCGCCATCGAAACCGCATTTCTCCGAGTCTAAGTATCATGCTGGTATTACCTTAACCCTCACCACCAGGGAGGGGCATGCATGGTAAACAATACAACTACATGTACATACATGTACTTTACTACATGTACAGTATGAAAAAACGGGGTGGAATCACTACGATAGGACTACGGAGCATAATGACGAATACCGAATCAAACCGGCATTGTAGGAAGAACACTGTACCAATACCGTATTCTTACCACATTGATAGCGTATTGACGAGAATACCGTAGTGATCCCACCCCCCCCTTTTTGGTACTGTATATATAGCTAGCTATACTACATGTACATGCACCGGTTGTGAATATATACATACACACAAACCATCCATCTTTATGCCATCCCGCCATCGACGCTGCCTCGACCGGCCCTCTCTAGAGAGGTTGTATGTCACTCCCATTTCTTGTGAATTCCAAAGCTACGCTTGATTCAATCCAATAGTGCGTTTCGTAACGTCAGTACACGTACTCAGTACACCCCCCCACCCACCCCCGTAGCGCCAAGCCTTAGCAGGCCCGAGTGATCGTCCATGACTACATGTACTACTACTACTACTACTAGTATGGAGCCTAACTCCCCAGTACTCTACAACCTCTGGCCTTCACAACGCAGTAGACGAAGAGATATAGTCCTTCAAGGGTGACTGGTGCTAACAATTCGTTGTCAATTATTGCATCTGAATCAACATCTGGCCAATCCCTCGCTCGGGTTCACTTCAAGATAAGATCCCCACAGCCAACGTCTAAGCTTCAGGTTGGAAGACTCTGATTGGTCGAGAGCAGAAACCCTGACCTGACCTGACCCGACCCGACCCAGAACTGCGTGGCAACCAGCCCACCCCACAGTGAAGGGGAGGTGGAGGAGCGGTGGAGCGGGAAGTGTAGGGGCGGGGAGGGGGAGGGGGACGGGGGAGGTCAGCGGGTGGAAGTAACAGGATAACACTACATGTATATACTAGAGTAGCATTAACTGGAGCTAGCATTACTTATTGGATTTGACATTAAACCCCGCCAGCTGAACGAGCTCGCAGATCGGGGCTGGCACAAGTTGAGATATATGTACCTCATACATATACATATATATACAATGACCGGAAAGAGCCAGCTAGACCACCACCGGAAGCGGTGGTGGTGGACATTTACGGGAGCTGGCAAGGAGAGCTGACCATGAGATGGCCGGCCAATTGTAAGGCAAGATTAACCAACTATGTACTAGAAATAGCCAGATAGTAGACACACGGAGGCGGGAGACATCTCAGGTGGGGGAGGAGGCCTCGCTGCATGTTCTCTTTGTAGCCATCCCCACCCGGTTGTTGATACCATGATTTAAACTCATGAGCTTCGAGATTGGGGGGTGCCAAAACATTGCGGACGCGGCTGTACATGTACATGTACATGTAGTTACCCAACGTTAGTGTATACTAATAGGAGCCATTCCATCTCCGAGCCATCCCCATGCAGCCCCGCCAAGCTAGCGCAAAGTGAGAGCCGACTGGTACCCACGCGCACACTCAGTAACACCAAAGGCATTATAGTGAGCATGGGGTTGGATGGCCTAGCGGTATAGAGTGTGATATTGAGTTCGCACTCTACACGTTAGACGAGCGTTCGACCCTGACGTAGATAGAGAAGTAACAGTCCACCCATGGCTGCGAACTCTTTTGCTGGCGGGGGGGGGGGGGGGGCAAAATGTTTTTTTTCTTCTACCGACCGCCCCTTCCTTCTTCCTGCCTGACAATAACACATTTACTATCATCCTAGTATGTATGTATCCAACCCGCCGAAATCCACTCACAAAACACACCTCGAAAATAAAAAGATTGCAGCATTCGTCTCTCCATCATCCTCATTACAAGTAAACTAACAAACCACCCATCATATCAAACAACCATGACATTACGCAGAGCTCTAGCGATAATAACGATGTAATCCAACACAATCACGCTCACAAAAAAAGAAGTAAGAAAAAAAAGAACACAAAATCATACATCAAGATTTACGTCCTCCCATCTCAATATCCATACGGCGTACTACCATACGGCGAGCTGCCTCCAGACCCCGTATTCCTCATCTTCGCCCTCTCCAACGGCGTCATCCCCACCTTCCCCTGCCCCAGCCCCACCGCCGGCGACCCAACCCTCCCGACCGCCGGCGACCCCGCTCTCCCAACAGCCGGAGAGCCAGTCCTGCCAATCCCAACAGCCGGAGACCCAGTCCTACCTACCGCCGGCGATGCAACCCTTCCGGCGGGGGTTGAGATGCGTCCAATCGACACGCCGCCACTAGTACTGCCGCTAGCCTCCTCGATTTCAGCCTGCTCTTCGAGCTTTTTGTACGCCTCCTTGACCGCTTTATCCACAATGTCAAAGTCTCCCTCGACGACCGCGATACGCTCCGTCAGCTCCTTGTTAGTCTCTTCATCCGCCGTCGCCTTCTCACCCGCAATTGTCTCGACGACCTCTTTCGGCGAGCCTGCAAGATGTGCTTCCGCGAGATTGACAAAGTTCGAAGACTCGTTGATGAGGAGGGAGGCGGCGTGGAACACCCTCATGAACTTGATTGATGTTTCTTTGAGGTCCTTGAGTGTGTCGTATGCACAGGCGATCTCCCGCTTGATCAGGGCCGCATCACTGCCGGGGGAGGGGAGGGTGTTGACGAGTGCTGTGACGGCGGCAGTGATCTCTTCGGTGTAGTTGAGTTCCGCGTCGAGTCCGCGCTCGATGCTTTCTTCGATGGTGTTCATGAGCGTTTGCGTGCGCTCGTGTTTCGCCTGTGCCGCTTCCAGAACACTAGAAATCGCATACAAGAATCAGCACCAACTCTTACACTACCGACTCAACGACTGAAGGGATTACATACGCTTTCTTCTCACTCTCCTCAAAGTGCTTCTCCATGCTCTTCATTTTACCGATGTTCCCACTGACATACAAGGGTTGGATGACTGTCTTCTTGAATTTCTTATCCCGTTCCAGGATCGCAGACTGGACCTTCCCATGCCTATTCTCGATAAACTTACTCAACTCCAGCAAGCCCTCCATCAACTCCGTCAGCTCAGCACTATCAGATGAAATCCATCTATCCTTGCCGGCGACCGTGGTTGGTACTCTCGCTTGAACTTCGTAGTATTTCTCCATGAGACCGGTGATGCCCTCCTGGATCTTGTCGTACACCCTCGAAAAGACCTCCGTGCAGTATATTTCATACTCGTCTTCTTCTTCCTTAGCCTCCTTCCTTGCTTCCTTCGCCTTGAACTCGCCCTCCATTTCCTTGATATCCCCATACCCAATCTGCTGATCTGCAAACAGCTCGTCCGTGTACTGCTCGTGCTGCTCTTGTCTCTCCCGTCGCTCATCATCCAGCTTTCTGCGGCGTTTCTTAGCGGACTCGGCGTAGGCGCGGTTGATGGCCTCAATGAAGCTAAAATCTTCACCGATACTATCGATTGTCTGCCTCACATCATCCATGACCTTTGTCTCCTTGCTCCTCGGAGCACGACTCGCCGGCAACACAGCCGAAAGCGTATCCAAAGCCGGATTTGGGACTGGCGCAACGGGGAAATAGCTTTGTCTCTTTTTATCTGACACTTCGTCTGCACCGCCTGGAGTTGAAAAGATGGTCGAGCTCCCACCAGAGCTGGGGGGGTATGCATCCTGGGAATACGGCTGGTATCCATCGACATAGGTCTTAGCCCCCTTTAGTGGACCAAAGGGATGAGAACCACCTTGGCTGGTAGGGCTATCCACCATCGTCTCGGATCTCGATAAAGGATACCCAGGGCCCAGAGAATTGCGCTTCGATTGTTGCTGGCCCGAACCCCCGGCCATGAAGGTTGAAGCTCTCTTCGGGTCATATGCAACAAACTCGCTCCCTCCAGGAGCTGGCGACGAGTTCCTGCCACCCTGTGGAGCCGGATTGTATGGTGTGTAAATCCCCGTTGACTCTTGTGTCTGCTTCGGCGGTGACGCAGCTGCGGTTTCGGTACCACCGTAAAGAACATATTGACTCTCGCTTGCTCCGGATGAGAACCTGGTCGGGGAAGTCGGAGATGTAGGATTGAACGCCTTGTACTCATTCTTCTGCGCTGATGGTGGTGAAACGGGGTCTTCATTGAAAGCGGCATGTCCCTTGTTCAGATTTTGTGCAGCCATCGATTCGGGCCGCTTCCTGATAACCAGCGGTTCGGGTGATAGCGGCGGGTCTTCCAAAGTTACCGGCTTATGCATTGGTTGCGGGGGTGGTGGCTTTGTTTCAACGTATGATACAGGTGTCTTTGGCTTTTCCGGCGTCCGTTGGGTATGCGGTGCGACCACCTCAATATACTCCGGTAGGACTGGAAGTACAATCTCTGCCGGTGGCGCTGCGGAAGAATTGCTTCTAGATCTCGGCGTCGGCCCAAGTTCGCCTTCTGGCAACAATCCAAGTTTTTCCCCCGAGACCTTTTCCTCATCTCGTCCACCATATTGGGGCAACCTCCCGTATACGCTGCTCTGCCGACTGGGTGGTTCACCAAGGGCGAGAGGATACCGCTGACCACGGACAAAGTACTCGCGTTCCATGAAGCCGGTAAAAACCTTCAGCTTCTCCTCGTCCGTCGTTGCGGCAGCCTCTGCTTGGATCATGGCAACGAAACGGTGAATAGAGTCTTGATAGAATGGATCTAAACTACGAACTGGGTCGGAGTCTTGTTGCTCGTGGCTAGGTGGCTGAGTCATGGTCACTGATGTCGCGGGGGTGAGGACTGTAGCCTCCGACAGTGCTGGTGTTCCACCTCCCACTGTTCTAGGTGGGCCTGAGGCCTCGGAGTGATCTTGAGATTGAAGTGGTAGTTGCGGCTGGTGCTGTTCCTCTGTTAGCTGTGGCCAGCCTCCAGGAACATCCGTTTCCTCCCCCGGAGTATACGACTGAGGCCATCCCCCCGGAACATTAATACTAACTTTAGGATCTTCAATTTGCAGATGTTGAGGCTTGTGCCCCTGTGAGATAGTAGTTGGAGGGTGACTTTGTGCAGGCCATTGCTGATTTTCGTCCTGCTTTTGTTCCGTCTGAGGATCTTGGGGCCAGTGCTGACCATCCCCGTTACTCTGCGGATGCTGATATTGATCTTGAGGCGGCTGCTCTTGAGCCCAGGTTTGGCTATCTTGATGGCGTACCTGCTGCTGTTGTTGCGACCACGCCTGGGTATCATGCGATTGCTGTTGTGGCCAGCTCTGTTTTTGTTCCAGCTCTTTCAACTTCTCGAACGCCGGCACCGGCGCACCACCTGCTGGAGACTCTGAGGTCCAGCCAGCCTTGGAATCCTTATACGCATAATCCGACGTCTGGGCTGGGGGCGGCACAACACTAGCCTTATGAGAACTAGGTGTTCCGGTACCTTTCCTCCCACCTGCCACGCTCGACGGCCTCTGGAACCCACCATGTCCCTGGAAGCCACTGCCGGGTCTGCTGCCGGGCCTGCTGCCAAACAGCTGGGCATGTTGAAATGCATTTCCGGGACCTTGCGGATGTTTCGCATCAGGACCAGTGGTATAAGCTTTCGCCGGAGGTGGTGGTGGCGGCGTAGAATTATACCCCTCAGTATGGTTCCATCTGCCGCCGCCAGTTGCCATTTCTACTGGGCTGAGTGGCTTCACCGGCTTCGGATGGTGCACGTCGACAGGTGAGATCGGCCTACTGACTACAGTGTTGGCATCTACAGTGTTACCACCGTAATGCTCCCAGTTTGTTGGTCCACTGGCACCCGCGAATGTTTTCGTCTTCACTGGTGGCTTCGGCTTTGTAAATAGTGGCTCAGGCTGGATCCCGTGAAAGGTGTCTTTCCTTTTCGCGGATGCAGGCGAGCCGATGACCGGTGCTGTTTGGTTTTGGTGCTGTTGCTGCTGGTTTAGATGCTCAAGATATGTAGGCTGGGCAGGGGCAGCAGCGGGGGGTGGTGTGGCATTTGAGAGCGGCTGATTATACTGCGACTCGCTAGCCCAGTTAGATCCTGATTGCGCATTCTGGAATTGCTGGGGTTGCTGGTATTCGCCTTGGTTTTGAGGCCAATAGTTTCCTTGATCATTTTGGCTTGAGGCTTGCGCTGGTCTTTGCGTGTTATGGTCTTGTTGATACTGCTGCTGGTGATCGCTGGAACTGTACTGCTGCGTGTCTGGGTACTGGTACTGGTGTTGTTGCGGCTGCTGCTGCATATCTGTATATTGGCCTGTGGTGGGCGCTGCATAGTCGGGGTGGAGAACCGGAGGTGTATAAGTGAACGGCTTCTTTTGTTCTGGTTCTTGAGTAGCACCCCAGGCCGGAACAGTAGTTGAAGCGGGGTAGGCGCCTGTAGTAGGGTTTATGGTACCCGCTGGATAACTACTTGATGTATTTGAAGGCGCAACATAACTGCGACCCAATTTCAGATCAGTCCTCCTCGATACGACACACAATGTTCAAAATCCCGAATACTGACCCTGAATGATCACCAGCCGGGCTCGATGTCTCCCCTTGCCCATAACCACCGGGGGTAATACCCCCATCGTAATATCCATGATGACCTTGGTTCTGGGGCTGCGAATATTGTTGCTGGGGAGTAGACCCCCACCCATGGCCTTGACTTTGATGAATTTGACCAGTCGCCGATGGTGGATACTTGCCCTCGTTCTGGTATTGCTGTCCGTATGAAGTGTCCACAGGGGGAGGCGGTGGTGGTGGTGGAGGTGGTGGCGGCGGCGGGGGAGCCTGTTGAGGAGTGGAGGATTGTCCGTATGGAGAGGGACTATAAGATGAACCGGGGTTGCTGTTGTAGCTATTATTCAGAGGATTATAGACTACGCTCGAAGGTCTTGGTGGGACCGGTGGGACTTGCGGCTGCCACTGCTGGGGCTGTTGCTGTTGACCCCAGCTTTGTGGGGGTGGGGGAGGCGGGGGTGGTGGTTGGTGGTGCTGTTGCTGGTATGGGGAGTGCTGCTGGGTGTAGGGTTGCTGCGGTGGGTATTGCTGGTATTGCGAATTATGGTAGGGGGTCTGTTGCGGGGGGTATCCACCTAAAGAAGCTGTTAGAAATCCAAGCCAACCAAAAATCAGCTCACAGCACCACCACCGTAAGCTATGACATTGAAGATTTCGCGGTCATTTGGGGGGAAGTGTACTCCTGTGTCACCCGAGAGCAAAACAACCAGCACAAACATCCTCGAGGTAAGACTCGTTCCATGTTTCATTCCTTCTTTCTCCCATTTTTTCGCCCACAAATTGAAATGGGATAAGACTTACTAGTGTAGCTTGGTACCCCGGTTGCAGCTCCAGGTTGAATACCACCCATCTGTCCCTGCCCCAGATATTGCTGTTGCTGCTGGCCGTACATGGTATGCTGTGGTTGCTGCTGCTGCTGGGGGTGTTGCTGAGTTGAATCAACTCTGTGTCCAGGCCACGGCGGCGGTACTTTGTAGATATGGTTGTTGGAAGGCATGGGAGAGTAGAGTATTTTAGCTCCCTCCCTCACTCTCTCCTTATGGTGCTTATTGTGGTGTGGATGTGTTTGTTGATGCGGTGGTGGGTTTGGTCGGGTTCAGCCGCAGCCTTGGCCTTAACCGATGTGGAGAGGGGTTAGCCTGCAGGACGACAACGCGCGACGTATCTGCACTCTAGCTCTATGTATGAATCTGGGTGACTCTTCAAAAGAAGAAAATTGACGGCTCGGGATGCGAGAAGATCGATGCGAAGATGAGAAGACGATGTTTCGAATTTTTTTTCTTTTCCCCGCTGACAGGAAGGATATCAGGGTCCAGGGCCTGTCCACGTGGTTTAGGTAGGTAGAGGAAGTCAGTCAGGGAGCTATATGTACATATATGTAGGTATATAAAGTAGGTAAAGAATGCACCAGCGGCAGTGACAGCAGCAGCAGCACGCTTCCAAGGAACGGGGCAACTTGCAAGGGTCATGTTGACATAAAGATATGGTGTGGCGAGTAGTGGCTGGGAATACATAGTAGAAGCCACAGCGCTTTTATGCGAACCGGGGGCGAGAAACCCAACCATCATCCTTCCACCCTAGCTTCATGCTTCCATCCTTCCATCCCCCCATCTGAGCTTAAGTCTAAGAGCTAATATAGGTATTTACATACTCGAATCAGAATATTGAGATTCTGGGCCTGAAAACGCCAAGCATCTCACCTCTCCCGCAATCCAGTATCGAAGCCAATCATAATAATTATAAGGCTTAGCGCGTATACATATATGCAATGGCGGAGAAAGACATATGTAACAGGAGGAGGCAAGTAGATTATCTCGCAGCTCACTTGACTAAACTATCGGTTCTTTGCATGTGTACCTACAGCTCCTCCACGTACCTACATACCTCCTTTGAATCTGGATTATCAACAAGAACTCGGCGAGAAATACGAAACGGGAGGTAAACAAAAAGCATTCCCCCATCCATACAGTAACTACATGTACGTCTTTTTCCCAAGCGTAGAAATCTATAGTACCAGATTCCGGAGGTTATTTTGCAAGGCTACGTACATATGCAGTTCGAGGTTCGAGGTCCAGTGCGCACACCGATAAAAAAAAATCAAAGGACTATATTGGGATTACTATTCCCTTCCATACGATATATATACGTATATACACCCCATCTCACAGAATTTTTCCCTAGTTAATACGGGGCGAGTTCAACGGTGACGCCACACATCTATATCCGATCCCAAAATCCAGCATGGCCCGTCCTCTCAACCCCCGCCCTAACCCTCAATCATCCTCCCCCCCCTCACCCGAGCCCGCCAGGAACGCCTGTCCTGTCTCCCATATCTTATCGACCCCCGCCTTCTCCATCACCTTCCAGGTCTCCCACTCATCTCGCTCCCACTCATCCAATTTCCTCTCGCCCCCACGGTCCCCAACATCAAATACCCGGATAATCTTCTCGCCCTTCTCATCATACGCACTCCACGGCGCCTCGCCATATGCGTAGCTGCACCACGCCGCTGCCACCTCCTGCTCAAGCTCGCGGTAACCCCCGGTCTCGGGGAACTCGTCGTGCTGGTTAAAGAATGAGAAGACGACATCGACGCCGTGGTGCGCCCGGCACTTATTGGGCCCCTCGAGCGGGGTCCGGACAGTGAATTGGGCGAAATATGCCGCCTTCTGCGGGTGATCGGACCAGTACCTTGTGAACATGTATGCTGGGAGCCTAAAGCCGTACTCGGAGATTAGAACATACAGCTTCCTGACCGTTTCTTCGCGGGGGTCGCTGGAGGAGAGGCCGAAGCGCGACAGGAGTGACGATGTTTGTTCGGGGGTAAGCTGCCGGGAGATGCGGCGCTTGAAGGTGCAGAGGGGGTTGGTGTAGTTCTTGATAGCTCCACCTTGCTGCATCACACCCCACTATCTTGTGTGTTAGTTCTGCCTACCTGGAGAAGCAGAGAGGGATAGAGGGATGTGTAAGACCTCATCTTTGCAGGAGCCGATCACGAGGCTCTCACACCAGTCCGGGAGAGGCTCGAAGTTCTCATGGCGGATCCACTCCTTGATGGGGATGAACTCGCCGTCACTGGTAGGGCATATTTCGACCTGGAAAGCGATATCTGCGAGCTGGGTGGCAGAGATTTTGCGCATGCGTTCTGCCCGCTGCGTCGGTGGAAGATCGGCGAAATCAAGTTTTTCACAGGTCCTAAGATATATCATCTCCTGTGCGTCCACAGGCCGCGGCGGAAGCAATCCAGCAAGACCCGAGAGCAGTATGGCCCGCTTGAACAGCGGTACTTCAGAGTATAGGTGTAGTGATCCAGCAACTGAGAGTGTCAGTGCTGCGAGAATTACAACTGCAGACGGAACACTTACTCCCTCCGGCGCTTTCTCCCATGAAGGTTATATTATCCGGGTCACCTCCGAATTCTTGGATGTGTTCCTTGACCTACACATTATCAGCAAAGCAATCATTTCCCCTCGATCGGCATTCCAACAACAACCCACCCATCTCAATCCCAACACCTGATCCTTCAGCCCATAATTTCCCGTAGCCTCGACCTCTGCACATGCAAGATACCCAAGCGTACCCAACCTATGGTTCAAGCTCACCACAATCACCGGCTTCCCCACAACGTCGATGCTGTGCTTGACAAACCTCCTCATATCATACGCCATAAAATTCGCGCTCCCGATCCTATTCGCCCCGCCATGCACCCACACAATAGTCGGTAACAGGATTGTCGTCGGCGAAAGATTATCCTGCTCACGCTCTTTGTGTACCGACGTATACGGCGTCACAATAACCAGGTTCGTACACTCAAGCTCCGACATCACCTTTCGGTCCTCCGGCATCGGCGTAAGCT
This sequence comes from Morchella sp. 2018-W38C, assembly GCA_024713705.1. Lineage (NCBI taxonomy): Eukaryota > Fungi > Ascomycota > Pezizomycetes > Pezizales > Morchellaceae > Morchella > Morchella sp. 2018-W38C. Next base: position 255,503 of record JAMJEX010000021.1, on the reverse strand, counting down.
TATGGTTCAGCACCCGCGCATCCACCTCCTCGGCATCGGCCTGCTGCACCGCCATCGGCCTAGTAGCCAGCCACCCACCAGCATTAGCAAAAAAATAAAAATAAACTCCCCCCCCCCCCTTAGGCACAAACCCGTAAACACTCGCAGAGAGACGGGTTGTTTAACGCACCCCCATTTCGTCGCGTCAAAAGATTTGCCGAGATGGTTGACGGGCCCGACTGGGTCTTTGAATCGCCCGGGAATGCGGGCGTAGGGGATGCCGCGGTATTGGACGACGTTGTCGAGGACGGCGCCGGTGATGCTGCCGAGCTTGGTGGTGAGGATGCGAGTTTTTTCCATTCTTTTTTGGGTTTCTTTACACGGGGGTTGATTAGGGATTCGGGTGGGAGAGGTGCGGATTCATATTGGTTGTTGCTGTGGCGGCGGCGGCTTTTTTAGTAACTATAGGGAAGGTGTTGTATGACGTCTTCGGAGATGCGGTGATGTTGAGGATGTTAACCATGCCGTCATAGGAATTGGATGGTTTTAGCTGCGATTTGGCAGCGTTGGATATGGGTTTTGATGAATGGGGAATAGCTGGAGATCCCGATGGGTTAATAAGATTCACGAAATATCACTCGGATGGTGCGGCGGTGAGGTCCAAGTTTCTGTTTCTACGAGCCCCTTCGGCGTTCACTTCTCCCGCTAGAACTTACCGAGATGACTTCTATCGGAATAATTAGTCCGTCCTAATCCGCGTATCCGAATCATAAATCCCCATCTATATACGTTTCCCGTCACCGCCTGGTCATGTTTTTATCCTGCAGTGAACCACCCCATTAGGTTCAACATGGATCACATGCGTTTAACCCAAACTGATTCAAATTAATTCGCAATCTGCTTCTCTTCAAGTTCCCGCAGTGGTGCCCGTCACAGTGGTGCACTAGAATTCGTCAGGTCAACCCTGTTTGCTGTCTTTTCTATTTTCTCTCGAAGAAGTGATGCCAGCATGCAATATCTCTTGAACCCTCCAGCTGACTTAATTAAACTATTGCCATAGACTATGGTCTGGATGCAATCAATGAATAAAACGGAAGAGGAAGAAAAAACTTAATTAAACTGATGATATTTTCACTTCTCTCACACAACGGGGAAATAGCATATCCAAGGAATATATAGCATTACGCCCCCCGCCCCCCTCCTGGCAACCCGCTTTTGAAAAAACAAACTCTTTAATTGATCAGACACGATTATACCAGCCGGCCACGGGTTCATACATCTGGACGCATATAGAGAATCCATGCATACCTTCCATAGTACACAGCAAACATTCCACAAATGTTCCACACGTTCGAAGTAGGAAGAGAAGAGGAGGAAATTCGATTTAGGGCACTTTTCATCGGTCCGGATATGTATAAAAGAAGGCAAAGAAGCTAAATAGAGTTCTCTTTTAATTTACAATATCATCTATAATCATGATCAATCACTCGCAACTACAACAGATCTTTTCTATTATTTGATTTTTTGTTGAATTCTTCAATGGTATACCGTTAGAGAGCGATTTATACTACATGTACCTGTTTACTGCATCGGCGCAGAGCAGAGGGTGGAGCACACCCAGGTAGTCGTCTAAGTCGGAGTATAACCTCCACCTGCATACGTATATACACAACCCCAACTATATTGAATTAAACAAACCCTCCGACTATATGACGCCAAGATGTCACAAATCTCTATAAGAGCTCACCCACGCCCCAAAATAATATACTTAAACACCCCCCACCGCCCAGCCCGTCTATACCGTACTAGCTAGCCTCAAAACAGCACCACTTCCATATACACGACACCATACACATATACGTGCGATCTTAGATCGGCCTCAGCCTTTTTGTCCGCCCCTTCCTCCTCCTCCTCCTCCTCCTCCTCCTCTTCCTTAAAATTGCCTCACTACATTATATTGCCAGGAATCTCCCGGGCCCAAGCAACGCCCCTCCTCCCCAGCGTGGGCGTGGAGGGTCTAGAGTTGATGATGCACGCTCTCGCATCAGGAACCACAAGGGAAACAGCCCCCGCGCCTGGGCTAGATATACTAGATGAAGCAATCAGCCAATCAGTCAATCAAATGAATGCCAAAGACGGATGTCTGCATGCAATTAATGAATTAAACAAAGAAAGGAAAAAAACGGAGATAAGCGTTAAAACGAGTGAGATGTCATGGCTGGACATCGAGTCATAGTCCATGACGAATTAATTATTGGATATATTGGCAACAACATGAACTGGCTTAAATAGCTAGAGTTCAGAGGCTGGTGGGGCGGAGTTGAGAGACATGGACCTATGAAAGAGTTGAAGTCCAGGCCCGCACAGATAACTGCATTTGTTTGAATGGGCTTGGGGGGGGGGGGGTCTACTGTCAGCACGTACGCGTCCGGATTCCAGTTGGCAACAGTACAGTGAGTAGCTCTCGCGTGATTTCTATGCGACTCTTCCAGCATTCAAAATGAAGGAACATAGGGCCCATCTTCGGTTTCTATGTTTATAGGACAGAAACAGCCCCGTAGAAGGGAGATATATGCTAGAGGGGTGGGGGCGCGGAGTGAGCTCTTCTCTGAGCATGAGCTCTCATTCAATTCTAGCTCTCAGTCGCTTTGAAGAATAAATATGGAGGTCTCCAGTAGTCCTGAGCCTCTTCACACCACACCCAGGCAGAAGATATACCATAACATCCATTAATTACATTACATACATATACCAAAGCTTATATAATTATAATAACCCCAACAAACAAACACACAATGAGTAATATCACCAACACCCGCCTCCCCGCCTTCCCGCACCCTCACCGCCCTCACAATCCCAGCAGAGAACTTCTCAAAGACATCGTCACCCCCTCCATTACCGACTTTCTCGCAAACCACCCCTGCGCCACAATTCAATCCTTCCGCTTGCGCACGCTCGAAAAGACGTGGCGCCAAGCCACCAATGCTATGCGAGTGACCACGCGCAATCACCGCCAGCTATTCAGATCCGGCTACAAACCTAGCTCCGCCATGTGCCGGGACCTACTCGTGTTTGGAAACATCATAATGAGTACCAAGCATTTCCTGACCCAGGTTGAGAACGACATGATAAGTATCCAAGCGGTGTCGCCTGGGTGCTATGGCTTCCCCGGAATGGCGACCAAAGATCGTAGTATTAGCCTGCTCGAGCTCGATGTGTTATACTATATGTATCTGATCATGGAGGAAGAGTGGTACATCTTACTGCAAACCCTGGAGAGTTATTTTCAAGCGGCCGTGATTCAAGATCTACTTGGAGGGAAAGTGAGGAGGAGGGAGGGGAATTGGGAGAGTGAGGAGGCTTACCAGACGTGGATGCATGATAACTTATGCCGCTATGACGTAGGGGTTGTAGTGGGAATTTAATATATAGAGAGAGTGTCGTGGTGGTACGGTAGTGTCTTATAACCGTACCATGGCCATGCCAGCTACAGGGAACGGGGTCTTAGAGTTATGTATAACATACCGATACTTAAAATATAATTAAAATCAACTTAAAACAAACAATAATATCCTCAGCGTAGTTTCCTAAATCCAGCAAAGCAATGAGAGAAGTTAAACCTACAATCAACAAATTAATGAATTATATAATTATATTTACCAATCAATCCATCAAATAGGGCATTAATTCGGGATCCTAAAAACCGACCCAAGCCAGTATCAAACTTTTATAGACCTACATTGGCCTGGCTTTCTTTGGTTAAGGTTATGTATCGTATACCAGTGACTTTCTCAGAAATAAATTTTCTGATCGGTGTGCACGCCAGCCGGGAAAGAGAAAAGTAATGGAGTTCAAGTACTAGATACATGTATCTAGCGTAGCTGATTTGAGCTTACCCGTTGTATGTAAAGCCACTACCAATTACCACCCAAACTAAGTGGAACCAGGTTCTCAATATAGAACCACGACAAAATTAATTACAGTGATGAACACAGGTAAAGAATTTTAACTCTCGGGAGAAGCCTTCTGAAGATTTTCGGATTTTTAAAAAGAAGTGGTTGAGGTGTAATAAAAATACTATAGTGGAGAACCTCGTTGCTAGGTAGATCTTATGCGGGACTTCACGGCTCACCTACTTTCGGGCTTTCACGAAAACTTTTGGGTAGGCGCTGTTATACAGCGTGGGTAGTACCGTTTTTTAAATACCCCACCACGCCACTGCTTGTAATAATACTACAGGAATACGATATTCAATTGAATGCTGCAGTGCTACGGCATGAGATTTATCCCATTTCCTAGTGCTATATATACTACGCATGCACCATTTACCGACAGGGTATAGTTATACACCAGGGCCAGGAGCTCGAGGTTTACTAGCCAGTGCATGTGTTCAGCCTATGTCTATGCATGTACTTCGAGGAGCGAGAATTAGTGCCACGATAGGTCCTAAATTTTTCGTTCAAGATGCTAGTACCCCACCCCTCTCAATACGTAACTTATTGAAAAGTGTCTGCTAAGGTACACTGAACATCATTCCTATTAATTCAGTATCGGCTGGCTCACGCTAGTCAGGCTGACTAATTGATTGTTGTTATTAACCCATTAATTGTGGGTAGCTCTATTATTCCTTGGTATGACAATAGCTATAATAGAAACTTTGCCAGCTCTATATTTTGCTTATCTGATAGGCTGATGGCGTGATCGGCGCCAATCAGGTCGTCAGAAAATGGAGCTCTACTCGCCTACCAGCAGAAAATGCGAGTGACGAAGTCAAGGATTATTTGTATGGAGTTGCAACCTTCCGCCATACAATGAATCCCCGACTTTGGCAACAGCATTTTCTGGTTCTTACCTTTGTAGGCGAGTATATTTGCAAATTACTTGCTGGAAGATCCCCCTTGTCTCATGCTCAAGGTTCGAGGGACAGCAAGCGGGGATGTTCGAATTTTCGGATTCGGGCATGATTGAAAGCTAAGATGATGATTACAGCCACTAAGGATAAGCAAATAAACGAATCGAATAAGTCTGGCCTCATTGCAGAGATTGGGATGCCGAGTGCCCCAGGCCGCTGTCCCCGCGAACCTTGAGACCGCAGGAGATTTTCCAGCAAGTGTATATAAGTTAATTGTTTGATTGGTTGGTTTATGAATCGAAGCGGCTCGTTGAGTTGCACAATTGTGCCCTATATGGCCTAGCTAGCTGGCTAATAGACGGTATCTCCTCATGTTTCAACGGGATGTTTTTCATGTTGTGCAATGTCATAAGAGGAGGTGCATACTTGCGGTGGGCGGTAGAAAAAGCCAGTCTTAATAATTCGTCTTGTGATTTCCACGGGGGACTTCCGGAATAGGTATATCCATAAAGGTTTGCGCATATTTTCTATATATGATTAACATACGTATACCCTTGCGTTAATTAAGTCCTGAGAAATTTTGTGAGATCGTTGTTACCGAGGATTCTCAGAACTTAATTATTGCGCGAGTACTTGTGGTGCCAGAATTAAAATGCCGCCGATCAACCCCAATTAAGTATGATTTGGTGGTAAAATAGTAAGTAAGCGGAAATTTAATTTTGGCAGAGTGAGTATATATCCGCCAATTGCAAAGGGAGAAATTTAAATGCTCTATATTGAATTCTCCAGATATAGTTCTCTGGTCATTCATAGAAATTCTATCGGCTAATGATAATGCCATATAGAATATTGCTCTTTACTAAGGTATAATTAGCACAAATTCATTCCCAAAAATCTGCTCTAGATACCCGCATTGACTATGCACCCCCAATCTCTTTAATCGTAAGCTCAGCTTCTCTTACCGCCTGGACGCGATAACAACACTCTTTTACCCCACATGACATCCCAACATTTACAAACCTCTAGTTCTTTCGGATAAGCTCACTTAGCTTTGGAACTGGTGCTAGACGTGCCTCTTTCCCTTAATTCCAGATCTGCGAGTCGATCGTATTTGATGTATATGTATAGCTCGAGTTCAAAAATCGTGGGACAACGCCCAAAACACATTCTGCCCTTCCACCACTACCAATAGATAGACCTTGAAATTAATTGTGTTGGCTCTGGAGTGTCTATTTTTCTCATCTTCGGAATTCGAGTCAATAATTTTGAGTGGTGTGTGCTGGGAGGTTTAGCAAAACTTCCACTTCATCAACCCCTACATGATATTCACTACTAACACACCAATTATTTATTTTTGAATATAAGTGCTGATAGAGAATCTCCTAGAAACTCTCCGGATATTGACACACCATCATGTATCAAGAAGTTTTGTTGAAATATATGGAAACCTTTTTGTGGTTTAGGTCGTTGTCCCAGCACTTTTGATCAAGAACTATAGTAATTCGGTCGAAACGCGCTCGATCGAGATCGTAAGATGTTCTGCAATCACCCTGTTTTCTTTAGTTTTACAAGTGATGTACCGCTAAATATATATATATATATATTGGGTCGATAACATTGTAATCGAAGATCGTAAGAGCTAGAGCGAGGAGAGGCCGAGGGCAGATGGGTGCATCTGTCATGTACATGTACATGTATACATATAGCCAGCAGCTAGTAGCGCTAGCCCGAAAACGGATAATTGCGTGTGATGCGTGCGTTGCTAGCTTGCCCGCTGCCATTCCATACTAACCGTGGCCCGCTTTTACATACGATACGTCGCCTTCGTTGCATGTCGAGCGGTGAACCAGCAACCACTCGCCGCACTACCGTCTCATGCAATTGCGCAAGCTGCAAGAGTCAAATTTGTAAAATCAGCCGGAGTTTTTATTAAGCAGACCAACCTCTTACACAGATACATGTAGGTACGTACATGTGTCTAATTAAGATATTTAAACCTTGTCGGTTGGATACTCGGCGGAGGAGAAGTAGTAAGCAGGATGTCTAAGTCAAAATTAAATGGATAGCATCATGCCCTATGTTGGAATCTAGGCATATTCACAAGCTCTCTGATCGTCTATTTATACGGGTGCGTGTCAGCTCACAGTTTATCTCGAAAAAGGGAGCTATAGCCTCATAGGTTCTGGATTTTTAATCTGGCTTTATCGAGCAAGGGAGGGATCCATATGACGCCTCTGATTCTTGGATAGGTCTTTACCCCCGGGCCCACTATGAGGTAACAGCTAACTAACGGACTTCTACTCTTTATTTCATGACGTTTCCGGACTGGACAGGGTCTGCATATGGGCGTAAATCGTGCATAACAACCATATTTTGGTGGTATGCAGACCCAGTCCAGTCCGGAAACGTCATGAAATAGAGAGTAGTTGGGAAACTTGCGTGGGGTATGGTGAGGGTGAGTTGGATTTGGTGGGGGTCGAAAACTTCCTTTCCCGCCTCTCAGGACAGTCACCAGCGACTACTCAATATCCTAGTACTGCCTCCCATTGGATTGGTGTTTATGTTTATTCGCGATAAACACAAACTAAACTGTGAGACAGGTGCGGCTCACGAGACTATATAGGTATATGTATAGCCAATTCCTCGTGTTTTGGCGGTACAATAGTAACATGCACAGCTATAAGAACCCCTATACCTACTTTATCTCCGAGTGAGACCTTATGATTCTCGCTACATAGTCTTAACACTATCCCATGGTATGTACTCTACATATAAGCAGTAAGTAGAGTACATGCTAATACGTACACAGATAGCTAATCAATCAAGCCTCGAACCAGAGTTGTTATTGTGGTCACATGCAACGCGTATGCACGACCTGGGTCAGACTTCGATTTCAGATAGATCCGCACCCTCATGCTCCGTGTAACAATATAGGATCCGTAAACGATATCAATACATACAGTATCAGAAATGGGGGTAAAACTGATACGGCATTTTGAGAATATGCCGCTTTATCTCCGAACTATACGGTAGTTTTACCGCATTACCAAAGACTACGGCAGTCACTCTACCCATGTTTCTATCACTATACTTATAAGTACAAACAGGCTTGGCCTTCCCCGGAATTAAATCATAGCGGATAGTGGGTCCGTGAACACTAACATTGAGTGTATATCAAGCTTAGCGCCTGTACGGTCTGCATGTAATTAATGAGTTAAACAAAAAAAAAAAAAAATAGCGCCTTGGATGGTTTCTTCGTAATATTGCTGATTTCAAAAGTAGGAAGCAACTGCAATTGAGTGAGAGATCTCCTACTACCTAAACCCTCCCAAATCCTTGAACAATGCTATCCTCAAGTACAGCGGTGGGCTGAGACAGAGTGATATCTGTTTTGAGTAAATCGCCACCAACATACGGTGTTTGCAGGTATAACCGTATCTCAGGGCCTTCCATCACTTATTACCCATCGCTGGATATGCTCAGGCATTTCAGCCATATACATCAACCCTAGGCCGAAGATCTCGCGAGCCGCGATCAGGAAGGACCTACCGGATACTACGATAGTAGCTACGGGTGAGACAGGTACAGCGTTTGATTAAGACTTGGTGGTGGGCAGAGCCTTACCAGAGTAAAATGTTTCAATACATGCAGTGTTAGAGGCTGTTTGACGTTTTCGGGCGCGGCCACTATTGCGTGAAGTTACGAGCTCTCTACTCTACTCTATACTTACATATATACGTGTACTCGCAATGTCCTGACGTTTGCGAATAGGACCACTATTGCATACCATACAAAATTACGCCAAGCTTCTGGTTTTTGGTGTATGCAATAGTAGTCCTATTCGCAAACGTCAGGACATTGCGAGTAGATGTACGCAGGTAGAGCACCCTTGAATGATATAAATTGTACAGCGGTGGGTAATAAGTCATCGGATGACCTAGCCACAATTTTGCCTGCAAACGCGTATTTTGGTGGCGTTCCGTCCGATGACTTATTACCCACTGCTGTACCGGGTGTTCACCATTAATGTGAAGAACCCTGCTTCATTGGTTGAAAATGCAGGGATTTTATATGGGAGCCACCGTCCACGGGCGGCAACCAGTTAATTATCATCAACCACACCGGCCTTAGCGAACCCAATTTGTATGGGGTAAAAAGTCTGCAGAATAGCGCTGGCTCCCAGCTTTCTCTAAGCCCTTGTGAGGAGTGTTTTCTGATGAAGTTGGGTGCAAACAACAGTCAAATTGCGGTCTTGGAGGTTTCAAGTGCTTTTTCTGGCGCCAAGTATCATTTTCTGCAGCTTCAAACAAAAAACTGATCTTCAGACTAACCCATAACCCCGGTACACGAACTCAGCGGGCACTGCATAAGCTAATAAGGGCATATCCATTAACCTTGCTTTTCTGGACGGCATAAATGTGCGGCTTATGGGGTTTGTTTCCACTCTTCCGAAGGCCCATCTACCGTGCAGTCATTCACGAGGTGAGGAGAATTTACACTGAGTATACACCTACCGCAAAATAACGAATCGATCTGGACTGATATATCGGCCTTCGGATTAGCCAGATGCTTGTTAGCTTCAACCAAATTGGCCAACAGGCCCAAATCGTAGCTTTTAGCCGTCTTGACCAACAGGTAAGTAGTATTCCAGCCCAGTCCGATTCGTTATTTCTAACTGCCACCTACAGCCACTCATCAAAAGTGTTCGTGATTCGGATTTAATGTGACATGTCCGGCTCAAGTCAGGAATCAAAGTGCCCATTGAAATGTTCAAAACCTCAACACAGCGATACTCAAGGGTGGCCAAAATCAATATTGGACATTCATGGTATTTTTATTCTCTGTCACTCACTCACTGAATACAATTCTATAGATACATTTTAGTTCCTCAATTTGACCGCAAAATCTGGTAAGCCACATTACTGACCAACTTTGATGTGAATCACGAACACTTTTGATGAGTGACTGCATAAAGTATTAATTTTTCTTTGGTCAGTGGCATTTTAACTATGGAAACATAATGACTTATCTACATGTACTTAAATACCGAAGCCTATGATCTGCTGATATTAATGGGGGCTTGGATCCACCTGGATTTTGAACCTGTCATGTGGTTTTTGTCCGTAGCACTGGTAAGCATGTATGCTACGTGTGTATCTCCATAATCAAGGAGTATCGGTATAACCTGCGTTGTAGAAATATGTTTGTATTTACCCATCGTCTGGCAAGCAGACCACCCTATACTAGAGGAATAAAATTTGTATAGAAGATTTATTATTTGATAAGAGAGATAAGAGGATCTGTTAATAAGGCCACACAAAAGCTTGCGTTTTTTGGGGTGGTTACCAGACGAAGGGATAATATACATATTTGAAGGTGCCGCTAAAACGCTATGCATACAAGATCAAACTTGCTACAAACGGATACTTCTACAGCTGAGGCTGTCCTCGGCGGAGATAGCCAATTTTTGGAGTTTTGGCGGTATATAAACGTACTCGAGACTAGAGATTAATAAGCATTGATTTGGTACCAAGCAGCTGAATGTACCAAAAGGGCTAGAGTTAGAATGTCTCAATGCACCGATTCTCTGCTTTCCATACGAGATCCCCAAAGTAACCATTTGAATCTTGGCGATTCGGCATATCGAGTTGTTCTACCACATATCGGTCTCGGTAGCTATAGGCCAAAACCAATAGTGCATGAAAATGCTGGCCCTTGGAGAGTAGAGTCGTCTTGGAGCCAAATTTGAGAGGGTTTCCCGTAAAGAATAAATAGAGATCGAATGGATTTTTGTCGTTAGCCCCCCCCCCCCCCCCAGCCTCGTATATATACTTTCCACTACGTACTGGATCGACCTGCAACACAACAAAATAGAGAACTGTTTGTTTCGCTGAGGACACCCAGTATTGGTTTTTTGCTTGCCCCTCTATGTCCTCTCGAATGGACGCTTACGGGTACCCCCACATGATTGGGCTCTCTGTCCTCTTCTGCGCTTGGTCCACAACAATACACACGGATATCTATTTGCACATGTAGGTACAAGACACCACCACATACACAACTGAGTGAATTATTTCGTAAGCTCCCTCAACCTATCGCGCGGCCTACTGCCCATAACCTATTGTGATAACACCATCCACAGTACGCCACATGCACAGGATTAATGGGCAGCCAAGACGGATCATGGAACCCCCATAGGCCACCAAACTGGGGTACATATGGACATGCCCAGGCCTGCGGAACCGGCATATATATAGTCGGTCCAGTACGAAAAAAAGCACCTCACTTAGCTCTCCCGGTAACAATAAGATGAACTCTGTCAAGCTGCAGACACCGAGAAAGCTGGGGCGTTGCCCCCGAGTGGTAAATAAGATCCTGGTAAGCTTCTCTGAAGGATTCGCCGCAGTTCGAGCAAAGATTGGGGCTTTTTACCAGGGCTTTACGCTCTAAATATTGCTGCAGTTATAGGTAGTATATTCCTCTACTTCAGCCGTACGTAACCATCATCCTGCCAAGTATTTTAAGATATGATAACCTCACTATACTACATGTAGGTTCCAACGATAAGCACACCAATTTAAAGCGTCCAAAGATAATGGCATACACAAGGCTCACCAACACCGCAGATGCGTGACAAATCGTAGCTGTAAGTTACAAAAGACAGTCAATTCCGTGTTGAAGATTACTTCAACAAGTGTTCTAACAATGGACTAGAGAAGCTTTGGCATATACGCGAAACCGTTTGCACCCTTATGTGGCAACAGATCTATCCCCGAAACGTTCCCAGACTGTTACAAATTATTCACGCACATCATATGTGAGCGACGAACTGGAAGCTTCAACCATGGGAGTAAAGCCCGACCACGGTGGGGCGCAGAACCGAGCTTTTGTCTTCCGGTCATCCATTACATAGCTCTGAGCTCTAGCGGGCCTGACATGAAGCCTATAAAGACAGCAACAGATCGTCTTGCACAAAACATCGGGAACCAATGCGCCGCTCGGGATTTTGTGAGGTCTAGCCACCTATTCCAAGGGACATAAATTTGGCTTGAGCCGGTCCCTTCGCTAACCTCACTACAATGGAGTGTTGAAGTACGTTGGTTGTTCTAGCTCGAGTCTGTGCTGACTGATTTGGGGTTTAGAAAAAGTTCCGCCTTGGAATCGGGAGATTTAAAATCATACTTGCTACCTCGCACAGTTGTGTGAACTAATTATAATATTTCTGGCACTACACTCATTCCATTAATGGAAACTTCATACTTCATGCCTTACTATATGCTCTAGCTGTGATCGCACATGAAGAATTTCTAGAAAAGCGAGTGTTACAGGTACCGCAAATCTTGAGTTCTGTAGTTATACACTAGTATGGTGATATGCTAAAGCTAGATATGCTAAAGCTAGATGACCTTCGAAGGCAAGCTTAAGGGACATAATGATACTCATAGAGAAGGTCAGTTTTAATAGTGTAAGGAATTATATGATAGATTTACTAATAATAGTTAATGAGAAGCCATCCCTTCAAGTCATATTCCGGGTGTTGGTAGGCCCATCGCGCTTAGCTCTGCGTCTGTTGATACCCGCTCGGGAAAACCACTACTATACCATTTATAAATTATGGTACCTCTTTTCTTTTCTTTTTCTTGAACAGAATACATAACGCCAACAAACCCGACTTGTGATAAGGGATACGGACGTGCTATGATAAGATCAAGCTTTACTACAGAATCGAAGAATTCTTCTGAGACACTAGATATCTCTCCGATTGGTCGAGCCAACACGCGAGGCTCGTCCATCGGCAGATGTGAGCATCAAAGTCCAAGATTATCTGAATGAAGCGGCACAGTAAATAATTATTGACTTTGTCACACATCTTCTGGATTTTGTGCTTGTAGTACTAGACTATAGCAGTCACGTTCAAAGATGTCAGGAGTTTATGAGTAGGCGAGCACAACAAACAATGGTCTACATCTGCACCTCGCTGTATATGTTGGATGGCCAGGATTCAGGGAATCCGGGGCCCGGGAAACTTCGTATGGGACAGTAAAGGATACAATTGAGTCCCGCTATAGCGGGGCACGGTGCAACTGCTCTGAATGGAGACTTCCGTCAGAAGCTCGATCCTACACCACTAAGACTTGACGTACAAGGACTACCCCTGGTTGGCTTGTGCGAATAGCTATTGAGCCTCAGGTAGGGCCATTTGCCGAAGCTTTCATCCAATCAGCGTAAGTTGATGACGGCCCGGCTATGATGACCAACTACGGGTGCACGTGCACAAAATACTGGCATGCTGCGGCCTCACTTCTTTGCAGTGAAGTTTCATTATTATTTTGTCATACGAGAATAGAGACTTGGCGCAAAGTCTCTACTCTGAAAAGAAAAGAAAATTTTCTCAACAGTTGTGGACGAGCTTAATGAATAGGGCGGGTTAAGGGATGGAGTCCTTTGCTGCATTACTAATCAGATTACTCGCACTGCTGGTTCTAAGCAACAACGTCATCTCTCAAGATTCATTAGTATTAATACATCAAGCAGAAATGAGTACAACGAGCCAATGGGGTCCACGATGTCTATATATAACTATACACCTGGGGGTAAAGATAAGCATCAAAACCTTGCGCACCCGGAAGTTCGATGATTACAGTCACCTTTGGAGCAACGACGAACCTGGGACAGCGGCGAAAACGTTGCTCACTAGTCTGAGCGCCGCTGTCTTGACTGACAAAGACCCCTGTTCGTCGTTCAACCAGTTTCGTCCTTGCCCCTAAGACGACTATACCAAGAACTATGTAGTAATTTACCGTATAGCTCGCTAAACGAACTAGTGAAAGTGAAGTTATTTCAAGTTCTTTTGGATCATCGAAATTACAACTGCATAAGCATGTGGTTGCAAAACAGCGTGGGCTCTCTTGTAAAAACTGCATGCCCATGGTTAATTCCTCTAAATCGCCCGGATATCAGGGCACTTCCGTAAAATAGGAAGGGACTACTAGCGGTATTTATATGGCGCGCAGTTAGGTTTATATATATTACGCAGAACTTCGTTTGTTAAATGCAGATGCGTTCAAACCCATCAATAAACCAAGGGAACAGAAGTGACCAAACTCGAAATGTAAAAAGGTCATACGGCCAAGGCATTATAATTAATGTTGTCCACCACCAATCTCAATGGAATGTTGGGGGGAAGTTCATGCACCTGTCGTTGCAGTCGACCTGTCACTCCATCAGACATACGAAGTGCTGAGTCAATAGTTTTCAAATATTTCTCAATATGGAGCTGCAATGTCTTCCTCTATGCTATGCCTTCTTCACTAATGACTTCGGACCCCCGGCTGCATGAATTTCCCTTCATTTCAAAAAAGCATTCAGGGGAACACCGAAAGACTCCGATGCGAATACATTTCTCAAACACCTTGATCGATTGATTGATAGTATACCTATATTTTCAGCTAACCCAGAGGCATGGGAATATATTAACGCCAATAAACTTGCCAGCTGCCTAGTCTTGAAGCCATTTTATCCAGGCGAGGTGGCGGTTGAGAACGGGCAGTATATGGGAAGTGCGATATTACCATAGACTACGGTCTGCATGTAATTAATGAGTTAAACCATTTTATCCAAGAAATATCAGGAGTGAACTCGCTTAGTCATAAAGTTAATCACTAGTTTACTGAATGTTAGCATGCTAGTCTAATTTCTTTTTTACGTATTTCTCAGGAGCATATTTGGCTATAATTCTCAATCCCAGTGTTTTATATATGAAAATTCCAGGTGGTTTTTGTATCTATAATAATAAAGAAGACTTCCTGGGGCTTAACTGGTTCACCGATGAGACCTCGTGGCTGAACTAACTTCGTAAGAGGGCTGGAATAACAGCCAATAAATCAAACGTAAACAATAAACGTAACCAAAATACAAAGCAGAATAACCCTTCAACAAAGTAATTTTAATGACCCTAAGATAAACCAATTTCATAATTCCTCACTACCCATGAACACCAGGTAAAGAGCGGAAACAAGTAAAATGAGAAATAGTAACTATGCATATATATCGAGGGGCATTTCGTGGTCCTGGTTGTAGGATTCGTGGTCCTGTTCGTAGGATTCGTGCTCAACGGGAGCTCCCCTCGGTATCTCCTGCCCGTGAAACTTTCTGAGGTGATTGCACAGGTTGTGCCTCTTCAAAAATCCTCTGCTTCCGCACCGTGCGTTTTGGCAGTTTTGGAAGCAGTCTAGAAGATCAAAATCATTCTTGATCTTCTGATACCCCGACAGATTCCAGAACTCTTCTGGCTCTCTCCGATCAGGCACTGAGCATTGGGCCTCTGTCTGAAGGCCATTCCTATCATTTACAAGAGAACTTTCTGCTGCCGTCGGGTAGACTAAAGCGTTATTTGTGGTGTTATTGTGTCCACCCAATGGGGATTGGGTTTCGTAGTCAACAATGCTGTTTGCTTGGAGATTGATGGGGTTGGTATTGATATCGAAGATTGAGCTGTAGTGATACACACGTGTGTTAGTAAAATCGCTGTTTAAAACGAGAAGTATAATTAATACTTTAGATCCTCAGAGAAGGACGATATGTTCATATTTGGCTCAGTCTGAATATTGGTATTTGAAAGCTCTGTTGGCGGGCCAGCGATTGGGCATGCGATGATCGCACTACGACCCTGCTGCCCAAAAGGCCCAACAACAATCATTTCCCCAGGGCGTGGAGCCAACAAAGCTGTCAGAATACGCATTACCCTATAGCTTATCTTAGTATAAAGTGAAGCACTATTTTAGGTGCTAATGGTGGTACGTACTCAGCACTGATGTGCCCATGATTGAGTCGTGAGAATAAGTAATTGCTATTCATTTCTATCACAAATAAATGGAGCTGAGGGTCAAATATAGCCGAGCCAAGGTAAAGGTGGTTAGCTGGATTGTAAATCCTAGATACGGAGTGTAAGGGAGATTTTATAATGAGAATTGAAGGTGCGAGGTGTCAGCTGCTACCTAGCTATCTAGAGCGGGCCCATGGTATAGTTCTAGCTGTATGCCTTGGCAACTCGAACTGGCCATCGCATTAGAGGTGGGAGAATGGGTCAAAGCGATATGCGTGTCTGCAGCATTGTGTTTTCTTCAGACACGACTAATCAGGGACAACTTGGGATTAAATCCATGGCGTGGGTTGCTAATGAAAAGACAGTTGAGAGTAGGTCTTGGCCAAAAAAAAAAAAAAGGTAGCCATCAACTAGTTGCAATTGACCAAGGACTACATGTAGTTGGAACAAATCCAATCCTACACCCTGTCGTTATATTCAGTTCGGTAGAGGACATAGCTCAATGAAATGGTACGTGTAGATCGACATCGTAGAGATATATGAGTCAGTTGGTGGGTGATAATTCAAGCCACTCGGAATTCTTTTTTCTCTGGTACTATACTCTCTTTATGCCGGAATCAAATATAAATACCAACCTCGTAATGCTGTTCTCGGAATCAACCTCGGCCTAGCCTCGCACGCCAGCCCTGCAGATCTGGCTGATTCGTCTACTCCGTAAGTTCTGTAAATGGTGAAATGGACCGCCTTTATGGATGGAGCTCATAGATGATCAAGTCGAGGGGGCAAGGGCCTACATGGTGGGTATGATAGCGAAACAGTGTAGAATATGTGGAGGTCCTGACGGTTAGAAGAGGGGTTAGGGTAAGAGTCAATTAATATCGGTTGACTCGGGGCACAACCCTATAACCCTAATACCTACTAGTCTGGCGCTCGATTAAAAGAGCCACTACTCCCCATTTCACATATAGGAATGTGGCTTGGCGGGTTTTGTATGACGGCATGCAATAGCGGTTGTGTTGTGAAATGGGTAGTACTCGCAATTTCATAGCGTTTTTGAACACAACCAATTGCAATATTGCATACACACCAAAAACCACCAAGACTACATTTTTGTATGGCATGCAATAGCGGTTGTGTTCAGAAACGCTATGAAGTTGCGAGTAGACGGTCACAATAGGGTTATAGACTACATGTATTTATAGATCCCATTCGGCGTAGTTTGCGGCGCTGGCCAGTGGCGGATAGCAGAAGTTGCATTTCTTTGGTCATTATTGCTATTATTCGAGCTGCTTTTAATTTACTTTAATGAACTGAGCCCGAATCCCTTCTTCATGATCAGGGATTCACCTAGGACCAAAACCCAGATGGAGCTGCCGGCTCAAAACTATTCATTGCCCAAGTCCACATATTCCCCTTTCGGAGTCCAGCACCACGAGTGGTTGTTTCAGCAGCCCAAGAACATTCCCGGGAACTGGTGAGAGGACTTGAAAGAAAGGGGGAGGGGGGGGGGGGGGGGGGTAATCGCCTGATCACAATTGTACCTCGTTGTGTCGTTAGATTCTGGGAAAACAGACAGAAATGGTTTTTTGGTGCCAGTGAAGGGGCGTAAATACGCACGAGACAGTAAGCGATCGGATATATCGACTGCATGCATACCGTTTACGCACAGCACGTTTTGGGGGCACAGGCCCTCATTGCGCACCGATTGTGGTTTCAGAATCGGATCAAGTCCAGCTGATAGTTGCACGTTGGGGGCCCTCGATCCATTAACTATATGTATGACGTATCTGCCACGGAAATTCACCCAACTACATGTATGGCTCAGGACACTTTGGAGCGGGTGTGTCAACTACGGAAAATAGATCTTTTGTATATGGGAGGATGCGGTAAATACTAGGCATATGAGCCCGGGCCTAACCCAAAAATAAAGGGTGAATAACAGAAGCATAAAAACCAACAAGAGAGCTCGGATCCGATAGATGACACCGGGCTCATATACGGTATCTAGAGTACTTTCTGGAAAATCTTCTGTGCTCTCAGGTTCGGATTTTCGGATCCGGACATGAAAGATAATAATCACAATGACTAAGGGTAAACAAATAAACGAATATGGCTAGCCTCATTGCAGACATCGGGATGCCCCCGGTTGCTGTCCCTCGAATCTTGAGACCACCAGCAAGTACAGCGATGGGTAATAAATAAGTCCTCAGACGGAACGCCATCAAAACACGCGTTTGCACGCAGAATTATGGCTAGTTGTCTGATGACTTATTAATTACCCATCGCTGTACAGCCTCCCACACAGAATATCCATTTTTCGAAGTTAACACACCCGCGCTCAATTAAGGTTCCCGGGGCCCTTTGTGGCAAATCACTAGTGGTAAATATGATTACATATAGTCTAGGCCAAACCACTCCCAGCACGCACTTTGCATGGACGCCTTAATGTCTTGGACACAGCTCCCGACTTGCCCGGCTGCAGACAATGTATTTCATATTCAAAGCAAAGATTCGATTGTCCTCAACTTGCTCACTAGTAAAAGAATCAGGAAATGGAAGTGACGGAAACAGGGATTATTCATGAGAGAATGGCACCACTCCATACAGATTATCCTTGCCTTGAGCAACTGCATTTTCTGTTTCTTTTGCAAGCAAGTGCGTACTTCTCATGCGGGCAAGAAAAAACATGAAACTGAAATATGCAGGCAGGGATTCAATACTTATAGTTCCATGGCACTTGCCGCGATAGTACCAAGCACTACATGTACCGGGTGTTGAGGGTAAGTGATCAGAATCTGATAAGAAAATGCTGCGGTGAATACATGTATTTCTCTTATCAGATTCTGATCACTTTTCGCTACACCCTAGTACGTTAAGATATCAGAGTGCTAGTGTACCTACATGTTCAAGTGCGAAATGTGGGAACATAGTCACAGTGTTCGAGGGGCACAGCTTGAGACGCATGCAACCGTACTAACAGGTACCAACAATACAACAATAATTATAAAGGTTTGTCCCGTCAAATTAAATTTTGATTTAGTAATATTCTCATGGAGCCACACGAGCTGTAATGGTAGCAGAAAGACAGCTCCAGACACGTGGAAGATACCCAGGAGCGACGCTAGCATTCTTTAACTATGTAATTATAATAACCCCACTCCGCGATCCAGCATTTGAGCTTCCATACCACCCTGGGGGAAGGGCGGTAATCATCCCCCAAAAACCTTAGAGAATAATTAACTAGGGGCTCCATCACTCAGTTTACCAGAACGTGAGCTGTAGAAGACATGTTGGTAATGGGGCAGATAACGTCGCGAGAAATACAGTTACAAGCATTACATGTAGTTCATTAATACAATATATAGATGTCGAGGGTGCCAGCCTGATACTTGTGCTTGAAGTTTTATATCATGGAGGGGGTCGATAGAGATTGAAGGAATCGACTGCCAGGCATGTACAGCCACTCTGCAAAAGTCTTCGTGATTTAGTTTTAATGTTAGTACAGTGCGCAGTGTGGCGCGCTCCTGAAGTTGATATTACTAAAGTTGAGATTCAAAACAGCGAAAAATATATAATATAGTTCGTGACTATATATAATTAAAAAAAGTAGGTCATTAGTCTCCTCCTTCATTGATTTCAGACACCGTTGATCAGTCGGAAGGTCTCCTAATTCGGGAGGTTTTGATGGTCCGCCACGGTTACATATGAAGAAATGACTCACTCCGAAATCAGAATCACGAACACTTTTGCAGAGTGGCTGTACGTTACTGACTTTCTCAGTCTTACATAACCATCAAAGCCCAAATAGGTTGCTAGCAGATTTCAGAACAAGGCTCTGGGATAAAGTGGGCGAACGGATCTTCAACTGTCAACACCCCGTTTAGTTCGCCCTCTCAATCCCAAAGCCTTGTGCTTATTCTTTCATACTGCGACAGTACATGGCGCTAGAAGAAGGCTAGTTTGTTGAGGTTTTTTACCTGTCACTCTTAGATTGCTGTTTCTCATGTACCCTCCATTAGGACTGCGCACATTGGTCGGCCGTGATTTACGTTCATCCCGAACTAGGCTCTAGTCTCAGCGGACGGATGCACAGACGTCGAAGTATTGCCTTTTACAGCGCGACGTATGAGGGGGCATTTTCAAGACAAATGATCACCAGACCAAGGAACCCCAAGGTCAATGTGAATGTCCACTGAGACGAATTACTGTGGTACGAGAAACAGCCATGCAACATGTCAGCGAAAACGCTGGCGTTGCTTTTGGTGCAGCCGTGAACGAAGCCGAAGTCACACAAGCCCCAGCTAGCGCCGGTTCTCCATGAGGTCCCGAGATATTGGGTGAGACTCTGACTTCTAATGGCGCTCTAAAGTGATAGGTATCTGTCCCCATAAACTTGCCTGTCAAGTTGGTGATTAGTTTCACTGGTACTTGATCAAGGAGTGAGTACACGTGGCTGTAGCTTAATTAATAACGAAACTATCAACTGACAATAATTCACTCTGACCAGCGTAGAACTATCAAATCCTAAGTGGAAAAGATTTACCCTGGAGAAAATGGGCGTTATAGAGATGGCTATCGATATATACGGGCCTTCATAAATTGGAAGAATAAGCTGCTCCCTCATGATCATCGGAGGTCTTGAGCAAGAACATTGCATAAGGCTAAGGCTAGTTGATTCCGTGGTGGAGGTATCCCTTTGTATGTCTGTTGAAGCTGCCACACTATCCCATAATCCGTCAGTAAAATGCTGACCCCCCCAGAAAAAGTAAATTTTGTGTGGCTTTACTAACAGATCTTGTTATCTCTCTTATCAAATAATAGGTCTCCCATACAACTTTAATTCCTCTGTTATAGGGGGGTCACCATCGACGGACCATGGGATGATAGAGCTAGAGGGATTAAATTTGTATGGGAGATCTGTTTGATAAGGGGAGATAACGGCTGCAAGATCTGTGAGTAAAGTCACACTAGGTTTGCTTTTTCTTTTGACTGACAGACGGAGGGATAAGACAGCAGGTCGTGGTCATTGCAGGCGGCAGAGTATTAGATGTATATGTAGTTCTCTCTCAGCGAGTTCCCTGTCGAGAAAGGAAAACGAGCCCAGACGTTAATCTTGCGAAGTATACGTATACGTAGACTAGAAGCATAAAGAGCAACTTGATGACTGTTTTATCGTTTGACGTCCCGTACAAATTGATATGCATATGTATATATGGTACATTTAAACAGACCACATGCACAGCCTCAATCTCCATCAAACTCGATCGCGAGAAACGGAGCGTTCCTTTGGTCAAATTCCCGCCTTGCATAGTCGATCGCCCAGAGCAGGGTGCACTCCCACACCTACGTTGATAGAAGGGAGCTCTGGGTCGGCTATATCTAGCGCGCCCGAAATTTAACATTTGGGATCCAGAAGGCGCAGAAACAGACTGTAGATCGATGGACAGGATCCTAGGAGCCATGGCATGCAAGGCAAAAGCCGATGGTCCTACAGGAGTAGAGGTAGGAGGATGCGGAGACAGGTGACTATAGTTAATACTTGGATGAAAAATACTTGTACCACGAGGGAGGAGTAGCACCGGACTTCAGACGTTCACGGTTGTGCCAGGTCACTCGTCAGCAGCCCTACAGTCGTCTTTGCAATTTAATTTGGGGCAACGATGATAGTGGTTGAACGACGAACAGGGGTCTTTGTCAGCCAAGACAGTGGCTGAAATCTGTTGTCCCAGGTTCGTCGTTGCCCCAAAGTTGACTGTATATCCCTAAATCTGCGAGAGGTGTGAAACCTCTGTTTGACCTTGTTTATCGATCCCCTGTGGTATATACATACATACATGTAATCGAGGTAGTACTTTTGCATAAACTACCAAATTAAACCACGACTAAACCACGATTAAACCACTTTATTGCATTAAACTACATGACTTAAGATTTATCGTAGTGTTTATTTAAACCAAATTTAAATCACGTTTTTGGTTCGTTTAAACCACCTTTAAACCACCCAAAGAAACAAAAAATGTTAGTAGTATATAAATTATTTGCAATCACTATGGACCGAACTCAATAGTACACTATCACACGATGTTTACTACTGAACACTCAGATTTATATTTAAATATTAGATACTGACTTAAATTATAAGTTAATTCATAAAGACAGTTGATAGAACTCAGGAAATCTGTGAAGAAATTTATAAAAGCGGGTGGTTTAATTAAACTACAGGTCATTGTTTAATTAAACCATACAAGAAATCGGGTGGGGAATTGTGGTTTAATAAAATTACAGTGTCATGAAAGGGGCGTATAGAAACCACATAGTCATGAAATTCGAAAGTGGTTCATTTAAACTACAGAGTGATTTATTCAAGCCACTTTGTGGTTTAATTAACTTAAACATATATGTCTGATAGCGATCTCACAACTAGATCTAGAGCTACATGTATGAAGGGGTATACAGTTTCTACTATATCTCGAGTAGAAGACACAATACTCTGGATCACGGGCCAACAACACTGGCGAATCAAAAAATATCAGACACAGGTGGACGCATATATACAACAGGACATACCGGGATGACAAGATAACTCTCAGAGGCTGGGCTTGGTACAACCCGGACTCACAAATTCTGGTCGGAAGATCAGACACGGATAGAAGTTATAAGATCAACGCGTCAAGATCAGAGGGAACACCCAGACAAGACTTTAATCATTGATGGGGGAAAAGTAAGACCAGAGCTAGAGGGTAGAGACGAGATCGGAAAGTACAACGGGAAATATTTGGTGGGGCCACAGGGGACACCGAGAAGAAAGATTGTTATAGAGTATTGCGCACAATATTTGTTATTTATTTATTTTGTGTTAGGTAGTAGCGGTGGATGAGTTACAGCTTACTGAATGCCCTTTACTGGGTGTGGCCAGGGGTTAGCAGGGTAGTTCTGGGGTTGTGGTATTGCCATAGACTACGGTCTGCATGCAATTAATGAGTTAAACAAAAAAGAAAAAGAAAAAAGGAATAAATGAGCGAGAGACGGAGGCAAAGGCACCATGCAGGAAGGCAAATATATGAGCTAGGCTGTAAAATTCCCCCACTCTCATGATGCGATGTCGTGTCAGGATTTCACACAATTGGCAAATGTATGTACACCCGCTCCCCCTCTTCCCCGCGCGCAAAGGCTGTAGGATACGTATACAGGTAGTACAGCCACTCTGCAAAAGTGCTTGTGATTCCGATTTCGGAGCGAGACACTTCCCCCGTGGCGGCCCATCAATAGAAAACCCATAGAGAAAACCTTCCTACCGACCGGTGCTAGAAATCAATGAAGAATATCATTATCAATGACCAACCTCTTTTATATATAGTCATGAATGAGCTCGATCCCATCCCCAACTTCAAAAGAGTCTTGGCACAGCAACCACAAATACTAGACTGGGCACGAGGTCAAGTTATTAACTAGTATATATATATATTACTAGTGAGGAGCGGCCTCCGGCCGCATATAATTATATAAAATTAACCATCAGTTCGAGGAACAGCCGATATATTAACTAAAGGAAATCAAAGTGTATAAAGATCCGACCCTGTTCAATGGCTCGGAATGACTCGGGTAGGAGTGGGGTTCGGTGTCTATTCACGGCGTGAAATAGACATCGGTATGTAATTTACACACGCCAACACTGAATTTTTACACATATATAAGGTAATTTTTAAGTTAGAAAACCGTAATTACCCTCTTAGATATGCGTATACGGGGCTTAAATATTACTACATGCAGTAATAAGCATTGCCTAAACGGGCGGCCATTTAATGTGTATATGACTCGGAGTCGGCAGACAATAGGAAAACAGCTATTGGAAGCGCACCGACCCCCTTTCCTTGGCTCGATATCAACGCTACCCAGGACCAGGTTGGCTGAAAACTCGCTATTCGCCATTTACCAAGTTTCGCCATCATCACATGAGATAATACAGTACAGCGGTAGGTAATAAGTGATGGAACGGGCTGAGACAGAGTGATACCTGTTTTGAGTAAAACGCCACCAATATACGGTGTTTGCAGGTATAACCATATCTCAGGGCGTTCCATCACTTTTTACCTATCGCTGTACATACAGCACCCCTCCGCTATACCGAACCTGCATAATCCGCAAAAATCAGTTCGGTATAGCAGATCGTTCAGTACAGCAGAATTATCATAATAGGGTTAGGTTTCATTCAGCAAATTAGCACGAGCGAGGGTAGAAGTGAGGTATATGACAAGTTCCCATCAATAGGGTTGTAGTGAATAGGCCATGGGTCTTCAAATGTATCCCGATAAAAAGTAATCATGATGAACAACACGCTCGAACTACCCTAGAAGAGATTGAAGCAGAACTGGCGCGCGGTAATAGACAAGTATTTGTGAGTACAGAAGTGAATTTCGAGACCCCCGGGATGGGTCGAGGGGGGGGGGGTGTATCCCCAAATAATCTACCCCTAATAGTACTAGTGCATCACCAGTAAATTCACAAGTTCGTTACTGCAGAATTATTTTGTATGGGTACAGGGGGGTTATAGGGGTGTCAAGCTCCAAAGATTCGATCCGGAGTGAATTCGGTATATCAGCATGATTTTCACGACTTTGGCTGGGGAAAGAAAATCCAGTCCGAGACCCTTCGCTATATAGCAAATATTCGGTTTACTGGAGTTCGCTATAGCATAGGCCCGCTGTAAGTTTAAAGATAAACCCTCTTTGATGCCCTGATAGCCAGTTTATAGTGACAGGTAATAAGTGATGGAACGCCTGAGATACAGTTATACCTGCAAACACCGTATGTTGGTGGCATTTTACACAAAACAGGTATCACTCCGTCTCAGCCCGTTCCATTACCTATTACCCACCGCTGTACATCATTTTATCTTTCTCGCCACACAATTGCAAGGGCACAAAACTATGCATCTTTATTACCAGCTACAGCGGTGTTTTGTATGAAAAACACAAGCATGGACAGATGCATTTATCTGCGTTCTCAACACTAGCTATAGTGCTCTGCCTACAAACTTCTATTACTGGTAACCCTCCGGCCTACAAGATTCCGATGTAGACTATGTGTGATGAGATGTAAGTCAATTAAAGACGTTGATAAAATCGTCAAAACATAATCTCCCCCGATAGAATAAATAGAAGCTCATGGGAGCTATAGTTTACTTGTAAAACGAAACTCATAACTAGTACATCATTTCGGTAGTGTTCGATGCGTGATCTCGTTATTTAGACCTTCTGTTGTCGCGATCGATTAGCTAACGTTTGAACAACGTTCGTCCAACACCGAACTTGACTGCTACATTTCACCCTATGGCTATAGAACAACTATCTGTAGAAAGTAACCAAGCCCTCCAGACGACCCTCCCTTACATCTCTTACATAACATATATACAGCCACTCTACAAAAGTGTTCGTGATTTGATTTTAATGTCAGTGCGTAGTGTGGCGCACCCGTAATGTTGATGCTACCTTTAGGGCCCGTTCGGACAGCCTTAAATTATTTCTTCGAATTATTGGACAGACTGGATTATAAGGTAGCGAAAATGATAATCATAACACTCATAATCTATGGATAATCTGCATGTCCGGATAGCATTATTCTCTCAGGGTATCTGTGTTGTGTGAGATAATTACCCCTGAAGGTGATTGTTTCCTTGGTGGATTATTAGGATAATCGAGAGTTCCGAATGTTGGATTATTCAATTGCACGAACAGCATAGATTATTGTGATAACTCGAAAGTCGATAATCCGTCAGATTATCGCCAATAATCTAAATTATTGGGTTGTCCGAACCGGCCCTTAATGTTAAAACTCAAAACAACGGAAATATATAATATAGTTCATGACTATAGATAAAGAAGGTAGGCCATTAATCGCGTTCTTCATTGATTCCGGGTACCATTGGTCACTTTGAAGCCCTTGAGGGGGGTTTTGATAGTCTGCCACGATTATATAGTGAAATGTCTCTCCGAAATCTGAATCACGAGCACTTTTGCAGAGTGGCTGTAAGTAGCTAAGTACTCTATAGTGTGTAATTAATGAAATAATCAATCAATCAACGTACATTGTACATACCAATTAACAAATCAAACCAAAAAAAAAACGTATGAACATTGTACCGGAAAGATAGAGCGAGTGATAAACCATGATGACGCCACCGGATTTCTGATTCATTAATCGAATGATTGGTGGACCAACAGAAAAACAGCCTGCATATTACAAGACTGTAGCCCACAAGTACAGTGATAAACGCTCCTCCGGGCTACCCGAGCGTCTTATAGGCCCTACAAACCTCCCTGTCGTCTCCAACACCTCCAAAAACGGCACCTCGGCCTGAAGGATATGCAGCTCCAGAAACTTATTTGTTTCCTCGTCACTAATTCCTCCATCAACTACCACTGACTTGAGGCTAGTCCACTGCAAGCTCCTCCCCACGTACCTCTCGACATCGATATCGGCAGCAATATCCTTGTTCTCCGCGGGACCCACGCCCCACCCGAGAATGATCTCCACCTCTTCCGGCGAGGCAATCTGGCACGGCGCCTGCATCTGCTGTTTCACGACCTCCTGCACTCTCCCGTCTAGACGCCGCCGCAGCGACACTTTCGGGAATGTCATGAAGTCTGGGTATTCGCTCCAGGGGTCACACTCGGAAGCCTCGATCCTAGATGGCCAGGTGGTCTTGTCAAAGATGCGGTAGTCCCAGTAGCATAGCTCACGGTCGTGGATGGACAGGAACCTTATTCGCAGCATCTCAACGCACCAGACCTCGATGGAGGCGCATTGGAGCAGCCGAAGAAAGCCGTCGCTGCTGATGCCGGTAAGATGGATTTCCCGAAGGAATGTGTTATCTAGAGTGCAGCTGGGCCGCTGCCGGCACCATTTATCGGTAAAGGACGACTCTTGTGCCTGGAGTAGGTGGAATCCCATAACCATTGGCCGCGAATATCGGCAGAGCTGCCCAAATATCCAGGGTATGTCGCCGATGGTGGTATCGTCGGTCCATTTGTTGATGGATAAGTCCACCCTTCCCATTGCGATGGGTATTTTGAAAGAATGAATGGATTCTCTTGAAGATTTCAAGGAGATCTGGCCATCCCAGACGATAATATTAATGTTGTTGTCCGGATCAGCTCCTCTCCGAGAGGCGAGGAATTCAAGTTGAAAACTTTCCAGGAGGTTCGTGTAGGGGGTCTTGAAATGTTGGAATATCTCTCGGATATCCACGGTTCGACCATCGGTGATGACAATATTTAGTTTTTTTGGGGTCACCAGTGGATGTAGAGGAGTAATGGCGTCCGGTGAGTAAGAATTATCTGTCTGTTGGCAAACAATCGTGACCGTCCGGTACCCCAAGATCTCCGGGAGTCCAAGGCGGCTTACCTGTCCGGGGGCCATCAAATATTTGCCCAAACCTTCTTCAGCAACCAGCCTGAAGAACTGCTGGTCGCTAAGTTGGATCTCATGAAATCTCTGCGCCGGGACCATCCCGGCCTCGATAGCATTCCTCCATAAACGACAAACGCGGCCAAGGTTTCTTGAACCGGATGCATGATCGATGTAAAGGTAGCTTTCCCCTTCGTTGGAATTGAGTTTTTCTCGTACAACATCATGTGTCTGGTGGCAATGGAAGAGGATGTTATACAGAAGCTCTCGAGGACAATTACTGATAGATGATACAATTAAAGGCTTGTCGGCGTTAACAGTGAGCGATTCCATTTCCATCATGAGGCTGTATGTTTTTTTCTTCTATTTTCTCAAGGTCTTGAGAGAAGAGGTTGATTCAACTCATCTCGATCTTTCTTTTATGGAGAGCCGCCACCACCTCAAAATGACGCGGCGGAGAAAGGTCCCGAGAAAGGTCCCAAGCGTGAGGTCATTTCGGGGATCTCTTGGTCATTTTGGGATCTCTTACGACTCCTTTCGGGACCTTGATGTTTGGAGCTTTCTTGGAAATGATCAACATGTAACATTTGTGATTGGGTAAGCTATCCGTTCATCTGGCAAGCTGACCGCGCTATAGAAGGTGTCAGCCCCAAAAACGCAAACCTTTGTGTGGCTTTATTAACAGATCCTCTTATCTCTCTTATCAAATAGATGGCTTCCCTAGCCACCCGAACACCTCACCCGAACAGTTGAGTATGGTTGGTACACACACCGGTTGCAACGAAGATCCTTTCTTTTTGACGTTGACTGTTCGGGTGAGGGGGGTGTTCGGGTGGCTAGGGAAGTCGTCTAATATACAAATATCAGTCCCCTATAGGGTGATCAGCTTGCCAGACGAAGGTCAACTGACAGCTCCATTACTGCCCGGTCCAGCTTTCAGCACCCTGCATATTGCTTGGTCTCGATCCCAGGCTAGCTTCGATCCCAGGCTTGGTGTGGGTGGTAGGTTGTGCTTACCTCAGCACAACTTCTCTCCCTTCTTAAAGCCTGGTGAAATTGAGACTTTCTGAGCTTAACGTATCCGTCGGTGAAGTCGGACGTGACCGAGATGCCAGATGTTTGCTTTTTCAAAGGAAAGCTCACGAACAATTATAGAAAAATGTAAAAATATGCAGTTTGAAGTTATCATACCTATATACAAGGGTCTGGCATTAAGTGAATGAACAAAATTGGGTGCTGACAGGTGAGAATCCGTTCACTCACTAAATCCCAGAGCCTTATACTAGGTGTATAAGTGTTTTTTTTTTTCAATCCTAGTAGTTAACATGTCCATAAATATTTGATAATAAAGCAATAATAATGTCTATAAATGAACCGCAATATATGACAGTTTTGCTATTAGATGGTCCAAATAGATGGTCTAAACTTTAAATATCAACTTTGAGCTGTTAGATGAGGTCTTGTTTGTATGAGAGTTGAATGAGTCCAGTTAAACTAAAAATCGGTGTTAAATCAAGGTCAAAATCACTATATTGCTACTAGAAGCAAAAAAGAACTCAGATTTCATACTAGGTAACCTTTTTTCTTTAGTTTACACCTATCTAAGCATCTAGCAAAGTCTCTTACTTGAACAATCCGACTTCCGGGTTGCAACCGACATCCCCGTTCCTTATAATTACGTTATATATATATAACTCAACAACCAGGGCTCGCGCAGAAAATCTGAAAAGTGCAAACGGCTTAGCGCTGCTCAGAGAGAAAACTGTGTGTTTTTATGAAAACTTTTTTTTTGATGGTCATTGCGCTCCCTCAATTTTAGCGTTGCGCGCACCAAATCTAGAGACTGGGACCGAGGCTATATAAGCAATATCAGTCGCGTTCAAAAACGTCAGGAAGCTACGAGTAGGCCGGGAGTATGGTTGATCTAATTGAATACATGTATGGTGCGCCTACTCCTAAAGGTAACCGGGAAATAGGGTAGGTCGCGATCGGCGGCGAATAACTTTTCGACGAAAAAAGTCAAAAGAAATCGGCTCGATGACGTTGTATTACGTATTACTAGTGATGAGGTTCAATTTCATAGAGCAGGTTTTTGATATCTGCTTGAAATTGGGTACAGTCAACTTTGGGGCAACGACGAACCTGGGATAACGACGAAAATATAGATTTCAGCTAAAGAACGACTGTAGTTTTGTATGTGAAATGCGCCAAGACTAAAGACTAAACGGGAACAGTATGGCGGGAACACCTTAAGATGGAGGGTGTGACATTGGTTTCTGACGATCAATTTCCCAATCGGGTAACTATTTAACCATTCAACTGCTAGTAGCTTGCCAAGAGTAGCCACTTGGCGCCCTCAAAGGAAAACTTTCAGCCTAATCCGGATACAAACACTCCTAATCGAGTAGCTTTACTGTCCCAAATAGGCAATTATGGGCGCGACATTGGCTGGGCACCCACCAAAAAACCCAACTTTTAGAAAATCAATAGCTCCACCACAACAAAGGATAAGATTAATCCGGCTCTGTCATGTTGTAGAGAAGAAGCAGAACTATCGAATAACAGAGAGAAATTAAATTGGGGTATGGTTGGGGAAAGTCATTAGCGGTTGAAGTTGACCTCCGAAACCACTCCGGCTCAAGGTGTCCCCCGCCATACTCTATTATACTCATTTATACCCTATAAAAGCAAACCTGACTGACCTGTAGCAGAATAGCCACAATTGTTCCACTTCCGTATGTCACCGTGTCACCTTGTAGTCCATCTACGGTCGCATCCTGTGTGACTGTGTTTTACCTGCGGGAAGGGTAAAACACTTGAATGAGTAATATTATCTTCTATATTATATCGTCAATAGAGGCGAAAGGATGTTATTTCACGCGAAGTATTCATATTTTATATCCGGAATCTTTGGGTTGATGTTCCGGTGGGTTTCGGCGGTGGCTTAGTATCCGAGTGATAGCCTATGATTGCAACCACTATTACAGCTCCAAGCTAGCACGTACCTTGATTAATGCGAGTGGTCTTTACCCTATATCAAATGGTGCAACGTGGAGTTTTGATTATGGAATAAAAAAGATATATCCATACGGAGATCATCTGTAATTTTGGTATATACCAACTTTATAGATCTAGGGTTTCGAAAGACGAAGGGATACGTGTAGTGTGTTGGATTGTGCTTGATATACTACATACATGTGTACTTATGTAGTCTAGGGCTTCAGGGCCCGGCGCTTCAACTTCCAGCCATGAAAAGCTTATTTCTCGTCCCGCTCAGAATTGACACATGCTTCATCGCGCTCGCCCCACTAAGGATATGTCTCATATTAAACAGTTTACTAGAATTATCTGTCCTGAAGTTTGCATACTTAACCCTGGGTTTCTCTCTTCTTCCCTTTTCGTCTCCTCCTTAATCATCCTGACCATCGTTATTGCGCTGCCCCCAGTGTCGGCACATGGAATACGAATCTCAATTTGCAAGCTGGTTACATCCGCGGGCCCGCCAAACCGAGAGGAAACTTTAGAAAAGGGCTCAACAGAAAAAAAGTCTATGCCTTATTTATGAGTCACTTATGAACTAGAAGACTCGTCTATTGTTAGTAGAGTTGAGCAAATTAGAAAAATCGTTTTTAAGAGTAGGGTCATTATGAGTGATATACGATGACTCTTATACTTACATCTGTAATTATATTATTTTCTCTTGTAGCACTTGATATGATGCGGCCCTTCATTTATCTAATGTTTGATCAATCATGTCTACATTACATTTCCTGGCGGATATCCAAACCGAAACAATCAACTCAATCGTGCTCATGGGCCACATACACGAAACACATCCACCTTCCCCGAACCCACGTCCGGCCAAGGGGGCAAACCGCCGGTTCGGAGGCCCTTCGTACCCACGGCCTCGAATCCCGACTCTCACCCTAGAAACAAGGCAATTAAAGACGCCGATCACGTGTACCACCTCCCATTTTAACCGACTAGTGGAAAGACAAAAAGAATTCTCCGCAAGCTAGCCCGCCGATCACTATTTTCCAGTTGTCAGGGATAGAACTCTCCACAGCTAGTGCACTGGTGGCGGGGTAACTAGGGCGTTCGGGTCGCTTCTCCCGAGCAAGCGAAGAAGGACTACAGTTTCCAGTAGAGTTATTACGGAAACCAGGGTTAGCGAGCAGGGGTGTGAGGCAGGCCGGTGGAGAATATCAAAAAATCAATTAGCAGAGCTAGAGGCCATCGAGTACCAGTTCTACCAGCGGGTATGACTACCAGCCGCTTTTATTACATCTTGTATCCGCTCTGGCATATTATCTATATGTCTTAAGATCTCTTCCTCTGTAATTTTCTCCCATTCCTGTAGTAGAGCAACCTTGACCTCTGCCTTACCCTTTGGCCTCGGCTTCCTCTGACTAGGTCTACTTTTGAGAATATTTTATATATTCTTAATAGGATTCAGATCTGGATATGATGGTGGCCAAGGGAGTGATGGTATTCTATAATAATTCCGGTACTTCTAAATAGTTTTAGTATAATTATATCGGCTTTTGAGTGAATAGGAGATATTTACCTTTGTTAAAGTAGCTGTATGAGCTGATGCGCCATCCTCCATAACCAAAAGTGGATAACCATTACCTTGCCATTGATTTACCCAATACCACATTGGCCAAATTACGGGACACAAAATGTGATTTACATATCTCTCTGCTGTGATGGTACCCCCAATTTTCCCGTTCCCAATCTACGATTGATCGTTTACCCCCTAACCCCAAAATACCTCCCCAAGTCATTACAAAGTTTTCTTTTTACAAGACAGTCATCAAACCACTCCTCCCCTTCTGCTCTTGTAACATAAATTTTTCTACGAACACCTTCAAGCCAGCTATAGCATTCGTCAGTCCAAATTACGCGTCTCCAATCATGCTTAGTCCAATGCTGATGTGCAAGCGCGAACCGTAGTCCTTTCTCTCTTTTGATTTCATCCAGAAATAGTTTTTTCCGAGCAGTCCTACGGTAGTAGCCCTCCTTCGCAAAAGCTTGCCTCAAAGTTTTTCTGACATATGTACGAGATGGTCGGTGTATCAGACCGAGCATGGATTTGCTCAAGCTTGGGAGGGTATTTTATCCGGGATTAGGGTATATGCAGACCCTGCCTTAAACGCTGTGGGGACCCCACCAAAAGGTGGGTATTTTCTAGGGTATGGCGTGCGGGTGTTAATATCAGTGGAAAGTGTGCAGGTGCAGAGTTACAATTTTTCCGATTTTCCGAGTCGGCCGACGTTCCCCGGGTGGAGTTGGTGAAGGTTATGCGGCGAGTGTGGAGATAACATGCTTGTTATAAGTGTTCTACATGTAGGTACAGTAGCGCACGCGCGGCTAAGGAAAATTATAAGAACTGACAAAGCTTTTCAGGACATGGAAAAAATGACAGGAAGGGCTAGGTATCCGGCGGTATGTAGGCTACGAGAGTCGAGTCTAGCTAGCTGCCCGCAGTATCAAGCTGAAGGGACATGGTGTAATATGTCTGATGTTTAGCCATTCGTTTTCTCTACGGAAACCGGGGAGAACTCCGTATTATGGTTTCGGTCACTGGGGGTTCGCCCTTTGTGGCGGGCGAGGGGTATTTAATTTTAGTATTGAGTAGAATAATTGACCCGGCTTGGTTCGGGCTTGCAGCTTGGGAAATAGTAGATTACTGATCATTACCCCCGCTCCCTGGTGTAGGTACACAACGATGGCTAGCAACATGGTATCCCGTTGTACGTGGATATCGGTCCGTTACCAAGTTGTAAAACCTGAAATTAATGAATTGAACAAAAGAGAAATTGTGAAACCTAGTATTCTTGTCCATCCTTGCACAACGGTATTGCATATGACCATGGGGGTTATTGCGCTATCGTGCTGATAAGTATTGCGGGGTTCCACAAGTAACCGAACATTGAGATGGTAACCATACAAACCACCT
The DNA here is from genome assembly GCA_024713705.1 of Morchella sp. 2018-W38C. Taxonomy (NCBI): domain Eukaryota; kingdom Fungi; phylum Ascomycota; class Pezizomycetes; order Pezizales; family Morchellaceae; genus Morchella; species Morchella sp. 2018-W38C. The sequence goes on along the minus strand of JAMJEX010000021.1, from coordinate 222,479 downwards.
AACAACGTCAAAATTTCAAAGTCGCACTCTCGAACTGACATTTTAGCTGTAGATACTATCACTACCGGAGAATCCATATTTAAGATTCCTTTGTTCCATCTCCTTGTGGTTGTGGAGAAATACGCTTTGAAGTTGCATTCCCATACAAATTGTGAATGTACGCCTACTTGTGGAAACCCGCAATACATGTATAGACGTGCTACCCGTTTCTTGAAATACGTTACATTGATACCTACAAGTACTTGCTTGCCAGAGTTTCCGCTGGAAGTGGAGGTCTATAGATCTGGGTCTAGCTCAGCCACGGTGAAAAAATGACTCACCCTCACAAAACACGGTTCCGTAATTCCAGTCGTTCCCAAGCAGAATTATCACAGGAAGCAGTACTTTGAAGAACTATGTTAAAAACTTCTCTTGGGTAAAAACCAGTCAACATTGACCAGATCCTACTCAGCGTTGGAATTATTGCTAGTCATATTCTCCGCAAAATTGGAATTTTGCCGTCAATAGGTCACTTGGTCATGAAAAAGTTAGGGACAAATGTCATTCACTATCAAAAAACCTCCACACAGCATTTTACCGGAAGCAGTGTGACCTGTCTTTTTACTTATATTATTATCTTTCGGCAAAGCCGCCGTCGCCGCGAGCGTTGGGGCAGCATATGGCCCACAACCTCAGGTACTACATAGGTTGTAATAGATACCCCCCAGGGTTTAAATTATTCACCAAAATTACTTCCAAGACTGTGTCACACAAACCATAAGATGAATATTGATATCCAAAGCCTGAATCTCTGGTTCAATTATATTAAGTGGGGACTAGAGATTGGTTTCCCGGTGCATACGTATTCTCTCCAGCATATCTCTAAAGAGGCCGGTTATCTTCGGGAACCTTTAATAAAAGCGCTGGGAAGGAGCCAAGGACCAAAGATACTTTCGATGAAATGTTAGAGTGCCCCATATATGCAGTCCACTGCAGGGCCAGAGGCTGGGATCGAGGTTAGCTGATCACGTATTATGTCTAGAGTAATCATGTCTTTCGCTTATAATTATCGAATTGCAAACTGACTGACTGGAAAGATGAAAAAGAAAAAAAAATTGATCTGTGGAGTTGATCCCTGAGTAAGACAATCTCAGTCACTTTGCATGCGCCTGTTCGAGAGTAGAGGACTCTCATAATCACACCGCATATATGTATTCTACATAGAATACCTACCGGTACCTAGGCATTTAATTTCATGGTTCCCGCCAGACCGAAACCGCACCATGGCCAAGATAGGTATTTTCCACCTCATGATCGAGTTGTTGGTGTATTTAGATTGGAAGCTTACCTCAATTTCAAGTATATATCTGCTCCATGTATGTACCCTGTCCGCAAATAGGCACTGCTTCTCTTGTGAATTAATTGGGTGTCTTGCGGGGCTGACACAGCATTCCGTCGAATAAGCAAGCACTAGTACTGCAAGCACGGTACTGTACCTTACCAACCAGCCGCAGCCATGATATAAGTCACTTGGAACCAGCGATGTAGGTACACTATAGTACTGATCATTACATGTATTTATGATGTGATGGTATATCGCCAACGCACTCTCCCCATTATTATGAACCCGAGGCCGGCCCTGAAACATTGAGCTAGACGAGAGAGCTATTTTTATCGCTTTGGCTACTTTTTATTTCATTGGGCGCGCACCAGGGTTTGGGAATTTAAGCTTTGTGGAAGTACACAGACAAGAAGGGAGACTTGAGTGTCGATCAGTATGTAGATAGATACTTGGAGACAGGAGAAAGAACCAGAAAATGCAAGTAAGGATACAGGGATTATTTGTATGGAGTGGCGTCGCTCTGCCATACAAAACAACCTATTGCATTTTTTGATTTTTTCCCCCATGTCCGGGTACACAAACCTCATGTTCAGCCGCATTCTAGCTAGCTCCCGCGGTCCAAGACACAACCCATGGCCATGATGATGATTGCTGCAGCATCAGGTAAAGTACAAACATCAACCCTTACTCTCTCTCAACTCTCCTCCCCGCCCGTTAACAAACTGCCTACGTCCCTAGTTGTGATCACGGGCCTATAGCTATACACTGTTTCTGCGGGGAAATGGATTGTCGGGTAAAGAACCAGGACCAGCCCCCACAGTCCGTTGATAGCTGGTAACTTCCGGTGGCTAAAGTGGGTTGGTATTCTCTCTCCCAAACGGCGTGCACGGTCCGTACCCCTGTTTAATACTCTACTCTGGAGCAGAGGGGAGAAAAGAAGTCGATCGTGTTGACGTTGACATGGGGGCGACCCTGCCTATATTGTCGGCTGGGCAGGGTACATAGACTTCACAGTTGAGGGAGATTGGTAGTAAGTACATACCTACATAGACTACACGCTACCTGAGTACGAGCACCTACTACGCCAGGTCTATTCACTTTCATCCCTCCTCCTCCACCATGGTTCCCTCAAAAGCACTTGAAACCGCAGAACAGAGCTCGAGGCAGCACTTCCTGGCCTATAGTATGGCCGTAGTATGCAAGCCATTCAGGCCACCTCAGCGCTACAAACGTGGCGGCTACCTGCTATTGGGTCTTACGGTTTTGGCCTTTTGCTACCACACCTCCTGTCTCATTCAAAAACACAAAAGCTCTGGGGGAATGAACTATTTTGAAGATGGTGGGTGGGTCCCTGCAGGTACCGGTGCGCTGAATACGTTAAAAGACACCAACCCCTTCCTTATGTTACTTATATCTACCTTACTTATAAGCACCGTTTCCTCTCTATTCGTCCCTCAGCCATCAGATTTAAATACATAAAGCCTCCTTCCCCAATATACCGTGTACATTCACATCAATCATACCACAACTAACAGCACTCACATCTGAGCAACAGTAACAATCATGAAATACTCAACCGCCGCAATTTCTCAGGCCATGTGCGCCCTGCTCTTTGGCTCATCTGTGATGGGCAAAACCCTCTATGTCGGTACCGGCGTAGCCCAGATCCTCTCCTACTCCTTCGATGGCACCGCGTTCCAGCCAATCTCTGCCACAAACGACTCCTTCCCTTCGCCCACATGGCAGACATTCGACGGTGATATCATGTACTCTGTTTCTGAGTCTGGCGGAACCCCAGGAGCAATCACCTCATACACCGTCGAAAATGGGACATTTACAAAGATCAGTCAATTGTCTGGACTCCCAGGCCCAGTACACATTGCAGTGACAAATAACAAGAAGGGTCTCATTACTGCCGCATAGTATGCTCCCCTCCTTTCCCTTTTCCCATTCTCCATTCCGTCCGATGTACTAACGTCCCTCCAGCGGCGGCTCAGGAATCAACACCTTCGTGACCAACGACGGGCAGCTCCAGAAGAACCAGCAATTCACCTACGACGTGAGCTCCATCGTCGAGGGCCGCCAGGGCGAGTCACACCCCCACGGAGTGTTCATCGACCCCACCGGCGCCTTCGCCGTGATCCCCGACCTCGGCGGCGATGTCCTCCATGTCTACTTCATCGCCGGCTCCAGCTACACCAACAACCTGACGCCCCTCCCAGACGTTGCAGCCACCGTGGGAAGCGGGCCCCGCCACGGCGCCTTCTGGCCAAACAAGGTCGGCCAGAAGGCTACCCACTTCTTTGTGGTTGCGGAGCTCAACAACGAGATCACGGCTTACTCGCTCACCTATGGGACCGGTACTTTGACCATGACCCCGATCACCACGTACAGCACCTTTGGCTCAAAGGACAAGGTCCCCGTCGTCACTGGCGGACCTGCCGCTGGCGAAATCGCAATCTCTGTAAGCACTCCCCCTCCCCTTGGTAACCATATCCATACATATACTTATGCATATACTAACCCCCCCCCCCCCCCCCGCCACACAGCCTGACAACAAGTTCCTCTACGTCTCTAACCGCATCGACGTCTCCTTCCCCAGCGTCGGCTCCTCCGGCAAGGGCAGCGACTCGCTCGCGCAATGGTCCATCTCAAGCAATGGCTCTCTCACGTTCGTTGGCCTTACTCCCGCGGGTGGGCTCAACCCGAGGCATTTCTCGTTTGTGACGCTGGGCGGAAAGGACTATGTCACGGTCGCGAACCCCGCGAGCGGCGATGTGCAGCTGATTGAGAGGGACCCAGCGACCGGGAAGCTGGCGGAGGTGTCTACCGCCTTCATTGCGATACCCGGCGCGAGTGCTGCTACGTGGAATTAGGCGGCAGTGAGGGGTGATTTTGATGATGGTGGTGGTGGTTTGTTTATTTGTTTATTTGTTTATTTGGCGTTTTTTTTTAAGGAGTTATTTTTGGGTTTTTTCTTCTTTTTTCTTTTTGTGTCTATTTCTGCTTTCTGATTGATTTACCACGGATCTTTACGATTGTATTTTGTTTGTTTATCACTGTCTGGGCTGGGGCGCTTGTAGCGCGCGTGAAAATCGATATCTATGTATGTACTTGTCCAAACGCGCCTTCCACAAGGCTGCCCGATCTATCTGTCTGTCGCTGCTTGATATTTTTCTTCTCGCTACATCTCGGGACATAAAAGTAAATGATTTTTGTCATCTTGTCTGTCTTTCTCTTTTTTTTACCATTCATATGTAGATATAAAAAGGCACATAAGTTAAGCTTTCGATGTTTTTGCTGCGCCGCATTCCTGCCTTCCACTCTGCCGTAGGGCTGCGGCGGGGCATTACAGTGTTTGGTGATTTTGAGCTTCTGTGGGGTGATTGTATGGAGTTAGACCGGAAACCCAGTACTTTACAGGCAAGTACACACATTCTTGGCCTGGCCGGTTTGGTATGTACCTACTAATACACCCTTCTGGGTTAGCCTAGCTACTGAATAGCAGGCAGGTCTGGAAGCTTAAGACGAGTGATATACTATCATACTGTGCTCACCGTACTCGACCCTATTTAAATATTATGCTAGCGTGCAACCAATATATCGTCTGATTGAATTGCTTTTAGAGTAAACGCGCGCCCACCTACGTACCTCGCTCTCACACACACCCTCCAGGGCACAGCACAGAAATAAATAATTGTGTATTTCTGACGAGGCTTCATATCCGAAATGTTAACACCGTGGATTAAGACTTCACCGTTCCCATTAGACTAACCGTTTTTCATCCAGGATCGTCAGGGGGGCCGGGGGGGCAATGAATATCAAAATTTCCAGGCCCAATAGGCAATATAAGCATGGTTATATCCCCGTTCATTCGATTGGATCCACCAGCGCTAGGTTCAGCGCGAACCTGAAACGAACGTGGGAGCCAAGCCGAGAAAACTGGGTGTGCTTCCAGAAAGATTGGCAATCTTGTCTTATTGAGATGTGATATCTTCGCTAGGCTGAAGATATCCCGAGTTCTTGGTATATGGTAGGTTCCTCGGTTGCTGAGACTTTGAACGTTGCAAGGGACCGATCGCGTGGCATCGCGTGATGTCAACTGTTTCATGGCCGGGAATCTTTCTTGACCACAGTATTTCCGGAGCTCAGCTGCGGCGAAGTGCTGTTTTGCGTCTTTGGCAACATATGATAGAAGAACGTGCCATATGGTAAGGCGTGCAGTTCTTAACTATTAAATGATATTAGACGTCTCGGTGGTAGTAGGAATATAGAACGTAATCAACCTAAATTGAACTCCGATAAGTGCATATTTAAACACGCCGAGAATGTGCGTACCTGCATATCTCTTACCTCTTTCTTCCAGTCAGGTGCTGCAGCACACCGCAATCCAGCAAATAGAAGCACTGCCCTGAATTTGCGACACTTGCACTTTTATCTACCCCAGGTGTGACACTGCGAGGCTGCAATAAACGTATTTGGTGTGAAAGGTGGAGCATGGGGTCGAACAGCACTGCCATTTTTTTTCCATATGAGTTTGAACATTCCTATAGCGAATGGCCGAACACACTTTGGGATGTAGTAAAAACTTCCGGTGAATATGTGTCTTTCCGTGATATGATTCCCCATGAGAATTACGGAAGAAAATGAGGTGGGAACATGATCATTATATTCCGGGGAGTTATATCCAATTTATCATGAGAAAATAATGATAACTCGAGGTCTTTGTGCATGATTCAATCATGGCCTATCACTCGGGTAGTCAGCGATACCTTAAAAATATTCATGTATAGGATGTGGTTCCGTTACCTATGCGGTTCTTTCTTTAAGCGCAGCTCCAACTAAGCCGAGCGCCTGCTGAAGTTTCGGGAGTGTTGTCAGGTATTACTTTCCTGGAAGTAACAATATTCACCTTAGCGATAGTTATATATAGATACCCCAGTGTGATGTTGCGCATCGATCGTGCCAGGAGTAGTGTGGTCGACGAGCTGGCTCGAGACGAGCAGGAAGAGAAGCTTGACTCGACCCGCGATAGCAGCTGCTCGACTTGTCTTGGCTTATAAAAGCTCGAGTAGCTCGAGCTGGGCTCGGGCTTTTCAGTGGCCCCCGATAGGAGCTCCATGAGTCATTACAGCTCTCTTGTTGCAAATATATACTATTAAAGTTAGAGTTGAGTTGTTCGACATTTCATATTTGGGCATATCTAGCTTGGTTTTCAGGCGGGGATATTCAGAGAGATAACGCTTAAAAAGATCGAGCTGTTCAAGTGGAGCAGCGGAAAACGCTCAGGCTAACTTGAATCGTGAGAGTAGCTACTCGAGCTTTAATTGGGCCCGAGTTGAGGACTCGATTTAACCCGTCTCGACCACACTAGCCAGGAGCATACAGCTCAGGTTGTTAATTTTTCGAAACTGCGTCCCATGTTTCCGAGATGGGTAGCACTAGCTAGAAAGATCCGAGAATGTTAATGTTGGTAATTAGTAGTAAACATAGAGAGAAGAACTGACCAAGATAGCGGGTGAGGGACATATATAGGTAGGAAAAACATGAACCGGAAGAGAAGATGAAGGTGCTCAAGGTGATGATAACCTTGGTGGTGACAGGTGGGGTGTGGTTACTGGAGCTGGGTATGAGGCCAAGTATACTGGTTGATAACTGGCGTCAATTGGTTGATTGTGCTACATAAGCTTCGGGCAGCCTGAGTAGTTTGCCACGTCATTGAAAAATCTGTATTTAATTGATTGATGGATTCATCAAGTTACATATGCACGTTTATGAAGCCTTCATTGCTAAACCTTTATGTACCGCACCTACATATATTCAACATCTTGTCTCAAGCCGATTCTCGTACATTCCTGATGTTCTAGGGCCAATGCAAGTCGAGCTTTATATCTAATACCCGACACATGAATCATGAGACAGAAGATGCCATAACTTAGCGGGTATCTACTTTGGTGGCCTAATACGCCCTCACATACCATTGGGCTTAAGATAACTCTCAATGCAAAGCTATATAGAGAAATCCAAGCTCGAGCCGTATAGAAATAAGAGTGTATAAGTGTCGTTCCCAAAAGAGGGTCCTGGGGGTGGTACGTACACAGGCCAAATTAGCTTACTAAAGACACAGAGTACCCTAATCCGAAGTCCGTTCAGCTACACATTTGCCCGGGCATATACATGCTCATAGGTGGGCTCGTATTTCCACAGTGTATCTACACACCTCCGTGTAGGCCCCATGTAGCTGAACAAGAATCCGGACACCCCTTATTCACTCCCGGCCTGGGTAAATATAGCCAACTACTTAGTGGCCTCGAGATATCTTTAATCGAGTGGACGAGACCAAGTGATTGGTATCACGGATTACAGGTAAGCTTTCAGCAGTTCAATAAGTACTTTATATATCCTAACTGTATTCTACGTTTTGGTAAAGATCTTCATAGGATATCACTCGTAGTACTTGAACCATCGACCAAGCGCAACCGAACCAGCTGACCAACATAAGAACTAGCCTTGCTGTTCTTAATACCTGAGACGGTACGAACCGCGATGCAGCAAAAGCTTTAATAATTAGGCTCTACTAGAAAGAAATAAGTTCATACAAATGCTAGGTAAGTGACACTAGCTGAGTTCAGTACTGTGGGCTCAGAAGAAAATATAGTCCACGACATTCCCTGCGCTGTTACATTGTAAACACGCGTCTCAACCTCTACGGAACCTTTCGGCGCATCGACATCTAGCGAGTCAAACCCTATAAAAATACGAGGCGGAGAGGTGAATCCGTAGCCATGGAATTTCTCGGACTCAGGGATGCGTGCATGCGATTTCCTAGTCCGTGGACGGTCTGCTGTGGTACTAAAGGTTCCCCTGAAGATATCCTTTCTAGTTGCGGAATAAGCAAGCCACGTAATAATGGGTACCAAGAAGTCTTCAGGCCTGGGTTTCAGAAGACAAATAGTAAAACCTGTCCTGGTGATGTTGGTCGCGTAGACCTTTGTTTCAAACCGCTCGTCACTGCTTCCGTTGACGTTGAAGTCAGAGAACCACACCGTAACGACTGGTATTGCATCATACGGGCGCGCAAAATGGACATTTGCTTCCTTAGTATATCCGAATTCATTCTGGACGTAGGAATTACGACATCCGGTATCGACTCTTCCGTACTGAAGATCTGGTTCGTTGCTGCTTATTTCTAACCAGTTGAAACATACACTGAGCAACGTAGAATTACTTGTCTGAGCAGGAACGTTTATGTAATTGCCGGCACTTGAGAAACTCGGGCGCTGTACGGTAGTAGTGAAATTCAGTCTCGTGAATGTTATCGGTAAACATATATCATATAGTGTTGAGTCCCGGAGTTTCAACGGTAGTTTAATGCTGTCGAACAGGAATAGCTTGCCATATCCAGCATCGGCGCCCGGTACACCTTTTAAAACCTGGGTATAGTTTCCAATTACCAAATACTCATGATCACGCTTTGTAGCCTTTGCTGCAGAATTGGGGTCGTATTTAACCACCGTACTTATAGCCGGCGAATCTAGATATACATCAACAATTAGACATTGACCCAGTAGATGCCTTTCCTAACAACCAAAGCTCCCACATCACTCGAGTTGCCGACAGAATAGGTGGCAGGTACATAATCAATAGCACAAAAATGGCCTTTGTTTTCTTCCTTTCCGCGAACTGCCCACTCGGGTGAGAGGGCAGATAGAGTGGGGTTTTGACGGGGTATATTTTGGGGGGAGAGGGAGAGAGGGATAGAACCTTCTATAATGCCTTGAGCATTCTTCGTCTTCTCCTCCTCTTTCTTCTTCTTCTCTTTCTTCTTCCTCTCCTCTTTCTTCTTCTCCTCCTTCTGTGTCCCGTCCCGTCCCCAGGCGTCTTTCTGTCGCTCCACCTCGGCCGAAACCGCAGCATTAAACTTATCCTTCAACTACACCTCCCATCACAATCACCATCCCCATTAATATTAATTTCAGCACATTAAAATCCATCATCCCCGGGAGCAGCACTAATTTAAAGAAAAGGCTACATACGCTTGCAACTAGACGCTCAAACACCAATTCGGGCGCGGTGGAGGCGTACTTTAAGCTGTTTGCGAACTCTGCCCGGGGAACAATATACCGAATCAGTAATATTCATTTCGACCAATTGTCTTTACGCCGGTCCCGGGGGAGGTGTGGGGCCGTGAGAGGGAAGCTCACTAACCTTCATATTCGGAGACCAGCTGCTGCGGCGTCAGGAAGGAGCCTGTGGAGAGGTGTTTCGAGGGTATATATGGCGGGTGTTGCGCTGTGGGTGCGGGTGAGGGTATGGGTGTGGGTTTGAATGTAGGTGCGGATGGAGGTGCCAGTGTCGGTGTGGTGGTGGTCCACATCGTTCCCCCGGGCCAGCCTGAAAGGGGGCGGTCGGGGAAGGCGGCGGGGGGGTTGCCTGGGAGGGCGGCGGGTAGGCTGCTCCACATCGTTCTCCCGGGCCATCTTGCAAGTGGGCGGTCGGAAAGGGCAGCGGGGGAGTTTCCATGGTCGGAGGCAGCGGGGGTGTTTCTAGGGAAGGTAGCGGGGGGGTTGCTGGGGAAGGAGGCGGGGGGGTTGGTAGGAGAGTTGGCAGGGGTTGGCGGGGGGTTGCTGGGGAAGGAGGCGGGGATTGGGGGGATTGGCGGGGGTTAGCAGGAGGGTTGGTAGGAGGGTTGGCAGGGGGTTGGGGGGGTTGCTGGGGAAGGAGGCGGGGGGATTGGCGGGGAAGGAGGCGGGGGGTTGGCGGGGGAGTTAGCAGGAGGGTTGGCAGGGGGGTTGGCGGGGGGGGTGCCGGGGAGGCTGCAAGGGGGGGGCATGGGGATGTGGGTTTGTGTGGGTGGGGGGCGCTTGTTGGAAGTACAACTGTTGGAGATGGATATGTATATGTTTGGTCTGCGGGGAGAGAGGTACGTATATATAGAGATGTGTTGTTTATTGCTTGACAGGTGAGGTGGGCGCCCAGCGGGAGAGGTGTTATATATATCGATATGGTGGATGCCTGATATGATTGAGCTGGGCATTTCCATATAACTTCGGCTATATATAAGTTAAAAAACCAAGCGCCACAGTTATTTATGTGCTCAAAAGTAATTATCTTCTACTTTGATTATCATGCATGGTTATACAACTATCCCTTCGTCTGTCATCAAAATGCTGCCCACCCGGGAAAAAGCAAATCTGGTGTGGCTTTACTAACAGATCTGGTTATCTTTGTTATTAAATAACAGATCTGCCATACATATTTAATTGTTCTATTATAGGGGGGCAGCAATTGACAGACGATGGGATGGGTGGTGGTGGTGGCCGGTAGGATTGGTGGGTCTATATAACTCCAGAAGCTACACGCTTACCAGCATAAGAACCAGAAAATGCAGCTGCTTAGGGCAAGGATAATTTGCATGGAGTGGCGTACAAATAATCCCTGTTTCTGTTACTTCTATTTTCTGGTTCTTTTGGGTAAGCTGTACTACTAGGGCGAACAAAGTTCCACTGGGAAGAATGTAGCTGTGCCTAGCTGGGCGGGTACAGATAATGCCTGGGCTGCTGTAGTGGGTGTGGGTGTGTTACGGGTGCAACAAAAAATAAAAAGGGTGTGCAAATCTAATTTGGACTATATATAAACTGGGCGGCGCTCTCTCAATACTTGGTACTTGTATACAATAGCTTGATAAGCGTGAGATAAACAACCGGGTCCTTACACTCTTATCTTCCAGTAGGACAACTGACCTCTTCCCCATTAATTAAGCAGGCGATGGCAAAACAGAAGGCTCGCACCTGTCAATATATTAATAGTAGTACATGTACAATCGAACTAAAGCACCGAGTCTCACGGGTATTTAAGGCTTCACCTACAGCTAGGGTTGAACCCTACTTAACTTGTAGTGTCACCGACTATACATCAGATGTTTACCTGCAGTACTCTCGTACACTAGGTAGATAGCAATAATTGGATACATTGAATACACCCAACCCGATGATATATATATATAGCTACATGTAGGGCAAACCTTAATCACAGGTATACTATTGAAACCGAGTGATTTTCTGTGTTTCCTATGTACACGGCTGGCCTAGAACACACATGTACCCACATACCCGTCTGCTCACCTACCCATCTGCTCGCCGGCCTAACTGCTCGCCGGAATACTTGCCTGCCTGCTTACCTGACTGCCTGCCTACCTCCGCGCCTACATGCGAATTGGGTGCTGATCTGACGTCTATCTGGTGCGCCGTCAGTCCTCAATTTGGTGCAATTATATAATATTACCTGACGATTTGCTGTCGATTTGGGCGCCGTTTTTTTGGTGCAATTAGTCGACGAGAAAGCTGTTCTTTTGAGCTTTGATCGTACGTATTTTCATAATTAACTTATATTATTTATTATTATTATTATTATTATTATTATTATTAATAATCAAGTATTATATATACCAATAACAGAGTGTATTCTGACCCTGCTGAAAGATCTAGATCTAGATATATATGTAGTACATGTGAAACATAACCCGGCAAGACCTCCCAGTAAAACGTCACCCTATATCCCCTCGGTCGTAACAACGGTGGGAACTCGAGGTACCCCAACAGTCACGGATGCTCTCCTTATTGCAGATGGCTCAAAGAAAAAAAAAACGGAAGGAAATATTGGTCTAAAAGGACCATAATATTGGCTGTTACGACCCAGGGGATAGTATGTAGGTGTAAGATCGAGGATTGATGGCAGTGCGAAGTATAATCATATTAAAAGAGCTCGAGCGGAATCCCCTCCTTTTGAACACCTTTTGAACACCTCAGGCCTCGGTCGGATCGTACTCACCTCTACAAGAGCAAACATGCATGGATTCCAGGCCTCGAATTCCATGCTCGACGGGTACCCGCACGATCCCTACCTACTAGCATCCCTAAGCTGCTACCCGAAACCCGAGCTTTCCCAGCAAGGGCTGTGAACGCATCCCTTCGTTGCGGTAGCTATCCCTTCGTCTGTTCCCGGTAGTCACAACATATTAGGCCCACGACGGCGTCGTGATGGACACATTTTTAGCGAAAAATAGTAGAGTATACTCCACTACCGCTTAGAGGAGTCTTGCACCCGACATTTGCAGTTAGTTTCTACAATTTGTATATATTTAGATTAAACGTCTGCTCCCCCAAATCACGCGGAAACGGCTCGCCAGGCCATGACTTGGAGATAGTGCGCTTTTGGAGTTTGGGGGTAATTGGAGCGGGATAGATAAACGGTGGAGGGGGGGGGGGGGTAGACAAATGGCGGAGTAGACACACCGTGGGCGGGAGGAGACAGATGGTGGATGGTGTCCCCCACAGGACCCTCTTCTACTATCTACCTGATATTCGAAAACCATCCTCTATTGTATGGCGCCGTTCTCTCATACAGATAATCCCTGTTTCCGCAATCAATTCTCGCTACCTCGTAGGCCGTCAGGACCGATTCCAATGCCAATATGGAAGTCGCTCACGACTTCGGCGTAGCAACATTGGAGTCGGTCCTGACGGCTTGTGTGATATCCACTTTTTTCCCGGTGAGAAAAGCACGAATCCGTGAAGTTTGATACGCCAATTCGCCTTGAGAATCGACGGTTAGTATTGAGACTTGGAACGCAACTCGATGCTTTCTCAACCACAACCGACCGCAAACAGACCATAAATACGGAAAATGATAATAAGAAATAGAGGAGGCGCTCAAAAAATATCTCCACCGTGTATCGCCGTCCGCTGGTACGGTGGCCTGTCGTTGTGGTGTTCATTCCCGTTGCGTCCGGCCCATTCTTTTTGACAACCCGCAATAGATACAATATGTAGTACCAACCACCAACCACCAACAACCAGCCACCACCTATCCTGAGAAGGCCCACCAAACCCACCGCACGCAGAATCAATGCGCGAGAGAAGAAACAATAGCACAAAGGGGGTGGGGGGGGGGGAATAAAATGCGCAGGAGCAAAATCAAAGGGATCCGGGAAGGACGAGGTCGATCACATGCAGGCTGTGGCTTACCTGCGAAAATGGTTCACCGAGGGAGTGAGGTTGTTCCCGGTGGCGCTGTGGTGGCTTGGGTCATGGGTGGTCACTCGGGCGGTGGTTGGTTCGGGGGGTGGCCAGGCCTGGTTGGTGTGTCCGGGGGTGCGGAATTACATGCTAGCTAGCCCGCCTAGCTTGCCCCCCAACAAGCTGCGCATGTTTAAGCCGCCCAACGCCCTTGATCATGAAAGTACGCATAATTATAACGGGGGGAATCTGGATAAATAAATCTTGGCTCGAGAGCTGTGCTGTTGTGAAGCTTTTCGTGGGGGGGTAGTTTACATGCATCAACATTCACGGCTTGTTCTCTTTCTCTTTCGCTTTACAGTACCTACTACATGCAGTCTTTGCTATCCGTTCGTTATTGGTACGGAGCTATTGGTGTGTGCAGGCAACGAGTACGTCCGGTGGTGTATGGTTAGTTACAAGTCGCCGTACGTAGCGGCTCTGGTGTCAGGACATCCGGGTTGCAATATATGTACATACAATCGATCAATCAACGAGAGACAGGTCAAGGCCCCCACGAGAGACGTACGAGAGCCCGAACAATGACCTGAATCGGATCGTTTGATACAATTCTGTCTTTTTTTTCTTCTCTGTCCCCCTAGCTCTGCTCCTTGGCTCCCGGATGAGAGCTGAAATGTTGAGGATGACTTCAAATCTCGGACTATTTATTACAGGCGCAATCTATTCTAGAAGAAGGGAAATTAATTCAAGCTCTAAAGATCTATAGAGTATTACGCCGTCTATCCCATTAACCACCACTCCCATTCACCCCCCCCCCCCCCCGGCCCACGCCCCAGATCCATCGCTCACCACCCACTACACAAACCCGCCGACGCCCATCCCCACCGCCCCATACGTCGTCTCCACACTCCCGAAAGCGCCCCTCCCCATCCCAATCAGCACCCCCGGATTATACACGATCGGCACCGGCTCACTAATCCACCTCCCATACTCCGCCGCGGGCCTCGTCATGATGTCCTGCAGGTCGAAGCTCAGCAGCATGCAGTAGCGGTCCAGATCCAGATTATTCGGGCCCGTGCCCCAGGGGTTCTCGATCTCGAGGCCCACCTCGCTCAGCGCCATCAGCACATACGCCGTGACCATCGTCACGGGCACGGTCAGCCACCCGAGCGTGCGGAAGAGCTGGCTGGGCAGCACGAGGATGAACATCCACACGGCGCGCGAGATTGCAATGTTGTAGCCGAGCGGGATGGGCGTGCGCAGCAGCCGCTCGCACGACGAGATGCACGACGTCAGCGAGTCCATGTACAGCAGCAGATGCGTAAACACCTGCGTGTCGACGGGGCGCGTCTGCCGCAGGTGCTCGAGGTAGGCGGAGATGTGCAGCGTGATTTGGATCGGGTGGTTTGCGGTGTCATGGTGGAGGTGGAGTTGCTGGTACTGTTTTTTTTTTGTTCTCCCGTCAGCTGAGTTCGTGTTTCCTCTCCTCTCCTCCTCCTTCTACGCGCTAGGTGGGGTGACATACGGCCGGTAGACCCTTCAGCAGCTCCTTCAGCTCCCCAAGCCGCTCCCAGTCGCGCTCGCCGCGGAGATGGTACTTGAGCGCGACAGCAAACGCGTGCAGGAGCTCGATGGCCTCCTTTTTCACCTCGAGGTCTGACTTTGCCGACGGGTCGTGGTCCGCGGGGGTCTTGAGCGTTGGGATGTGCAGCCAGATTGTGCGCGCAATGTTGCGGGTGAGGGCCGAGATCTTGTCCCATTCCGTGCGGCCCTCCCACCAGCGGGAGTAGGCGGACGTCATGCGGAAGCTGATTGACAGCGCGACAATGAACCTGTGGCGGTTTTTGTTAGTCTTCTTATGGGGGAAGGCGGCAATGGAAGGGGAACACATACCCCCATACGGGGAAGAGAATCGGCGTGTGTAGAGAGTACTTCTCGTTGACATCTGACGAGAGGTAGCAGATGAGCGCTGCAAAGAGGCCTGCCCCAAGAATCTATTCCTCGCACACGAATACACATATATCAGCAAACCCTCCCTCTCCGTTATCAATGCCACCCCCGGTCGCTCCCGGGTAGCTGCAGATGTATGTACAACAACAACATACCTGGGGAAGATGGATCCCGCCGCCATGGACCCGTAACGAGTATGGCACCCAGGTGGTCTTGTTCTTGCGGTCCTGCTGCAGCTTCATGCCGCGCCAATTTGCGTCATGGAACGATCTGCGGGGGTGGTGGTGGTGGGACCGCATGATGGCGGCGGCTTCAATGCTTTATTTATATGTGTTTTTTTTTCTTTATATCTTTATTTTCCCTTTTCCCCCCCTTTGGTGATTTTCTTTCTTTCTTTCTTTTTCTTTCTTTTTTCTTTCTTTACTTTGGCGTGGCAAGTTGGTGGTGTAGCTGGCCGGGGATCGGATGGAACGAGCAGACGAAATGAAAAACGGGCGATATCCGCATATGCCGAAACTCCTTCTCCTTCTTCTTCTTCTCTGATCGTACGGTATTGTGGACCATAACAAGCAGCAGCAGAAAAGAGAGAGAGGATGACTGCAGCCAGCCAGCCATTGTGGGGTGGGTGGGCGGGTTTGCAGGCAAGTTATAGGCATCCATGGGGGGCTCTCCCTCCCTATTCCAGCCGAAAAGAAAAAAATCGGGTGACTTTTTTATTCCTTTTTTTTTTTTTAACCTGTAGTTATTCCGGGTCGTTGGTATTTGAGGGGGGGCCCATCCCCCTACTCTAGGGATTCCTCGGGCCGACACATTGGGGGAATTGTGAGGGGCGCAGCTGGGGCGCTCTGGCTACCTAACCAACTCTTGAGTTGAGGGAATTTGTGCTGCTGGACACTGGCGCTGTATGGTATGGTATGGGCTGGTAATATAGACTGTGCTATAACGGGTGGCTTTGCGGAGGGGGGGGGATCAGTGATCTGATATTTTGAGGGTTTTGTGTGTAGGTAGAATGGGTACAGGGGGAGAGGGGGGTTGCTTACCTAGTTTGAGGGAGGCGAGCGGAGGTTTGAAGGAGAAAGGAAAGGGTGCGTGTGGGTTGGTGAAGTATTAAAGGTAAAGTGATGTCAGATTCCGTGTTGGGGTGTTTGTTGGAGAATGGGGGGGCAGTCAGCTGCTTCTACACGCAGTACGGAGCTCTTCTTCTTCTTCTTCTGTAACTCCCTCAACTCCTCCTCCACCAGTGGGCGAGTGGGCGGCCGGCGGCTCTCCAAACAAGCCCGGAATGTAACCCCAATGCAGAATTAATTGCGACATGGTCAAACAAAAAATCTCCTTCTCTCCTTCCTTCCCTCCTTCCCTCCTCCCTTTGTTCCTTCCTCCTGTCTAATTAACTACATGTACCTACAATACATGTAATCCCAAATTAATTATCCATGTAGATACATGTAGCTAGAGTACCTACCTAGACCCGGGCCCAGTGCCCATCCATCCAATCTTCTGGTAAGTTGCAACCCTACGCCAGCCAGTTCCCTTGGCATGTGACAGCCCACCCTTCCCTTCCCCTGTTTGCGGCTGAAAAAGAAAAAAAGAATATCCATGCCGACTTCAACTTCCCCCCCCCCCCCGGTTCGGCACTAGCGTACCGGTCGTGGTGCATTATCTCCCGACGCGGGCGGGCGGCGGCCTTTCGCCTGGCTGGGGCTACCCGTAACGAACGTGTGCGCATGTGTGGAGAAAGAGAAAAAGATTCTAGATCGTGTGGAGAGGGGAGTATGTAGTTGGAGGCACATACCTACCTACCTACCTAGAGTAGGTAGGTGGGTACATACCGCCAAAACACACTCGAAAGAAGAAAGGAAGAGAAATTGGATATCTCTCCTCCGCCCACTCTAATTTAGCGATTGGCTGGAAGGGCGTCGATCAGCCTTAGAGCTAGGCGTCCGAGTTTTGGCGGTAGAGTAGGTACATACATGTACGTAGGTAGGTACAGTCGCACCTCACAGTAGGTACATACATGTCTCGTAGTTTGGTATCTCGGATCTGTTAATTGCTGTCTCGTACGGGTTTGCGGGACAGGTATGTACCTACCTACATACTGCCACTGCCTTCCTCCACATAAATTAAACATATGTACATACATATATATATATTATTTGCTGTCTCGTATGTTTTGGCATGTTTTGCTATCCCGTATGGGTTGCGCCAGAGTACGCCAAGGCGCGACTGTAGGTAGAGTAGGTACATACTCGCGACCAGCAACAAGAACCCGAAAATGCACGTCCTAATCTGCAATTTCCATTGGGGTAGAAGTCAAAGATACACCAAAGACTTGCAGCTGCATATTCGGGTTCTTGTTGCTGGTCGCGAGTACATGGTAGAGCTCTAGGAGGATATGGCTGCCGGAATGGGGGGTGGGGGATGGGGGATGGGGGATGGGGGATTCACGGTCGGTGCTGGATATATGGCTAGCTAATCGTAAATAGCTTATTGACTGTAGAGTGTAGATGGAGAGTGCACCTCCAACACCGGATAATTACATCATGGTAGTGTTACGGCAGTTGGGGGGGGGCAGCATCACTCATTGTCCAGGTAGGTGGTGAGTGGGTGTATTTTTTTTTTTCTTCCTGATCATTGCTCTCGATCCCGAATGCAGGTCTGTAGAGTAGCTGGCCTGTAGAGAATGGGATCCGAGAACACGTTGGAAGAATCTACGCATGCATACATACGATACATGTCTGTAGTACACCCGCAAGGAAAAAAAAAAAAAGTGAGGAAGGAAACAGCCGGCCGAACCTCCAATTGCAGAATAGATATGTACTGTGAATTAAAAAAAGTCGGAATTTTGTGTGGGGATTTGGTTGCAATGACTTGTTAACGAGTGAGTATATTCGCCACTTTTTATGATCTCCCTAGCTAGTCCTTTGCTACTGCTGCAATCAATTCGCTTTGGCATGCTGTCAATGATTTTTATATACATTGCCCCCCAATCCGGCCTTTGCTACAGCCTGGGCTTCAATACCTTTTATGTTTTCATTCAGAGTACTTGTCAAAAGGCATGGCCACGGGGTGCTCATAGGGTTGTATTGCGGGTGTAGGGATGCTCGCTCGCTGTTTCCTCACTTTTTTTTTTCTTTCCTGCGGGTGTACTACGGGATAGCAGATAGGAGGCGAGTGCTCGTCTCGTCCAATCGGGTTCTCTCCAGCTCTGACCATGGGCTCGGCTTGAGCCGCGAAATAAATATTGTGGTAGAAAGCGCCACCACCACCACCACAAACACCACCACAAACACCAACAGGATAAGCTGTGGTCTCTGTTTGAATAGCTGTTACGACAGTCAGTCCCCAACACATGTCACTCGGACGGGGGGAGATGAGGATGATGAGGCAAGACATGTCGGATCGAAGACACGTTGGATCGAGGACACGTTGGATCGAGGACACGGTCTGCGGCCCCTGTCATAATGTAGCAAGCAGCTCATGTTGATGTCGTCGCCAATTGAAGGAGAGTGGGATTTGGCAGGTAACAGTGTACTCTAGGTACATGTAGTTTAGATTCCTACCAGTCAGGGAGGGGAGGAGTGTGGAGAAGTCGGGGGGGGGGGGATGATGGATGATGGATGGACTGTGCTGCCACCGGATAAGCATAAGCATTGCCTCCAAGTGTAGCGTAGACCGTGTACCGTAGACCGTAGACCGTAGGCTCTCCTTCCCCCCTTCGTCCCCCGTCTACTCTACTGCCGTCCAACGAAGCACTCTTATACCTAATAATTACCAATTGGCCAGCCGGTCGGTCACCTTTGGTGGCTAGCTTGCAGTATCCTTTTTTTCTCTTTCTCTCTTTCTTTTCTTTTCTTTTCTTTTTCTTTTCCTCTTCTCTTTTCTACTGTTGCTATGACCCTTCCCGTCGATTCTGCCCAGCAAGAACGGATCCGGAGGGAGGGAGGGAGGGAGGGAGGGAGGGCGAGGGAGGAGGAATGGCTGGAGGAAAACATCAGGAAGTCACACATGATAGGCTGGCTGTCTTTACTTCTGCTTCTGCTTCTTCTTCTTCTTCTTCTTCTTCTTCTCCCTCTTCTTCTCTCTTCTCTCTTCTCTCTTCTTCTTTCTTCATCTCTTCACCATCGCCATCTCTGTCCAGGACCAGGTCGCTCGGGGCTACTCACAATTTCCAGAGGTAGCCAAGTGAAGTCGACGTTATTGTATCGTGTTTGTGTACCCACGGCCTCCGTCCGAACATCACATCCACATCACATCCATCCCATCCCATCCCTTCCCTTGCATCCATCCCTCTTCCTTACGCCCGATCCCGCGCCCTGCGTCTCATCTCCGGGTTTTCTTTTTCTTGCCTTTCTCGTTTCCAGACCTATACCCTCTCCTCATAGCTCCACCAACAGGATCTCCGCCGCGGAGGCAAAGCAACAGTGCAAGTGAAACAAAAACCGTCTTTCTCGACGAGACAATGGCGACTGCCGGACATGTGCACGATGAGACAACGCGCCTGCTGGACGTTTATACCCCGTTGCGGACGGGGTATCTTGCGATTGGAGACGAGAGAGTACAGACAAGATTCGCGGACATGACTGAAGCAGTGGCAGAAGAGGCAGAAGAAGAGAGATTTCCGACGGGGCAGTTGTGTGTTCTCGGTATGCTATTCCACCATCAGCTCCCTATTCCCCCAATTGTCCATCACTGTAAAGACCCACAGCTAACAAATCGCCCTCCAGCGTTCGTCCGCATCATCGAGCCAATAACCTTCACCTCCGTCCTCCCCTACATCTACAGCCAAACCCGCCATCTTCTCACCAGCCCATCGGACCCCCATCCCACAGGCTCAATTGCGCTCTACTCTGCGCTCCTCATCTCCTCCTTTGCCTTCAGCGAAACCCTCACCTCCCACCTCTGGGGCACCCTCTCCGACAAGTATGGCCGCAAGCCCATCATTCTCTTCGGCCTCGCCGGCTCCCTCCTCTCCCTCCTCCTCTACGGCCTTGCCCCCAACATTGCCCTTGCCATGACCGCCCGCATCGTCGGCGGCCTCCTCAATGGCAATGTCGGCGTCCTGCAGACAGCCGTTATGGAGCTGACAGGGGCGCGCGAGGACTGGCGCGCAAAGGGACAGCTTGTACTGCCGTTTGTGTGGTGTCTGGGGAGTATCATAGGCCCCGCGATTGGCGGTGGGCTGGCGCCGAGCGGGCATGAGGCTGAAGAGGACAGCGGGGTAGCGCAGGTGTATCAGCTCGGGGATGACATCCCGATCACAGGGAGGTTCCCCTACTTGCTCCCTAATATTGTGTGTGCGCTCGTGGCGCTGATGGGGATTGTGGTCGGGTGGCTGTGGATGGAGGAGACGAATAAGATGGTCTCCAAGAACGATATGGGACTTGCTGTTGGCCGCTACATCCTCGGTGGCCCTAGAGCGCTGTTGGCACAGCTGCTGAAGCGTGCTGATACCGCGCCGCCGCCGCCGCCGCCGCCGCCCGCGGACGTCGGGGATGAAGGCAACGGCACGACGAAGGAGGTTGATGATGCAGAGGAGACGGACAGGGTAAGTATATATGAGTCTAGCGCGCTCACCACCGCGAACCCGTCGTCGTCCACATCGCTATACGCCTCTCTGTCCGCCCTCGACTCCAATGCCAGCACCATAGTTGGCTCCACCACCACCCTCTCAAACCCAGCAGACAAGCCCGCGGCAGCAGCAGCAGCATCGGGGAAAAAATCAATCTACACCCCGCGCTTCTACCTCCTCATGGCCGGCTTCTTCATTCTCTACTACCACACCACCGCGGCCGAACACCTCCTCGCCATCTTTCTCCAGTCCTCCCCGCTGCCGCCCCTCTTCCCCGGCACCAGCATCGGCCTGCTGCCCACCGAGGGCTTTGGCTTCACGACACACTCCATGGGCATGCTGTTCCTCATCCAGGGCGTCTTCCAGATGGCGCTGCAGTTCACTGCATTCCCCTTCCTGGCGCGCAGGTGGAGCAACATGAGCATCTACATTGCAACCCTGTGCCTGTACCCGCTCTTCTACGCGCTCATGCCGCTGCTGGTGCTGCTGCCGCCGGGGTCGCCGGTGTTTTATGCCGGGCTGGCGGGCCTGCTGGGGCTCAAGGTGGTGCTGGAGATTACGTGCTATCCGGCGCTGTTTCTGGTGCTGTATGAGACTGCTATTACGGGGCCCGGGGGCGCGGGCGCGATGGGCAGCGTGTATGGGCTGAGTGCTGCTGTGGCGGGGGCGGCGAAGGGGGTGGGGCCTGTGGTGACGGGGTGCATGTGGAAGTTGGGGGTTGTGGGGGGTGTGGTAGGGTGCGCGTGGTGGGCGTTGGCGGGGGTGGGGTTGATGGGGTTGGTGGCGGCGGTGGGGCTGGTTGTTGCTGGTGGTGGTGGTGGTGAGTGGAAGGGAGGGAAGGCGGTGGAGGGGCGTGGCGAGGGGGTGGAGGTGTAGAGGGGGGTGTTTTTGTTTTGTAGATATGTTGGCTCTTTTTTTTTTTTTTTTTTTTTTATGGTGTTAGTGTGGTGCATTTGATAGTTTCTTTCTTTGCCAGGTTAAGGCTATATTAGGTTATATAGGGAGACATGTGCATTTTTCGGGCACTGTAAGATATCCGTAGGTTAATGTAGTTAGCAGTAATATACAGAATTGCTTGGGCGTGATGAGTGGGTTTTATACATACAAGTACTTGAGCGCTTGTTACTGTTTTAAACTTGGCTACTACTGCTTGCTACTATTTGGGTGGCTTTGCTACTAATTCGCCTACCAACTGCAACCGGCTACTAATTGCGTTGGAGGGTTAGGGTTGGGCTACTACTACTACTACTACTACTCTACTCGTAGTTTCATAAACTAACATAGCTGAGTCTGCAGACCACAACAGAGATTTGGAGCCGAATGCAGGATTGGGCGGGGGGCGCATACACGCACGGTTGTGTTTAAGAACGGCAGTGGTGGTGGTTGCTGCTCACGGCTGTTTTTGGTGCGGTAGACATGGGGTGTCACTCGGCTGGGATGGGTGGAGATATCTATGTATGTATCTATGTATCTATGTATCTATGTATCTATGTAGGTACATGTACGTATTGGGTGCATGTATTCATCCATCTTATGTATACATGTACGCGTTAGAAAAGCCGTGGCACCCTACTTACTACACTGAGTCCGTCAATGGATTGTATGTAGCCACCAACAACCATATTTGCTCCCGCACATCCATAACGTTTTTAAGACACGGTCGGTCTCCATGGGGGATATTAAAGGGCTCTCTCTCCAATTATGAGCTTGGTTAGAAGGCAGGAAGGTCTTCTTCGTGGTTTGGATTGGGGGGGGCTAGGTCTTTGTGGCGCGGACGCGGCTGTGAAAGTGTAAGTATAAGTACAAGTACAAGTGCCACCTACGTGTATTCGTCACATGTGTTCGTCCCATGTATTCATTCCAGCTCTTCATCCCATCCAAACACCCAAACACCCAGACATCAGCCCATCCCCATCGACTAATCACAACCACAACCACAACTACAACCACAACCACAATCACAATCGTAATCCACCGCATATACTGCGCCCACCCCCCGCCTAGTGCTTCAACTTGTTTGTAGTCAAGTACAGGTATGTGCTTGTAATACATGTACATGTATTGGTCCATCATCGCTGCTATATATCATATCCGACCAGCCCTTCTATTAATTACATGCAGTGGATGAAGTAGTCTAACCAATTAACCAATCAACCAGCCAATCCATCCCATCCCGCACAGCACAGCACAGCGAAAGCTCGGCGCCACCAACGGCGGCCGAGGAGGGGGGAGGGGGAAGGGGGGGGGTCCAATATCGGCGGGGATGTGCTGCGGTCGGGAGGATCGAGCGACGTCACAAACACCCACCCTGCATACAACACCAGACGGGGCGGAGATCTAGATGTGTGGGTGCAGGCAGGTGCGGCCAGGAAACTCGGTTTGCTAAATTAAAGTATTTGGTCCCGATCCCGACGACTCCTGCTGTAAATACTACATACATACTTGTAGTGAGAACCTCGATCGATCCCACACGGACATGCGCATTACGTTTTTTTCACCGCCAAAAAGAAAAAAAGAAAGAAAGAAGGGAAAACACACAAGCAGCCCCCCCCCCCCCTGTTTGCCGCGGCCAGGCACAAAAAAATATAAATGGAAAAGTTAAAAAAAAAGGAAGAAATTGCTCCAGTAGAGATTTGAACTCCAGATCTTCGCATTACAAGTGCGACGCCTTACCCCTTGGCCACAAGAGCGGTGACAACCTGATCGGCGCGGCGGTTGTAACAAGCAGCACAGCACGCTGCAGAGGCCAGGGGGTTAACCCGAGAACGGAATAGCCGGATACATACACATATCTTGAAGCAAAAAGACATCTTGAAAAAAAGACCGCCTCACACTTCCAGCATTTTCGAGATTTCGAGATGCCCACGATGCGGGCAAGATGAATATATGCAGGAATGGTATAAATAAATAGAAGCGTCGTTAGACGGTGTGCAAGTTTCCTCATCGGAAAGATTCAGTAACCACTCACAGCTTATCACCCGCCCCCGCAATCTAACACTCACAGCTTATCACTCATCATCACCACTAGCATTAATAGACCAAAAAACCAAAGATGCCATCCAAGCCCCAAACACTCTGCAAATGCGCCCTCGCCGCCACTACAACACCCACCTACACCGTGACCTTCTCTCCCGGGTGCGCGCACTGCGCGGCGTGCGTCTGCGTGCCGTACACGGCGCCCCCGGATGCCGGCGCCGAGGCCGATCCGTGGCTGGGGTATCATGCGCTGAATTCAAAGTGTAGGTTCTGTTATCCGGTGGATGCGGCGGGGAGGAAGAGGGATCGGGTGAGGAGTTTGTTGGCGAGGTTGGGGATTGGGAGGGGGGGGGACTTGAAGGTAGAGAAGTTTGTTTATGACTTTTGAAAAATGTTTGGTGGCCATGGGGGACGGGGAGGAGGTTATGTGGTGGGGATCTGGGGGGTGTGTGTGAGCAGTTTAAGTGTGAGAGAAGATGGTGATTGCTAGAGTCGATTCGCAATGAGCGGAATTAAATTAGATTTAAGTTGAATAGAGTTGAATTAAATTGAATTGAATTGAATTGAATTGGTAGAATCTTAAGTTGAACCCTTGACAAGTACTAATACTTCGTACACTCTCCTGTCTTCATATGCACATACCCAGGACTTCCGCAGGCATGCCACAGAGGACAGGTACGAGACCAACACTTTCACTGTGCTTTAATTATCCCAAGAAGCAAGTACAAGTGACTTTTATGCATTCCCTGTGGCGCAATGGTTAGCGCGTTCGACTGTTATCACTCCATTCAATTTCATCGGTATTACAAACATCGAAGCATATGAAAGAAGTGCAATCGAGAGGTTGACAGTTCAATCCTGTCCGGGGAAGTTTTTAATCTCTTTTTCTTTTTGTGCCCATAGAGTAGCTACTCACGGAGGTGGCATAATTTGTATTGTGTGGGTTTGAGTACTTGTATACTTGACTATCTTTTTTCTTATTAGGGTGCACGGTAAAGCGAACCTATGCTAGAAATCAAGCATTAAATGGCTCGGCTGATTTTGGTGGGCTCAGTAGTGGGTGGCCGAGTGACTTAATGTGACTACTTACCTGGTAACGACTTTGTTTGAAATTTTTTCTTTTTTGTTCAATTCACTAATTGACGAAAACGACAGTTTGCTATAAAGAATTCTTCGCGAGCTATCATTTCTTCTCACCAAGACCGCTCTCTCCCTGGGCTTTACTTTAGGGCCGGTATATTGAGTCTAGGGGTGCACTGTACGCCCGTCATAATACACAGAAATAAAATCTTAATCTAGATGTTCTATATACATACAGCCTGCGTCCAAAAAGACAACGAGATATAAACTTTCTCGCTGTATCATACTCTAATAATCTGGCTAAACGCATACTCAAATATTTTACCCAGACTCGGAGAGAATTTGAAGTATATATACTGCTCCAATTACTCTCCGGCCGCACGCATTAGAATCACTTATATCATCGGCTTATAGAGAGGTAAGATTGAGGTGCGGCGGCGCGGCCGAGAAAATCTAAAAGTGTAAAGGAAGCTATCGTCGTGGAAGCTATATGTACTCTGGCCCTGGTCCGAATTAGGCTAAACCCCGGATTTCAATTAGGACCGATAAAATTAGCGAACAACCAGCACCGAGAATCGTATCCTGATGCCGCTTTTACAGGTGGCGTGGCCGAGTGGTCTAAGGCGCTACGTTTAGGACATTCGTGTCAAAACCGTAGTTCGAAAGAGCGCGAGTTCGAATCTCGCCGCCATCATTCAACCAAGTAAGAGTTAACCCTCTTTTATTTTTGTCCCGGGGATGGATGTAGAATCCATTCTGACTATTATATTCACAAGGTATCACTCGAGTGATCTCCTGAGCCTATGAGAACCTGGATTTATATGGGAGTACATGTCCGATTATTTTTTACCTGCTTTTGAGTGTAATTACATGTAGTGGTACTGTCATCCACGCCTAGAGCCACTGGACGATTTGTGTGCGGCTACCGTGAAGTTAGGTACTGTCCCAGCTTTACACACCTCACGCATACAAAAATTGGGGTCTGGGGAAAACATACAGCATAGAATGTCATGTATTCACACTCAGACCTGAATCAAAACCTTCCTCATCAGAATCCAGAAGATCCGAGTGATATTCCATGAATATGTAACTACACATCAACTCCGATACTTAAGTATTGGCAGAGTCTGGGAATAGGAGAGAAAATTTACAAAGAACACAAGCAGGCTCCACCATCCTCGTATATTGCGTCTTGGGGGGGGGGGCTAATCGCTGTATCCCAGACCTCTCCACATCTCCACAACAAGTATTGCCAGTACTACATCTATATAATGAGTAGGGCATATTCATAGGGACACCTACTCGCAACCTTTTGGCGTTTCCGGGCTGGACTGGGTATGCATACTACCAAAATATGGTTCTCACGCACGATTTACGCCCATACGCAGGCCCGGTCCAGTCCGGAAACACCAAAAGGTCGCGAGTATATAAGTACTTAGTACATAACGCCTGCTCGGAACTAACCGTTCCATAACCCACGCCAGTCAAACCAACAAGTATCAGCCCATGGCCAAGGCCGCCCGAAACCTCTACGCACATCCACGCCATACCAGCCCACATGCACACACGATAGGATACCTCAGTCTCCGGTATCCGCCTTCCACCCCACGGGCCCAGAGACAACGCTACAGGCTACGGCTCCCCTCCTTCCGAGAGACATAGTCGTAGCCCCCGGCCGGGCCTATATTCTGATTCGGACCGCGCTAAGCGCCGGAGCGGCTATCAGACACATTGCCACCAGGGGCCCAACGACCGCTTTGTTGGTGCTGGGACCCCAACTGAGGGGTGGGGATATATGTGGATCAGCCAGGTTGTCACGTAGCTCATGCATGGTGGGTATGGTTGTTTGCGGCGAGGTTCACGGGGTATCACTCGTTGGTGTTTGGAACGGGGGACATACAGGTATTGTTTAATTCATTAATTACAACCTTTACCATGCTGATGTTGGGGTTGAAAGTGGGAAAGAGGGAGGAGCATCAAGTTGAGAGGTTCTGTGCACACTGGTATCAAGTATCTTCACTTTGGGGGATGAAATTGATGTGCTCTACTCTATAATGGTTCTTGAAAATATCAGTTTCTGATAAAAACAGTTCGGGCTGCTCCAGTATTTGTACTCACCATCTATTTATTAAACCCTATTGCGTGCACAGCATCCATATTAAGAACTAAACTACTGACTACATACAAAACTACTCAAGCAAACCAATATACCATAAACCTAAAACACTCTAAAACACTACAACTAACAACCATGACTAGGCCCCGCTCCCCCACACGATCTGAGATTGAACACATCCTCTACGCAAACGACATTGACTTCGCCAACTTCATCGACTACCACTTCTCCCTCTCTCCCACCCCCGAAGACGAAGACAAAATTAAGCCCACACCCAACACTACTGGCAGTGGCACAGCAGGAAATGACAACACCACATTAACCCCAGCACCACCTTCCGATACATCTGACATCTCCACTGATGCATGGGTCGACCGCACAATTTACATGTACTACCACCCTGTGGGGCAGATCTGGCTGTCGTACCCTCCGGAGGGAGTGACGCGGGTAGAGGATCTATATGCTGTTGAGGAATATGGAGAAGGTAAGGATGGGGTCCGGGGTGCTTCGAAGAACCTTTTTGATAGACTGGTGGACTTGGGGATCCGGACTCTGGTAAGTGTGAAGAGGCGGAGGGTTAAGACGAGGGAAGAAAGTGCGGGGGGGCTGAGGAGGGCCGGGAGAAAGTTGACGAGGGGGGGCTGTGACACCTGATTTTAGCTGCAGAAACCTTTTTTCCCTTCAAGCCAAGAGCCGTTCTATTCTTCCTTCGTCTCCTTCTGTTGATCGATGACGAGGGGAGGAGGATAGGGAGGAAGCGGACAAAAAGGAGGTCAGAGGGTGAAGACGGGAGAACGATGTGAGGTGATGCAAGGTAAGAAGTGGTATGGTTGAAATGTGGTGAATGATAGGACCAACCAAGCATCGGGAGAACAAAGTTATAGTTAGTTTAGGTGATATCGTGA
Organism: Morchella sp. 2018-W38C; assembly: GCA_024713705.1. NCBI lineage: Eukaryota > Fungi > Ascomycota > Pezizomycetes > Pezizales > Morchellaceae > Morchella > Morchella sp. 2018-W38C. Next base: position 194,545 of record JAMJEX010000021.1, on the reverse strand, counting down.
CGAACCTAGCTAGGAACTTAATAAGAAAACTTAAATCTATGAAAGTTGCAGTCTTTAAACCGTGTACCATGGACATGAAAAGATCCTCCCAACCATGACGCAGGGTACATAAAGCAACACGAACCCGAAGAACTAGAATATTATTCTCAGAGCCCATTATAAGAGCCTGGAGCTTCAAGGCTAAGAAGACTTGTATCGCCTTAAAATTATACATATACATAATTGGGGTGAAATGAAGTATTGTCCCAATTGCCCTGGCGACCATCCAATTCCACCAAACTTGAGACTCTATAAAGCCACAACCAATAACTAGAACCAAGTTTGTTAAAGTCATAGTTATTTTATGCTCAAAAGTAATTATATTCTGCTTTAATTGCCATGGTTATACAACTATGGTGGTGGTTGGTACATGATGGGTCTAAGGAAACGGTGATGGTTGCTATCACCTCAAGTACGCATCCCCGGCGGGGACAGATGAAGGCCCCTTGATATCCAGATATGCGTCCCGATTTTGCGTCAGGCAGCCATTGGGGGAAGGTCCTCATTATGAGATTGGTCGATTCTTTTACATTATTTTTTTGAGATTCCTGCGTATGTATATACATTATATGTTCCGGTACCAATTTTGCACTAAAAATGCTACTAATTTTCAACGTGGCCCTAGCTAGGCCACCAATTATCATGAATAATCCCCGAGAATTGGAGAAGTATATTTCTTGCATGTCAAGAATTACCCTATCAGCTCAAAGTTAATGAGCTGTGTTGATTTTCTTGTGTTGAGTTGCCAAAAGCACGCCAAGACCACATATTTGTATGGATGTAGCCGAATCTCCAAATTGCTACTTTCTTTCACATCTGACTCTACAATACATACAGTCGTGTTAAAAAAAGTCCTGGTAGTCGGCACCACACGAAATATTAAAGTCTCGCCCAGTCAGCAACCATCAAGTGAATTGAATGAAAATAAAATAATCATAGTTTACGGACATCCAGAGTACAAGTATCTTTGCCTACAATATTATTGTTACACCTCTGCCCCCGTGACATCGTGATTAGTGAACATTGTCTAAGTTTGGATACTTCCGAGAGAATAGCTACATATGCACTCGCCAGAAAACTCCTGCAACTCAATCAAGGGTATCCAGGGTATATAGTCGACGTAGAAATTCATACCTCGAAGAAGGCTCTTATCGTTGTTGAGATATTATGGGTAAAGGACTTGGGCCCAAATCACAATGTACAGCTGAAATCTCTCATTGAAGCCACACATTTAATATTAATTACAAATTCAAAGGACTTCGGGGTATAATAGCTAGTATCCTAAATATTCTCTCCTCTTAGTTTCAGGCCTTTTTTTTTAGTCATGGTTGTTGAGGGGTGTTGTGATATATCTACTGACAAGACTTGTTTAACACGGCTTTACAACGCCATCCATCTGGAAAAGAACCTCGAGGCTGATCATGATGATATCAGTTACCAGTTAGGTTTCCGAGAGTTATTGTCTCCACAGGCACGCGAAAGGCAATGATCATAACCTACTTAATTTAAAACGGCCCTTGCCAGCATATATTTAGTCGTGTTCCAACTTACATGTCCAATTGCAACCATGTACATACTGCGCCTCCCGGTGTCTTCCTCATCTAGCTGACCCGACCATAGTGGTAGAAGAATTTGCTGTATGAGGAGATGCAGGATCGATCCTGCGGGATCAGCGGATTGGCCCTGCCACAGTCCTACAATGGCCCAATGTACTGGCAGGTATAAATTCTTATCGTTCCTCCGCGCGCGCGCCCGTGCCTCCTCGAAAAGTAATCGTTCCCCAGCAAACGTAACCTCACCACCACCACTAACCACCACCCCAAAAATGCCAAATATTGCCCTACTCCTCCCACTCTCACTACTAGTACATATAACCACCGCGCAATCCTTCTCGCTCAACTATCAGCTGGTGGGCGGAGGAGCCGGCGCCGAGTTCTTTCTCGGCACCCCTACCCAGTCTGTGTACCTCACACCCTCCCTAAACGACGACGAGATCTTCGTTGTCGGCCACGACGCCTGCACCGCAAACTGCACCGTTCAGAACGGCGGCAGATACATGTACGACGACGGCGAGATCTTCGACCCCTACACCGCAGTATACAGCGGCAGATACAACGAATACAACACCTCCGGTAGCAGCACATGGCGCCCATCCAGAAACGTAACGATGGGTGATGCTGGCGCCTCCGACTGGTGGAATAGACGCCAGGGGGAATATACGCTAGGATCTGAGCTGGTTTGGCTCCCGGGAGTGTCGGGAGGCCTAAGTACAGATTTATCGATGGAGATCGCGGTGCTCAACAAGCACTCGCTGGATGATGTGTTTCCGTTGCAGAATACACTGGGGCTCGGAAGCAACTCGACGTTTCTAAACAGCCTGGTAAGGAACGGTGTTATTGAGTCGCGATCATTTGGATTACACACGTTGGATATCGACATCGGCGGCTTTGACGAGTCGCTCATTGTAGGGAAACGACACTCGTCACCCATCCTCCAGGATACGGGCTACCTCGGCGGCCTCCAGGTAACAGTGACAGATATGACAATAAATGGGAGGTCCCTCATGAATCGGACAAGTGGGCCTTTTAACGCGACCCTAAACCTGGGGGTGTCGACAAGGAGGCCAAGCTATGTGCCTCAGGTTGTGGCGGAGGATTTTTTTAATTTCACTGATGCAGAGGCACCCACGAACTGGAGCACGTATAATGAGCCTGTATGGAACACCGCTAGGTCCTCGGCGATGGAGTCATTTACCATGGTAGTGAAACTGTCGAATGGGGCGACTTTGAATGTACCGAGTAGTTTATTGAAATTACCGGCCGTGGATAAGAATTACACGAGTTATATTGGTTCTACGGGCGATCAAATGTATCTTAACGGGACGTATTCTTCAACTCGGTATCAGAAGAGCAATATGTTAGGGATTGATATGTTGGATGCGGAGGTAAAGGCAGATAATCCGGATGTTGAAGCGGTCTTTGGGATGTTATTCGTGTCATTCGGGACTTATCTTTATGTGGATTGGGATAAGCAGGTGTTTGAGTTGGCAGAGTTGAATGGTTATAGTTCTGCAGGCGTGATGCAGATCAGTTGGCGTACAACTTGGGCGATGGCATTTCTTTCGGTGGCTTTCGTAATGGTCTAGGCCTGATCCTCTGCCTGCGTTTTCTGCAACTGAGTACCTATAGAATTGATAATTTTGAGTAATTCAACCGAGAACCATGATAAAATACACAACAGTGAGAGGGGTCAAAAAAGGGTGCGAACTCTGGAGGTATCCATGGCGTTAAAGTGTCTCTTTTTATCTGCTAGTTTTATCATTCTTTAATGCTGAATTTCAGCTTTTATCAAAAGAGATGTCATTGGTGATAGACCTAGTCGCATCGTGAGCTCGGCCCTGACGCCAGGAAGCCGGGGATGAGGGTTTAGAATGAAGTAGTTGATCACTGATTCTGAGAAGAAGCCTTGGGATATATTGTGATCTGCATCGCAACAAGATGAGCTTGTTGTTCCCAAGGACTACACCCCAATGACTTTATAAGTTCTGCTCTCTGCCGCAGATAAAACTATGTAATGATTTTCCTCTGAGGCTGAGTATTGGAAAATCAATCATAAAACCTCACTCGACCCCGATCCCCGACCCAACTCCCTCCACCGTGTCCACCCCATTCCATTTCCCGTTCCATTCCCGAACGGCTCTTGCCCCTCCAACAATCTAGAACATACCCGGTTGGTTCGGCCAGCTGCCAACAAATATTGATTTGTTTCTACGGTCTACTCTCGCCTACTATGGTAAAGTTGGGAAACCGGTACTGAAGCCTTATTCGGGCTTGGTGATCTGCTACAAATTATTTTGTTAGTGGATCAATAGTTGTGCAACTCCGGTAATTAGCCCCCCCTTGACGTCGATCATAGGGGGCGCCGGTCGCCCAATACGTACAATACCTGTGTCCGGGGGGGGGGGGGGGGGGACAACAACGATCAAGACCTGAGCTGGAGTTGTTATTTCCCTTACAATTAATATCACGATATTACGGAGGCCTGTACTCTGAATACCACATATGAGGTCCGTTACATTCATGATCATGTAGTGTCGGATTTCTTGGCTCTAGGTCATGTTCTGTTGCTAGTAGATATGGGAATATGAAGGTAAAGGAGTGCCTACATGATGTGATATGTATGTATCAACCACCGGAGCATAATCTCGCCGTCGAAGCCCTAGATGTCTCAACCGACCCAAGTCCACAGACCGCTTCTTTCGTCCTGACATGACTCAATTCGTGCAGGACTGTTCCGACAGATTGGGTCGTATATCTGGATCCGAACCCAGGATGTTAATGACAAGCAAGCTATGACAGGTGGATAGAATTTCCGAAGAACAGAGTTTCGCGCTTTGGCAAGACTAGATACATATGCAAAATAGACGAACCCTAGAAGGTCGGTGTTCGACGGATTTTTCTTTCTTATGGCTCTATAGTGAAGTCTCTCACGGACGGTTTTAGAAGGATTGCTATGTTCGGAAGATAAGAAAACGCTGCTACGGGCGGAGAGGGAGGGATCGGTCGGACGTTGATGAGAAATGAATAATAGATCTAGTCCTTAGTGATTAGTTCTTTGAACAGAGTAGGTAAATATACATAGTGTGTAACATGATGTACTCTACCAGTAGTGAATTGGGAATTACGCGTTAGGAAGGCGAGACACCCAACAAACCTCGCGAGAACACGTACAGTCGAACCTCGCTATCTCGTAATTCGATATCTCGGATCTCTTGCTGTCTCGTACGGGTTTGCGGGACAGGTACTGCCTTCCTCCACATAAACCTATTTGCTGTCTCGGATATTTTGGTATATTTGCTATCTCGTATATATATGGGTTGGGCTCCCAGAATACGCTAACGACATAACGAGGTGCGACTGTACATGTTACATGTAGTTATACACCTCGTGTAATTCACTTAGGGCGCTGGTGTAAAAATCAGATGACTGTGACTTCAATATCCTTCGGTTCACAATCTTGGCATAAAATGTCTGCCCCGAACAATACCGAATAACACGAGCCTACAGTAATAGTCAGAGCTAATCGAAAGCAACAGGCGCCCGAGATCTTCAAAATACTATTAACAACCGTTCCTTACCGAGTCAATCCATATTTTATAAGCCAGTCAGCTTGAAGCACCAGTGTTTGACTTTATCCCGTATGTATAGTTCTTGTTCAAAAGTGCTGGGACAACAACCTAAACCACAAAAAGGTTTCCATATATATCAACAAAACTTCTTGATACATGATAGTGTATCAATAGTCGGAGAATTTCTAGGAGATTCTATATTAGTACTTATATTCAAAAATAAATCATTGGTGTGTTAGTAGTGAATAATCTCGTGTAGGGGTTGACGAAGTGGAAGTTTTGCTAAACCCCCCAGCACACACCACTCAAAATTATTGACTCGAATTCCGAAGATGAGAAAAATAGACACTCCAGAGCCAACACAATTAATTTCAAGGTCTATTTATTGGTGGTGGTGGAAGGGCAGAGTTGTAAAAAGTCGATGTTTTGGTGTGTTTTGGGCGTTGTCCCACGATTTTTGAACTCGAGCTATACATGAAGGTGCCAGGTTTCTGATGGTGTTCATCCCATCAAAGCCATGAATCAACCAGAATGAAGTGCTGCACACAAGCCAGAATCAACGGTACACCTCACAAACACAAACCCATTGCACCGGCACCGAGGAGCAGTCATGAATTAAGCATGGGGGCCCGGGAATGCCCGGAACCCAACGCCGTGGTCAGCCTGCATGTCGGTCTGTGGTTTGGAGTTTTGATGTGAGTGGACCCTTTATGTTTTGTCTATCCAGGGTCCTGGGACAGATGACGATACAGTTGGGTTGATAGATCATAAATGGCATACACTTGGCGTTGGTAGATCCTTTGTAACCGGTTCTTCTCTTAGGTGGAGTGGTAGAGCATCGCGGGTACATATACATACATATGTGGCTGGCAGCCTCGCTTCGCCAGCTGATACCTACCTCCTTCCTACACGGAGTGGAGTAGGTAGGTGCAGTTGATATTATCCTACACGACATGAAATTCCACGCGCACCCTCTGCTCTATTCTACACCAACTTGCTGTACTCCATGTTCCCGAGATAAAGCATTACTTTGTTACTATGTAGAGTGCTCTACTCTAGAGTAATCATGCCTCAAGCAGGTAAGGTAGGTAAGTGGTACTGTAGATTCTCGTGATGGGGTACCGGAACACCACCCAGTGGACCGGGCGAGCATCTCAGAAAAGGCTGGCAAGCAAGGGGGACCCTTTACCAGATATGGAGATAGTGCCAAGTGTGCTGTCAGTGCGGGGTCGGGACCTCGGGAGATGCCGCTAGATTGGGTTCTACTCTAGAGACTGACTGGGGTTTGGTGGGCCAATGACCATAATATAACGGACCGAGAGGGAGAGAGAGATCTAGAGTACTAGCGAAAGAGGCCTTAATGGAAAGGAGGAGGAGAGCCGCATGACAAATATTCGATTTCGATATCGATAGCTATGTGTATGTACTCTCTATGTATGTATGTATCTGCATAAGGTTTTGGATAAGACTGCCCACGGACTACAGATCTGGATAACACGTATTTAAACAGTCTTCGTATCTGGATATTAGATTGCATACCACCTAGTACCCTTAGAGTATAGTACTCTACCACAGTTTATTATATTGTCTTGGACACCTTTCTATACTTGTATGTACACACTTTACAGCTGATCGTGAACTGTAAGATATTTTGGGTATTTAGTCGAGGAAATACACTCTCTATCGGTTATAGCGCTGGCTTGAATTAATTCCTGATCTATCACTGTTTTTTCTCTCCCTCCTGTTGCGCTTAATTAACCAGCTAACTCGTAGCGATCCCTGTCTCCCTCCTAGCTAGACCGCCGATAGTTTATCGTCTTTGGTTAGAAAATCTAGCCAGCCATACAAACTAGCGCTATAGCGGCGACACCACCCTGAAGAAACCGCCAGCCAGCTTGATTTGATCTGCTCCCCCTCATCTACCTACGTTTCATCTCATCTTCTTATTCTTCTTCTTCCTCTTATTCCGACTCTATTCCTGCTCGAGCTTGGCAACTAAACTTCTTATTACTGACCCAATTCCCGCGGATAATTAAAAAGAAGCGACAAGAAATAAAGTCAAAAAGGAAAACCTCTTGCCTTATAACTTGGAGTTGGTCGGCTACTCTTCTCACCGACACTACCAGGCCTCATCTACCACACATCAACAACGTTAAAGTTGCACTAAAGGACAGCGGAGGAGAGGATGGCAAGGCACCACCCACTCCACACCTCCACCTAATCTCTAATTGTCACCCTGTGAGTATCAATGCTGACCGAGATTTTTGTTCCAATTAGCAGTCCGGAGACTCAGGAATCTCGGGAGTTTTCCCTAAAGATAACGCGGATGAAAAGTGTGTTTATTACCACCTCTCATGAATGATTCCTGCTGACATTTACAGATACATCGCAACCGATGACGAAACCTTTTCCATAACTTCGTCTATATTTAATTACCAGTATGAAAACGGAAGACGCTATCACGCGTTCAGAGAGGGTGAGTTGGAATCCTTCCTTTAGCTCCTGTGTCTAAATACTAACTCTGTGCACTGCAGGTGCTTATTATGCACCAAATGATGATGTCTGTGAATATTTACCCACTAGCTAGCTATGTAATTAACTAGCTTAGACTCCCGCTTGATCAATTAGAAGTTTAAGCTCACTTACTGACATCAAATAAACCAGTATCAAAACAATCAACTAGACATATTGTACGTATGGAACCTCAACGTATCTTTTCCCCTCCCCTCCCATGCGATTCTAACTTAAAAAAACCAATGTAGCCATCACATCTTTCTCCTTATACTCGGCGGGGATCTTTACACTGCACCGCTGGAAACACCAAAGGTATCTTACCCTCTGCTCCCCCGCTAGGTGTGATGAACCCTACTAAGTGATGCGATTAGAGAATCCTGGATGTCGGTACTGGCACGGGCATGTAAGTAGTAGAGGCAGCCCCTCTAACAAAACGAATGGGATGAAACGTAAACTAATGGTGGGAAAAGTTGGGCAATGGACATGGCCGACAAATTTCCCAACGCTGAGGTTCGTCGCATCCCCTCTCCATTCAATCCCGCCCTCGCTCTGCAGTATCGATTAAACGTCCATCAATAAACCAGGTTATTGGAACTGATCTCTCTCCTATACAACCTGAATGGTACTACTGCTCCTTATCATTCTCGCGCCCCACACAACAGACAAAGTAACTAACACACCCCCTTATAGGGTTCCACCGAACATCCGCTTCGAAATCGACGATGCAGAGAGCGAGTGGACATATGGAGAAAACTATTTCGACTATATTCACATCCGCTGTCTCTTCGGCGCCATTTCCGACTGGCCCACGCTGATTGAACAAGCCTACAAGTCGGCTTACCCCTCCATCACATCCTCCCTGCACCAGTAATCGCTAACAGTTCCCTCCCCAGACAACTTGCACCAGGAGGCTGGATCGAAATCTCTGAGGCCAAACTACCATACGACTGCGACGACGGAACGTTGCCGGAGAACAGTTATCTGAATCGGTGGGCGCAGTTGGCAATTGAGGCTGGGAAGGAGATTGGAAAGCCGTTCGACATCACCGACAAGATTGGACGCTGGCTGGTGGACAGTGGGTTTGAAAATATCACGGAGAGGTATTACAAGACGCCAATTGGGCCCTGGGAGAGAGATCCCCATTTGAGGGAGATTGGAAGATACAATCTGTTAAATCTGTTGGAGGGGATGGTATGATTTTCACCCTTTTGGATCGCTGTGGGCCTAGGGCTAAAACCTCATTTGAATTGTAGGATGGATTCACGACGGCACTGTTTACAAGATACCTTGGAGTGAGTTAATCCGTGTTCAACCGGCATTAATAATTCTTTGTTTTGTTTGCTTTGTTTTGTCGAGGGTCTAGAAGCTGACACCGTTGTAGTGGAATCGGACTGAAGTCCAGGCCTATTATGGAAATCTCCGTCAGGAAATAACAAATCCAGAAATCCATTCATACTTCAAAACGTACACTTCCCTGCTCCGACCCCCACTTCGCACCTATTCTAACATTTCGATTTCTTATAGTTTCTACTGGATTGGACAAAAGCCCACCACTAATCACCACACAAGGACATAATCCTTACTGCGCTAACTAGACGTACGGACGGAAAGAAAGAAAGTTATTATAATCACTGATGCATCGCCCCCACCCCCGCCTTACAATCTATGTTTTGAGAGGGCGTTTGGAATATATATATATGGATATTATATACTTATATTATACCAAGGAAATGTATATATCAAGCTTTATGTATAGCAGTCTGTTTTGTCTTTGGTTTTATTTTTTCCCTTTTCCTGTATTTTCCTTTTCTCGATAATATTTTTCAGCCCTTTCTCGGCACAGGGGCGTGATGCTGCATGCCAAGATCTTGATACATCTGGCCCCCACAGGATGTATCGTGACCTGGTTGAATGTAACTATTGACCTCGTACTCTACTCGCTATCAACCACAAGAACCTGAAAATGCGAGTGACGGAGACAGGGATAATTGGTATGGAGAATTGTTTTGGTTCATACAAAGTATCCTTGGTATCCTTGTCATCGGCAACCTGCATTTTCAGGTTCTTATGGTTGATAGCGAGTACATATGTGTCAAGGGTCTTTTTACCGTATTGATCCCTTTTACCAGCAGGCACATCTCCCCAATTCCCGGTTTTTATTTTGAATATTATGTGATTTAAATGCACCCCAATGGTTAAAAACGATTCCTGGTTCTGTATTTCCGTCATTCCGTAAATAACGGTACTGTCGTTCACGGGGATACCGGGCACTGATGGCGGACAGGGCAAAAAAGAGACAGCCAAGCCAAATTTTACTCGCAATTCGCCAATACCTACTACCCGTGAACGACAGTAGGGTATGTGCATTCTCTATCCGAGGATCACCTCCGACACGTCGGTTTTAAACTCTGTGTGTATACGAGGCGTTTCGCTAGAAGTTTATTTCGCCACTTGTCCAGGGTGTTCCCTGACGCCCGTCCTGCAGGTGTTTCTGTCTGTGCTTCAATGCATACCGACCTGTGTACCTCTCGAGAGCAGAGTACTTTCTCTGCATACCAGTGGGCAAGAGCCCAATCCTCCTGTACCTTCCTTGAAGCAATCGTTGAGTTGTTCTAGACTTGTGATGGATTGTCAGTTGGGAGGGGAGCGGGAACCACAGTGTCGGGATCGCTTACACGCAAGAAGGAGGCAGCGGCGAACCCCCCCCAACGGCTGGATAGCAATTGCTTCCCTCTCGCCTTTTTTTTTCTTTCCAGGCCGGTGGTGAGTAGGGTACCGGTGGCCTGGATCGGTATGTGGGTGTGCTGTGAGTGATTTCTGGTGATTTGCAATTGGGAGATGGGTAGGTACGTACATAAATACGCTTATGTCTGGATTTGGGATCGATCGGGTTGGGTATTGATAGTGTTTATAGATCATACTCCTAGGAAGAGTGGAACTAGGCGAGCGTGATGGAAGAGGGAGACAACTAATATCTGGTCGTTTGGTTGGCCTGAGGTTCCATTTTCGTCCGTTCCAGATTTGTCATTGTTCCGGAGATGACTGTATGGAAAATTGCGATTACAGCTATAGACAGGGCTTCTCGTGCGGATAGACATGCCTATCTACCCCATTCTAGCTTCCTGGTTTAAAGGAAGGGTACTTCACGTTACCAATTATAAGATCGAGTGAGTCCGCGGGGGAGAGGGGGGGATCCATGGTCATTGAATACCGGGTATTCACACACTAGGTGTTGGAGCTCTAATCCCGAATGAGCGGATGAATAGTAATCATTGAGAATGTGGATCTTTGTACTACCATCTACCGTTTTGTCAATTATGTACCTCGTCGTTGATGTACTCTCAGACCCCACTGCTGCTGTGGATCGCCTCTATCATAATTCTCCTACCATCCACTAACCTCAACGATCTTCGAGTACCGTTTTATCTCATATTTTCCGGATGCTGTATTCCAACGAGTCGAAGATGGAGCATTCACAAAAACTAATTTAAATACCTTTGGCTGGAATCTCGGCGTACTTCCACATCTCACACCATCCATCACAATCCCCGTGGGATCCGTGGCTAATTCGCCAAGAGCATACCTTTCCAAGCTGATATCCAGATCCAGCTACATATAGTGCGATTCTCGAGAGAGGGTATGTGTCAACTTAAATTTCAATTGGCAGAAACCGACCTTTAGCTCGAAATAAGCGTAGATCAGGGTCTTTACTTGAGACTCTTCCTACAAAACCAATCGCCACTCAAGTTTACACACCCACCCACTATCGAAAATCGAGCCATAGGCAAACCGAAATACCAAGGGGGGAAAATACTCACTGATCCGCGCGGGGGGTCTCGGTCTTATCAGTGTTCAACCTCGGTTACCCATATCTTTGAGCAAGCAACAGCAGCATCATGCTTTCATGATGAATTATATGCATTGTGTGGGTTATTCTAACAGTGACGTCTTTAATCTTGTTGACCGTGCGTGTAGACATTTGCGCACAGGTGCGCTATAGTGTGTTTCTCGGTCTTTGTTGAGAAGAGCGTCGGAAAAGATGTGGTTGAACAAGATCATTTGGCGGGCTGATCTTCTTACTGCTTGCTACGTAGATCATTGGGATCAAGAGGAGGCGTGGGCTGCCTCTAATGCCTGATAGAGGTCCAAGCAGATGCGTGCTTCCTCGTTAACATGAGCGGTCCTTAGTTGATTCGTTGTAAGCATATCGAATTTCTGGATCGGGGATGATACTGATGTCTCACCCCTAGGTCCTTCGTTCATGCCGTATCACTCGGGCTTGGGTCATCGTTCGTGAATGTTGCTCATTAATCAATATAGCTGTATAGATTGCAGTTGCCTAGAGCGAGGTGTTTCGGGTCTTAGGAAGAAAAAAAATGAGAAGATCTGATATCTGATATGTTTGGAATGCGGGTTATCCTAATATGGAAGGGAGTTATATTAACATGCATGCAGAATAGGATTGTCTCCGCGCTAATAAATGTGGCTTTCAACGTTCAAACCCCACTAAGTTAAGGTGGTGGCCTTGACAAAGAGACTTGGGAGACTTTAGAACAACCTGGCCAATAAAAAGCCTCAAGTGATTCGAACCTCCGGCGACCGTGATTTGATCGCTCGAATCAAGTGATAAATGGCTGGACCCACCTGACTTTAATTAAGCGCACTGGAATCATGTGTGTTCACTTGATATATCGAGCACTGTGCATGCGGCTAGGGGGTCAGGTAAGTTGGCCCAAGAGTTCTAGGGCACAATCTGTTCTGTCGGGAGCAAGGTGATTTAGCTCATATCCGTCACGAGGGATTGGGGGCGAGAGTAGGATGCCCATGTCTTTGGGATGATCTTGTCACTAGCTCTTGGTGTCTTCTAACTGTTTCCGTGTCTTCTAGAACACCGGGGCAACCCTTGGTATATCAGCCCACGACCCATCAATCAGTTACATACATACCCAGTAACATATTGATGAAGCAGTGATTGTGACGAACGCGGAAAGAGATCTTTGGTCTCGTGCTGGGCCAAGGAAATGAGCCGTGGGTGTGTTATGGAGATGAAGTGATGAAGAAGATGAATAGGTAGCTGAGCTGAAAAGAAAGAGAAGAGGTGTGCAAGTCAAAGCGGGGTAAAGTTTGAAGTTTGGTATAAGTAGGTAGTCGCTACGCAAATATACGCCACTGGCTGTATGTGCATAGAATATAGTACATATGTGTATGTCGCCTGTTTTCCCACAGACGCAGTTCCCTTGGGGTCACATACCCAAAATCAAGGATGGCGAAAACGTCCTGGTTGGTGTTCAGACTCTACCACGGCGGGAAATGCATCAATTGATGCGTTGCCCACGTACGCGCGTCAAGTAAATGCATCAATTGACGCATAAGCTGTCGTGAGTTGTGTAAACTCGTACGGTCGATGCATTATTGACTTTTCCCTACATATTTTAATCCGTTATGTCTCAATCTACTCTTGAACTATATCCACTGATGGCTTATACGGTAAAATGCGGGACTCTCAAGCTTAATGACCCAGGTTCGATCCCCACAATCTATTTTTTTTAAATTCTATCTCTGACTCTCAAGTAATGTTAGCAGTAAAATCGTAAAGTGGGACTGGGGATGCATTCGCCGATGCATTATACCGATGCATTATATGGGGGCATGATGAGGATGCATTATCACTACACATTTCCCGACGTAGTAGAGAGATGATAGAGACAAAACCAGCTCCCTTCTATACCGCACTGTGAATATCTGTGTGGAGAGCATGGGGAAGAGCACCAAGGTCTGATTAGGCCTTTAGTTGCCTTAGAAGGTCTCAATATTAGACCTAGAGTTGGCTCTAAATTCTACTTGTATGATTAGTTGATGGGAGGATCGGCGCTAATTAGGTAACTGGAGTTTGGAGCTGGAGTCTTTTGCGCAAAGGGCTTAATTAATATCGCAAGAACTGCCAAACAGTATACCGATCGAATATCATTTCCACAACACCAAAAAAAAAAACTAACTTATTTCTACCGACGTTGGAATAATCTAAATCGAAATTCTCTAAGAAACCAGGGATCTGGGTCTTTTCATCTGTTACTGCCTGTGGATGGGCTCTTTCCGCTGTTATGCGGCACGAGATTGGCGATATCTCCAGTAAACCGCAGACCGCATCTATATAACTAGGCCGATGTTTTAGCAAGTGAATTAGGGCCATGTAGAGTTTCATCACATATGCATCTTCCCGACCTTGGGTGAAACAATCACAATCCTCCTGTTTAACCAAGAACGGAGTTCCTTAGAACCCCCTCTTCACATATATAAGAAGCATCATATAGATCTTGCCTATTATATATTAACATTCACGTTCATGATCGATGAGCTCTCGGCGCGTGGTAGCTATTGGAGAGGTCTGTTTCTCTAATATGTATACCACCACACGCCCCTTTAACCTAAACCGTGATGGTGAGTAAACTAGGGGGTATATATAGAGTATTAAGTGGTTTACAGAGGAAAGTGCGGAGTACTGGGTGGTAAAGGAAGGGAGATGTTTTGAAGCGTACTCTCTAATATAATGACTATGTAAATGAATCAGCAGAGTCGTCGGTAAAGGCATCATTGGTAAATGCGTATTGGGAAAGTCGTCTCTCGATCGCATTGTAATTGGGTAGGTAAATACATCAGTAAAGTCGTAGTTAGGGAAATTGGACGGCTTTACCAGCAATTTTACCAAAGATATTGCTGATAAATTTACTACTGTAGGTAGGGGGAATAAGTTTGGTCACCTCCACCTGTACTTGTGATTGACTTCACGAATACACTGGCTTTGCAGCACAATCGATCATATTGATCAAGGGGAGCACCAGAAGGCCAGGAGTTACAGTATCAGAACCGTCTCTACATTCCAATTAAACAATAGATTTTCAAACTTTAAATTCTATTCCCCAAATATTAAATATTACAAGAACATTAACATACAAAAACATCTGGTGATCCTGTATACATATATTATTCCCTGAGAGTAATTATCTTGAGATTCTAACAAAATATTCATTGGAAAAAGAACCATTTTCCGGTGGAAATGGAAAAGGGTCCGGAAATGGTAAGAGTCGTAGGTAAAAGACATTCCAAGATGTAAATTCGTAGGTAAAAGGACTTTCAGAGGGTAAAATTGTAGGTCAAAGTATGCACGGATATATTTACACAAGATATCGAGTATGGAGAAATAAAATAGTACTAGACGTAAGTGAGAGCCACAGTTCAGATAAATTGGGCACACATATATATTGCGTAGCTCCCTACGATCAAAACGGCCAAAGAGATCGATAATACTTGAATAGGAACCTGTGTCAACTCAAAACAAGGCCAAGTCAGAGGCTCCATTACTAACCATGAAGCTCTATACTCATAGCATATATATCTCTTTGATATACTGTATTACGTGTATACAGGTGTATGAAAGACTATATGTATTAATTAATTTAACTTCAATACTATCCCTGATGATCCTTTCCCGCATCCCCTCTCCCGCTCATAGATTATTAAAACTCATAGGCCTAGGTCTGTCCTACTCATAAAAAGACAAGGCCGGACGCAAAATGAATTTCATTGCTAACATAGAGGCACAGTATTAATAAAGGGGATCAAGGTTATCATTTTCGTGTTCCGTAGATATTTGGGACATGCATTATCACTCGGTCTCACAAGCACTCGCCCTAAGATTTCGTCCATATTGCAGTATTCTAAATACAAGGTATTTCTGTCATTATATGAGTCGTAGTATCTGAGTAATCGAAATGGTTTGACTTCTCTCCTTCGTATGGGATTAAGGGAAATCCTCAACCATGAAAGATCACTCGTATCTTGGCGGAAATTATAAACCCTATATTTCTTTTTTTTGTTTAACTCATTAATTGCATACAGACCGTAGTCTACAACAATATCACAACCCCAGAGCCACCCCGCTCACTCCTGGCCACGCCCAATAAAGGGTATTGGGCAAGCCAGCTGCATCCATCACAAAGTAAAGGAAAACTAAAAATAAAACTAATCTCCAATCTTGTAATCTGACTTCTACTTTCCACTTTCAAATTTAATCCTGTGCCTTCTTCCGTCATTCCTCCTTCCCCCGTTATAGCTGTACATTCATGATCAGAGGCTATTTCGTAGTTTTTATAACCTGATATATCTTCGGAACGTACGTGTAGCTCTACCACGTATTATCTGGGAAATGGTCTCGCGCTTTAGCTACATGTACCTCTCTCGTAATTGCTACTTAATTAACCCTAATTTATATATCTACTCTTCGGCACTTTACACCAATGACGCATGTTCCAATAAAATCTGGTTCAACCCCTCCCTCTGCACCACCCTCTCGAAAGCAAAGCTTTTTGCCATCTCCCCTAGCTCCTCCATTCCCATACCCTCAAAATATCTCGCAAACTCCGCGGACAGAGTCTCGCTCAGAAAACACTCCTTTATAAGCCTCGACACATGGCGCTTTACATCCCAATGATCAGGATACTTCTGCGCTGCGTCTGGCGCGTTCTTCGAGATCCATTCTACCAAGGGCTATTATTTATCAGCATTGCCAGTACAACAAGAGAAAGAGAGTTAAAGAGGACTAACGCCAAAGATTCCGTCGACCTCCTCCGAAGGCCAATACCCCCAAGCATCTGCCTGAACCCTCTTCTTCTTCTCGATAAACGGCTGAAGTGTTTTCATCCACTTCCCCTTCGGATCCGCGTATACCATCCCTTGCATGCCGATGTCCTTGTATGTCCAGATGCTCCAGCTGATGTTGTACTTCTCGTATATACGCAGCTGGGCACCGAGAAGGTTGTAGCGCTGCGTGTTAACTGTATCTGCATCGGGAGACGAAGGCGGAGCATAGACTGGCCCGAACTCGCCGTTCCAGGTGGGGACTTGGTGTTGGCGCATGAACTCAGTTTTTCGGAGGAGTTGAGACTCGAGTTTCTGATCCTGAGAAGGGTTGGAGGTGTATGGGGTACCAGTAGGGAAACCCATCATCTGGGTTGCAGTTAGTAGGGAGGGAAAAAACTGAGAGTGCTAATTCTAGCTACAAGCTAGGTAGAGGCTGGGGTAAACTTACGGAATAATCATGAATGGCATAAACAGTGTTGGGTAGCACACTATCGAACGCCTGGAAGTCCATTGCAAATGTGTTTCCATCAAGCCAAAGAACATGGTTTGCATCGACCTTTCTGATCGCCTTCTCTATGCGGTCATAAAACCTCGGGAGTCGTACATGTTCTGCTCGCCACATTAGAAAACCATGAGATCATATGAAAGATATAAATAGAGGGACATACTAGGGTCTGCAGGCTCATTCAAAGGGTTGTATCCCGCGATACATTTGCGGTCTTTGTAGTGTTTGGCTAACTCCTCCCACAGCCACACCACCCTGTCTTGGAAGTCTTTAAACTCCCAGAAGAGTGCCGCATTTGTCGGATTATCCGAGTGCCTACAATCACACTTATATTAGCACTCGGCAGCTGTAACTCCCAAAGCCCAGCACATGAACTCACCAATCCGGATTTTGTCCGCCGGGCACGGCATGAAGATCAAGCACTGTCCAGATTCCATGCTTCTCACAAAGATCCACAACACGGTCGAGGTGCTTGAACCCGGAGGTCTTGAGCACGCGCGGGTTCATGTCATCCTCAAAATGGTGATAGTTGAATGGGATACGGAGGCAATTAAGTCCCAGCGAGGCAAAGAATGCGGCGTCGGCATCGTTGAAGAAATGTGTAAGGAACTGATCAAAAAAGTATTCGTACTTTTCTGGACCGAGAACAGCGAGCATTGCTGCGCGGTGTTGGTACTCGTGCCCGGGGTAGCCTGTGATGAAATTTTCCATACTAAGATACAGGGGGTGGTTAGCTCTAATGAGTTCTTGGGGTTTGCAATTGAGGAGTAGGGAGCTAGAAAGGCTTGTAAACAATGATAAAGGAGGAGACATACTTCATCCACCCTCCCAAACCCGCCCCTTTCAAGGTCACATTGTTGCCATTCTCATCAACAATCTTCTCGCCGTCAACCTTCAGGAATGAGAACTTCGTTTCTGTCATTTTCAGGGATTGCGTTGCAATTGCAGTATATTTGTCTGTACTTCAGCTCAACGTCTGCGCCAGTCACTAGCTCTATATATACCCATCTGCTCCCACACCCCACCTTATTAAGCTTACCCCACGTCCTAATATGCAAGCTAGACCCCGCGCTCATCGAAGCTCATCGCGTTTCATCCCGACGCTCCCCGACCGCGGGGAAGTTTGAGGTACACTTCAATTTTAGGCTGAATTCCCCGCACTTTTCGGCTATTAACCGAATGTGCAGAACCTGGGTTCTTACAGCGGGAAATTATTATAGTTGCAGCATAGAACGCAGAAAAATGCCTTTAGCGTCTGTTGCGCGATATTTTCTCAGCATTCCTCGCTCTTGGCAGGCAACATGGTCCTAGAGAAATTGGCTCCGGTTACTGGTTATGGTATGGAGTAGTAGCTACTTCTGTTTTGGACTGTAAATCGAGGGAAAGCATCTTTGATTTCGGGGAGTGTAGGCAAGCTATCGATTCTACCTATTGCCTATATCTTCATAGATATTTGGATAATTCGGTCACTGCATATCACTCGGCGAAAGGTTAGGGTTTGTTAATAACTTTAGGCTGATTTAATGACCAGCTGAGCTTTTTTTTTTGTTTAACTCATTAATGACCAGCTGAGCTTGTGGTGGCACTGATCTAGAATTTAAATTGGACGGAGCGCGGAAGATCTTAAGACTATTCGGCGGTAATAGCGTTTTCTTGGTTATGGGGGGTGAGATATACGCTTGAGATACTCTCCTGTCTGTGGAGTATAACTAAAGACTAGTTAATTATGGGCCGTGGAAAACACATTGGATTGGTAGTTTGTCTTGCTTTTTCTGGAGCGTATTGCTCTTTTGCTGACTGATACAGCTGTCCAAAAGCATGGCTGCGTGCGTGGAAGTTAAGTAGTCGGGCAACGATAGTTATAAAGTGATAACATTTAATGATGATTAATAATGATATCCCTTTAGTACTGATTCTCAACACTAAGATTATTTAGAATATACTTGAGGGGAGTCAAGAAATAGCATTATCTATATATATATAGATATGATAACATCAATATCAGAAACAAAGTTGACGTATCGTATCATAGCTTGTGGTTCTCACGATAGTTATAGCCGATTGCGTTTATTTCCTTGCATGTAGGTATTGCTGAATGGAGATAATAATTCAAGCTGGACTGTCATAGCTATATAAGAGAGGTCAGGGGTGCTTACGTTTGAGTTCCTTCTGTGGATCATTATATCGTTGCTAGTAGTACCTGTGGGAAACGTTCAAGTACCATCATTTACGTGCAGTGAAAATGGTAACAACCTCTATAGCTAGATCCTATATACATACCAGGCCTAGAAGAACATGGAAATCGTTAAATTTATACCTTACGGGACGAAGGCTAGTAAATACTTCCAGTTTGATATTTTCCTTGAAAGGAAGCAAGCCCCCCGGTCATAATACTGGGGTCCCCGAGGGTAAAGTAGTGGGTATCCTCCCATTTAAAGCTCGGAGTAAACTAAAGATACATGTACATGTAGAGCTAGTGCAAAGAATAACACCATCCAAACAGAAGAAAATAAACATTGAGCGGTCACGGGGTTTAAAATGAAAAATTACATACATATAAACGCTAAACGCAAAGGCCGGTCTTAACTTGCGCTCGATGTAATTAATGAACTATGTATCATCCAATCAATCAATCTTGTACTCGCGATTCGCTGTAGTGCTAACCCGCTACCTGCTGCCCGCTTGTACTGTCTGCTGAGATTGAGGTTAGATGATTGAGGTTAGATTGGATGCGACATAAGCTACATGTAAAGTCCTAAAACCAAAGCACTTGGCCGACATTATTGCCACTGGGGTCGTTTACATATCATGATCATGTAACATCCCCTGGTGGGTCCGTATCCGTCAACTCTCTTTTAGTTCACCTCTATACATCGATATTCGTTGCATGAATCGGCACGGTTAACATTCCTTCACTCCCCTAGTTTGTTCAAATTGTCGTTTCCTTCCTTCTTTTCCGGCCAAGAGCTCCGTGTACCCCCCCCCCCCCCATCGTCTACCCCAGACGCTACATGTATCCATCCCATAACATCTCATCTCCTCCCACCATCTATGTCGCTATTACACGAATAGCATGCCCCTGACTGGTAGAAGAATACCGTGAGAATATACCGCAACTTATCACCGGGCTTGCCATTGATTAGTCTGTCGCTGACATGAAGTTCAAGATTTTCCCATTGGACCTTTGGTCCAGAGGTCCTAAAGTCTCGATTATCGGGAGAAAACAGAGATGGATAAGCTAAAATACAATAGCCGACACTAGAAAGAGAAATCAGGATCGAATCTATTTTATATGGATATCACCCAGTATATTGGACCCGCTCCCTCTATGCCTGCCAATTTCTGAGTTCGGCTCTTTTGGAGTGGTACTGACTGTCAATTAAATGTCGTGGGGACATCTATGTTCAAAGACCACTTGCTTTAACTCAACTCTAGGTGAAAAGTAACGTTCAAATAGCTGCCGCATGCACCGGTACATTCATTTTTAGTTGATATCCGCATGGCTTTTAATTTTCTGCGTGGCTTCTATTACTAGGCTCTGGAAGGCTTGGAATACACGCGCCGATCCTTCTATGGTAATCAATAGCGCTGCGCTGTCTCCTCTGAGTACGGATGATATCGGACCTGAGTGGAGTATCTGATCGGTGACTGTTCGAGGATATACAAGAGAGATTATCCCACGCAGTTCGAGAATGTAGCATTTAATCGAGTGATTTTTCCATGATTTCACGGACAGTCCCCCCCAGAGGCTCCCAACCGAAGTGAACCACCACAGATCAGGACGCATACTTCCAGTTCTGGCCTGCCAACTCAAACTCTCAGTGAGGAGCTAACTCGATAATGCATGTAGATAATTGTCATATTAGATCGGCAGGTTATTTTGCAATCCTTCCCACCCTTTCTCTGCACCCTATGACCGGCCAAAACTTTTGGGGCCAAATCTATATAAGCAGCGCAATCCCCGACCCTTTGATGTTCTCTAGGAGTTATGCGAATATAGCTCCTCGTCCCTTGTCTGAGAAGCCAAGGGAAGGGGACCTGCAGAGTATACTCTTATGTGGCCCACTGTCACCCAGTTCTCCTTTGAACTGGGAACACGGCTCTTTTAACGTTTTCCCCCGCTTAAAACCTTTTTTGAGCGGGAACCGCGAAGCTACGATTATAGCATTCTTTGGTGGGTTAGGGTTACTTTTACAGGGCAGTTTTTTTTCCCCTTCCCTTTTGTATACATGTATATATACATGTAGTTTATTCTTTTTGTAGTACAAGTGCAGTGCGGTTCCCCTTTGTATATAATATACATGTAGTTTATTCTTTTTATAATACAAGTGCAGTGCGGCCACCGGCCGCTGTAATCAGGAAACGGCATACCCATTTTAACTTGAATACTTGTATCAATCTGTTTGTCCACATAGATTAGCTAAGGCATAGGAGAAGAATACATGCAGCTATACTGTCCAATCAGTGTGGTCCACGAGGCTTTCCTGCTCGAGGCAGCTCGAGGCAGCGCAAGGCACGGGAGTCTACGAGGTAAGCACCCCCCACCTCGAGGTTTAGGTAATCATACTATTATCATATACATATATATACAGTATATGTATAGTATGTATATACGAGGACTCCAGAACGACTACTAGAATACCAGCACCCCGGCATGCCAGTGTGTTGGGAGAAGCGTTATGTCAAGAGTACATATCTGCCTCGAACACCCGGCCCTCGAGGCACAATATCCCGTTGCGCGAGCAGAACAAGGTACCTCGCCCCAAAAGAGTACAGAGGCATCTCGAGGTATTTGCCAGTGCCCTGCTTGCGTCGAGCAGCCTCGTGCACCACACTTGTACTGCTGCTACTATGTCCAATCTATTTAGGTCGTTGATCAATCGTTACAACCTCTGCCATGAGTATGAAACTGTAGTTGCATTATATTCGTTTCTCTTTCTCAACAAAGTGCTCACAGTCGGGGTCGGGTGCGCGCCGGCCCCTCCTTGCTCGTACGAGTTCTTAATGTGAATATTGGTGCAGGCAAAAGGATCTAGGAGTTCAATGCTGATATGTGAATTTATATAGCAGTTGGTTCTAGTTGTGGGTGTTTGTCCTTCCATGTCAGCGGAATTCCTCTAAATCCATCTCGGGAGTGGTTCTTTGTCTGTTTACGGCATCCAGCTCCGAGAAAGGCCCGATTGGAATCCTTGATGGTTGTATATGGATAACGGCGGTTGAAATGGGATTCAATAAAAGACCTACTACTACATCCGTAGTTTTAATCTGGCCGGCGGCGGTTCTCGGGTTTTTCCTGACGAGCAACCCTTGAGCAACTATTTCATCTAATCCACGAGGTGGCTTCAGTTAGTGCCTTGAGATACAGGCGGTTTTAATGTAATTATAGTTCCTTGTCTGGATGACGGATGTATGTATGGCTGATCATCCTACACAACTGTTGCGGAGCCTCCATCAGCGGAACTCTCTGGCTTATGTCGCCCCAGGCGGTCCACGGGGATATTTATCCCCGTAAAAAAGGAGATGCTTCTCGAGAGGTCCATGGCCACCGGGTATAGGAGAAAGCCTTACATGTTGGGGCTTCCGTTACTGCTTATGTCATTAGGCCAAAAGCGGAAGGGGCGTCGTCAATTATTAGTTGACCACTAATATCAGTGTGGCAAGTGGCTCACTCGTATCGATATTATATTGAGCTCATCAGTAGAAGCTGTTCTTGGACCTTTTAGGCTGCACTGATCGATTTACGGTTCGAAGAATCCTTTTACGTTTATTTAGTTTGTATTTCAATTACTCTATAATACCCAAACGCTTTCATCATCCTTGCTCACCCATGTCTCCCCCAGCTCATCCTCCTCCTCTTCTCCATCGCTCCCACCATCTTCATCCGACTGGTCATCCCCTTCCAACCCGCCCAAGCTCGCCTCCACAACATCTTCCTCACCCTCACCATAACCACCAGAGTCATTGCTATCCGTTGGCCCCCGTCCAGAATACACCCTCCACTTGTTCTCCCTCAGCATGCCTTTATCAATATTTCTACTGCTAAACCACCTAAAAACAACCTTCCGATACTGGACAGCGTACACCTGCTCCCCCGGCGCGTCAAACGTCCTCGCAAACCCGCTACACAACCTATGGCTCGTGTCCACCCCCGCCGTCATATCCATCCCCTGCACGCTCGGCAGCCCCGACGCATCAACCGGCACGCTCACCTGCTGGCGGTCCGTGCTCGTGCTGCTCGCCCCCGTCCCGAAGCGCGCATCGACAACCGTGTGGTAGCCCGTCACCATGTACACTGTTTCGCCATCCTCAATGGCCGTCTGCAGCCACCGCCGGATGGAGTGCTGCGCGCAGGCGGCCTTGAACCATGCGCTGCTGTTGCACAGCGCGTAGGTGTGTGCGACGGTGGCGGAGAGGTCGATCTGGTGCTTTGACTGGTGCTCGTAGGAGGCGCTGAGGAGCTGTGTGAGCCGTCCGCGCAGCTTGAAGGCGTTGGAGGAGGTGCGGAGCTCGGTGAAGTTGCGTTGTAGGTTTTTGATGGTTTCGGGGGGGGTGGGGGTGGAGGGGTCGACGTAGTCTTCGTGTGGGTCTTTGATGTTGAGGATGAAGCGGCCGAGCTTGATGGCGCTGAGGGGGAGGAGGGAGGTTTGGAAGGAAGAGATTGTGTAGGTGGACATTATGAGGGGTTGTGAGATTTTAGGTTATGGGAGATGTAGATTTGAGATTTTGTGGGTTTTTTGGAACTTGAAGGCGGAGCTTGTGAGTTTTCTAGTGTCTGGGGGGGGTGGCATATATACGGCGTAGATCTAGAGTAGACGGGATTCATGGATGGCGGATCATTGAGCTGCATCATATGTCACATGTATGTATACAACACTCTTTAGCCATCGCTTGAATAAACGACGGGTGGTGGCTCGGAGTGAGGCTGTGCTGAGAGTGTGGCTAGGGTGTTTATCCTCTACGTGGAGAGAAAATGTAGGGTGTCGTGCGTAAACCCGTTGCGTACTTGTGATCGAGTTGCTACTATTCATATCTGACTCTGCCACAGACGGAAACGAGTCTCTGCAGAACAATTCACAACCCGTATGTATGTACGTGCCTAGCTACATGTATTCTGCTCTAGGTAGACGACCTTTCAGCTGGCCATGGTATGTACCATATCTTCTCTAAACATCTCTTAGAGTACAGATGTAACATAGGACTCCGCATTGAAACTCCACACAACCACTGTTGTTTACGAGGTGTTGGCGAATACTAGGTATTGGCGGATTGAAGCCAAAAATTGGCTTGGCTGTCTCTTTTTAGGCGTGTCCGCCAACACCCAGTACCCACAGTAGGTACAGTAATTAACACCTGCTTACTTCCCCACACTTGCCTGCCTTTCCGCACTCCCCACATGGGAAACCGCAAAAATCCATCTCTGTCAGTATGGAATTTGAACATCCAACATCCAGTCCCTGCACCCTCCATCCACCACACCGCCCAACTCCATGTATAAGCTGCGATGGGGTGGTTACTAATGGGGGGAGGGGTGACTAACGGTTGATCGGGGTGGTGTGGTTCAGCTTATTAGCGCTATAGCGGGGGTATGGGCCCTCATGGGGTTGTGTGGGTTTTGTGGCTACCTTGAGGTCCCTGGGTCCTGTAACAGAGGATAAAATACATAGATCGCGGTCTTACCCGGACATGAGAAATAACTCACGATATGTACTCTATTTTGGATTATCTTTTATGGTATTCCCCGCCTTCTGGAAGAAAGTATGTAGCTGTTTCGCTTCGTGGGGTGATCCAGGTAGATCCATGCTCTGCTACCTTGACTTTCGGTATCAGCATGCTGACGATCACCATGTCTATCTATCTAGCAGGCTCAGCCTCATCCCCTTGAAGCCAGAGCCGGTGAACGTTTCCAAACAGCGCTTCCCAATTTGGCGGTCGGGTAGATCAGTGATCATCCCGACCTCTAGTATGGTCGAAATTAAAGCAAAGTACCTACTCTAGGTAGAGCGCAATACATAGTTGGCACAACGACGTCGTAATGTTGGCCCGCTGTCACTTCACGCCCGCCGCGAGTTGTGGTGGGGATTTTGTTGCTGAAGAAAACACTGCAGCACTGTACCTACTCTATTGTAATCGCCTACAAGGTTAAGAGCCAGAAAATGCTGGGGGACTCTTTGTGTGGCAGAACGTTGCCACTCTATATAAATAATCCTTGACTGACCAGCTAGCAGATCAGAGTGATATGCCGATCGTTACCACCCACCGGTGGCTACATACATGTACAGCAAAACCTATCCCCCCGTGGTGGCCGAATTTTGCTGGAATCATGGTATGGATGGAATCTAGAGAGAGCAGTCTACAAATATTGTTCCCTCCAACCGCTGGAAGTTTGGCAGGGATGGAATTTCGAGAGGGTGGAAGTCGAAAGCGGCGAGCATGAGCATGAGTTCTCGCGACACCTGGCCAGCGAGATCAACTACTAATCTGCCATCTATCTACCTGGAATTAATTAGAATACCTACAAAGTATCCAGATCTCTGGACAGAGAAAAGAACATCATCGTATAGGAACACGTTGCAGAGGAACGAGAATGAACAGTCATACTCGACACACCTCCGGGGTCATCCTTTTGCGCTGGATGCTGCACCCAGCTTCCTTGTAGCTTGGCATTGGTGAGAGAGGAACTTGGACTGGACCCCAAAGTCAATGGATTTTTTTACCACCATCAAAAGCCTCGCTAGATTTCTGAGAAAGCAACTGAAGGTGCAGCTATATCTGAACCTTATCGCAAAGAAACCTCCATGGCAAACGGCCTTCATCAGGTGGTTTTATAAAGGCTGGTGTCAGAAGCGAGCTGGATTTATCGACTCTTGGCATATCAGTGCCAAGTCTGTCAAAAAGACCCTGCTCCGACTGCGCAAATTTAAAGGGTCTCATGCAGAATGTTGTCATTTCGTTTGCATATATCTGGCCAATCGATAGTCCTCTGTCCGCCTCCGCCTCCCAGCCCCCACCATGGCCATCCTAGCCCGTGAGGCGACAAGGGCGGTGATGGACCGCACTGCACAGCCACAGTATACCAATATACCAACAGAGCTAAGCAACTGCTGGGATTTGCAATGTTGATATTTATGGATTTGGGAAGTGAGAGGCAGTAGGCGGTGAGCCGTTCCTATAAAAGAAGCATGAGTGAGTTCCAATCTCTTTTCTCTTTTGGCTTTTGTTTGCTTGCAGTGAGTTCCTAAGTTTATTGCTTGTGAATGGAACGGTCTGCGAGTATAAAATCTACGAATCTACAATTTTACAAAGTTTACAGAGTTCTTTCTATTTACATATGACTGAACTGACCGACTGAACACCTATAACCCCAATCACAAGTCAATCAATTGCCGATACCCACAATGTTATCCCCCGACCACTCACCCACAGGCGAACGACCCAGTGCCTCTCCCTCCTCGCCCTCCTCCTCATGCCCATCGACACCATCATCCCCCTCCTCCCCCTCCGCCGAAACGCTCCGCGGCTCCCTCACATCCCGCACTCTCCCGCCGCACACGGACGACCCCTCGCGCTACATCCCACCAATGGACCACCTCGAAGCGCCCGACAACGAGTTGGCCAAAAAGATGCGCGACCGGCCCGCACACGACCGGCGAATGGGCGAGGTGTTGCTCTCGCTCATGCTCGAGAGCGCGAACATAAGGCAGGCAAAGGACCTGGATCTTCCGGAGCTGGATAATGCGATGATTGCGTATAATATGCCAAGGAGTTTAAGGCAGAACGGGGGAGAAGAAGAGGAGGAGGAGGAGGAGGAGGAGGAGGAAAGGGTGCATAGGGGAAAGAAGGGGAAATTTGAGCTGAAAGTGGTATGTTGCAATATGAGTCTCGTTTGACAGTCCCAAAATTTCTAAAGACGTTAGTATGATAAATTGAATGCTGCTAACACACCACTCTTACTACAGGAAGAAAAGACCATGACCCCCGAAGCTGCACAAGCAGCCGCCGACAAAGCTATTGCTGAGCTTGGTATTCTTGACTTTAGTGCTGAGATTTCAAAGCTACCTCAAGAAATAGAAGACGAGGGTAAATGGAAAGGAAAGGGTAAAGAAGTGGCCACAAACAGTGAGGGTGCGGGCGCGGAGGTTTTGGATAAGGATGTAGATGCAGAGGATGAGGTGGTAGAGATGGACATAAGTAGAGGCGTGGAAGAGTCCCGGAAAAGAGCGAGGAACGAGAAGGCCGGTGAGTCTTCGGGCTCTAGCAAGCCTGTGGCGAAACCATTGGCACAAGAGGAGAAGGGCGAGATACCCACACCTGACATTGGTCCTGGCCCCGACCTCTGGCCGGCATCCCTCTCCCAAGATGAAGCAAACGCCCTCGACGCGGAGGATATGACTGGCGGTGTTTTCACCGCCGACTCCATGTCACTTACCCCCGATGTCGCACTCGCCCTTCTGGAATCTGTACCTGCCCCATCTCCGCATCGCGCCGTCGCCCACTTTATCCTCTCAAATGCCTACCAACAAGAATTCCGCACCACTGAGTACACACCGACCATCAACTCAGCCCTCCATCACGCGAAAATCTCCGTCTCCTTACTTGCACCCCCGCGGCGCATACGCACCAGCGCAGTTATGAACCTCTGTGAGATCTTCAACCTTTGTTATATCCACACCAACGATGTCACCAATCTTTCTGCTGCTATCGGGGTGCTATCTCGTACACTAGAATCTGGGCACGCATGCGGCGGCTACGTCTTCCTTGTTTCCCATTTCCTCTCCCGCCTTCACGGTTACCGTTACGACGCCCTCCGCGGCACCGACGACCTTGAAAGGTGTATCTCACTGACCGAAGAAGTTGTGTCTTCCTTAGAACGTTTGGCCGGCAGCTGCAAAGTCCCCGGTTTAAACATAGCACAGCTGTATCTCGATTTAGGCAACCGCCTCCGCGAGCGCGGTGACACCGACAAAGCAATCGAGCGATTCGAGCTTGCGGCCGCTCTCAGCGAGGATAACATCAACCGGCGCGCGGAAGCTCTGGTTAACCGGGTGGACTGCATGTTTTTGCGCGATCGAAACGATACAGTTGCTATTCTGGCCGCGCTGCAGAGCGGGATTGAGGCGCTGCCGGCTTCGCACCCTGCCGCGGCCAACATGAGAAGGAACATAGAGAGCCTTCTCAGCGTCAAACAGAGCGATGATGTTGCTGATCTGCAAGCGGAGGTTGAGAACGGTGACGGCGATGTTGAAACGCTTGCCAGGTTGTCCGACAGCCTGCTAAGACGGTACAGGCGCCTCGGAGATGTTGAGGATTTGAATAGTGCGGTTGAGCCGGCGGAGATTGCGATGGCGGCGACAGAACGTGGGGATGCTGAGTATATAAAGCGCACCGCCTTGCTCGCACATATACTACAGACACGTTACGAAAGGCTGGGGGAAAGGGCCGATTTAGATAGATCGATCGAGACGTGGGAGCTGGTCGTGGACGAGGCCGAGGGGGATGTCCAGCGTACGGCGAGGACCAATATGAGCCAGGCGCTGTATCTAAGACATAAGCATGAGTCCGGGGGTGTAGTGGACTTGGACCGGGCGTTGCTGCTTGCTCAGGCGGCGTTTGACGGGATGGAGAAGGGGGACGGGGAGTATGCAGGGCGGCTGCTGAACTTGGCAAATTGCTATACAGGGAGATTCAGGGTGCATGGAACAAAGCAGGATATTGATACGGGCATTTCCACGATGAGACAGGCACTGGAGGCATCAGCAGAGAAAGGGAGTACTGTTGACAGGCCGGGCGTAATGGGGAATCTCACTGCGCAGCTGCACTTGCGGTGGAAAGCATTTGGTGAATCCCGGGACATTACCGAGTCGATAGAATACGCAGAGAGGTCTGTGAAAGAAACCTCAAACCGCTCGCCGCACCTTGCAGAGCGGCAGCTGAATCTCGCGGCGATGCTGGAGTCTCGGGGCCGTCGTGAAGATCTCGAGCGCGCCGCTCACCTAGCGCGAGTTTCTCTGGGGGCCATTCCAAAAGGCCATAGGATCGAGGCGGGGACGATGGCGGTGCTAGGCAGGTATGTCCAACAGCTCCACCGCGGCCCGGAGGGGCTCAATGCGGCGGTTGAAGCGGGTGAGAAGGCGGTGGCGGCGGCTGAGGTCGGGCATCCGGATCGTGCACCTGTGCTTGGGACGCTCGCAGCCACATATCGTGCGCGATATGAACGCATGGGAAACGTGATGGACCTTCACCGGGCGGTCGAGACCGGATATGCAGCGGTCGCACACTGTAAGGAGCTGACGGCGATGAAGGGCGACTTTCTCAGCGAGCTGAGCGAGTCGCTGAGCATCCGGTTCAGCCGCGTCGGGGCCAAGGACGACATGGCCATGGCGGTCAAGACGGCGAGGGAGGCGCTCGACTGCACGCCCGTCAAGCATCGAAGCCGGCCGGAGCGTTTGATTGAGTTATGCCAGCGGTTTATTGAGCGCTTCAAGGCCGAAGGCAAGGAGAAGGATCTGCTCAGTGCCATCACGCTCGGGAATCTCTGCCTCGACAAGACCGCCAAAGACGACCCGGACCACTCTCGCCGTCTCATCATCGTCGCCGACGCCCTCCATCTCCGCCACACCGCATATGGGGTCTTCTGGAACGACCTCGACCGCGCATTGATCATGACCGACAACGCGCTGACTCTCTACAGGGGCGGGCGCATAACGCCGCCAGAGATCAGGCACCGCATGGGCAAGCTTCTGCGCAGCCGCTACCGCCGTGAGCGCAGAATTGCCGACATCAACAGCGCAATCAACTGGCTCGAGGCCGCAGCAACACAGATCGACAACGAGCTGCCCGTGCGTGCCGACATCCTTGATGACCTCGCCCGCTGCTATCTTATCCGCTACCAGGCCCTTGGGAACAAGGGACCTGATGGCGAGTACTCTTTTGTCACCTTCCGCGACCTGTGGGAGATGCCCCTCGCGCCGCCGCTCACCCGGATCCGCGCAGGAAAGCGCCTCTACGATGTCCTTGAAAAGTCAGGGCAGTGGAGCGAGGCTGCAGACATACTCGAGAAGTGTGTGGAGCTCATGCCGCGGGTCTCACCGCCGTCACTGGCGCGGGAGGACCAGCAGGCTCAGCTCAAGCTACTCTTTGGAATCCCGACGGTTGCTGCAAACGCGGCTATTACAGCTGGTTATGGTGCGGAGAGAGCATTGAGAGTGTTGGAGATGGGCCGCGGCATCATCATGGGATTTGCCATCAACTGCCGCAGCGAAACGACCGATCTGCAGGCTGCTCACCCGGCATTATATGAGGAGTTCAATTTGCTGAGACGCGAGCTCGACAGCACGGCGGGGTTCTCGGCAAAAAGCACAGGGCTGGCAGATGTGCTCGAGGAGCTTGGGGCGGACAGTGTGTCGGCGAGGAGGAAGCGTGCAGCGGAGCAGCTTGATGAGGTACTGGCAAAGATCCGCAGCCTAGAAGGGTTTGAGAACTTTCTGCTTCTGCCAACAGGAGCAGAGCTGAGGAAGATGGCGGAGGAGGGGCCGATAGTAGTATATGTGTGTGGGATTGCCCGGTGCGACGCCATCATTGTCACGACAGATGAGATCAGGAGTGTCCGCCTTCCGAGGTGGGGGATCGATGAGGCCATTAAGCAGACGGTGATGCTGGGCCAAGACGTGGTGCGCGGGAGTGTGAGCACATATGCGCAAAGGAACAAGAAGCTGAATGTTGCTCTGAAGTGGCTCTGGGACAACGCCGTGGAGCCAGTGCTGGCGGCGCTGGGCATCGATGGCAGCGAGACCGTCATGCCGCATGTGTGGTGGGTGGGCAGCGGCCCTCTCAGCTTTGCGGCTTTCCACGCCGCCGGCATCCACACCGCGGGCTCGACACAGAACACAATCAGCCGGGTCATCTCCTCCTACATCCCGACCATCAAGGCACTCGCCTATGCCCGCAGCATGCGCCCCCCGACCCTTCCCCGCGACTCACCAAACGTCCTCCTTGTCACGATGCCCACAACACCCAACGAGAGCGACCTATATGGCGTGGAGAAGGAGGCTTCCTGTATCAGCGAAATTGTCGGTGCGGGTTCTACCACGAAGCTCACACACCCCACCGCTGATGAGGTCCTTGGCCAGCTTGCATCCCACTCCGTTATCCACCTTGCCTGCCATGGCATCAGCAGCCCCTCCAACCCTTCCGACAGTGCACTACTTCTCCGGGCGCAAGACGGTACGCAGGACCGGCTGACTGTACAGAGAATCTCCGAAGCAAATAAAACCAACGCCCAGATTGCCTATCTTAGTGCTTGCAGCACGGCCGAGAACTCGGCAATACAGCTAGCGGACGAGAACATTCATTTGGCGGCAGCGTTTATACTCGCGGGTTTCAGGAATGTAGTGGGGACGCTGTGGGAGAGCTCTGATGATGCGTGTGTGCAGGTTGCAGAAGGGTTCTATACAGGGTTGTTTGTGGATGGGGTTGACTCTGGCGTTGCAATGCATAGAGCGGTTGTAAAGTTGAGGAAGCATAAGCCACAGAAGGTGTTGATGTGGGCACCGTATATACACATGGGTGCTTAGGGTGTTGTTGATGGTGTTTTTATCATGGTGGGTGTTTGGTTATGAGCGGTGATTTTTGGGTTGACGAACTTCTTGGGCTTTTTTTTTAGATTATTCTCTTTCACTGTTAGATAAATAGTTATCTTTTCTTCATCTGTATGTTCTGTATGATTATTATAAGCATCTTGTCATGGTACTCTCCATTTTAAATAATAGCTGGCGGTGTAATATGTGGAAAAATACGGCCTGGAACTTGGGTTTTATAATTTAGATTGGTGGCCAGCTTTCCAAGTCAATAGTGCCTCTATTCTATGGTACAAAACTCGGTATTTGAACTTGAACAGTGTATTAGGTACTATTAATATAAATCGTGTACTTGTACAAGGTAAACCTCAAACAGTTGTAGCAAAACCCTACCAGGTTCAATATTTATCTCCCCTGATATTGTATACTATGGTGTATCTAGGCACCAGAAGGAGTCTAAAGTCAAGTTATGGGCGTTGGTCATAAGGAATGGACTCAGGGGTAGAAAAGGGTATGATTTGCTGGTTGCGCCAATACATACTGGATATGCGAGTATATACGGTTACCTATTGTTTAAAGTAAACACCAAACAGTTCAAGTAAAACTGTTTGCAGTTCACAGTAAGCAATACAGCCTTTGCGCTGTTTTTCTTTTTTCTTTTTTTTTGTTTAACTCATTAATTGCATGCAGACCGTAGTCTATGGCAATACCACAACTCCTGGACCACCCTTACCCTGCTAACTCCTGGCCACACCCAGTAAAGGGCATTCAGCAAGCTCGCACACATCTACCGCCACTGCCTAACTAAAAGAAAAAGGTAAAATAAAGTACACGCTGGCTGTCCCTCATACGTTCTTTACTACAATTTGTATCCTGCGTCTCTTCTAGCCTTTGCGCTGTTAGAGCTGGTGCTGACTGTCTATAGTATTTTGTGAGGGTACCCTATACCGCTGCCGACGCGACTTGGACGATATGCTGATTATATATAGGCAGCGAGTGGACATATACTATACGGCTGAGAGCTGACGATCGATGACGGCGTTCTTGAGATTGTAGGGTTAGGGTTAATATCGGGACTGAATATTTTTATCGCTGTTATGAGTCTACATCTATAGGTTTGGCCACTTGTGCGTTTTGAATTCTGGTCTACATGCACATTTTCTATGTATCTATCGCTCGGACTAGTGTCGAGCGCAAGGATAATCTGAACGGAGTCTGCGTCACAAATTCTCACTCGATATTCAATACCAGACGATACCGTGCTCTCGATATACCCAGCTGCAATACCTACCGCTGGAATCGTTTATGAGATGGTTGAAGATAATGACCCACCCGACAGACGATACAGCTTTTACGAACCTCCATGTTCACAGAATTCTATCCTGCATGATCGCTAGTCAAGCTGGGTAATAGAGAAATATAAACAAAAAAAAAAAGAAAAAAAATAGAGAAATATAGAAATATCGTGAAGTGCTCGTTGAATTTAATATGTATGTAATATGGTACACTGTATTTCTATCTAGTTACATGCTCTCATTAGATTCAGAGTCGTGATATATACAGCAAATACAAATACAATAACATGTACAGAACCCTCTAGGGGCCGTGGAAATGTGTACCCAGAATATTCAGTAAAGTCGTCGGGAAAGTCGTTTCTGGGGGTTTAATTTTCGCTGGGAAATGTCAATATTTTGGTGGGGGGAAAGTCGTTTTAAGGGAAATCGGACGACTATACAGACGAGTATACAGACGACTATACAGACGACTATACAGACGGCTTTATAGACGGCTTTACTGATGTATTTGCCTGTCACACTCCTGTCTTGGGCGTATACAGAGGGGGGGATAAGTTTTAGCCACCGATGATGCTTCACATGATTGACGAAGGCCATCGCAAATGAAACGAATTATCACAAGACATGTACATCCTACTATTATACCTGAAGCATCAAGTCAGGATACCCTACATATATATGCCAAACAATGGATCCATCAAAATGAAATTGTAATCCCCAACTGTTACAAGCCCATTGATGCCAGATACCATTTGATAACCCCATCGAGATATTTTGTTTGAATACTCAACTATCTCGAGATCTAGAGGGGGAGCTTCATTAGAAAACATTCATGTTCCGGCGGAAAACAAGAAAAGCCAGAAACCATGCCTTTAACATACCATTATCTGGTAAAGTCGTCGGTAATGGGACAGGAATGCCTTTAACATACCTTTATCTGTGGTAAAGTCGTCAGTAAAGTGTTGGTAAAGTGTCGGCAATGGGACAGGAATGCCTTTAACACAAAGTAATGCGGTTATTGCATTAAATAATGTGTATCTCGCAACTTTTTGTATGGGAACCGTCAAATTTGATGCATTTCCACGGCTACTAGAGACCTCAAGCTCCTCTCTCAAAGAAACGCCTGATATGATAATATGATGGGACTAGTTTTCAGAGGCGAGCAAATCCTTGTGCGGGGCCA
The DNA here is from genome assembly GCA_024713705.1 of Morchella sp. 2018-W38C. Classification (NCBI taxonomy): domain Eukaryota; kingdom Fungi; phylum Ascomycota; class Pezizomycetes; order Pezizales; family Morchellaceae; genus Morchella; species Morchella sp. 2018-W38C. Next base: position 160,671 of record JAMJEX010000021.1, on the reverse strand, counting down.
CATGTAGGTAAAGTCTGTCTACCGTCTGTTAATCTGTAAGCGCTGGACCATGTCGCGTGACCCGAGGATGAGCTCCTGCGCTGCCGGTTCCCTTATTCCATCTTCCCACGCGGTGATCTTAGAAATATGATCCGCCTTGTCTATGACTGTCAGTCGAAGCGGGATGAGGTAGATTTCGACAAACTCATTTTCGTAGGCTGCGGAGTTGCCGGCGAGTTGTGGATATTCGCATAGCACGAGGCGGGAGAACTCTTGCAGTTTATGCTGGGCCATCATGATCTTTTGCGGCACACACAGAAGCGCGTCTAACCCCGGGCGCACAGTTCTCACATGAAGCATGATATCCTCAAAACGGTGGTAGTCCCTGTAGGCTTGGCTGGTCGTACCCTGGATCAGTGCTAGCAGGTCCTCGTTTGTCTGTTGCTGTGTTAACGAGCTGTCCCTGCAAAAGCCTGCTGCTTCCAGGAGATATGCATTTTGGCTTACGAGCTGTTCACTTGCGGGGAATACAGCTCGCTCCAACATCTGCTTGTCTTGCGTTGACTGCATATCCGCCTCCAGTGGGATATTTACAAAGTGGGTAAGAACCATCTCGCAGGCTAGCACCTGGTGGTTGAACCGGTGAAGCCTCTGTGAAAAGCGGAGCATCCTGGTTTCTTCACCAAGCCTCGCCCATATCCGAAAGACATCACTTAACCCGAGTCTTGCTCTTTTTCTCTCCGTCATCCCCTCGCGCTCGAAGATGGCCCTTGAAGCGCTCTCGATGCTTGACCATAGCGAGTACGCTTCTTGTAGTGTTTTTTCGTCGTGCAGGATATCTCCTGGGACGCTGAGCCCTGGTATGTACTTGTCAAAAAGCGCGCTGAGCTTTCCGGAGGGGATGAGGGCTCTTTTGAGATTATTAAACACCAGTTCGCCGAAAGGGTGGGGGCTCTGGGAGATGCACGCTTGCATGATGTCGAACGTTGTGCCCTGTAGATTAAGTTGTTGCATGGCTGGGATTATTTCGTGTGAGGTTTCGAGTGTAAGTTTGTTGTGTGGTGTGGCCATGGTACTAGGTGGTACTTCTTGCTATATATATTCAGCTTGGCTGCACTAAGTTTATATAATGCGATACTGGTTTTTTATGATACAATAAGCGGAGGAGCTCAGGAATGAAGTTTTCGGTATGCCTGGCTGTAGAATGATAACTGGTACAAAGTGGCACACTTCTACGGGAGAGATCTAGAATGCCTTGTATATTCAACCTGAGCTGGCCTGCTGGTAATGGAGCACCGCCTTTCGTAACTATATGAAATGTTCAAAGATAGTAAGAAGATCTAGAAACAGTGGAGAATAAGATTGCAATTAGGAATAGACTCTACTAGTTTGATGGTGGTGTAAATTTGTATGCCAAGAGAACACAAAACCAAGTGATATTTCATGATCGCGCTCGAGCAACTTGCGAATATGATATCGCTGAAGACCAAATCATTTCTACAGAAATCGTTGAAGGCTGTTTCTAGCGTAAAAAATGTAAGAAATTCAAATCACTAGTATTTTGATTTTTCAATAAGTCATTGAGGTGTAAACAATAGTACTAGGACAGAAGTTTTGGCGGTTTTTTCAATTGCCTCGTTGGCAACCACAGGCGATACCTCATCCACCTGTTGTGTAATCACGAATAGGCCTCAGAACCACTTCAAATTTTACGAGTGAATAGTTTATATCTATATTGTAAATTCGATTTAATTACATCCATATCATCTGAACTCCTTGCCATCTAATACTTTGTATACCATGCTTCTGCCTCTATAAATGCCTTTACTCGATCCACCATTGATTTTGCAAAATTCTCAAAGAAACTTGAATCCGGTTCTATTTCTTCCCACACCAGTGGAAGAACTTCAGCAAGCCTTGCTCTAACTGCTTCTGGACCTCCTATAGTATTCGTAAGGTTTGGGTAGGATGTGTGAAGCTTATCCTTAAGGCGTTTCCAGACATGCTCAAGAGGGTTCATATCAGATGAATAAGGAGGCCAGTCGTCCAACTTCATATCATTTGCCATCAACTAAATCATAGGAGAGTATGCCTTATGTACCGGAGAATTATTATCCTGCATGAATGTTGCGTCGCCGAGTGTGTTTTGTACATCAGCAGAAAACACGAACCGCCGAGACGAATTGCACGTCCAGACGTGCTGATTCGTCTTTTGGGCAAAAATCGTCGTCTTTCGTGTGAAAATTATCATCCGGCCCGTCAAATTCCTCGTCTTTTTTCCCACCGTTTTGCCCGTTCGTCTTTTGACCCGGAATCATCGTCTTTTTCCCGGCGGTTTTGACGGCTCGTCTTTTGACCAGGAAGCCTCGCCTTTGAACCCGGAAGCGTCGTCCTTTACCTGACCATATTGCCCGTCCTTCTTTTGACCAGGAATCCTCACTGAGTATTCTCGTCTTTTGATGCCCGATTAAGGGCATTTCTGCCACCTCTTCTACAAATGCAATCCGTTTCATTATCTGGCCAATATAAATTACTAATTATTCTACAAAGTAAAGCTGGGCGTTCAAGTGAGTGGTAAATTGACGAGGATGCTCTGGATCCTCGTCATTCTACAACGTAAATCTACAAAGTAAATCTAAAGCTGCTCATGAATTGAGAATTGACGATCTCTGATCCTCGCTATTCTACAACGAAATCTACAAAGAAATCTACAAAGTAAAGCTGCTGCTCAAGTGACGCAGAATTGACGGGATGCTTCGATCATCGCTATCCTCTAAGAAAGCTGCCCATTTTACTAGATGGTTGATAATGATACAACAATATCATCAGGTTGAAGAGCAGGTTGAGGAGGAACTAGGGGATGTACTAGTACCTGTTGAAGTTACATCCCATAAAGAGGTAATGATAGCACAAGAGCGTCTCCATCTAAATGAAATGCAGCAAGAGAATGGGGTGGCGGTGGCAGAGTGGGTTAGAAGGGAGAAGAAGTCAGGTATGCAAAGGGAATTGCTGGAGAATAAGAGAAAAAAAGAGAGAAACATTGAAGGATATTTTAGAGAAATGTAAATAAATATTTATCTATACAATTTATTCTATCCTCAATATAATCTAAAAAAGCAAGAATACAAGGTCTGCTCATTATTGATTCAATTCAGAACCCCCTGCCGCCACGACAACAACAAAGAAAGAGATTTAATTTTGAAAATAAAGAACACAACCAAAGAAGATAAGACACAAAAACAAGATATTCGAATCAACAAATTTCGCGCTTATCTACTAAGTACTTATTTTTATTTAAATACAATATTATGGCAATTTTCGGGTTTTGAGACCTAGCTCCACAACCACAACAGTTAGAGGAAAGTGAAGGACATTGCCAGTATCAGGGAAGTACTCCCTGCAAGATATACTAAAAGTTTTGATAGATAGGATTAAACACTCCCTACTATTACATCCTTCTGGTTCAACTCACCCAGAAGAGGCTGCCAGCGCATTTTTGGCTTGGCAGGCTTGGCAAGGCAAGGAAGGCTCTAGAAGTTTAGACGACAAGACAATAGTATTGTGGAGAAGAAAGACATTGTTAGTACGAAATAGGAAAGTGATAGTATATCCCTGCAGACCTGCATAGCAACCGTTACGACATATCAAACGGAGTAACATCAGATACGAATCAAGAACGACGCATGCCGCACGTTAACGAATGGTAACAAAGGCGTTTCGCGAGAGGTAGAGAGAGAATACTACTGGCCGATAGTGGAGGCAAATGGAAAGAAACAAGAAAGGTACACATCAAGACAAAACAGGACAGCTACGACCCGATCAGGGTACAGTACGTGGACGGATGGCTGTACACAGAAGCGGCTCTTGCTGCGCGGACGGAGGTGGAAGTTCACGAAATTATCAAGCAAGCAGAACAGTGGTCAGACGTCGAATGGTCAGACACCGGAATGACCCCAGACAGAGACATGGAAGTGGAGACGAAGGAAGAAACAGAGAAGGGCGAGGAAAAAGTAACAGAAGAAAAAGAAGTGGAAATGTCGGAAGCAGAATGGCTGGGCGTCGACATCAACGACAGGATCGAGTACGCAGTTATTGCAGTAAGAGATTTGAGAGCCAAATACATAAACGAGCTAGTAGAGCACACAGATATCGATATGGAGGATGTAGCTTGGGTCAAAGACGTACCAAAGGACACGGAGCCGGAAGACATTGTCATGGACATCGTCGATGGGAGCGGAAAAAAGAGAAAGAGAGAAGGAAAGGAGGAGAAAGAGTGCGGCGAAATGTTCCAGCAAGTATGGGTGAACAATAAACAGCAGATGACCGATAAAAGGAAAAAACAATATGTTGAAAGCAGGGCGGTGGGCATGATGAGCAGCAGATGGGCGAACACGGCTCTCCCGGCAATCAAGAAAGGGCTAATTAAAGAGGCCAAAACAAGAAGAGAAGGCAAACCAAAAGTCAAAGGCCCCCCGTCAATTATCAGCATTTACTCAGATAGAAGCTCACCACACCCGGAAGAACCAAGACAAGAAGCGGAAATACCAGCGTGGGGCAGAGCCCTTAAGGAAGCGGTTACCAGCCTCCAGGAAAAGGTATTAAAGTTAGAAAAAGAAAATAGGAGCCTCAAGGAATACAGGAATAGGGAGCAGGAGAGAAGAGGAATCAGACCACCGCAGCCACCACCTGCACTACCGCTAAGGCGAATGGTGGTGAAGGACAAGAAGATGGACGACAAGCGTGGAGAGCCTGTAGAAACAGTAAAGAGCGAGATTGCCTGGGTGCAAGGGCAGGGAATCCCAAGAGGAGGAGTGGTTACGGGAGCAAACACCGAGAAGCTGGGCATACGGCCTAGACCCAGAGTAACGACAGAACCCCCCAGAAACTATATGACGAGGTCAAAGACAAGAGAAGAGAGGGGGAACAAGGAAAGAGAGGCAAAGGAGAGAGGGAAAGAGGCGAGGGTCAGGGAGTCAAAGAGAGTAGAGATGGAGAAGACAAGAGTCGCGTTCAAGATCGAAGAGGGAGAAACTGAGCCGGTTACGGCAGCAGTAGACAGACTGCTAGAGAGCATGGGAATCGTCAAGGAAGACATCAAAGAACGGTCCCCACACCCGACAGACCCTAAAAGAGTCAAGATCACCTTCAAGGACGAGCAAACCGCCAAAAAGGCAACGATTGCAGAGGGAGCAGGTGGCAAGCTAACCGCAAGCCAACACACGGAGAGGTGGGTACCCATCGTGGTGTATGGAGTAAACACTGGATGGGGAACATCAGCAAAAAAAACGAACCGCCAAGCATTTAACTGTACGCCCAGACGCATCGATTCGCTTTTTGACTCAAAACTCGCTTTTGCACCAAAAATACTGCTATTTGGTCGCCCCACGCCTTCCCGACTCCGAAAACGACACGCCGCTTTTTATGCGCTAGTATTCGCCTCAAATGCGACATCTCGCTTTTGACGCTTATTTCGCTTCCTAAATGCGATATCTCGTTTTAACATCGCTACGGATGCTGATATTCCGCTTATCTAATGGCGCTAATGCTAATAGCGCTAGCTAATGACGTCAGATTTGACTCCTCCACACCTCGAGGATCCACCCACACCTCTACCTCCACCTCCACCTCCACATATACACGTAGCTACCTCACCTCCTACCTCACCTCCTACCTCACCTCCTGCCTGTATCGACGCCTACCTCCTGCCTGTATCGTCGCCTAGATACGTATTTACCTTCCTCTGCTTTTTGACGCCTGTACTGACTCCGCTGCAGGCTCCAAACCATGCAGTATATCGACGCCGCTGGAGGCGTCAAATTGGGCAGTATATTGACGCTGCTGGAGGCGTCAAATTCCCAGTATATTGACGGTATGCTGACGCCGCTGGAGGCGTCAAATTCCCAGTATATTGGCGATTATACTGACTCCGCTGCAGGTAGATTCCCCAGTATATTGACGCCGCTCCTGACGCCGCTGCTGACGCCGCTCCTGACGCCGCTGCTGACGCCGCTGTGACGCCGCTGCTGACGCCGCTTTGACGCCGCTGCTGACGCCGCTGGAGGCGTCAAATTCACAGTATACTGACGCCGCTGCAGGCACCAAATCGACACCCCCAGGCAGCGAATGCTGCAGCTACCAGTCACCGAATACTGCACCATTTGGACACCTCCTAGGCAGCGAATACTGCACCATTTGGACACCTCCTAGGCAGCGAATACTGCTCCATTTGGACACCTCCTAGGCAGCGAATACTTCAGCTACCAGTCACCGAATGCTGCACCATTTGGACACCTCCTAGGCAGGCAGCTCAGCGGGCAGGCAGCTCAGCGGACAGGCAGCTCAGCGGGCGAGCTCAGCGGCAGGCAGCTCAGCGGTGAGCCAGCAGGAGGACAGGCAGCTCAGTGGGTAGCTCAGCGGGCAGGAGGGCAGGCAGCTCAGCGGCGAGCTCAGCGGCAGGAGGACAGGCAGCTCAGCGGCGAGCTCATGGCAGGCAGCTCTCTGGCGAGCTCAGCGGGCAGGAGGACAGGCAGCTCAGCGGCGAGCTCAGCGGACAGGCAGCTCAGCGGTGAGCTCAGCGGGCAGGAGGACAGGCAGCTCAGTGGATAGCTCAGCGGGCTGGCTGCGCAGCTGGGAGCTCAGCGGGCTGGCTGCGCAGCTGGGAGCTCAGCGGGCAGGAAGGGGGGGGGGCAGGAGTGAGCGGAGGTGGGTGGGGCGACGGCGGAGGTAGTTAGGTCGCTAGCAAATATGTACATAGAGTTAGGTAGACATGTAGATCAATAAACGTGACATCTGCGCGGAACTATTGTCCTAGTCCAGCCGTTTCCCGGGTAAAAGCTACCCAGGTGTGGACCCTGTGTTCGTTTTGGGGTCAAAAGACGACGTAATTCGGTCAAAAGGCGCCCTCTTTAGTGAAAGACGACGTCATTTGGTCAAAAAATGAACCCGAGACGAGCCTGTCTTTTCACCAAAAGACGACGTCGCGACGGGAACGGGAGAGATGTTCGTTTTTTCTCGTCGAGACGATATCGTTTTGCGCCGGGGCGTATGGATGCAGGTAAGAAAACTTCTCATGCGCCTGGCGCGCCTGGTGCGCCTGGGTACGCCTGGAGTCGTCGGGTCAAACCCAATTTTTTGCTGATGAAAGAAGATGGACAAGCTCAAGACCCAGATCGAAGAACTCAATGGGATCACCCTCATGAAGACGCCTGAGTGGATCTCCAAGGTGAACCGAGAAGACGCCATCAAGAAAACCCTGGTGATCCACGTCGAGAACAGAGCGATCAGGGAGAAAATTATGGGGGTTAAGATGGCAGACGGGTACACCTACAGCGCAAAAGACATCAAAGAACACGACATCAGCGAGTATGTCCACAGAGCTGCAGCAAAGGAAATCCAATGCACCACATGCTGCAAATGGGGACACGCCTGGTTCCAGTGCCCAACTCGGGGAACGACAGCGAAAGCTAAATGCGGCATCTGCGGCAAGGAAGGCCACACAACATGGAGCCACCCATGCATACAGAAAGGGTGCGAGAACAAGGGATGGTGCAAAGTCGAAGGACATAGACAGATCCTGAAGTGTGCAAACTGTAAAGGACCGCACACTGCGAGATCAGTATGGTGCAAGGAAAAAGAAAACTATACAAGGATGACTATGGGACTGGACAGACTACCGGAGGGATCAGCATGGAGAGACGCAGGCAAATCTAGCAAAGGAAAGCCACCAGCCCATACCGATGATTAGACAACTCACCATCCTACAGCATAACTGCAACGGATCTACCAACGTAATGCAGGGGCTGATGGAGAGTGGTAGGGAGGTGGACATCATTGCGGTACAGGAACCATACATAGGCAAGATAAAGAGCAAAAAAAAAACGAGAGGGGCGACGGAATTGGGAGGCGGTGAGATAACGGTAGGAAGCAGCAACTGGGACATTGTTTACCAGCCCAGAACGGAGAAGGGAAGAAGCAGGGTCATGTGGATGATCAGAAGAAACAAGGGAATCAAGTACGCAGTAAGGAACGATATATGGGACGATCCTGACGCTAGCGTCATCGATATCATGGACCCGGAAGGGAAAACAGGACTCAGGATCATTAATGTTTACAACCAAGCACACGGCAGCAGGGAAGGCTGGTGCCTGAACAGGCTGCCAGAAGGGATGTTCGAGCAACAAGGAACCATTATACTCGGAGACTTCAACGCTAAAGGAAGTCTGTGGGACTCGCTTTCTGACCCCATCCGTGAGGAAAGTGTTATGGAAATAGTCGAGAGGGAGAACCTCGCACTACTCAACGAGCCCGACAGGATAACATGGCAGAGAAAAGAACAAAAGTCGGTTCTCGATCTCGCGTGGGCAAACAACGGCATCGAGACATTTACGAAATGGGAGATATCCGAAGAAGACACAGGATCCGACCATGCGCTTATAAAAATTACTATTACTAGCAACAAAGAGCAGGACTCCAATAACCCCTTGGAAAACCCATACAACTACAGGAAAAGCGATTGGGGGGCAGCACTGGAAGGAGCGTCGGAGAGAATCAGAGCCACGGAGGAAGAGTGGAAAAGGGCGAAAGATAACGAGGACGTCGACGACATGGCAAACATATTGGAAGACGTTATCAGAGCAGGTATAGAAAAGGGAGTACCGAAAGCCAACAGGACGTGGAGAAGTAAGAAATGGTTCGACGAGGAGGTAAAAGCAAAAAGGCAGAAAGTGGCACGAGAAAGAAGATGGAGCATGATAAGGGAGACAGAAACGGAATGGACAAGGGCCAAAAAGGCTAGGTGGAAGGTCCAACGCAACCAATATTTCAGCCTGATCAGAAAGAAAAAGAAAGAAGAAAGATGGGACAATCATGTAATCAACAGCAGTTACCCATTGGAATACAAGAAAACCTATAAGTAAGCCGAAGAAAAAAAACGATGCGCCAAAACCCCAACAATAGTACACGGAGAACAGACGGCGGTCACGTTCAAAGACAAGGAACATATATTCCTTGAAGCCTTATTCCCGAAAGCACCAGAAGATACAGACCCAGACGTCCCACCCATCCCCGAGGTATCACGAGAAATCGGTATCACAGAGGACGCAGCGAAAATCGCGATACGCAGACAAGGGTCCTATAAGGCACCGGGCCCGGACGGAGTATGCTTCATAGCACTAAAAGAACTCTGGACAGTTATCGGAAGCAGGGTCAGCGAAACATACCAGCTGGCGATCAACCAAGGCTACCACCCAAAGAAGTGGAGATCCGCTACGGGGGCAATCATCCCGAAGCCAGGAAAAGCCGACTATTCGAAAGCCAAAGCGCACCGCCCAATCTCGCTACTTAACGCAGTAGGCAAAGGCCTTGAACGAATCTGTACGGACATGCTAGTGGAGGTGGGGGAAAGAGGAGGACTAAGCGAACACCAGTGGGGAGGAAGGAAAGCAAGATCAGCGGAAGGATGTGTGGGACACACCCTCGACTGGGCAGAAGGTAAAAAAGAGGAAGGAAAGAAGGTGATCCTGGTGGCCATGGATATTGCCCAGGCATTCCCGAACGTATCAAAGGCAAGACTAGCCAATATAGTATACCAGCAAAGCGGCGACCATAAGCTCGCCCACTGGGTCAACAGCTTTATGAGCGACCGAACGGTCACGCTGAGATTCGATGGCGAGGCAGGAGAGGAGCATAAGGTGGAAACAGGCATCCCTCAAGGAAGTCCGGCATCCCCGATCCTCTTCAACCTGTACATCGCCCCACTCATAAAAGAAATAAATGAAGAAATCGACAGAGAGTTCGAAGGGGATGCCATCCCCCCGACGTTCATAGACGACTTCACCCTAGCAGTGGCGGGCAAGGACTGGGACCAAGCTATTACGAGAGCAGAGTACTTGATCGACAAGGCATATAAATGGGCCGCAGAGAACCACGTGAGGTTTGAGGAGGAGAAAATGGAATGGATCCGCATAGGCAGGAAAAGAGAAGAAGAAGAAGTACTCATGCTGCCAGGAGGGGCAGAGAAGGCAGAGTCAAAAGAAATAAAGTGGCTAGGAGTATGGATCGATAGCGGACTGACGTTCAAAAACCACGTTAGAGAAAAAGCAGCAAGAGCGTCGAGAGCCGCTCAGAGCATCATCAGGCTAGGACAAGGAAGCAAAGGCATGGGGGTAAACAATGCGAGGAAAATGTATATTGCGTGTTCCAGACAAGTGGCCGAGTACGGAGGGAAGGTGTGGTGGAAGGGCCAGAAGACTTTAGCCAAGGTGATAGACAAAGGAAATATACAGGCAATGAAACGGATAGGGGGACACTTCAGGACCGCCCCCACAGCCGCTGTGGAAGTCGAAAACGACATGATACCTACCGAACATAGGTTCAACGACAAAGAACGATTGTTGGCAATCAAGGCACTGCAGCGTGCGCCCAACCACCCTACAAATAGAGCGGTTAAAAGAGAAATAGAGAACGTTGTCGAGGCAGCCAACACCTGGAGTGCAGGAAGGAGAAGGAAAGCGGCAAGAAAGAGGGGCATGCCGGGCGCTGTCAGGAACCTGGAAACCATAGTGGGAAGAGAATGGAACAAGATCGAAAAGTGGAAAGCCCTACATAGGGAGGAGAAGAAATGGGAGAAAGAAGCGAGAGAAGAAATGGAGGTGGATATATATCGCGGCCCGACCGCCCCCACCTGCTATGCCGTCAAGAACGTTGAGGAATCGAGTTGTTAGGTGAAGGATCGTGTCGCGTCGGATAAGATGGATGGGTTAGGAAGGTGCTTGGAGAGACGGTCACGCTTAGGCGCTTCTGGTTAGGATTATGCGAAGGAAAGATCGATCGTTACGGTGTTATATGTGGGTGCGTGGTGAGTCATTAGGGATTAGTCATCGTGATTTCTGTGGATATATATTAGGCCTCCTCGCTTCGCTCTCGCTTTCTTCTTCTTCTTCTTTCCTTACGCAACGCCTTTTATTTCTAGTTAATATAAATCTTTTGCCTCACCTAAAGATATCACGCCAGGCGGAGCCATTCTAGTTTTGTTTAAAATATATTTGTTCGATCGGTATCGAGCCCGATCTCCGCCCTAGTCCTCGAACGATCCGAAGTCGATTCGCCTCGATATCACGCCTTTGTCTCCAGAACTCGCCAAGAGTATTACGCCAAGGCCGACTTACATCGACTTCGACACGCAATGTCAACCCCATCTCAGTGGGGTTTCCTAGAACCTCAAGACTTTCAACAATCTTACCTCGAAAACCCAGACCTTCTATATACAAATCTATCCACGCATCAGCAAGCAAGGAGAACTTTCAGCAAGCTCACACCTTCGCTAACGAACGATAATCTACAAAGCAACAGCTGAACGCTCTATGAACAACAACGCCGCCATCCCCGAACTGGAAGCCCAGGTCCAAGAGCTCACCACGCAGCTTATGGAATCAAGGAGCAATCACCTCCTTCACAAGACAAGCACCCCCGCCCCAAAGACCCGTTGCCCCCAGCCCCCATCCAAGCCCAGCCCCCAGTCCCAATCCCCGCCCCCGCACCCGTTCAACGCTCTGATAAGATCCCTGACCCGCTTAAGTTCGATGGTACCGTTTCGACTCATTCTTCGCCACCCAAATTGCCTCAAGATGATCGCAGAACGCCGATCGCTTCACCTCAACCAGCAACAGCTCAGATACGCGATCAACCTGTTAACCGGACGCGCCTCGCCAAGTTATGCCCTTTGGTCAATGGTGCCAACATCAACCTTGCCGACATCGTTTGATCACCCTCGACACCGCCGGCGACTTAACCATAAGGTTACCGAACGGGAGTTGGAAAAGCTAACACAAGGATCCCGAGACTTCTCTGCCTACTTTGCCGATTTTCAACGCCTCGCTGCCGACGTAGCCTGGAATGAACAGGCTCAGAAGCATGCTCTCACCCGGGGTCTTTCCAACGACCTCCGCAACGCCATGATCCACCACCCGACTCCTGACGCCCTACTGGACTACGTCCGACTCCTACAAGAGTTGGATGGACGCATCAGAGATGCTCGCCTCCCCCCGTGTTCCCTCTGCCCCTGCTTTCGCTCCTGCACCCCAAAGATCTTCCGCTCCTGCTTCCGCTTCCGCCCCAGCTACTCCCGCACACCCATCTCACACACCTGGTGGCGCGGTACCCATGGACCTATCCAACCTCCGTCCTCGCGCCCCCCGTGGTCCTCTGTCCCCCGCCGAACGCTCACGCCGCATGACCCAAGGGTTGTGCATGTACTGGGCAGGCGACATTTCGCCATCGAGTGCCCAAACCGCCAGATTAACGCTCGTTCGCTCACGCTGCATCTACCAATCGAGGCTTATCAACCTCCGTGATGCGGGCTCTTACTACTTGCCTTCTTCTGCTTCTGGTTCTGGTTTTTTCTTCTTCTGGTTCTGGTCCCAGATTTCTGTTTCTTCTGATCTTGGGTTTTCTTTCTCTGGTCCGCTCAATACGCCGCCCGCCTCCCCAATCCGTGAACGGGGACGACCTGCACTGAGTGGCTCAGTACAGGTTCATCCTATCTCTTTGTCTTTGTCTTCGGTTTCTGGTCCTGTTTCTAGTGTCGCTTCGCGCAAGGTTTTTCAGATCATTTATTGTTTCATGTTCTGTATCCGATAAAAATAAAATCTGTAAACCTACGCATTAGTTGACACTGGAGCTTCTGGAATCGCATTCATTGACGAGAGATTCGTATGCCACCACCAACTTCCTACCTCCCTGCTCGCCCAACCCCGTAAGCTACAAGTCATCGATGGGAGAGAAATCTCCTCCGGTGATATCACCCACACTGCACAATTGTCCCTCCGTATTCAAGGTCACTTCGAAAACATCACCGCTTATGTCACCCGTCTGGGGCACTACCCTGTAGTCCTTGGTATCCCCTGGATGCGCCGGCATAACGTCAAGCTCGATTTTGCCATTTAATTCCATTCTTCGACTCTCCTCACTGCCTCCGCTTAATGCAATGACGACCCGCATCAACCTACGTCTGGATCTCGAGTCCGCTGCCACACACGATCTAGAAATAGAAAGGGTGTCAGCGACCGCTTTTGAAACTACCAAGGATTTGGAGGTATTCGTGGCTGTATTCAACCCAACACAATCTCCCCCGCTGTCAGACCCTACCACCCTCGTCCCGGCGATCCACCATCAATATCTGTCTCGCTTTCAAGAAGAGGGAACTAAAAAGCCACCACCACACCGCCCCTACGACCACCGCATCAGGTTGAAAGAAGGAACGGAACCCCCGTTTGGGCCCCTATATGGTATGTCTCGTGAAGAACTGACCACCCTGCAGAAACATTTGGAGGAAGAAGTAGCATCGGGACGAATGGATCCGAATTCCATCTTCTGCCGGTGCCCCCTGTCTTGTTTGTCAAGAAACCGGAGGTGGTCTCCGCTTTTGTGTAGACTACCGGGGAATCAACGACCTCACCATCAAGGACCGGTACCCACTGCCGCTGTCGAAGGAAACGTTCAACCAGATCGGCGCGGCGAAGTGGTATACCAAGCTTGACCTTCGAGCAGCATACAACCAGATCAGGATAGCCGCCGGAGACGAGTGGAAAACCGCCTTTCGTACCCGTTTCGGTCATTTCCAGTACAATGTAATGCCGTTCGGCTTAACCAATGCCCCCGCTTCATTCCAACGATTTATCAACGACGTTCTCCGCCCCTTCCTCGATCGGTTCTGTACAGCTTATCTGGACGATATCCTGATCTACAGTAAGGATTTGGAATCCCATATTGACCATGTTAACCAGGTCCTACAAGCCCTCACGAACAACGACCTGTACTCACCGGAGAAGTCGAATTTCACGCATAAGAAACGCGATTCAAAATTGTTAATCACAAGGAAGGGATTGAAATGGATCCTCGCGAAAGTCGAGAAAATCAGGGAATGGAAAGCGCCACGGACTGTTAAGGATATTCAGGTATTTACTGGGTTTGCAAACTTATAAACGATTTATCAGGGGTTACTGAGATTGCTACCCATTACAGCCTCTCACCCACAATAATACCCCGCTCAGATGGTCACCTGCCTGTCAAGCGGCCTTCGATCACTTGAAGGCTGCATTCACATCGCACTGTCCTCCGCCACTTCGACCGATAGACGATTATTGTGGAATCTGCCTCTGACTACGTTTCCGGGGGAGTCCTCTCGCAGTTCGACGATTCCGGAGTGTTACACCCTGTAGCGTATATGAATAAAAAACATTCTCCGGCGGAATGCAACTATGAAATTTACGATAAGGAATTATTGGCGATCATCCGTTGTTTTGAAGAATGGAGAGCGGAATTAATGTCCCCCGTGGAAACCATCGAGGTCCTAAGCGATCACCGCAACTTGGAATATTTTATGACCAAGAAACTACTGAATCGTCGTCAAGCCAGATGGTCCGAACTCCTATCGCTTTTGACTATAAGATCACGATCGACCAGGGAAGAAAGGTGGAAAACCGGACGATTGACCAGGAGGTCACAGGATACGCCTGAGGAGGGGATGAACGCCTGACTCACCAAAGTCAGACAGTGTTGAAGTCCCAGAATTTGGGAAATCTGGGTTTGTTGGCGACAACCCAGTCCTTACAAGGACTGTCCCCCCTGGAAGAACTTTTTAAACAAGCGTACACTACTGATCCGTTTCCAAACAAGATATTAGAACTCCTTCGCACGGGCGCAAAGCACTCCCGAGACATTACCCTGGCCGAATGTGCAACTCGCCAAGGGTTTCTGACATACCGAAATAAGCTCTACGTACCCGAGGATTCGGCACTACAGCTTCAGTTGTTGAAGGAACACCACGATGCGCCATCGGCTGGTCACGTCGGAAGAGCTAAAACCTTTGACCTGCTAGCACGAACCTACTACTGGCCCACTATGCGCAAGTCTGTGGAACGATATCATCCAAGAATCGCCATAGTCGAAGCAAGACATCGCACCATGCCCCTTCGAGTTCTACGCCCCTACCTGTACCCCAGAAACCTTGACTCATATATCAATGAATTTTGTTACTGGTCTGCCGGAGTGTAAGGGTAAGGATGCCATCCTAGTTGTAGTAATCGCCTGTCAAAGATGAAGCACTACATCGCCTGTCACACAACCACCGGATCGGAGGACCTCGACGCCTGTACATCGATCACGCCTGGAAACTCCATGGCTTACCATCCTCCATTGTTTCCGATCGCGTACCCAATTCACGCCAAGGTTTTGGAAATCGCAGTGCAAGGCTTTGAAGATTACGGTAGCTATGTCTTCCGCGTTCCACCCCGAAACTGACGGCCAAACGGAACGAGCCAACGCGGTCATGGAACAATACCTACGGAGCTACGTATCCTACCAACAGGATGACTGGACTGACTGGTTACCCATCGCCGAGTTCACAGCTAACAACGCCGTTTCTGAAACCACGCAAGTCTCCCCGTTTATGGCTAACTATGGTTACGACCCGCGTTTTACGGAAGACCTGACCACGTCGACTTTTGGCAACCCACAACAAGATGTCAACGCTTTGGTTAAGCGGATGTCGGGAATACAGGAACACCTCCGAGCCGAGATGCGATACGCCCAGGATCGACAGGAAACCAGTGCCAACCAACACCGAACACCAGCCCCCAATTATAAGGTCGGTGACGAGGTATGGCTCAACGCTAAGAATATCCAAACCATTCGCCCCTCACGGAAACTCGATTGGAAACGCTTTGGGAAGGTTCAAAATCAAGAAGGTCATCAGTCCTCACGATACGTCGACCTCGATCTGCGCCTCGATGAAGATACACCCTGTGTTCCACGCTTTGAAATTGGACCCTTGCGCCACGGACCCCTACCAGGACACATTCCTCCCCCGGCTCCTCCTGTTGTCGTTGAAGGTGAGGAAGAGTGGGAACTTGACGATATCCTAGATTCTCGGATTCGATATAAACGTCTCCAATATCTGTGTAGCTGGAAGGGATACGACGCCTACCCGAAAGATTTCGATAACGTCACCAATTCTCGCCTCGCCCGCTTTCCATCGCCTATATCCCACGAAGCCTGGATTCTGTCGGAGTTTCGCGAGCTCGAACCCAGAGAGGGGCTATTATCGCGTCGACCGCCTCACCTGCTACGCCACAAGAACGCTTGAGGAATCGAGTTGTTAGGTGAAGGATCGTGTCGCCGGATAAGATGGATGGGTTAGGAAGGTGCTTGAGAGACGTACGGTCACGCTAGGCGCTTCTGGTTAGGATTATGGAAGGAAAGATCGGGATCGGTTACGTGTTATATGCGTGGTGAGTCATTAGGGATTAGTCATCGGGGATTTCGCGATATATATTAGGGCTCTCGCTTCGCCTCTGTTTCTTCTTCTTCTTCTTTCCTTACGCAACGCCTTTTATTTCTAGTTAATATAAATCTTTTTGCCTCACCCAAAGATATCACGCTAGGCGGAGCCATTCTAGTTTTGTTTAAAAATATATTTGTTCGATCGGTATCTGAGCCCGATCTCCCGTCCTAGTCCTCGAACGTATCCGAGTCGATTCTCGTCTCGATACCGCCTCGTCTTGTCTCCAGAACCTCGCCGCCGTTATAATATAAGAGAGTACGACAAGGAAGGAATGGAGAAGAAAAGACAGGAGCACCGGTCCGAGGGCACCGACGAAATAATCATGTACAGCGATGGGTCCAAGAAAAGCGAAGGTACAGCAGCAGGAGTATGCAGACTGAGCGACGAGGGAGAGGTCATAAGAAGCATAGGCTTCAGGTTAGGGAAGAAAATGGAAATCATGGACGCAGAAATGGTAGGGATCAAGAAAGCAATAGAAATAGGCATGAAAGACGCCGCCAGGGAAAGGAAGAGCACTATTACCGTACGGTGCGACAGCCAGGAAGCCATGAGAAGAGTCGCCAAAAGGCAGGGAACGTCGGGAGAAATGATGGCGCATAAAATACGGTGGCTATACGACGCGGCCAGAACCCAAAAGATTACAGTCAGACTCGAGTGGGTAAAAGCGCACGCCAACATCAAGGGAAACATAATAGCAGACGAAGCAGCAAAAGCGGCAGTCGGGAAAGGCACCCTCGACAGAGACACCTTTATTTCTTTTGCCTACCTGGAAAGGGAGTCACGGGAGATCACCATTAGGGACTGGGGAGAAGACTGGAAAACGAGAAGAAACAAGGAAAAGGCGATACACGAGCCGGCTCAGCGCAACCTGATAAGGTTTGAGGCTACAGATAGAAAAGATAGGGCCATAATCAGCAGATTAAGAACAGGACATATTGCCATTAATCAATATCTTTATCGTTTTAAGAAAAAAGAGACGGCGGAATGCGAATGCGGAGGGGGCGAACAGAGCGTCGCCCACATCCTGACAGCCTGCAACGCCACGGCGGGGAGCAGAGCCAAAGACGAAGATCACAAAACAGTCCAAGCCCTTCTGTGGACAAAGACAGGCATCGAGAGCGCGCTCAAAATATGGAAGGAATTTGTAAAGTGGAGGCACGGGAACGGGGGGAGGGACGAAGAGAGAGACGAGGAAGAAAGAGAGGCAACGCGGGGGTGGGGAGGACTCAAGGACAGGGAAGATGAAGTGTAAACATCTCCTTTGTTTTGTTTGGTCGTTTGTTTTTCATACTCTGGTTACAATTTTGTGAGTGGCGGCGAAGGCAGTGGGGTAGTTCAGGGGAGTGCGATATTACCATAGACTACGGTCTGCATGTAATTAATGAGTTAAACAAAAAAAAAAAAAACCCCCTCAAGGCCGGTCATGGATTATCACTCGGCCAGCTCGGCGCCAAGCCTACGCCGAGCCAGTCCTGCTAATAGCATATTCCGGATAGTGACATGCCCTTTTTCATTCCCAACCGTATGCTACTATCGGGACTCCGCTGTATATATATATATCGTACTACGGGCCCATACATCATGATGATGCATCATTAAACTCACACTAGTTTAACAAAATCATGCCAACAGCTTTGATCCCGAGACGTGAGTTTGGAAACGATCTTTCCGACCACTGCCATCTGATACTAAAATCGGAGCCAGCTCTAGAGCGAGCCAACTGGGCCGGCTGGTCGATATGGAGCCCACTTTATAGACAGAATGGATGGAAAACGAAGCGACAGGTACGATGAACACCAAGCTGCGATATTTACAACCTCAGACCGAGTTGGCGTTGTAGGATCTATATAGTACAGAGGTACAAGCTCAGTCGATATATAAATACAATGGGTGGGTGGGCCGGAGCTGAGATCAAATTAAGGATATTGCGCATAGTGGCTTGACATCCATAGAGCAAAAGGGCAGCGACCGCATCACTTCACGGTAGACATACCGGTGAGCTTTAGTATACAGTAAATAAAAAAACAAGTAAAAGCCGAGATCTCAATTGCAGTCACAGGCTCTCACTCGCCCCGCCTCGCCTTGAGCATAGACACGAGTGATGGTACATGACGCCTTATATTTCCACGCGCCAGGCCACTAATTGCTTAATGCGCCTGTTATCCTGGAGGGGGGGGGGGTCCATAAAATTTCTGCAAATGCCTATTATATCTAGCTTCTTTATCGGTCCTTTTTCCACTCTCGTTGTCTCGGGACGCCGCGCTGTCTTGTCTCGCATGTCTCTATATATTAGTAGGCGAGAAATGTCTCAGCTCTTGAACGTTTCCCAGATACCTATACATATAACATTTCATTTAGAAAGACTTTGGACGGTTCATTAACCGCACCACAAGCGGCACCTTTACTGACGCCTCCACCTCCTAAACACGACCTCACTGACCGTGTCCATTGTTTCCCATTTTCCGGCCGGGGGGTGGGTCGAGGTGTTTCTGTGATGTCGACCCTTTATTTGGAATATCTCGATATATCTCTAAATAAAAACACCCAGATGGTCATCAAATGGTATCTGGCATCACCGGGCTCGGCGGTGGTGGGCACAAACTTATCTCCACCCCTCTCATTCTGTGTCTATACGCCCCTCAAAAGAAAATGTGACAAGCGGTCCCTCAAAACACCGTCCCCTCGGCCACATCCATCCACCAAACCATCAATCGACATCTCGACTCCATATACACATGCAGCGACCTCTTTATTAGCGCCGTCCAGGAATGAAACGCCTCTTCAACATTCCCGACGCGACGCGACCCGACCGACGACGCTGTACTTGACGACAGTATTCTAGATCTGCACATTTAATTCTTCTCTTCCCCCCCGCCCCGGAAAACCGCGTTCCGGCCAGGCCGTCAGTCGCATCGGCGCTCCACTTGTCGCATATCTACATGCATCTAATCTAGTCTGAGCTAGCTTCGAAGGTTTCGGCGTCTCCACCGCCCTGGCGCCCTCGCATCCGGAGGGAGCGCCCGCCTGCCCGCCCAGCTTTTTTTTCTTCTTCTATGCACCACGCCGAGACTCGGCGCGGTGCTCTAGTGGAGTGGTGAGTGCCCTCCGGCCTGCCTTGGGCCAAGATACTGGCAAAGACGCTCGGCACAAATATCTCGGCGGGAACGCGTGTACCTACGCCGAGAAACCATCCTTCCTCCCCTTCCTTCCAGAAGCCACGGCGCGGCTCCGTCCTTGGCTTGCGGCGCCAGTGTTTGGGAGTCTTGTCTAGCTAGCCCGATGCGCCCAACTCTAAATAGTACAGCTACACCTCGTTATAAGAAACCTCCCTATAAATAAACCTTGCGGTAAGAAACAGTGCATAGGGTACACGCTAACAGCTGTACGCCAAAATGTTACCTGCTATAAGAAATATTGGCTACAAGAAACGAAAATTGCCTGCACCTTGGCGTTGGGCCATGTGCTGCGGCTGGTTGGCATCCCTGTCGACGACGGCGGTAACTATTACGTCAGCGGTGCTTGGCGGGTGCTAGTGGCTTGTCGGATCATTGACCCTTGGGTTGGGAGGGATGCGGTGGTGGTGGGTACATGTGGGTACATGTAGGGCTGGCCAGTGCATGATGCTACTTTCAGCACACGGAGAAACGAGTACTGTAGGTACTCTGCACCTGGATACATGATTACCTCCCACTCGTATGTACAATATATGTCCCTACACCCCCTCCTACAACCGTTCTGTGTAGAGTACATGTAAGAACAGTACTCTAGTGTATGTATGTTTGTACATGCAGGCACGCATCCAGCAGACAGGCTGGTAGGGATCCCCCCGCCTCCCCCCCATCCACCAACCCGCATCGGGCCATACCAAGCATTGGGGACGCGCAATGGCTCGTATTCAGCGCTCGGGCACAGTGTGTACATACATGTGCACTGCTGGAGAGTATATCACATCACCACCACCACTCCATCTCTATCGCGACTGTGTCCACGCTCTGCTGGCTATCGATAAGCCGATATGGTCGAGTCCTTCTTCCACCGCGAGAGGGTTCTCGTCCTGCTCACATTCCATTCCCGAGAGAACTGTGGCAAGAGAACAGAGAAGATGGCACCCAATGTATGCACCACCCCCAAGTTAAGCCAAGAACCAATATACGGCCCCTAATCACCGCTTGACAGCCGTTAGAGACCTCTCCAGCCAGCGCTGCCACGTCCATCTATACCAAAATACTACGGGTCCATGTGCATGTATCGTCTCTCCCGGATAATCTGCAGCAGCGACCCCTGCCCACCCAGAGCCAAGCTTTCCTCTCACCACCCATCCCTCATCCATGATCCACGCCAGACACAGCCTCACGGAACGGTTGCGTGCCATCCGAGCCCACCACACTGCGACTGCAGAACCAACTGCAACGGTGGTGGCCAGCCAATTGATGGCCTATCTGGCTGGCTGGGTGGTGGGATGATCCGGGTTCCCGGGGATTATAACACCGTGTGGGTGGGTGAAGGAAGAAGATTTTTGTTGATATACCTATGCATACCCTCCTCCTCCGCCGCCGCTGCTGCTGCTGCTGCTCGCCTCTATCGTTCGTTGCTTGTACTCTATATTCTTGACTCTACGTTCACTTACTTACTCACACTCTCGCTTCTATATATATCCGAGTGCTACTACTACTGCATCACCACTCGTCAATCGTCGGTCGTTAATCGTTGTTTATTGTTAAATGCAAAAGGCTACATACATATACATATATATACACACGCAATTGCCTATAACCTCATCCGCCGCACACCGATATTCTCAATATAATAACTAAACAATCATCTCACCACACCCCCCCCCCCCCTTCACAAAAAAAACCAAAAAGAAAAAAACCAAAGTACTTCCCCCCCCTCCCCTTCCTCCCTCCCACCACAACCCACTGACAACACGCCAGGATGGGCATCCCCCTCGCCGCGCTCATCCCCCTGGTCCTCGTGTGCTGCCTGCTCGTCGGCGGCACCATCGCGTTTGCAAAGATCATGACCACGCCCGAGCCACAGCCGTCGGCGTACTACATGTACAGCAGCAACTACGAGACCGTGCCCGACCGCAGCATGAGCGTCGTGACGACGCCGGAGCGCGTGTACGCGCCGCCCGGGGACGTGGAGCGCGGGTATGGCGCTGGTGGTGGTGGTGCAGGTGGCCATGGCGAGATGGGGAAGAGGGAGAATGGCGGCGAGGACATGCGGGGGAGGAGGGAGATGGGCTATGATGAGGGTCCGGGGGGAGGGGAGGGGCCGAGGGGCATGGGGATGGGGATGGGGATGGCGGGCGACAGGGAACGTGTGGGTCGAGGCGGGAAGGCGGGGTATGGGCCGCCGGGGGGGAGGGACGTGCAGGGCGCGGAAGTGGGCGGTGGGATGCAGGGGTATGATGGGCTGCCGGCGCAGGGAGGGAGGGACATGGTGATGCAGAGTGGGCAGAGGCAGATGGTGCAGACGTAGCAGCAGGGGGAAACACGAGGAGGTGAAGTGACGAGGGTGGGGAGGCGGGGGTAAAGGCGTTTTGCTGGGTGAAACGGGTGTATATTGATGTTTTGGACTCTTTATTCTACTTTTCCTTTTGTTTATCATCTTTTTTTAGTTGGGGGTGGGGAGTGGTAATGATGGGCCGGCAGGGCATTGCATGTGTATAAAAGAAGCTAGCTAGAATGCGCGACGATGAAGAAATGTATCTAATTGAGTAACTTCTCTTTCTCTTTCTCTTTCTCTCTTTCTTTCGTCTGTTGTCTGTGTTTGTGTCTGCGTGTTCGGTGGTGACATCACCCCACGCCCGCGCGCTCGGTGTCCTGCAATTCGCTATATAGACATGCGCTTGGCACTTGCACTCGCAATTGGCCCCCCCGGCGGATCGAGCTTTGGGATTGCGACGACCCCCGCCTTGCAATGGACGGCTCACATTCCAGCGGCCAGCCAGCCAGCCAGCAGCCAGCAGAAACGAACACGCCATAAATATACATGTATACATGTACGGAAAGCACAAACACATGAGTTGGTGCCAGCACTTTGTGTTTGTTTTGTTTGGCTCCCCGGACAGCGGATAATTAAAGTAGTTAGTCGTGCGACTTGGTCATGGGCGGCAGGTTCCGCGGCATGGGTTGTCACTCGGTTCGGTTCTCTTGCTGCAGTGCCGGTTTGTCGTTCTTTCTAGCTGGCTAGCTAGCGAATTGAATACAGTGCATCGCTAATTGCTATAGGTATATATCCTAGACGTCCAGGTCCGAGACGGTTATGCGAAAAAATCAATGCCCCGAGGCCTAGATGCAGCTACGAATACGAACAGCAGTTGTTGTGTCTCGCTCAGGGCTTGGGCTGTGCACTGCTTATCGCGCAGCCGAGTGATGTCTCATGTTCGGCTATCGGCTGGCGATACACACATACACGCATGGCCCGTGCGTGCGCGGTGCGGGTGTCGGTCGATAAGGATGCAGCCTCATCTCATGCAGGTACTACAGACATACATGTCAGTTAATACGGACGGCGGTTGCCAGGGGGACAGCTTTACAGAGGAGCTGAGAAATATCGAGAGATCAGAGCCGTTTCCAGCAGGATTAAAAGCCAACACCGCTCTTGGCAGGCGTCCGTAGCGACTGAGGTTTCGCGGGCAAGTGTCTGGCGCCGGCCACTCCCGTTGGTATGCTGCGAGAACACCGCCGCGGCATAAATACATGTATATATGCATGTACGGTATTCCTTTTTTTTTGCAATACATATGTCGGTTTGATTAATTCCGTAATATTGTCCACAGAATCACCTATGAATATACATACAAGCCGTACAGCACTCATTTCACCCCATTTTGTTCTTTCGGACTGGTGTAGATGTCAGGCTAGCTGGGATTCGGGAGGTGACGTGCATGGAGGTTGCAATTGCACGTTCAGCGACGTGTTGGGCGCCCCCGCTTCATCGGTGTATCCAGCTAGTATCCATATCTTTTTCTCCAACTCTGTGAGTCGCCTGGACATGGCTCCATTAGCCTTCGCATCATCTGAAATCCACAGCACGCAATTGATACGCCGATGCAGCTATATGAAAGCTGGGGGTTCAGCTAGCTGCCGACTGTCGACTCGAGTACTCCTGAAGACACATATTCGGCTACGCTCTCCACCGTGTACACTACCCCTAGCTGCAGTGGTAGGACTCGTGCGTTTCCCATCATGATCACCTTATTACACTACTGGATTATATATGCGCACACATATTTATGCGATGCTTGCGTGCCGCCTCGGCGAAGCGCGTGCCGCCGGTGGTGCGTATATACTTGTTTTTTCTTTAGATAGTAGCTATATCTCTTCGCAGTGATTATCACTGACGAGATCTGTCATCTCCTGCATGCAGTGTTACTGCACGCCCATCCTGTGACTACTGGAGCGTGTGCCTTTTTTGTGCACCGGGGTGCTTAGTTGGCGGGATAACGACAACGGGCGAGCTCGTAGTAGAGAATAGAGCTAAGCTTGATACGGGGGTTAGCGACGTAAGGAGGATATTCCTGACTTTAGCTGTGGTATCTCAGCGCTCGGGGGAAGCTCGAAGGCTCTCTGGAATTAGGAATGAGATATAGGTAGGTGGTTGGCTAGGATGCAGTGTGCGTTGGGCCACCGTCAAAGTTTATCAGTGATATCACTTCATTGTCAATATACACGTCTTTTATTTGCGAGTCGGTTGTTGTCGGTGTGATTAGTGACCTCTATCCCTGGGGATGTAGTCCAAGATTAAGATTAAGATTTTCGAGCTTACATATGAAATCGTGGCGCGGGTTCAAGTTAGATTGTATATAACGGGCGAAAGATTTAAAAGAATTACGGCTGCCGAGCTGGATTAAGGCAGTAGCAGAGTGTCGTGGTAGTATACATTGCGGCCCCCGAAAGCAACAAGATTGAGTCTGCAGCTCTGCTCCACTGCAGGATTCGATTTAAGTTCTAGATTTGCTTCTGTCCAGGGCCGGTGATTGGCGGCCCCAGCTCAGTGATTGAGAGGTGATCCTATAGGTGTAGATACAAGTATCTGGATAGACCCAATTAGTAACTACATGTAGTGTAGTCTAGCTAGGAAGTGCCTTCTTTGGCGGCGAAGAAGCAGATTGGTACGCAGATCAGGATGGATTGTCTACACACATCCACATCCTTGTAGGAACAAGTATGTAATCATTGTGCCAACACACACAGCCCCAATTGCCAATATATAGGATAGTACCTAGCTACAGCTAGCTTGTCGATGTCATAAACACTGAAACCCTATCCCGCGGGAGTGCAGTGGTAGATCTGATCGAGTACTGTTTGATTAGGTTTCGTTACCGGCTCTGTATGCCCGACTCATGATACAAGCATAATCGTAGATGGAACTTTGGATGGAATAGTAATACTTGAGAAATCAAGCAAACCAAGCGCTATCTATAGCCCGCTCGTATTCGTGTATCCCTAGCTACATGGGTGTCTGCATCCCCGCAAACAACGTCGGTTTCGCAGATAGGGTAGTGGCAGTGGTCGGCCTGCCGAATCGATCGGTGGCGTCATTAGTTCTTACTTGCGTAATTGGGGGGAAGAGGGTTCTACGGTTTTGCACCTTTTCGGCAGTGTCGTGCTTTTTTTTGTCTTTTCCCCCTCCCTCCCTGGGGGGGGGGGGGGGGGGTTGTGCTCTCTCTTCCATGTGGAAAAGCGAGTGCGAGGCAGAAATGTTCTGCTGTAATCTACCAGTGGGGGGGTTGGGATAGAGTCTTTCAACTTGAGAGCGACTGGCGCAAAAAGGGTTACGCTATATTTCTGATCCATCTCATAGTTATAGACCCAAGGAACAATTTCTGGCTACTACAGCGGTGGTCTAATTCCCCAAGTACGTACAAGGCTCTGGGATTTAGTGAGTGAACGGATTCTCACCTGTCAACACCCAATTTTGTTCATCCACTTAATGCAAGACCCTTGTGCATGCTTTTCATCTACTCTAGCCACATGTGGATAGCTAACCAGGACCAAACTGTCCCGGGATTGCCATAGACGGAAGTCTGCATGTAACCAATGAGAAGAGAAATAAGAGAAAAACCGTTCGACGCAGGTACGAGCACACGCCGCACCCACACGCCTCTAGCCTCCCCCTCCCCCGCCCTCCTCCTTCATGTGACTACGCCAAGAAATAATAAGGTCAATGATACCGACCCGGCCAGGCTGGCTGACGTAACCAGCCCACTAGGTGAATACATGTAGCGGGTGGGTGGGCCAATGATCGACAGGGGTATTTCGCGGCACCTACTGATTTCTTTGGGTGCTGGGCATCATGCATGGCGGCGGGCTCAGAGGGGGAATCGCCAGGTACGGATTGGGATGGACATGTTTAGATGGTGAGATGGGAGGGTGGACACGCGGCGGGTGTAAATGTCTTTTTTCTCAGAGGCGGAGGGGATAGATAGATAGACGGCCAGAGGTGAAATACAATGATGCACCACTAAACTTCGTTCTATTTTCGCCACTAGCTCTCTTCTGTATTCGTGTCTAGTAATTAAATCACAGCTGGTTCCCAACCCTAGTGTAACCAACTGTAATTATAACTCTAACCTACGAAATCGAATCTGGGTATTGTGGGTTCCTTGTATAAGGTTTCCTGGCTTGTTTTAATTTGGGCGCAGAATAAAGGTCGATCTTCGGTCGGTCTTGTATAGCCCTAACCGTGACTAAAATCTGGAACCGCCAATATTGGCCTGACTACATGTATGTAGTTGGGGATGAGAAGACCCAAGTTTAATTTTTCAATGGTGAATTAATGGCAAATCAGGCAGCCGGAGATCGAAGCAGAATCGGGTGTTTATGGGTTTAAAAAATGTCGGGGAATCTAATTATAATTGATGGTCTTTCATGGGGTTTTGCTGGCTATAATCATGAGTTATGGCTATGGTCGATGACATACATATATATATAGTAGATTTTATTAATTATATTATAGGTGGTTCCGTTTTACCGTGTGATTCGTGGCGGTTGAAAGTGCCTAAATCTTCAAACCTGTGGATATCCATCGATAGAGCATAACAATCGATCTTTGATTCCCAACCTTGGGGGGGGATTGTAGATATCTCCCTGGCCCCGCCTGCTTGTTACGCTCTATCCGCATCTATCCCTGTCGCTGTCCCTACGCCGTAATGATACTCCTTAATAGTCTTCAACTAACCGCACTACTATTAAGAACCTCTCCAAGCCAGACTCCACACTCCAAAATCACCAGAAACAGCACCACCGTCATCTCCTTCGCCATAACACGATATCTAAGCCTCCTCGTCAGGGTAGCTAGCGGTCGTACAAAGACCCAATCCCTCCAACCAACAACGTCCAAATGAAAGGACCTGCAGCAGAACCGCCAAGACGGGTCCTGTCCCGGACGGTACCTGCGTCTCGCTAGCTAGCCCTGCTCGGTGACATCGAACATTGAACAGCGCCCCAATGCGCCACCGGCTAAATGTGATAGGCCCTACACTATACAAACCAGTGTATATAACCTACCAGACGAGAGCAATTAAACATTGCCAGCTGAAAAGCTTGAGCTGCTCTATCTGTATCCGTATCTGTATATATATATATATATATATATATTAAGGCACGAACCATGCATGCACCCACGTTGCGGGGATCGCTTCGGGTCGGATGCGTAGCCGGGATATCCCTGCGTGTAGCTACATAAACTCTAGTTAGGTGCGGCGCCGTGCCCGTGTACGGATGATGCGATACGGGCTGAGGGGCCTATTGATAGAAGTGGCCTCCACGCGGAGGTAGGGGGTTTAGTAGGGAGGGTTTCTTGATGGGCGGGCTCTAGTTGGAGGTGTCGCCAGGTAGCGATGGATAGCCGGCGGCAGCGGGATGGCATGCGATACTTGCTCGGTGCTTGCACAATGTGGTTACGGGGGCGGTTGCTGGGATCGTGTCAGGCGGGTGAAGATCAATCTGGCTGGATTTATCCCCGAAAGTAGGCTTGCTTTCGGTCCTCCTCCGGTGCACTCCGAGTACTCGCCTGCCACTGCAAACCTCTCGGCGCGCGGCGAGCTCAATATAGATGGTTTTAGAGGTAATGCCCGCGCGTGGAACTGCGAGGTGCTGTTTGACGTTGTGGCAAAGCCCGTAGAGAGGTGTCTGGGAGACAACAAAATGGAGCTGTGATTTCTTCGGACTAACTTCATGATGGAGATGCAATATTGGATTCCGGGTCATGCAGATATCCGCCGCCTAAACGCGTAAATGTGGATAGAAAAGCTGCGCTGCGGGGACTGGACACGATGGGAAACGGTGCAGTGTTCTTTCTTCCTGGGCCGGGCTGCGGGTAGTATATTTGGATTGTGTGAAACTTAGAGGTTTAAATCGGGGCTTGTTATATATATCTTTGGGCTGCTTCAAGAGACGATTAGTACCTGGTAATGTACTTCCTTATGCTTCCATATGCTTCCATATACTCTCCTATGTCATAGCCCAACTTCATCAAAAAGGAAAACCCGCCTCATCTCACCTCTCCCTGCTCTCCCGCCGCCCCGCAATTGTCTTTGCAGAGCTACGGTATGAGCTTTGATCTTCATGGCTTCCACAAGTTCGTCTTGTTCTCCCTTCAAGGATGTAGATCTAGACGTTGTAGTATGATTTATATATCGGGGCCCGTGGGGGAGGGGAGTTATAGAAACCTAGCCCTGAGCTTCATAGCTCCATAAATACGGTAGCTAGATAAGGGTTTTTTGAGGTCTATGATAGCGCCTGGAAGGCTAATTCCAAGTACTTTGGGCTTTACAAGTCGGCTCTAGCTGTATAGGTGCTGGTACGAACTGAGTCGGCATTTACGGCGGTGACGCTGTGGTGCGGGGATGCAACGAGGTGTCGGGTAGAATGAATGAGTGTTTCGAGGCTTCACGTTTACTTGGCCTGGGGAGTTTCTTTGTGATGAGGAAGAGGCGGTGGCGGGATGTTAATTGTCTGATGCTGACATGACTCAGGGGAATCGCCTTCCTCCGCAACTACAAGGAGGGGGTACAAGAGATTTGAATTCTGTGATTTATTATGCCTCTACTATCTTAAGCTTCAAGATGAGCTCAATTGAAGTAGTTTCAAAATTTGGCTATCCTAGCCAATTTGTGCGTTTGTGACATAGGATTAGAACCCTAACCCTGATTAAAGTATTCAGTAAGGATTCAGGGGTTTTTTTTGGGGTTGTTTTTTGTTTAACTCATTAGCTACATGGGGTTTTGGGGGTTGAGTATGGGAACAATAGTCATACTAAGCTTATACGCGATAACAGCGCTTCAATTGTATAATAGCTATAGATCGCAGAGAATCATTGAATATCGTGGGCCGCGGGACGGGTCTGAATTCATTCGATAATATAATTGCGCCCGCGGCCGGTTTATAATTTATACATCTCGTTGCCTTGAAATTACAACTCCTTCGGCTTTAGGCTGAAAATCCCTCGTCTATTTGACACTTGCTGCTGTTGCATGTCGCCTCGGGACTTACGTCGGTCTATATTTTCAATCGTGCGGGGTCATGATATCTCACTCGAGTGTGCGTCTCAACCACATGGTTTTCTTTTTTTTTTTTTTCGTTCCTCATTAATTACATGCCTCAACTACATATTGGAAATAAATAATAAATAATAAATAATTAAAATGTGAAAGGCTTTTTGTCTTTCTCAACTTGCATGCATGACTATTATACAGGGGGCATGTCAAGCCCTTGTTTATACAAAAATACAAATAGCTTCCCTCTACTACGTCGGGAAATGTGTAGTGATAATGCATCCTCATCATACCCCCATATAATGCATCGGTATAATGCATCGGCGAATGCATCCCCAGTCCCACTTTACGATTTTACTGCTGAGATTACATGTACTTAAGGGTGAGAGATAGAATTTTAAAAAAATACATTGTCGGGATCGAACCTGGAGTATTACGCTTGATTACGCTTGAGGATCCCGCATTTTACCGTATAAGCCATCGGTAGATATAGTTCGATAGTAAATTGAGACATAGCGAGTTAAACTATAAAATTTGCATGTAGGGAAAAGTCAATAATGCATCGACCGTACGAGTTTACACAGCTCACGACAGCTTATGCGTCAATTGATGCATTTACTTGACGCGCGTACGTGGGAAATGCATCCATTGATGCATTTCCCGCCGTGGTAGAGTCCGGGCTTCAGCCTTCGGTCGGTACTACACGTATATCAATGAGTTCAATATACAAGTAAGCCGCGAAGATCGGACTGCTAATCGATTGCCAGAACCGGCTGAAAACCTAGTAACAATCTAACACTACTGAGAACAATTCCCCTATGTTCAAATCCAACACAACATTACAGTAAAACAAAAGGTATCTCTCAATGAGCCACTCAAAAGCCTTTAAATGCACATGTATATGCAGGTTATAATTATAAACTTATTAGATTGTGCCTAGAACAGTGTATATATGGCTACATATTGACATATAGACTAACACTCATATCAGTATTAGGATTTTGCTTCTAGGCTCGCATCACAATATTAATTCCGACACCACATACTAGCGATTTGGCTCAGCAGCAACATGACAAGATTACGGGGAGGATCTCAATCGAGCATTTAGAAGCCTTACAGACGTCCCGTAAGTCCCACCAACACGGTCATGACAATTCACCCCGAGAGGTTACAAGTAAACCATACTCTGTGAGTAATTTATTAGAATGACTAGCCCGTGTACGTCCATTAATCAGAGGTTCATATCGTGTTTAACCCTGCGCTAAGGGATTAAAAGTTATCTAGAACAGCATAAGAGTGGCTAGAGACGAGTGATAATTTGTGATTGGAAAGGATTAAACGGGGGCGGAGGCTTTCTTTACCTTTTTCTTTTTTTTTTTACTTTTCGTTTAATTCATACTCGCATTTAGATCGTGGTTTATGGCGGCGTACTATCCTCTCCAAGATAATTTGCCCAACCAGCAAAACACCAAAAATCGAGGTCTCGAACAATTCATGAAAGGTCTCATACTTACACCAAAATATCAACGACGAAGTATAGTATGATTTTGATAAGGGAAGTGATGCTTCAAATTCTTGGCCTAATTGAGACACTGGTGAAGGTGTAGTAAAAGGACCTTTTTAGACACAAATTATCTTCAGGGCTTGTTCTTTGTATATAGATATGGCCTAAAAGCGGCCTGTAGAGACAGGTACTATGTGTCTAGATGTAAGATGCATAATTTCAAGGGAGATGAGAAAGCTCTCGGGATTCTGTGAAGGTTCTGTCCTCAAATACATATTTGATATGCGAGTAAGTAAGTAGATCTGGGGTACGGGAGATATTCGATAAAATAACAGCACTTTGAGTACTTTTTGGTGTAAGCGGAGTTTTTCCAGGGCGATGAGAATGCCATAAGTGTAGCTAGGCTAACTTAGGTAAGCTTGGGCAATCCGAATTAAGATATGATACTCTCTGAGAAGGATAGGTGACAGTCAGGAAATCAAGAGAAATCAAGAGTAGTAACAGAATAGAGAACTTCTATAAGGTTATGTCTTCACACTTTGTCGTGTTTAGTGTATAAGTAGGGGCATTTCCCCTCAGTAGCCAAGTTAACCACATCAGGAAGGCATGATAGGAGAAACCCCATAGTTAAATAATTCTTCACACTTACTGTGAAGTACGCTGGCTGGATATGAACTACACACGGTATAGTAAACATGTCCAGGCGTATCATACACCCCAGCCTAGTCAGAATTGACAGTTTCCGCAACGCACTTTTTAATGTGGCAAAGTGTAAACTGTGGGTTTTGACCCTTGGTAAATACACTCTATTCAACCCCACCAGTAGGGGAAAAAAAACAGTTTCTGATAGTAGGTTATTGATTTATTCAATATACGGATACGAGTAATTATTATTAATCAGGCGCTAGAACTCTACGATACCTACTCTAGCTAGAGCAAGCAGCTACACAGGACTACCGACAACGCCTCCGAACAAAATGCTTCGTTCCGTTAAGCAAACAGAGATTTCACCAGTATTCCTAGCGGGCGTCTGAGTGGGAACCTGGGCAAAAGCAGACTAGCGGAGGCTCTAGCTCTCCAAAGGTACAGCTTGACTGAACCCAGTTCGAAGTTGGCTAATTTTGTAGAGCGATACGTCACTGGAGACCCATGTCTTCCGCCTTGAGGACCATTTCATCAAGCTCACTGAGGTAGGAAATGAACTCATTGTTGGGAGGCCGTCATTAGTATTGGCAATTCCCCAGTCTATTGGGGAGATGAAAGGGGACATAATCACTGTGAAATGGCAGATTGGAGCTCTACTAGTGGCGATCGTGGTAGGGAGGAGGTATAGTGAGTGCTTTAGAAATGCTTCTTGATTGCTTAGTCTGGTTGGCATTTGCTTACTGACGTATCTTTATAGCTGCTTGAATTCTTCGTTAGGGACATACCGTTTCAGAAACCAGAGTAACCAACGCAATCAAACCCCGAGCAGTCAGGCCAGCGTGCAAAGCTAGTAAGGAAGCTTGTGTTAAAAATTGGGCATTGCGACATCGGTTAAGGGAATGACTCATGGAGGAACAGGGTTTCAGATTAGGCTTAGTGCCAATGGATTATGTAATCAGGGATTTAGAATTGTAGTATATAAGGAGCGACGAACTCCCACTTGTATGTTCTTAAGTTTACGGCGCAATAGTTATCTCTTTGCTTAATAGTTAATTCTATCTCTACATACAAAGGTCACGTGTTCAAACCACACTCAGTTCGTTCTTTCTCCCACACAATAAACATCGTAAGCATGGTTCTGCTACGCCTAACTAACCCCGCTACTCCCATCGCCACCTCTAAAACAACCTCAACACACTTCAAAGTTCAAGCTGATCGACTCAAACTACACCAATCCAACTACTAAACTCGAACGCCTCTAAGATTACATTCGATGCCGCAGACTGGGTTACTGAACAGAGAATCCAACGACTGATGACACCACTTACCAAGCGGAGCAGAAGGCCATGAAATCAACGATACTTTCTGATTCGGCCAGACGAAGACATACAACCAACAAGAATCCTCTCAGAAAGTCAAGATACCACGCATGGCAAGCACTGAACAACTCTACGATCGCAGATCGCCAACACCACGATCACCTCCTCAACAGATCCTAGACACCAAAATGCAAGAAGGTACCCCATTACCGAAAGATCTAGCAACCTTCGACATTTAACCTGAAGACTTCTCAAAATCAAAGCCAAGACTAACAGACCACAAACTCGCTAAAGACCTCCTACCTCTCACAAATTCGAACGAAGCCATGGCAGCATTCCTCCTCACCTCACTACCAAAGTCAATGAGCAACGTTGTTGACAACATCCAAACCAAACAGGATGTTACCTACGAAGACGTCAGACAACGTCTACTGGACCTGAGTGAGAACGAACAACCTCCCTCAGGAGACAACAAGGCCCTCTATACCAGGAGTGGCACCAACAACAACAACAACAACGAAACAAAGGAATGCACCTGGTGCAAAAAGAAGAACCACCCTTACAAAGGGCACGAGTACAAGGAGTGTAGAAAGCTCAAGGAAGCAAACAAGAACAGGAAGGATCAAAAGAAAGGGAGATCTCAAAGGGAATCGGCAGCAGTAGTAACACATGATACAGAAACAGCATTCATGGTACGCAACGATACCCAATCC
Organism: Morchella sp. 2018-W38C; assembly: GCA_024713705.1. NCBI lineage: Eukaryota > Fungi > Ascomycota > Pezizomycetes > Pezizales > Morchellaceae > Morchella > Morchella sp. 2018-W38C. Next base: position 127,664 of record JAMJEX010000021.1, on the reverse strand, counting down.
TCCCCTTCTCCAACCTGGATCCTTGATTCTGGAGCTACCTCTCACGTAACACCCTTCAAAGACCAACTCATTAACCTACGACCTCACACCGGCAGTGTACGCACCGCTGATGGAACCAAACACCATGTCGCCGGAATGGGAAGCGCTAGTTTCGACTGCCAACTTTCCAATGGAAATAGACACTCCATCTTTCTCATCGACGCTACATGGGTCCCCAACTCGAAATGCGGGATTGGTCTCAGAAACAAGATCGACAAAAGGGTTTAGAACAGAGTCTGGAGGAGGAAGAAAAGAATACTGATAAAACGGGCAAGGAAGTAATGAGCAAAACTGAAAAGGATTATGGAATGTACAAGTAGTTAGCAATACAATTCGGTTGACCACTTACTCAGAATGGCATCAAGCGTTAGGACACCCTGCTATACTAGACAACCTGTACGACGACGTTAAAAACCTCCCCCAGAAACCCAACAACTTTCATTGCAATAAATGTGCACTATCAAAGAGTACACATAAGAAACCAGCACCAATTAGTACGAGATCCTCACGACCATTCGAAATGATACACTCAGATTTATCAGGAAAATTCGGAACACAGTCTCAAGGAAAAGCTCAGTACTACATGTCATTCATCGACGATTTCACCCGCTATGCCTGGATCTACTTCCTTAAACAGAAGGATGATGCAAAGAAAGCTATCCGACACTTCAGAACTGCAATAGAAAAACAAAGATAACACAACAATACTGAAGTTCAAAACGGATAATGGCGAATACATCAACAAAGACATGACCAACTACTTCCTACAACAAGGAATAGAGACACACTTACTCCCTTACAACCCGAATCCAACGGAATTGCAGAACGATTCAACAGTAATAACAATTCGCTGCGATGATCATCGATCAACCAAAATCGTTGTGGGGAGAAGCATACGCAACAGCTGTCTACTTAAAAAATCGACTACCACACAGTACGCTCAAGGGAAAGACCCCTCACGGTTCGATAGGTAAACGACCATCCATACAACATGTCCAACCCTTCGGCAAAAAATGCTACGTTCACATCCCAGAAAACTCTAGGCCAGCAGGAAGCAAACTAGCACCCCGAGCGGTTGAAGCAATAGTTGTAGGATACACCGACAGCACGAAAATATATCGGGTCTGGATAGGTACAGAACATAGGGTAACTGAAAGTCGAGACGTCACATTCCCCCCTCCTGACTCAGGGGAAGTCTCAGTGGAACTCGACTTCACCCCTAACCTCAAACCAGACCTGACCACAGCACCAACAGACGACGGACATGAATCAGAAGACAGGTCTGATCAAGAACCCGAACCGTTAGCAATCGAAGAAGACGCAAGTAGACGGTTTAACGAGTTCGCCTCCTGAACGTCACCTCTCTAAATATAAGAAACAAGCTATTGATCAAACGAAACAAGAATTCTCAGAAATACCACTCGCGAAAGGAAACAATCTGAGACACCACAAGCTCCACGGAGATCTGAACGGGTTAAGAATTGGACCTCAAAAAGAAAATGGAAATTGATACGCAAAAAAGGAGAACCAATACATGGAACAAGTGAAAGAACTAACGGTTAACTACGAGGAAGAACTCGCCACCATACTTAATTTAGACCTTAAAAGGAACTGAACAGAAACTCATGATAGAAGAACTCCAATCTGACCTTATAGAGGACAGGAAAAAGTTGGAAGATAAATATGATGAAGTAATCACAACAGACCTCAAGACCACAGAATTCACCTTGTATCCGAACCTACAACGCACAATCAAGCCATCAAAAGCGAAGATCAGGAGTTATGGAGGAAAGCGATACAGACTGAAAAAGACGCCCTTGATAAAGCCCACACCTGGGACATTGTCAACAGACCAACCAACCGAGCAGTAGTCAGAGGAAAATGGGTATTCAAAATCAAACACAAAGGACGGAATAATCGAAAAGATAAAGCCAGACGTTAAAGGCTTCACCCAGGTACAATACCAAGACTACGATGAAACCTTCGCCTGTTGCACGATCGACATTTATTCCCTCACGACTCCTACTAGCACTATCAAGCACACAACGGTTGGATACCACAACAAATGGACGTCAAGTCAGCCTTCCTCTACGGTATCTTGAAGGAGGAAATATACATGGAACTGCCTGAAGGCTACGGGCAGGACAATAAAGTATGTAAACTTCGAAAATGCATATATGGACTAAAACAATCTCCCCGTGAATGGTACGCTTGCCTAGCAGACTCCCTTCAACGGAAAGGATTTGTCCCAGCCAAATTCGACCCATGTGTCTTCATACATAGGAAACACCGAACATACATATCGGTGTATGTTGACGACATCATGATATACGGACCCGACTCACCATTCAGAAAAGAAATCAAAAACCACCTCAAGGCTGATTTCGAATGTACGGATCTCGGTAATTCGAACTTCATACTGGGAATACAGATTACGGTAACAAAAACCGGTATCAAGCTATCACAACAAGCCTACATCAACAAGATCCTCGAAAAGTTTGGGATGCAAGACTCTAAACCAGTCGGCACTCCTCTCGAACCCAATCTCAGCCTACACAAAGGAGAACCTGAAGACATGATCGAGAACCAAAAACTGTACCAATCGATAATAGGATCACTCATGTACGCCAGCATAGCTACAAGACCTGATATCACCCACGCTGTTACCGCCCTCTCAAGATTCTCATGTCCAACTGAGGATCACCTACGAAAGAAGAAACGAACCCTCCGATACCTCAACGGAACCAAAGACTGGACAATGTTCTACCCAAAAGGAAACAATAGAACACTCGACGGATACTCAGACAGCTCCTACGCGTCCAACCTAGATGACAGAAAATCGTTCTCCGGATACGTGTTCAGACTAGGAAAGGCAGCAATCAGTTGGAGAAGTCGGAAACAAAAATCAGTCGCAGTCTCAACAACAGAAGCCGAATATATGACTGTCCTCGCAGCTCGGCTAACCCAGATGGTATATAAAAATGCCTTGACAGAACTCCAACAAGAATACCAAGATACACCATACATGCCGACAACACAGGGTCTATCGAACTCTGTCGGAACCCACGAATCCACGATCGATCCAAATACATCGACGTTCACTACCACTACACACGTGAACAACTCGAAGCCGGAACCTTCAAACTCCTCTATGTTCCTACCGAAGACAATATCGCGGACATCATGACCAAAGGACTACCGGAACCCGCACACCAGAAATGATACGATGTGGCAAGTGAGGGGAAGTGTTAAAAATTGGGCATTGCGACATCGGTTAAGGGAATGACTCATGGAGGAACAGGGTTTCAGATTAGGCTTAGTGCCAATGGATTATGTAATCAGGGATTTAGAATTGTAGTATATAAGGAGCGACGAACTCCCACTTGTATGTTCTTATGTTCACGGCGCAATAGTTATCTCTTTGCTTAATAGTTAATTCTATCTCTATATACAAAGGTCACGTGTTCAAACCACACTCAGTTCGTTCTTTCTCCCACACAATAAACATCAGCTTGCACCAATTCATTTAAAGAAATGAAGGATGCGGACACGAAAAAGACTGAGAAGGTGTGAACATGGACGGAAACAGATGGCTTTTCCTTTTAACTCACACAAAAACAATAAAACAAATAGAAAAAAACAGATATAAACTAAAACCGTACTCGATACTCACGTATCAATTTTGCTCTTCCCTTTCTTCGTCCCTTAGTCCTCCCCATTCTAGTGTCGCTTCCCTTTCTTCGTCTTTAATTTGACCTCGCCCTTTTCCCCTCTTCCATGCCTCCACTTTGTGAATTCGCTCTAGGTTTCTAGCGCGGTTCCGATTCCTGTGTTCTGACCCAATTGAGGACACTACCCGCCTGCCCCGCTCACAGACAAGTAGTGACCTACAGATAAGTAGCCTATTCAGCGACTACGGTCTGCATGTAATTAATGAGTTAAACAAAAAAAAAAAAAAAAAAAAAAGCCTATTCAGCGATACCACATAAAATATCTGCCCATATCGCAAACGATATAGAACACTGAAGGTTCCGTACCCTCACGAATTTTCAAAAGAAACGTGTTAGTCCGAAATTAGAATCAGGAACACTTTTGCAGAGTGGTTGCATGTGTTTCATTCTTTGGCAATGTACTCGCGCATGAGATGAATGTGTTTATTTAGTGGTTCATTAATAGTTATGAAATCAAAACTTCATATGTGACCATTGAATTTTCTATTACGATATTCGCACTTACTTTACTATATATGAGTATTGTGATGAAGAGATTCCAGATCCGCGGACACTCATCCACTTACTGTTCGATACTTGGGTAGCCCAACCACTCACTATGCCATGGCTGGGTATCCCATTCAGTTGATGCTACCTGTTGGTGGACCGGTAGTGTCATCCGATGATAGCAGTCAATTAGGTCGGCCTATGTATATGCTGATATCACCGGATGGGGCGTGCCAGATGTATGGGTTAGAATACATCCAAACTTTCAATGGGATCCCGGGATTGGAGGTGGGCAGTAGTGGAATATTTAGCGCGAGCTTGTTCCGGGCGAGACTGGCTGGGGAGTCTAGATGGTTACGATTGTGGGAGCAACAGCTTGAGATGTTCGAATACGTAGTTAGGTTGGGGCATAAACTTTCATTTGAAGTACAATTTTTGGGATTATGATCTTGCGATTAACAGTTTACTGAGAACTCGAAAGGCACGAGTCTAGACTCACCGCTTGGAATATCGAGCCAAGCTATCGCCATGTAGATCTTTAGCTTATAAAAAGGCAGCTCGTACTCAACACTAGCGCGGCCCTATCATCTTTGACTGCGCTTAATCATGCTGTGGAGTCTGTACTTCAATTCTACGGACGTATAGAACGGGGAACTCAGATATCACTGCGATGTTGGACGCGCCAGAACGCTGAGATTGGTAATTTACCTTGAGGAAATGTTATGTATACGGGCAGAAATTCTTACAGTGCAATATAGCTATAAAGAATTATGGGGCGAGTTCATAGGGTGAATTCGAGGGGCATATGCATCAAGGTAGCTCGCACAGAGCACCCAATGTTCGTATTGGGATACGTATATGTAATTGTTGTGTGGGACAGCGTTGTTGACTGGGACGTCGACGGTTCTCAACCTAGTTTAGCGTATGGCTAAGTACTGAGTAGCATGCCAGGGTGAAGGTTTTCCTGAAGAATCTTTCCTATAAAATTTGAGCACAGTTCACAGGTCAACATACGATATCTGAACAACTCATACATGATACTGGTATCGCCATTTTAAACTACAATGGGGTCCAGAATACCGCACCCACAACCGGTACAGGCATTGGAAGAACATTTATACGAGTGTTCGAGCGCTAGGACTAGTTCAGAGCTCCTGGGCGAGTACAGAACTAGCTCCGGTACATGGGTGCAAACGCTGGTGCACCTCTGTGAGCGTTACGGAGCTCCTGTTGTAATTCTCTAGCTCTCTCTCGCACTCTATTTTCTCCCACGCACTATATATCCTTCCTCCACTCACTTGCCGTTTCTCCCGCGCATTTTTTTTATTTTTCCCCTGAGACCAGATCAGGGGATGTCTTGCAGCTTGTTTTATCTGGTGTTGTGTGCATGAATATCACTAATGGTAGCTACTCCACGGGGTGTGGCTTGGAGATAACACCTGATACGGTGCCCGCGGTAGGCTAGTCTATTAAATTCTGTGCCGCGTTGTCAGAGCTATGCGCCAAGTGGCCGTATGAGAGTTTCCATCCTAGCTCTGGCGGGCAAAAGCCTCCTTAATGCGCTACGTTATATGCAGTCAACCATTTTCGGGTTATAATCGGCTCGACTGATGATCCCTCACAAAGAGAGGCCACTAGTTTGGGCAATGATCAGAATGAGCGACGACTAGCTTTTTTATTCTTGTTTTGGAGTCAAATATCTAACTTTGTGCGGCTTGGCATCTGGGATTGTGATTGTTCTCAACACCACATTTTGCCTTCTGGCTCTCGCTCTCCTTCTCTTGCTCCGCGGGATACCTGGCCAGTGGGCCTCTGATATTCTTGTCGTTAGTATAAATACCCGCTTCTCCCATAATCCTCCAGCACTCCATCCTTCCCCAGAGCCTCCCCGGCCTCTGCACCGCACAGGGAACCAACGCATACGGAGTACAGACCTTTTTGTCCATTTTACTAGCAGATTTACCGGCCCCACATGATCTCCCCTAGAAACTGCGACCTAAAGAGGGGTCTGATCAAACCAGTTAGGTATCTCGACGTCTGCTCCCGCCTCCAGCAATAAAGCCATGATCTCAATGTTTCCACGCCGCTTGGAACACTCGTGAAGCGGCATCATCATGTTCTCTTGATCCCTATTGACGTCCGACCCCATGCTTCAGCAGCAGCTTCACCGTCTCTATCCACCGCTTCACAACCTCCCACGTCTTGCTCCACAACCCGCAGAAATGGCGTCTCCCGAGCGGGAAGAACTGCAAGGACATCCTCTACCCGCACCTCTGCAGCGAGCAGACCGTGTGTGCGGTGCACTCGTGGGTGGTGCATCTGCAGAACCCAGAGGTCGGGGTCCTATTTGACCATGCGGGCTGGATGTAATTATACCGCCATGTTAGGAGTGCGGGGGAGCTGGCGGCGAGGCATGAGGATGGGGGACCGGGTGGGGTATAAGAGCAGGGGGCTGAAGAGTTATTAGAGTAGTTATGGCATCCGTGAGCTTTTACTTCGAGCCGTACAGGGGGGAGGGGAGAGGTGGCTGACGCGATTGGTGTGATCTGGGGAAGGGACAGTCTCCCGCTATATGAGAACCCAAGCTTATTCACTAACAGGTTTAGCCTTGCGAGCTGGTACGTGGTCAACATATGGCCGGCGTTCATGTATGTACTGATGTACTGTTGCATGATTAGGCTTCCGGGGTGCACTTGAGCCGGTACCTCTGGAGCCCCCCCGAACCTTTACACATTTCCTTGCCTGCTACCCATAGATGCGAATCCATCTCGACCCCTCCTTCACCGGGGACGTAATTTCCTATTCCTGGTTCCGAGAAATCCAGCTCCGGAAGCTCAGAGCGCTCTCCGGTGGTGGGTGAGCGCACGAACCAGGCCAGTTCAACAATTGAGCCATGCATAGACCACATAGCCACGGCGCAGCCACACAATCAATCAAACCAATCATCATACAGTCAACTTTGGGGCAACGACGAACCTGGGACAACGACGAAAACACAAATTTCAGCCAACTAAGTGATTGGGTATCAGCCTGAGCGCCAATGTCTACTGACAAAGGTCCTTGTCAGTTTCGAAAGGACTGTACTGCGCTATCTCCGTCGCCGATCAGTCGCAAACGCCCATGATGTCACAGTGCTTAAGAGTGCACTTTGTGCCTGCCGTACCTCCATATGAAACTGCGGACCCCACGACAGCACATGCTGTTGTGAATTACCACACCGGAAAAAAAAAAGCTGAGAAAATAATCTATGGCGTCACGACATCGGGGCCGGTAAATGTAGACGAACGACAAATCTATCTCCTCAACCACAAGACAAAATAATCTTAATTGGAGGCCGTAGATTAATAGAGAAACAATAGGAGAACAAGGCTATGGCCTCTAATCATCATTATTCTTTGTTGTGGTTGAGAGAAAATGATTTGAAGTGGTACATTTTTACACCAGAAAGCACTCTTTCTGTACTCAATAGGTGCAGGATCTGCATCCAGGAGCCCTTTACATTTGCCAAGACAGACCTCAATATCGTGTCGCCCACAATAGCAACCCCGAAAGCAAAACCATTACATGCAAAGGGGCACGAGCCCAAAAATTCCTTCCTGCCATTTTCAGCCTCCATCTTTGGGTCCATCCTCTTCTTAAGACGTCCGAATTCATCCCTGACAGCTAAATGAATACTGGACTACATTTTTCTCATTTCGGCCTCCAATCTTCCCATTTCGGCCTCCAATCTTCCAATCGATTGACTCTTTAACGATGGACAACGTCTATTCCCTCATTCGCTGATCGTAGTACAGGACTTTCAACAGCAACTAGTATGTCCCTTCGTGTGTTTTCACGACTAGGCGTTGATGGTCAGCTTTTACTCGGTAATAAACCCAAATAAAGTCACCTTCTGTGACTTCTCCTATACCTTTCCTAGGTGTCTCTACACTCTGTAGCTAGATTTTTTGAATATCACCACGCCATAGCGGGCTTAATTTGACTCCGATTTCGCTCTAACGAATGAAGGGATATGTCAGCAGTAGCACATTAGCGTGAGTGTACTGGAAATCGTACTCCTCCCGTTCCAAGTGCTACTGTTCCCACCACGAAAGTGATAATCTTTTTGATCCAATTTTCTAGATGAGCAAACCTTTGATCCATATGAGCAAACCTTTGATCTATATTTGTTAGGTAATGAATCTCTTTATTTGTAAGTTTTCGATCCTTAAGAGTAAGTTAGATATTTTAAAGAAAAATTCACTCTGAGTCTAAAATCCTTACATACTCGACATAGATAAGTCTTCCTCCCACAGTATTATCACCAGGTAGTTTGGTCGTTGCTATATGAGCATCTGCTGCGCTGAATTTGTCATTAGGTATACTTGATGTGAGAGGTCCGCGGCCGGGATCTATATTACACCAGTTAGTAACTAACTAATTGACCCTTGAAGTGCGGTCAGCTATGAAATCTCCAATGGCTTGTCAACCGACGACAGCTCGTAGCCAAGCGGAACATCGTAAACATTTTTCCTAAATTTCCTTTACCTGATGAAACAGAAAGCTTATCTCCAGGGGAAACGGCGCTGAATGAACCTAAGCGAGTGGTGGCGATCGAGTTATGCAGCGATGTGTGTAGTGATGAGTTGTGATGTGGTAGGGTGGAGGGGTAAGAGGTATGTTGGGGGTAATTATTATTATTATTATTATTATTATACCGCCAACCCTTCAGTCCGACTGTAGTCTAATGCAGTCCAATTTGCCAAGTCAGTCCATGAATTGATGGCGGACTGCATATCCCTTCGTCTGTTTTCGGCGCCTGGGGCGAAAAGTGTTCTGGCAGGTATGCTAACCGAGTGAGTCCATATGATATCACCCGTGTGACCTCAACTAAACTCCACCGAAACTGAACTCAACCTCAACTTATCGATCGAGAGGGTAAGAGAACTCGTTTTAAGAAGTGAGGTGTGCGCTGTCTAACTGGAGGTAGAGTTTCAAGACCCGCTGCTAGTAAACCGTTTTAGTTCGCTTTGTCATTGCAGAGGGTTGCCACCCGCTAGTTCAACTGACCCCTGATGGATGGCTGTATTAACGCTTTGAACCTCTTACCAGAGCATGCACCCACAATGGACTTGGATGATTCTGAGGAGGAGGTTGAGTGTGGAGGAGATCTTTATTGGGCTATATTCAGATTTAGAATCAGAGGACGGTGAAGCACAAGAACAAGATGCAGATATGGAAGAGGACGTGGGCGATAACCCAGAGCAGATACCAGAGATGATACCCGCTGGCGCAGTAAATCCTCTAGTGCCGTTACTCTTCCAGTCTTTCAGCCATCCAGCTCCCGAGCATGTTAGAAAAGTTCATCTGCCCGAGAGATTCCAATAAAATCCAAATGGCACGGGACTACGTCCTATGTCACTTTTGCAATTGTTCTTCACAACAGACCCGTTTGATGAGTTAGCGGTAAATACCAGTGCGTACGTTGAATTGAAGGGAGCTGGGCGGGTGCAGAATAATGCTCAGCACGCCCATCCTTGGAAGCCTACGAGTGGTTCAGAATCGATGGTCTTTATCGGACTCATAATATATATGGGTGTTTTTAAGGTGATGAGTGGACCTCTGTACTGGACAAGTAATAGCGAATTCCCTCAACAACATATTCCACGTTATGTGTCTCAGGCACGGTTTCAGCAATTGAAGCGATATTTTCATGTTTCACCGGTTACTGGAAGACGATTACCCCGCTCGCATTGGGCACAAAAGGTTCAACCTCTTGCTACGAACTTACAGGATTTTTTTCAATAATATGTTACACCTGTAGCAATGCATCGGTTGATGAGATGATGATACGGTTTACAAGTCGGTCAAAACATACGGTCTTGATGCGGTCGAAATCTATTCTGAAAGGATATAAAATGTTAGCTTTGTGCCAGCGGGGATACACTTACTCTTTCATGTTTACATCACGGATCGATTCTTTTACACTGGAACTCAGCATCTGTCACCTACCTCAAAAGTAGTCTTTCAACTTGTACATGATCTATCTTCACATACACACCGGTTCGTTTTATACTGTGACAAAAGTTTCTCAAACATACCCTTATTTATTGCACTACGAGAAAATTCTATTGCTGCCTGCGGCACAGTTAGGACTTATTCGGCTTTTATTCTACAATCTTCAAAATAGACAAGTAACGTGTTATTTTACCATTCAATACGCTGTCTGCTATCGTTTGCATGAACGTAGTATTAGCAGTGTTATGACAGCATAAAAACCTAGTACGATTTCTTACGAGGTATCACGAGTGTAGGGCGGACCCCAGAAACCCCTAAAAACGAAGTCGGCGGAGACCTGTAATACCAGAACGGAATCGACAATTGGTTATGGATGGTTGGGGTGAAGCATCTACTAGGATTCCCTCCTTACCCAGTCTCACAGTCCATTATAATGACCATATGGGTGGGGTTGATATCGCAGACCAAAGACGCAGTTAGTACCAAACCCAATTACGTGTTTTCCGAAACTAGTTTGCTCGTTTCTTTTGACTGCTCGATACAACTATAATAAAAACCTTTATTATAGCTCAAGAAACAGTTACCCAACCCACACGTCCCGAGCAGTATTGGAAACATCATGGTTGTTTACAACGAGACTTGCTTGGAACCTGTATTCACCGGGTACCAAAATCTGCGTCCAGGAAATGCAGTTGAGGCCGAACCACTGAAGTCAATCAAGCAGGGCCTCAACCTCTTCACCCTCCTGGGAACAACCATGAAAGTCGTCAACGGGGATATGTCGGAAAACATTTTCAACTTTCTCCTCTCAGAAAGGTCTCCGGCAACCATACAGTAGAGTCTGGACCCAAGCGACGCTGATTGATGTGTAGATATTTATCTAAAAGTGAAGGATTTCATGGCAGTATCATTCATCGGACCTGATATTAATGTACAACTTGTAAACGATCACTTTGTAGAGAGACCTGTTTGCGGGTGTATCACAATTTAGAACAGACTACTAGTACTACGGCGAATCATTTTAAAAACTGTCGCGTTTTCACATTTGTGTACTTCTACGGGGGTCTACAAACTGAAGTGCCTCGAACTGTTAACACCCCCTCCTTTATCCATGTCCGGCAACCATTTGTGACCGGCCCCAAAACTTCAATGGTTAGGGCGTTGTTGGTCACCAGTCCGGTAGGGCCTGAAAAATCACCCACCAAACGAAAGGATAGGCTATTCCATGGTCGGTAAGTGCTCTCTAATCTTTAACCCAACGTTACCTAAATCCACGAGATCGAACTCCGCGTGCGCCCTAATTTGTAACCTCTAACGCCATTCGCTACCTAGTTCCTCATCTTCAAGGTATAGTCGCGCTGAATCCGGTGGTATTTGCCTCTTGGGGTAGATATCAGGGTACATGGTGTCAGGCACCGACTCTGGTTCAAAACGAAGATAAGGCTCTACCAACTACCAACTGAACAAACTATTTGCCCTGAGAGTTTGAACCGGTTCAATCCATAAACCGCGGTTTTATGTCTTAATGGCAGATAAACATGCGGATGATGGGTGTTCGAGCTCAAGAACTTGGTTTTTGAGCTCAAGAACAGCTGACTAAGGGTGGAGCTCAGGTTTTAAAGATAAATGAACCGTTTAACCGGTTATTTAAGGGGTAAGAACTCTCTCAATTATTTATTAAAATGATTCAGTAAAAATGGCTTAAACCAGATAACTAGTAAATCACTAGGGGCCATGGTTCTGCCATAGCAGTTGGGGATGAGTTCGGAGTGAAATGGACTGTAATTTCTTGCAGAATTATATTGGCCAGGTCTTTGGTTTGAATGCCCTGCCGCCAGACGGGAGCGGACGGTCAACGTCTAGGACGGACTTGGAAGAAAGGTAAAGAAAGAATCATAATATCTTTTGACATTATTTTCTTCTTAAAGGAAAGGTAAATATGACAAAGAGTGAGTGAAAGCTTTGAAAAAAGGAAAGAAAGGAAAAGAGTGTTTGCGATCTCTGACATAGGCAGGGAAAGAATAGAAGTAATACAATCATCATGTACGTCAGGCACCTGTATGAATGAAGGGGGCCCAGACAAGGGGGGACTGTGGTCTTTTCTCCCTCAGCCTTACTACCGCTCCATGCAGTGCCAAGCTAACCCTCTCATGCCCTACATCACCCCCCATCTCACTATCAAATACTGCACTATAGAAATCTCCAGCGACCTGCATACATGCATCATCCTTCGACTGCCAGAGATTCGCCACCACATGCGTGAATCCGGCAAGCTGGAACGCACTTGCAAGGTGTACAGTTTCATCACCAAGGTTAGTTGCTGTATTGTCCGCAGTGCTGCAGGCCGAGAGGTATGCGAGCTGTGCGCGTTCGATATGCGCGTTCGATATCTCCTGAACGGTCAAGTGATCGGCGACCGGGTTGTCTGAATCGCTGGAGTCAACTAAGACCAAACTGCTCTTTGACGGGTTCTTTCTGTCTGACACTCCGTGGCAGGCGAAGTGGGCCACGTCGTATTCTGGGAGAGTCGCTAGGACCTCGGATGCCCTGGGTTGACTTAGAACTGTTAACTCCAATTTCTGGCCTACTACCTTTTGGACTGAGGAGGCCTCGAGCTCAACGCTGAGAAGAGGCTCACGGTTCGGGGTGGTTGGCATTGTAGCTAAGAGTATCTTATGCTTCGGCTTTCCTGTTGCATTGCTTGAGCTTAGGGTGAATTTACTTTGACGAGCATATCCCAAAGCTTTGATGGTGGAGATATATGAGGAGCAAACACGACTGATAGTATTTTTCGTGGATCCTGGCGTATGAATGCCTGCAGCGTGAAATGGTGCTATGCTCATTTCTCCAGTTCCAATCCACCAGATTCGAGGAGGAGAGCTAGAGCTTTTCCGCTTGGACCGAGAGGGAAATACCTCTAGTCCGACACTATTTAGGATCTCCTCAACGGCAACCTTCCACAACCAGCGCAATACCCCTCTCAGCGCTTTATTCCTACTGGCAAATGTCCTTATGTTTCCCTCTAATAGGCCCGGGAGTCGGCTCATCTCTGACTTCATATCTTCGTACATCAGGTTTGGGAGTGAGATAGAGGTGATAGCTGACTTGGTAACTATGATGGCATCACTCCGTATTTTAGTGCAATTTACAACCACCACAGTGCCGTCATGTACAGCTGCGCGCATGACCTCTGATGTGGACGGTAACAGGAATTCCCTATACTCATGGATCTCACGGATCGTGCTTAAGGTGCGCTCAAATTCTTCCCAAACCTTCCGTTTGTCTAATGGTGCAGGGCCTGGTTCAGGCGACTTGTGCAAGGAGCCACTTAGTTGTCTCTGAAGGTTGGTAAACTGATCCCATAAATGTGGATGCGTGCTCCTCAGTCTGTCCAAATCACTAGTCCTCGTGTCCATTACAGACCCGGAGAGTATACCTCTTCCCATCTCTAGAAGGCCAAGCGCGTGGGCTGCCTCCTTCCCTGCCTCAAGTGCGCTAGCGGCCGCGAGAGCCGAGAGTCCGTACAGCTCTCCCAGAATAGCCTCCTGGTCATCCCGCTCAAGCGATCTCACGAGGCTGAGCTGAGGCATGAGTCGGACCGCGTTCTCCAGCATCGAGCTTGATTCGTCCCACGACCCCGCCGATGGCAAGTACATTACTGCGTTGCGGGCAGCATCTATACGAGTAAGTGGATGGGCCCCGAGACAGTTCCAGGCCTCACAGTACATGGAGTACGCTAGACGTTCGTCACTGGGGGATTCCAACACCTTAGCGCGAAGGAGGATCGTATATGCTATCTTGGTCAATATCACCGCACGCTCTGGGTGGTCATGCGGCGTGCGAGCTAGCGCTTTCTCATCATGCTCGATGGTGGCCATTATATCGGGGAATGATACATTTCGAACACCTCGTTTCTTGAGCGCGCCGGCCAAGTTCGAAAGCCTAATGGGCAGCTCGGGATCGCTATCCTGTGTCAAGCTCACTGCCTCCTGACTATGGCTGATCACTTCATCCAGGAGCGCCTCTTCGTCTTTATCCAGTGTTCCAGCCTTTACGGAAATAACTCTGAGCATATAGCTGGCTAGGTTATTGAGAAGGGTTGGTCGGTAGGGGTGGTCTTTGTTTGCACCCACTAAAGCGATCCTTCCATAATAAATAGCTGCGTTGAGATCGACCGGTTGCTTAAGGCGCTTGTATCGGTCGCTATACCTCTTAGCCAGATTGGATACGTAACCAGCGGGATTCATATGACCCTTTAGAATAACCTTCAGGTTCTCCTCTGCGTATGCGATCGTTGCCTCCAGATCCTTTAGTGCACCAAAACGATCATATCGGGAGCCCAAGTGTTGAGCGAGACTGTTCAAGCAACCCCTCCGATGGCCCAGGTCATCATCAGGAGCAGATGCCAGGGCAGATTCCGCTTTCTGGATAGCAGTCTCTAGATCGTGCAGATTTCCGAATCGCTCATACCGCATATGTAATGCCGCACAGAGATTAAGCAGACTTTTGCGCATCTGTGGGTGCTCTGGGGGTACTGTCTCTTGAACCTTGGATGCATGGGAAATGGCTAGATTGAGGTCCTCGATGTCCGCAGAGCGTTTGAATCGAGCGCAATGGCTGAGACTTAAAGCATTTAGCCTAGCTGCGAGGAGTATATGGTCGGCGGGTGTTTCTACAACCGCTGCATTTGCATACTCAAGGCACCTCTCTAGGTCTGGGATATTTCCATCCATGTCGTGGCGGAGATAGTAAAGCTTGACCGCATCATCGAGTCTTTCGGCGCGTTTTGGAGAGCGTTCTATAACCGGTATCATGTAAGATTCAGAGAGCCTGATGGCTGTTTCGAGATGACTGGCCGGTCCACCAAGTATATGATAATTAGTCAGGCAGATGCTGTAATAATGGGCAAACTTCATAACTTTCTCATAATCGACGCAAACTGCTGGATTCAGGCAATCAGGAGAGAGGACGGAGAGTTTCTCGCGGAATTTCGAGGCGGTTGCTTCACCACCATCTTTTGCAAATTCCGTGCGTTCGAAGCGAGCGACCATGCAGCTGCTCCATATATAAACGGCGTAGTAGGCGTAATAAAAGTCACCATCGGGCAGTATCGATGCTTCAAGCGCAGCGTTCGCATTCTCAATGGCTCGTTCCAGGTCATCCTTATCATCTAGCTGCTGGTATCGCGCATGATATAGGTGCCCCAAGTTTCCCAGTCGTTCAGCGAGGGAACTGTCACCGGTGACGGTGCCTCTGACAGCTTGATTACCAAGCTCTAGTGCGCGAGCGAGATCGGCAAGGTTTCCACGCCGCTCATACCGGCTTCCAAGGCAGCGACCCAGATGGCTTTGAATTGCAGGGAGATTAGCAATTTCCAGCGCTTCCTGGGCTATCTTTATCGCTTTTTCAAGGTGGTCGATATCGCCTAATTGGTGGTAACCGTCATAGAATACAGTGCTGAAACCATTCAATGCGATGCTTGTATGCGTTGGCGACCCGGGGAGTGGTAGTGCTATTGAGTTTGTTGGCCTCAGTTTGCAACGAGATTGTACGAAGTAGGGTGACCTACTATTCTCTTGCTCATCATTTTGACGGGTGACCTCTCGTGTCTCTTGTGCCCCCTCCTGGTTGCCGTGTGGAACAGTACCCCCAGGCTCGATAGCGACTTCATCCATTGGCGCCTCGGGGTGTGGAAGTGCTATCGAGTTTGTTGGTATCAGCTTGCAATAACCCTACGAGGTTCTACGAAGTAGGGTGACCTACTATTCCTTTCCTCATCGTTCTCACGGATCAGCGTTGAAGTCTCTTTTGCCCTCTCCTGGTTGTCTTGAGTACCCCCTGGCTCAATAGCGACTTCAGGTGTCTTGAGCGTTGCGTCGTTCCTCGCAGTATTGTTAACACCGAGATTTGGAGCAGAGGCTTCTACTGCTACTGGAGCGCTCTGACGTTTCCACCTTCCCGCTACCCAAACGGCGGTGAAGAGTGTGGCGACGAAATGGAAGATGAGATCGAAGCCAAACATTGAGTATCCGTATAGATTCGAGGATTAGAGTGAGACTAATTAGCACCGTGTCAGTATTTTATTTGTCCTGGTTTTCTCACAGAGTTTGTGAACACAGCCGGCATTATACACAAAAAAAATTGCCAAGACAACCTTTTTTGTATGGCATGCAATAGCGGTCGTGTTCACAACCAATGCTAGACACTACGGCCCAAACTCGAAAATTTGGCTATCTCCGCCCAGGGCTATCTCTAAAAAGATTGGCTGAAGGGTAGCCTGTTCACGGAAAGCGCTTGGCATCGAATGATCACTGGGCCGTGTGCACGTGGTTCATTCATCTCAAAATACATTTAGAATGTGACACCGCAGACTAGGCTGGCCTATGGAACAACTATACTCGCAACTTCATAGCGTTTCTAAACACAACCGCTATTGCATGCCATACAAAAATGTAGTCTTGGCGGTTTTTGGTGTGTGTGTATGCAATATTGGTTGTGTTCAAAAACGCTATGAAATTGCGAGTAGTTACCGACCCCAACAGGAACATCCCAACGCATCCGGCGATGGCTGCTCTCGGTGGAGGGCACACTCAATTAACAACACCCGGTATTCCATTGAGTACATGATGATCATTTTGGCTGAACATATCCAAGGTGAAGCCTCCAAAACGATGGGGTACCGATATTTCTGGCGAGTACGCCCATGGGCTTAAAGCAAAGTGGTAGGAGGATAGTCAAGGAAAACTGGTGGAGTACGCATATTCCCGTGACTTGAGCCAATCAGCAAGCGATTTTCTACCACCACTTTGCTTTAAGCCCATGGGCGTACTCGCCAGAAATATCGGTATCTATATAATATGGGAAATCGAGGTATTTAAGCCACCGTAGTATTATTTTGTTTTGGGAAATAAAAGCCCAACACCACCACATTTCCATAACAATTCGGGATTTTCCTAAACAATAAGAAACACATAATATAATTATCATCTTTGGCTGTAGCAATCCAGTAAAGGAAAAAAGAGAAAATCAGAAGTACGTATTTTCAGCCAATACTGGTTATTTTCTTACCCAATATGATAAGAAATTCGGTACATATTGACTAGCTGCAAGAATGACAATCTGAACTCAGAAGGGTAATTACGTAATAGATTGCCTAAATATTTGATATCTGCGGCTTCAGCTCAAAACTAGAGATATCTTTTTATGAATTCTGATTGTCCTGAAGAGTGGGGTCCATGCATGTATGTGTAAAACAGCATTTTAGAATGGACTGATTGAACCATGAAACTTAGCAATTGAATCGATTTGGTTCCATGAGCCAGAACGCGGCCAAAAAATGTTCTGTTCCATTAATCAAGAGGTTGGTTTGGCCACGTGCACAATTCTTTAAGCATTATGGATTGGATTGCCCTTTTAGACGATCCATACTATGCGGAATAGGTTACTCCATCTATTAAGCTCGTTTAGTTTTCTTACTCCAGTTTTCGAGCGCTCTACTTAACCAAGTATACATCTCATGAAGTTCAAAATAATCAACCGTCCTAAGAACCTTATGACAATTGAGGGAACGGGCAAGAGGCCTATGCGAGTCGTCCCAATATCTTCATAACTAATTTACAGAATTATATCTGGTTTGAGGTATTGAATCTGTGCAGACCAACTGTTTCAATTCGCTTTATTGATGTAATTCGATTGCAGAGTAACTCCACGCGCACTCTCTTACTACCTATAATACAAGGGTAATTTATTGGAAGGAGGCAGACTTTTCCCGACTGTATCATGATAGCGAAAGAATACCCTAGGACAATATATATATATGTACTTTGGCATGGCAATGATGCCTACTTGGTCATTAAACCAACTATTCATCCGACGCCCATCATCTTGAACGATAGGGTATACACTTGGACAAACCGACATCATGGTCAGCTGAAGAGAACAGATATGAACCCTTTGTGGCAACTTGATGGCTCTAACGCCCATAGAACGGGAGTTCCAGTTCTTGGTATGCGTGATTTATTAACTTTATTTCAATTTCGAGCGCTACTTGTATGTACTATTCTATCGGTATAGAACACTCCCTCATAGCCTTGTTCAATAAATGATCCGACTTGAAACTTTACCAAAGACAAATAAAGAATGCATCGAGCACAAAATCCCCGAAAGGTTAGAAGTAATTACAAATGTCAGTCACGTCACTTTTGGAAGGTTGAGACAGGTAATCCTCCACAGTCATATACACTACATCCCGAGCCGCATCACGCCAATTAAATTCATACTCAAGAACAGAGTCTAGATCAATCGCATTCTCAGACTCTGGCTTTAATAAATTAATCACCTCCACCATATCTGAGTTATATCTCTCGACAGCCTCGATCCCTACTTGTCGTAGAGTCAACGGGATCTCTTGAGAAAAGCGTTCCAGCGCATATGTGTACGCTGTTTGACCTTGTTTTGATTGTATGCTGGGATCAATGCCATCGAGCTTTAGCAGTCGCCTTACGGCTATTGCATTTCCCGCGTGGGCTGCGATGTGAAGAGCCGTATATCCCTTGTTATCCTAAGCGTTAAGCTGTTCAGCGGTAGAAAACTTGTGAAGGGGGTAGTCCAGAATGTCGAATAACTTATTTGGGTCGTAGAGGAGGGTGTAGGATATGGAGGCTACATAATGTAAAGCCGTCCTTCCGCTACTCGGAGAAACAAGAAAGCTTGCGGGATTATTCCCAACGGCAATTTGGTGGTCCAGGAGGAATTTTAATTGAGCAACAGTGCTATAGGAGCAGACTCTAACGACAGATCCTAGCGTGGTAGTACCGTCGTCGGGTCCCGAGTCAATGTGGACGCCAGCATCAAGTAATGCGGTGGCCTTTTCGAAATTATTACATTTAATTACCAAGTTCAAAGCCTTTTCATCCTCCCGCGGATCGATTCCCTTCTTGATTAATCTTTGTAACATTTGAACAGTCCCGAGAATACAGCAGAGACGAAATGTGGTTATTGTATAAGGCCAATACGTGTTTGGCTTCGTAGATAATGCGTGGTCCGCTCCATGTCTTAGCAAGATTTCGAAGTTCTTGTTCGACCCTCCCTGGATAGCGCAGTGCAGAGGAGTCTTTCCATCATGATGTCTATCGATGTCTGCGAGGCCGATTCTAGGAAGTAGATAGTCGAAGATATCCGCAGGCGCCTTCGCGAGTAAGTGGATAAGTGGGGTACCATGAACCTGTAGCGGTAAAGCCCTTGAGAGAACTTTGTCTAACAAAAGGTCAAAGGTGCTTTCCATCATGGCTTTTGCCCTCTTCCCGTGCACGTACATTCGCTCATGCTCAGGGTAATCAAAGATGGCCATAGACGGAAGTTCGCAATTAACGTATTTCGCCGTGTACCCGTTTATCATCACGTACCCGTGCAATGTCTCAGCCACTGTCTCAGGTATTCGCCGGACTAAATTCAATGACTACATGTACCTATTGTATGGTATTGTTGTAAAAGGTCCCCAAATGCCAGTAACATACAAATATATATATCATATCTAAGCACATTTGGGTATGATTGTACCCATCTCATCCTCGATATTTGATACATGTGTTTATTCCATTGCATGAGCTTTGGGGCTAAAGGGTCTGACAGAACAAAAATCTGGGTAGTAGATTCAGCAAAATTAGGTTGAGAACATTGATTTAACTCAAAGGACCTTCAAATATCAGCTCTGTATATTATGACACTGGTTCCAAACCGAACCTTAGGTACATGTATGCTTATAAACCTGAAACCTGTGGCGCGTGTACACGGTGATACACGGGTACACGGTGAAATACGTTACTCCACTCTATTGCATCCGGGCAAACTTCCCAGAATAATTGTAATAATTCTGTATGATGTAGGGCGGCGGCCTCTCCCAGGCCCATCATTGGGTTTGATCCCCATATTAGAAGAAGCTTTACCAGATCAATATTGCCTCTCGTTACAGCAACTATAAGAGGATCCCCCGACGCTATCGGGTTTGCTATTACCGTTTCCCGACCAAAGCTTCGAGTCATGCACGCGACATGAATCACCTCCTTTCCCCCGAAGGCCATAATCATCTATGTTATAATGGCAAGTTCTTCCGGGTTTTCAAATTCTACCAGGAAATGGAGTGCTGTTTCTCCAAAATAGTTTTTCGCGGTTGGGCTTGCGCCAGCTTCAACGAGAAGTTTCGCAATCAGAAATTCCCCCTGCCGACAGGCCGCTATAAGCGGAGTATCTCCTGCAGAGTATCTCTCCTCTAGGGATAGCAGGTCAAAATCCTCGGAGGCCAACATCCTGGCAGCAGCCTTAGTGAAGCCAGAAAATACAGCGAAATGTAGCCTGCTATGGCGCATCTTCAAAACATGTTCGTTTCCATGGTTTTTCTCGATATCAGCCCATTCTAAAGCAGCTATCTGAGATCTGACGTCATCCGGCAGCTTAAAAAGGGGGTCCATTGTCTCGATGCCATATTTGCTTTGCCGATATGACCAACGACGAAGCCATGGGTAATAGTCCCTCCTTGGTGCTGGGAAGTATTTCTGCATTTGAGAAATTGCTTCATGACTACCTGCATGAAATGCCAGAGACGACAATTTGTCCAGCACCTTTAGGGCGTATTCAGTTATTTGACCATTTTCCCCAGGAGACCCTACTTTGCGTTCAAAAAACATAAGCTGGAACAAAGCGGCATTTGTGGAGAAGTCCCCGGGCATTTCAGCCGCCTCATCTATAAGCCTCTTTGCTTCTGGAAGGTTTTGGTCGACGCCGCCCCAGCCGATAATATGCGCAAAAGCCCGGAAAATGGTGCTTTGGAATCTTTCAAAAGTGGAGAGTGAGCGGTCACGGTACGCGTTATTGAATTGGTGGATAACGGAGGAGGGTATGTTGGAAAGATGCCGGATGATGAACGATAGTGGGACCTTGTCAATGTCTTCGAGATCCATACGCATGTCGAGGTTGGTATGATTTGGGACTGGCATGTAGGGAGTGTCTCTAGATAAATCATCATCATTCCATTAGATCATGACCACCGCGGACCTTTATGGTTATGCTATACAGGGGAAGCAAATGGAAGGAGTTACCCATTAATATCGAAGTACAAGGTATTCCAGACTTCGAGTATATCATCCATCGTCCCCCTATTCTCGGCATCCAGGTCCAAAGAACGCCCAAACAAGCGCTCTGTTACAGGCCCCGCTAGACAGTCACCCTCGAACTCCCGGAATGAATTTGCTGCATTCGGAGCCAGGGTCCTATCTTTTAGCCCTTCAACAATCTCTCTCAGTATTGGATCGCTCTTGTCGGTGTTGCCGTCAAGGCCGAATAGACTCCATATCTCCTTTCCTGTGAGCATGGACCAACAAAGTAATCCGTATGAATAGACATCTGTCTTCTGAAGCTGGCCCCATGTGCGCGTCCGGTTCCGCTCAGGATCGTTCCAGGGCCACGTTCTACCGGTGAGTTTCCATCTTGCAACCCCGTCTAACATGTGCTCATCTCTCCAGGAGACCCCACCTTCCTCCATATAACCGC
Organism: Morchella sp. 2018-W38C; assembly: GCA_024713705.1. Lineage (NCBI taxonomy): Eukaryota > Fungi > Ascomycota > Pezizomycetes > Pezizales > Morchellaceae > Morchella > Morchella sp. 2018-W38C. The sequence goes on along the minus strand of JAMJEX010000021.1, from coordinate 105,867 downwards.
GACTCGCGCCTCCTCCAACGCTAAATCCAAAGTCTCCTAACTTAGCTCTAAACCCCGTCTTTGTGCCTCTTTCGTCAAGGACATCGAAAATGAGAATATTATCCATCTTAATATCACCGTGCACGAGACCACATCTGTGCATTGCTGCTAATCCCTCGGCAACATCCCTGCACAGCGACGCCCTTTCTGAAAATGACATGCATGTATATGTCTTCCTTACCCTAAATTCGGATAAGGAGCCATTCTCAGCGCGCTCTAGTAGTATGGTTGGGGACGCCTTGAGCCGGAGTGGTTTCGGAGATCAACTTCAACCACTAATGACTTTCCCCAACCACACCCTGATTTATTCTTCTCTCTGTTATTCGATAGTTCTGCTTCTTCTCTACAACATGACAAAGCCGGATTAATTTTGTCCTTTGTTGTGGTGGAGCTATTTATTTTCTAAAAGTTGGGTTTTTGGTGGGGTGCCCAGCCAATGTCGCGCCCATAATTGCCTATTTGGGACAGTAAAGTTACCTGATTAGGAGAGTTTGTATCTGTATTAGGCTGAAAGTTCTCCTTTGAGAGCGCCAAGAGGCTACTCTTGGCAAGTCACTAGCGGTGAAATGGTAAATAATTACCCGATTTGGAAATTGATCGTCAGAAACCAATGTCGCACCTCCGCCTCAAGGTGTCCCCAACCATATCGCCGGCACCCTCCCTGGTTGCCCTCTGATCTCCTGGCCGGCTTCAAAGTCGGAGATGTCGAACTGCCAGCTGATACCAAAGAAATTGACGATGTTCTTATGGAAATAAAGCGGTGGATGCGTCAAAGCCTTGATCTCCAATATCACAGCGATTATTCTCTCCTCAGAGGCTCCATCTCTTGGACGCCCATTAGTGTCAAGCTCAAGTAACGGAAGCTTGCAAATTGCTATTTCTTCACGTTCATGCCTTTGTGACGCTTCTGGGGAGTGATCAGGCTCCTTCAAGACCAACTTGCTTGGCCATGATCGATCTATTTGAACATTTGAAGGAAGAGTGATTGGAGAGACGTAGAATGTTTTCCCCTTTCCAATGTATTGGACAGTTCTCATGTCGGTCGCCGAGATTGCCAAGGAGGGTTCATCTTGGAACCCATATTCACTCTTCAGTGTATGTAGAGATCTGGCAATATATTTAACAAGGCTGAAAAGACTCGATCTTTCTTGGGGTGGCGATTGCACCGCATTTCCATGGCTAGATGGAAGAGTTGATTCGGTGGTGCTGGACGCTTTTGCAACTCCACGCTGCAGTCGTTTATACGGAGTGTGCTCTGAAGTGGTCTCGGACGACATTATCGATAGTATCCGCGATGTGGTATAGTTCTTTAGTATAATAAAATCCAGAATATTATTGTATGTTCATATAGTTTGTCAGGTCTGGGGAAGAAGAGGAACCAACATTAACAGGGTCAGCGGATGTTCGCTATTTTTAGGCCCTTCATGATGTCAGTTTTGCTAGATTTGCGAAACATAACAAGAATAAAATTGGTGTCCTCATTTGGAACAATGCCTCTGCAGTGCCACAGGAAAGCACTGAGCTATTAGCTCAATCTGCGCTCAGCCTCAATTACATAGCCTACTACCGTAAAAACTCGATCCCTTCCTCTGTTTTTAAGGTACGAATGTTTAGCTATGGTGGGCAACAGTATTACTACATCAAGATTTGATTTGTTGCTAATGCCGCTCTGGGTACATCAGCACCTCTCTAGATCTACCTGTGAAGCATTGTGACCTGTATCAACCTCTTCCGCGAGTCCTGATTTCCTGCCTGGGGCGATCGACAGCGCTAAAAAGCAGGATAGGTGAGCTGGGCCTGAACCAAAAATACAGGGTGAATAACAGTGGACAAACATCAAGCAACCCATCAGAGATCTCAGGTTCGATAGATGAGCCCAGGCTCACATATCGAGTTTTTTGTATTATAAGCTATTGCAGCTGAAATGTCGCTTCTACAAGCCTCTGGCTCTACGAACAATTGTAGGCACTGAGGGATCAAGAAAGGGAACATTGAACATCTATTCCAAGATTTTGAGATATATAGATTCACCATATGTAGAACCGACAACTCTACGAGTCTCTACGCATACAACAGAAGAGATTAGCTCACATTTCATAGAAGAATGCATTTATTACGATTAGGGTCTGTTGATAGAGGTGCAGTTGCCACACAGAATTTTTTCAGGCGAGCACAGGTACTCGGGAGCCGGCGATCCTATGCAACCTAAATAGCAGAGGTGCTCGCCGCGAATTAGTACTAGCCTGGAAAGAACAGCATGAAGCGTCGTTTCAGCACATGAAACATAGCATCGTGGAAAACGTTGTATGGGGGGGAGATCCGCACATTCAATACCACCTCGCAGCGGATGCCTCAGATCAAGGGCACGGTGCAGTGCTGTTTCAACTAATGAATCAACCCCCGGGAACGATAGCCAGCCCGAGATATCGAGAAAATGAACGAATCATGATGTTCATTTCGAAGCCCTTTGAGACTGCGGAAGCAGGGTATCATACAACCGAGAGAGAAGCGCTCGCGGTGGTAAGAGCACCAATGGAAGTGAGATGGCTGGTATTGGGCTCTCCCTACCCAATCAAGGTGTATACCGACCACCAAGCACCGCTCTCCGTGCTTAAAGGAGATGAAGCCAAAGGCAGGATTTTGAGGTGGCAAATGACGCTTTCGGAGTTTGATTTAGAGATTCACCATATCCCGGGCAGTCAGAATGTGCTGGCCGACGGAATGTCAAGACTCCGTAAGCGGCACGAGAAACCGGCGTCAATTGTTGGAAGCGAAATTGGGGCGGAGGCGGGTGCGGAGATGGTGGCAGAAAGAAGAACGGGGGCAGAGGCGGCAATGAGTGCGGCGGCGGGCATGAGTGCGGCGGCGGCGATGTCGTCGGAGGTGGAAGAAGAGGCGGTAGCGGAGATGATGTTGAAGGCAGGAAGGAAGGTAGAGGAAGAGAGAACAATGCCATCGGCGACCATCAGCAAACCCGGAGCCTCCGCCAGACGCTCTGGGCGCTCGGTAGACAAACTGCCTCTCCAGAGAAGCAGCAGAATGCTCCTGGCGCGCTCTGGCGTAAAGCATTCCGCCCTGGCGCGCACTAGTGCTCCGAGCGCGCCCAGGCGGATACTAGCTATTCAGCGCGCCCCGACACCGATTACCTTACCCTGACGGAGCGCTCTCTCGCCTGATGCTATCTGGACGGAACGTTCTCTCGCCTGACGCTATCTCGACGGAACGTTCTCTCGCCTGACACTCTCTCGACGGAACGCTCTTTCGCCTGACACTATCTCGACGGAATACTCGCTCGCCTGACACTACTAAATATCTCCTGGACACTCCTGGAGCCCTCCGACGCCTCCTGAAGTGTTTATGACTGCTCCTGAAGCTCTCTGAAGACTCCTGAGCGTATTGCCAATGCTTCTGTAGCACTCCCGACTGCTCCTGGAGCACTACTGACTCCTCCTGGAGCTATATCCAACAATCCGCCCATGAGCTCGATGCCTGCCTACTGCTAATCATATATCCTCACTCGTTCCATCTCTACCCATCGACCATGGCACCATCCCATGCTAAACCCAACTGTAGATAACATTTGGAGGACATCAGTACGCATTCCTACTACAGCTCAATATCGAAACTCAACCAGGCGACATACGACACTTATAACCACGACACCCACCATAGTTATATCAGAATCAATCAATCAATCATAATCATATATTATCACTCGACCGCCACACCCAGGTACGTCGACCACCCATACCACCCACGACATGTACCGCTTGTGACTGCGAGGTTCAGCCTTAACTCCAGATCAGAGCAACCCTCGGCATCGACTCCACTATTAATATTAGCTACTCGTACACCAAGGGAAAAACTTCCTCTTAGAGAGCTATTAAACCTGTTAGCATTAACTACACTAGACCATTAAAAAGAAAAAGAAAAACAGATTCGGTTTACTAGAAGATCTTGTCGAGTGACATTCCATGACTGGTGTCTTGGCATGCATGAATTGCGGCTCCTTCCTCACCTAAGGAAATTCAAAGTGCTCGCACACGCCCACAATCCTAACCTTAAATTCAGATGACCTAATCATAATAATTCAGGGATCCTCGGCCGGGGTAAATGTTTAGCGACCCCGCTTCCAACGCTGATCGCAGCACATCAGATGGTGGGCCTGGATGGAGTACATCTCGCCCTGTAGTTTTGCCTGAACCCGGACTGAACGGAAGAAGACAAAGCTGAATGGATCTTTTTATTAAACGATTGTTTGCACTGATAAACCAAAGAGCTTTTGGAAGTGTCTAGGGCTGGGACAGAGCGAAAATGCTAACCCACAAAAAAAAAGGTTAAATTCGGTGTGGCTTTGCTATAAAATAATGAAGCTCCAATTCCTCTCTTATTGAAGACAGATAGCTTAGTGAGATCCTGGTGCATCTAAAAATACAAGTCCATAAGAGCGCTGCGGCAGAGAATCGAGCCTATTGAGGAGCATGCTAACGGGATACAAGAAGGCACGAGTGACTGTATAAACCTAGACACCACCCCCTCAAAAAGAGATACCATCGAGAGAAAACTCAGCACACAAGTCATCAAAAATACATACTACAGCAAACAGCAAAAACCGCCCAAGAGATGGAACGTAAGTGACGCCATGCGCCACCGCTCTCATCAAGCTTACCTATTAACGGAAACAGTGAAGGACCGCGAAAAGACGTTGAAATGGTTATCGTATTCTTCCTTTGAAACCGAGTTACAGGAGTTTAACAAAAATTGGCTCCCCGAAACGTGCAAATGGGTGACTTTGCACCAAGGGTACAACAAGTGGGATGACGCAAGTGCGGGCGCTCCTCAGTTTCTCTGGATATTCGGGAACCCTGGCTGTGGAAAAACATTTCTCTCACATGTAGGTCCCCGCATCTATTGCTAAGATTCAGGAAATCCTAAAGATACAACAGTCTATTAGGCAGAGGCTGTCACAAGAGGACGGTATTGTTATATACTTTTACTTCAATTCAAAACAAAAGGACAACGGGAAACAGTCAGCCAATACATTCTACCGAACTCTCATCTATCAACTTCTCAAAACCATGGAAGGCACAGATATATCTGCCGACTGTTACTCGGTCGCACACGACTTGAGGAGGTAAGCTTGTGCTTCCGAGTCTATTAACCATCTCTTGACAAAAAGCGTGTGAGCTGATGATGCCTTCGCTTAGAAATACCGGAACTAACACTTCGATCACCAATGAAAATCTTCTCAACACTCTAAAGGCTATCCTAAAGAAAGTTGGGACAAGGGTCACTATAGTAATCGACGCTCTAGACGAGTGCAAGGAGGAAGACCAGGAGTTCGTGGAAAGAAGCGTTTCATTGTGCCACGATGTCCGCACCCTGAAGGTTCTGATCACGAGCAGGCCGGAATTGAACATAGTTGATTGTTTCGAGATGATATCGTCGGAAATTGGTGTCCAACTCGGCTTTTCAAAAACGGAGTCGAGTCATGATATTAACCTCTATATCGAGCAACGTCTCCAAAGTTCTAAAACGTTGAGTGATAAAATGTTTCCGGAAATGACACGAGAAATAAGGGAGAAGCTCCGGAAGAGCGCTCATGTGAGTAATCAAATTCTAAGCCATATCAACCTACGGAAGTGCTAACATACAAGATGAATTACAGGGCGGGTTTCTCTACGTAAGGCTCATGCTCGATATGCTAGAACAGCACGTCACAGTGGAAGGCATACGGAATGGATTGGAAAGTCTGCCAGAGACCCTTGTTGGTATTTACAAAAACGCCATCCAAAAAATAGAGAAGAATCCCTCCAAAGATTTGCGTGAAACGGCCAAGCGTGTTCTTCGTTGGGTGGTTGGTGCGCGTCGACCACTGACTATCGACGAGCTTATGCTGGCGCTTAGGGCTGAGAATCTGAAGACCCAGAAGGACCCAAAAATCAGTGATCTAGGCCCCTTCATACCAAATTATCGCGAACGGCTTTGGCAGATTTGCTTTCCACTTCTGGAAGTCCTTGAAGATAATACGGTACAGGTGATTCATGTATCGTTGGCACAATACCTGCTCGGTCGAAATATCTCCGGACACGAATCCGATGCTGCAGACGGGGACCATGATCACTTCCGATTTGGTTTTCAGGACCATCTCGATCTTGCTCTCACATGTATTGCTTATTTATCTGCGCAGACAATAAAGCCAGTTGGCTCTTCACACATCGGGGGTGATGAGGATGTGGAAAAAACAGAGGTGGGGTTGTTTGATCTCCTCCGTCGTATCAAATCACATGAGCTAACTTGTGAGGAAGGAATTCTCTACTTATGCAATCTTCGAATGGCCCGAGCACTGCCTAGCGTCGGAGGAAAGTTCATCGTGGAGCATGTGTCCGGAGCTCTTGCAGTTTCTTCAGGATAAGAATCAATTCGACAGCTGGATTAAAGACCGGGCGGCCATTGATGAAGAGTTTGCCATCTACTTCAATTTAGGAACTAAAGAAGAGGGGCTGATAATGAGTGATTAAATTACCCGTCCTGTATACACCTTGTCCTCTGTCTAACATGCAATTACACCTCCTTAGGCGGACCCCCAAGCTCAATTCACGTCTGTGCATATTTTGGATTAGCCAAATTGTCGATAGAATTAAACACTCAAACAAACTGCGGCCTTTATCCCCAGGGTGTTGCTGGTAAGACGCCACTCCACATTGCCGCGGAGAGAAATCAAGCGAACTTCGTCGATACCTATATCGATACAGCAGCGAAACAGTTAGAAGCATACACCAAACGTTACAACGCGGGTTACTATCACGAAGCAGCGCCGCAAAGCTTTGTGAACACCAAGGACAACTGCGGGAAGACTGCCCTTCATTATGCCGCTGCCAAGGGGAATATTCTCCCCGTACGCTCCTTACTCCGAGGCGGGTACAGTGCCGTCTCTTCCGACAATCTTCTTCAAGCTCCCCTTTTACTAGCGGCCCTATCTGGAAAAAGAGATGTTTTTCTCGCGTTATGCAATACAACTGCAAATGAATCCCTGACCTGCGCAAGTAAAACCGGACTTACACCGCTTGATTGTCTCATAATGCATGGGCATGAGGAGATACTTAAGTCCTTGTTTTTGTCAGGTAAAGTGCCAGAGGTCTTTCCCAGCTCTTCACACTTGGCATTTATCACTGCGGCAGGCAATGGCTTCGTGGGTGTGGTTGATCTATTACTACATGCAAAGATCGACGTTAATGTTAGAGATAATATTCAACAAACCTCCCTTCATAGAGCAGCAACATGGGGGCACACCGAGCTGGTCGAATTCCTTCTTCGGCCAGAGTGGAAGACGGATGTAGATGCAGAAGACCAATTCAAAAGGACCCCGCTCTATTTAGCCGCGGCAAGAGGGCATACAGCTATTGTCAAGTACCTCATGCAGGCTGGCGCCAACGTCAATGCCCTCGATAGACGCAGTCGGACAGTCCTGTTCGAACCCTCCGGGAGAGGACACACGGTGGTTGTAAGGGAACTACTCGGCGCCGGGGTCCAAGCTGCGCAGGTGGATGATCGGAGCCGCTCAGCCCTCCATTGGGCTAGTAGATATGGCCGCCAGGAGGCGGTAAAGCTGCTCCTAGATGCCGGAGCGCATCTGCAGGGGGAGGACAAGGAGAAGGAAACACCATTACATTGGGCTGCACAAAACGGGCAGGATACGATGATTGCTCATCTCATAAAAGCAGGGGCCAAGGTTGGAGCAAGAGATGTACAAGGGCGCACACCACTCCATCATGGTGCATGGCGGGGGATGCAAGTTTCTGTGTACGCTCTTCTGCATTACGGATCCGCACCAGACATTGTCGATCATAACGGGCGTACAGCTCTGTCCTGGGGAGCAGAATCAGGGGACTTGGGTGTCCTACAGACTCTACTGGATGCCGGGGCAGACATCAGGGCACGGGACACGCGGGGGGTAACACCTCTTCATGTTGCCGCTCGCTGCGGGCATGACACGGTTTTAGAGCGCTTTCTTGGTGCCGGAGCCAACATGGAGATGAGAGACAACCAACACGCAACTCCACTACACTTTGCAGCTCAGGAAGGAAAGGAGAAGGCGACGCGGCTTCTACTTGATGCTGGCGCATCTCCAATAGCTGTTGACTTCAAAAAGCGGTCACCTACATGGAGCAAAAGCGGGATTTATCGGTCGAGTGGAATGGTTTCTATACTCAATGAGGCCAAGGAAAGCGCGGAGTCGAAATATCTTTCACAGCTCCCGAGCATGCATCAGGCCGCAATGAAGGGCGATGATGCCACTGTCCAGTCTCTTATCATCGCAGGAACAAATATTGATGTAAAGGATGCTCGTGGACGGTCGGCTCTGCACTGGGCAGCTCTCGGAGGTCAGCATGTAGTACTCGTACGCCTTATCCTCGCTGGCGGGGCTAACATTCAGCTTTCTGAAGGCTCGGGGCAAACAGCACTTCATCTTGGTAGCAAGAATAATCACCCAGCAGTAGTACACCAGTGCCTGGTGGCTGGGGCAGATGTCATGGCAAAGGACAGCCGTGGGCAAATTCCGTTGCACTTGGCTGTGGAAGGAGGGCAGGATGAGATTATAACACAACTACTTCAATCCCGAGGCTCCAAAGCGGGTGTAGACGCTGCAGACAACTGGTCCCGAACACCATTGCACTTTGCCGCAGAGGGTGGATTGAACGTGATCCTCGTGGGACTGCTGGCCCATGGAGCCTCTACAGTAAATAGCGGCGATTACAAGGGTCAAACACCTCTTCACCGGGCAGCACGTAAGGGACACCACGCCGTCGTTGAGGAACTGCTCAAGGTCGGGGCGAAGCTCGACGCAACCGATACCAATAAGCGGACGGCTTTGCATCTGGCAGCAAAATATGGACACCTTACTGTGGTTAAGCAGCTTATAGCGGCAAAAGATAACGTGGCTGCAAGGGACGGAAGTAATAGAACAGCGCTTCATCTGGCGGCGGGAAGTGGCAGGGAGAGCGTAGTGGATGTCCTACTCAACTACGGCTCGGAGGTCAACGCCAAAGACAGCGAAGACATAACGCCTTTCCAACTAACCGCCGAGATCGGACGGACGGGTCTGGCAGAACGTCTTTTGAGATCTGGGGCGACCACGACAACCCAGGATTGTCTCCAAAGAACTGCCCTTCACATTGCTGCCCAGAAAGGGTACGGAACGATACTCGATATCGCATTAAGGGCCAAGAAGAACATTGATCTCACAGACCGTTGGCAGAGAACACCGCTGCACTGGGCTGTGCGGAGCGGACATCATGCAATCGTCGAGAAACTGCTGGGTGCAGGTGCCAAAACTAGTGTTATCGGTGATGCGCATGAAACGCCTCTGCATTCAGCGGCTAAAACTAACCGAGAAAGCATAGTCAACTTGTTAATAAATGCTGGAGCTGACCCCGACGCTACACTCTATCAAACCCGGGAAACGCCTCTTCACATGGCGGCCAGGAACGGTAGCCTCGTGGTAACTAGGTACCTGCTCGACTGTTGTGCCGATGTCGGAGCCCTGGACGCTTCAAACGAAACACCGCTGCACTATGCAGCCCGCGGCGGTCATTCCAAGGTTGCGAGACTATTACTAGAGTATGGCGCGGATATGGAGGCACGGAATGCAGAAGGGAAACCGCCAGCGGATATTGCAAAGCTATCACAGCATACAAAAATCATGGAACTTTTTAACGGACTACGGCAGATGTGATGGGTTGGATATAGCGGGATTTGAGGTCTACTGCATGCACCTGGGGGGTGGGGGAAATGTTGAGGGTTATTCTGTCTCTCTTTGTCTTCCTTTTCTAGCTTATGTCACTATACTGTCTTTGATTACTTGTGAGTTGGAGGTGAAGGGGACCTTTGCAGGAGAGTGAGACCGAGGGATGATACGTGATCGGGCTGAAATCGAAGAAATGGAACGATATTTAACAATAAAATTGAAGTTTTTGCCTTTGTGACGACATGTGAGATTAACAAGGAGACATATACATGTAGCTATGCCACGCGCGCGAGAGTGCACATTTCCCACCCAATTCTCGCCCTCAGATCCTCTCAGCCGCCGCCCCCAATCCGTCTTCCAACTTCCCCGACCCCACCTAATGGCTAGCCGGCCCCCGCCGCGGCCTTCCCTCAGGAGATGGGTACGCTGTGCATGAGCTCAGCCTTCGATTGCAATTGAGTATGGCATGCGATGTCCGGGGGTTCTCACTGATTCCCCGCAGCGGACGGCTATCTTCGTTGACATTGCTAAAGTTATATTACCTGTGCTACTGTAGTCCAAGCCTATGGACAAGGCTCTCTCATTGGCGTACAGCTACAGGAGTACTACTCTAGCCATTTAACGAATATTTCCCTACCCACGAAGACTTCGGGGCAGTCTGGGCTATTCTTGTATATTCCTAGCGGTGCTGCGTAGACCGTAAGAGATGGGTCTGCTCTACTTGTCTGACTGTCCTCCGAAGGACCCCGCCTGGTGTGCTAACACATATATTTAGAGTACTACTGGTTGTATTTATTTCTAACAAGTTGAGACTGTACTGACTATAAATTAACGAGACGCGTGGGCAATATCCGGCTACTTCCCTTTGGCCTCTCTTTTGGAAGGAACTGTGGTTTGTGCTAGTGCCCGCACTACAAGGTGCGACCACTAAACTCTCCCGGGCCCGTTATTTTGCACCACGCCCAACATCCCCTTCCAACATTGTCCCCACTTGACAATGCCGTCACGTCAAGGAATTGGGACCAGCGTATCATCCCTGTGAATGCCCACATTTATGTGTGTATATCTGATCAACAACTTATGATATCGTCCCTTTTAAATCCATCCCCAACTATGACTTGCGAAGAGGAAGTCATGGGTTATCACTCGTACCAAGAACCGACCGTGCAAATTAGGACATCCGCCGCCAGTGGTAAAGCCAACACAAAAGCTCCACCAGCGCTGCATTATCGCTCGCAAGCAAACACACAACCTTGCAATCTCGTGCTGGACAGTCTCGCTATGGTCAAATACGCGACATCACTCGCGCCAAGACCCTGGGTGGGTGCTCCCCGAAAAGGAAGGTGCAGCACGTCCCTTACCCGGCATCCAGGACATCACTCGGCGCTCCAAGACTCCGCTGTGGAAAGGATCAGCAATCTCTGGTTGTAAACCAAGCTCCCGCTGTCTACGAGCGAATAACACGTCTTGCACCAAGACTTCCGACCGCTCAAACACATCTCTACCAGCGATGCAACTCTGGCTACAGTGTTCGCTCGAAAAACCCCTCGGTGCTGTGCTCTACCACATATAGTACCGGTCTCGCCATAGCCAAACACGCGATATCGCTCGTGCCGAGACCCCCGTCCGTTTGCTTTTTTTTTATTTAATTCCTTAATTGTATATTGCATACAAACCGTTGTCTATGGCAATATCGTAACCCCAGAACTACCCTACATCCACCGCCACATACAAGATAAAGTAACTCTTTAAAAACAATTTGTGTGGAGTCCCTCATTCCCATATCTCCTCTTGGGCCGATCAGTTTCTTCCCCTGTAGTCTTTCTCCACTGCCTCGTAATCGTCTTCTGCCAAATCCCACTGATCATAAGATCAAGACCTCTGACCGTGCTAGAAGAGCCGGTGGTACTGACTTGCCAAGTTGCAAGCGTTGCTCGGCAGAGAGCAAGGTCTCGCAGCACTGTGCCACTTTTCAGCATCATAACCACCTAGCTGGCACGTATCCCCTAGCACCACGTTGTTATCCAGGAAGAGAACCGTGTTCTCTGCGTCATTGGCCGCGTTCCCCCCCAAGAAAGGAAGGCGTAGCAAGTCCACGGTATTGCCGCGGATCAACCACGTCCTAGCACCTACGCCCACAAAAAGGGAGAGCCACAGCACGTCTACGGCGTTAACCCTGCAAAAACACAAGAATCAACGCCGTGGAAAGCCGCACAGTGGCCCGTACAATGGCCACACCATGGGTGGCAGCACATCTACGCCGTTACTCTACACCACCTACACGGCCACAACATCCCAACACGGCGGAGCCCCTCTACGTTGCTGCTCTGCACCACGCCCTACTCCCATCCTTCCTCCCCTCTTTATCCTTGGTTTTTGAAACCAACCTCCACCCTTTTACGTGACAACCGTTCTCACACACCAAATTCGCCTTCCATAATGGCTTCAACCCAATGGTACAACCAAAATGGCCAACTAATCCGCCAAATAGATGCCCTGCTCTTAGAAGCTTCAGGCCTCTATAACATCGATGCCGCCCTGGGTAACACCTCTGAGGCAGGCGATGAATTCAACACTCTCTCCGGCACCATACAAAGGGACATGCAATCAAGCAGGAACAACCGGACTCCCACTCTCCTCCTCCTGACAATCCTTGCTCAGAACGCCAAACTCGCCTCAGCAGTCTCCGCGATAGGGGACGAACTCGCCTCCCTGAGAAAGGAGATCTCAGCTCCCAAAGCTGCGCCCCCCCCCTCAGACCCCCAAATTATCCAAAAGTTGGACGCCTTAATCGGCAAAGCCAACGCACCCACACCAACCCCCAGGCTCTGCCCAAGCCTACCCCGCCCGCCAAGCCTGCCCAACCGAGGGCGGCCCCCACGCACGCTCAGGTGGTCCGTTCCGCCCCCAACCCTCCCAACACCCCCAACAAAAAAGTTGCCAACACAGCCAAGGCAAAGGCCCCAGGATCCTCCCCGAAGGAGAAGGCCTTGCCGACAGCCCACCGCCGCTTTTTCGCGACAAGGACAACCCCCGCCCCCATCGCCGATGCCGAAAGGCTATCGGCAACCCTCCCCCGTCTCTTCGGCCAAGCATTGGCCCGAAACAACCAAACCGCCCCGGTTACCTCCCTCTCCGTCACCATCAACCCCAGAGGCACTGTCTCTGTCACCACCCCCCCCACCGTCCCAAGTACGACCCACGCTCCCTTCTTCGAGGCACTCACCGCCATCCTCAACGCGGAGATCGCCTCGCCCAACAACCCCTTCACCACATTCCGCCCCGCCCCCACCAACGTGGACCTTGCGATCCATGGCGTCCCCCTCTACGAACTCCCTGACCAGGAGTGCCTAGAGAACGTTCTGTCCTCTGCCCTCAAGCTAGCCGTGGGAATCACCCCCGCCTCCGTCCGGTTCCTTAACACGGACGCAACCTCACGCTCCGCCAAGGCCACCACCTCTGTCGTTGTCTCAGTGACAGCGGAAGAGGCCACCACCATCGGCACCACCATCCGCCTCTTCTCCCGCCCTAGACGCTGCAACGTCATGTGGCGAGCAACCCCCACCACCCAATGCAGAAACTGCTGCAAACTCGGGCACGCCACCCAGGGATGCAGGGCCCCCACCTCTTGCTCCTCAAGACACCTCCCCCACAAACCCTGCGACCACCGCTGTCGTTCGCCAAGAAGGCCTGCCCCCTGGAGAACTGCTGCAAAATCTCTTCTGCCAAGTGCGCCAACTGCAACGGGAAACACCGCTCTTTCGCCCCCTCCTGCCCCAGCAGGAAAACCACCCCCCCCACAAACCCCCCCAACCCTCTTACCGCTATGGACATCACACAAGACGTAGTGCCCGCCCCTCCTCCTCTTATTTCCTTCCTTGAGGCCACGGCCTCAAAACACCTCCTCCCCCCCCGCTCCACCAACACCGGCCCCGCCTAAGAGGCCCTCATCTCCACCACCTCCACACCTTTCTTCGCCGACTCTCCCTCACGGGGGGGAGTTCCCTCTTCGATATTACACTGCCTTCGGATGGGACCCTGATCTATCACGGGCGGTTTCGGCAATTTTTAGCCACTTTGTTACTCTCTTCTCCCCTTCTTTTCTTTTGTCGACTTGTAGTTGGGGGGTGTTTTCTTTCGGGAAGACCGGGCGGTTGGTATAGGGGATAGGTATTGTTCACGCCATAGCTTAGGCTCCATGCGACATTCGTGTACCTAGAATCAAATTGAAACTATGATCTAAAAAAAAAAACCACGCCCTCTCGCATACTACGGCGTTCTTCTTTGTAAATAGGAAGGCGTAGCGTATGCGCTTATCGCTGGTACCTGTGGTAGCTACATGAATGCTCATTCAGAATTAATCAAATCAACCTTGTCGCTTATTTCTGCCACCCGAAGAATGCCTGTACAAACTCCCCGCACCAACGCGCGTGTGGCTTCACAAAAACAAGACCTAGCACCACCGCCGTATAGGAGCTCAACGGTGTACAAAACCTTGCCTTTCACGCCTAAAACCTCGTCCCTCTCATCCCGTCACACCTAAATGTTACACATCGTCTTTTGGCGCTTAGTATTCCTCCTAACTATGATATCTCGTCTTTTGACGTCGCGCGGAGGTGATATTTTGGCGCCGATATCGCTAGCCAATGACGTCAGATTTGACGGCTCTGATCTGCACACCTCGAGGGTGCGGGCCCGAATCATCACCAAGTCGTCAAGTTATATAATTATTGCACCTAATCGACCCCGGAATTGGCGCCTGACGGTGCACCAAATCGACGTCCTACCAGCAGCTAATCAGCATGTATGCACAGAGGTAGGCGGGCGGGCAGGCAGTAGGCGGGGTAGTAGGCGAGGTAGGCAAGCGGGCAGGCAGCGGGGTAGCAAATATGTACATAGGATTAGGTAGACAGAATTAGGTCTATAGATAGGATAGACGCAATAATATGAGAATCACGCGGAAACTTTCTCCTAGTCGATGTACCTTTTGCCGAGTGATCTCATTCTGCCAGAAAGGCGGCTAGAAAAAGCCGTTAACCGGGCCAAAGATACTTACAACGTCTGGACGAGCGCCAGTCGTCTTTTGGTCAAAAAGACGAGAGAGTACTTCTCGTTGGGCCAGGGTGTTGATTATCTGGCGATGAAAACCTCTTATGCGCTGGGTGCTATGATTTAGTTCCCTTTTCATCCCCACCGATAGATTCCAAACGGTTGATCAAACAGTTAAACCATAAAAATTAAAAGAAAAGAATGGTTAATCATGATGTATCACTCGCCGTTGCCAAGGCTTTCCCAGAGCACGGCCAATAAATGAGATCTTCAAGTAACACATCCGGATCCCGCGATGTTGAAAAAATACATGTAATCAGCCTTTGATATGCGCTAGCTACTGTATGGTTAGTGTCACGAACCACAGTTATGGCAGAACCCTTTTGCGACTCTGGCTCCAAAGGGAAATCTCCCCTAACCCTTACGCTTGATGACACAAACAACACGTATCAACCCATTACATGTAATTACATCACGCAGCAAAGTTGAGTGCCACACATGCACACCATCTTTTTGAACTAGAAACATGTTTCCCTGATTACCCTACCTTTCCGTGAAAGGGTATATAGGCCCGTGTCCCAGCCCTCCCCACCGGCAGGGAGCGCCATCATATCACCTGTACATCTACGCACAAGCACACAACAGACGTAGTCCGAACCCTTCACAGCTGTTTAGAGTACTTTTGAAGGCTTGTTTTATTTATCGAGCTGCCCTTTTATTCCAAATAGTGATGCTAACCTGTTTTTAGATTTTGATAGTCGGAAGAGCTTGACGTCCATCAGCAAAAACTGGGTTCATTCTGACGCACCTGGGCGTACCCAGGCGCACCAGGCGCACCAGGCGCATGAGAAGTTTTCTTACCTGCATCCATACGCCCCGGCGCAAAACGATATCGTCTCGACGAGAAAAAACGAACATCTCTCCCGTTCCCGTCGCGACGTCGTCTTTTGGTCAAAAGACGAGTTCGTCTTTAGTTCGTCTTTTGACCGAATTACGTCGTCTTTGACCCCAAAACGAACACCGGGTCCACACCTGGGTAGCTTTTGCCCGGTTAACGGCTGGACTAGGACAGTAGTTCCGCGCAAATGTCACGTTTATTGATTTATATGTCTACGTAATTCTATGTACATATTTGCTAGTGACCCACCTGCCCCCCGCCGACATCCTGCCCGTTGAGCTGTGCGCTGAGCTCGCAGCTGACCTGCCTGCCTGCCCTCCTGCCCGCTGAGCTGCCTGCCCACTGAGCTGCCTGCTGAGCTCGCCGCTGAGCTGCCTGCCCACTGAGCTCGTCGCTGAGCTGCCTGCCTGCCCTCCTGCCCGCTGAGCTGCCTGCCCACTGAGCTGCCTGCTGAGCTCGCCGCTGAGCTGCCTGCTCACTGAGCTCGTCGCTGAGCTCCCTGCCTGCCCTCCTGCCCGCTGAGCTGCCTGCCTGCCCTCCTGCCCGCTGAGCTGCCTGCCTGCCCTCCTGCCCGCTGAGCTGCCTGCCTGCTGAGCACCTGCATGAGCTGCCTGCTCGCTGAGCTCGCCGCTGACCTGCCTGCCCGCTGAGCTCGCCGCTGAGCTGCCTGCGTGGTAAGTGTCGATTTGGAGTAGCATTCGGTGACTGGTAGTTGTCCATATGGTGCAGTATTCGCTGCCTGGTAGGTGTCAAAATCGTTCAGTATTCGTGCAGTATTCGCTGCCTGCTAGGTCTCCAAATCGTACAGTATTCGTGACTGCTAGGCGTCCATATGGTGCAGGATTTGCTGCCCGGGGGTGTCCATTTGATGCAGTATTGGTGACTGGTAGGTGTCGGTGTGGTGCCTGCAGCGGCGTCAGTATACCGTCAATTTACTGCAGGATTTGGAGCCTGCAGCGGCGTCAGCAGCGGCGTCAGCAGCGGCGTCAGCAGCGGCGTCAGCAGCGGCGTCAGCAGCGGCGTCAGCAGCGGCGTCAGCAGCGGCGTCAGCAGCGGCGTAAGCAGCGGCGTAAGCAGCGGCGTAAGCAGCGGCGTCAATATCCTGGGGTATTTACCTGCAGCGGAGTCAGTATAATCGCCAATATACTGGGAATTTGACGTCTCCAGCAGCGTCAATATACTGGCCAATTTGACGCCTCCAGCGGCGTCGATATACTACAGTATTTGAGCCTGCAGCGCAGTCAGTAAAGGCGTCAAAATGCAGAGGAAGGTAAATAGGTATCTAGGCGTCGATACAGGCAGGAGGTCGATACAGGTAGGAGGTAGGCGTCGATACAGGCAGGAGGTGGATACAGGTAGGAGGTAGGCGTCGATACAGGCAGGAGGTGGGGTAGGAGGTGAGGTAGGAGGTGAGGTAGGAGGTGAGGTAGCTAGGTGTATATGTGGAGGTGGAGGTGGATCCTCGAGGTGTGCAGAGCTCGTCAAATCTGACGTCATTCGCTAGCGGTATTAGCATTAGCGCCAGTACATAAGCAAAATATCACATCCGCGCGACGTCAAAAGACGAGATATCACATTTGGGAGACGAGCTAGGCGTCAAAAGACGAGGTGTCACATTTGGGACGAATACTAGGCGCCAAAAGACGACGTGTCATTTTTTGGAGTCCCGGGAAGCGCGGGACGACCAAAAGACGAGTATTTGGTAGCGAAAGACGAGGTTTCGGTCACAAAAGACGAATTAGTACGTCTGGACGTACAATTCGTCTTGGAGGATGTTTTTTTTTGCTGATGTCTAGAGATGCTTATGGCCGATAGTAGATCAATAATTGTGAAGGAGCGGTGGGGTGGTAGTTACACCAATTTTCTAGCTTTTTATGGATTAGGTATGCCGCCTGAGGATATTGTGGAAGGAAATGCGACCTTGGATGCAATGCAGAAAGCCGACGAACGTGATCTCGAGGCGAAGGATTCTGAAGCCAAGAAATATGAGAAAGGTACGTAATGTAAGGCGGTTGGTACGACTGTCACGGTTCAGTTATCTTGGGAGAGTTTGTTAATTGATTTTTGTTTATAGGGCCTGAAGGTGCATGGGTTAAGAGGAACAGGGGAAGATATGAAGCTGGAGGGCGCAGTGTATTGAAGGTGATTGTTGCTGACCAGGTGGCGGAGAAGTATCTGGTCACGCCAACTGGTAATCCGGAGATAGATCTGATAATTGCGATGGGGCTGAGGGCTCTGAATAATGAGCTTGTGTTTGGCGATACGTTTGAACCGGGAGAAAGTACTTCGAGTAATCTGGTAGGATCAGCGGGGGAAGCTGGGGCGACAAAGTGGAAGCGGCAACGGAAGAAGGAGAGACAGCAGGAGAGCGCGAAGAAGGGGTAAGCAGGAGACTAGTAAGGCCTTATAAGTTGATTACTATCTTGCTTGATGATCGTTCTGAGAGGAGGCTTCTCCCTCTTTTATCCTCATCTTGATGACAAATTTATGATACAACCCCCAAAGTCCCCTAATGGGGCTGAAGTTAAACAAAATGTCAAGTTGCACAAAGAAATCATAAATTACCACCGTAGTTGGAATTATGTTTTCATTCAAAACACGTGCCCAACCTGACGAATTAGGTTGGTGGCAATTTGGCTTCAATGGAGGTGAGACTAATGTTTGCACTTGATATTCAAGCTGGTGATATTATATTTTTTTTTGGTCATTAATTTCCAACAATCATGATGTTACACCTCCGATATTGGGAACTGTATTGATTTATTTCATGATTATACTGTGTTTGATTTTAAGAGAAAGGGAGGCTAAGAAAACTGGAAAGAGGGGCCAAATCCGGTGAAACGAAGCTGCTCGGATGGGAAAATTGGGGGGGGGGGGAGAGGGTTATAGTCTTGTTAAATACTTATTCCCTGTATTGTTTAATGGGTTTTCTCTTTAATTGCAATAACATTAATCGTCCTGCTGCCTTTCCCGTTTCTCTTTTTCTCTTTTTTTTTCGCTTTTCTTCCTCAATTGTTTCTGTTCTTTGTCCCCCGATTTGATAACTCGTTCTTCAATTTTTTTGTTCCTCCTGATAACAAGTTCATTGGTTTGAGGAGGGCGGGCTGTTGTGATTGCTGCAAATATGGGCGGGAGGAGAAGGTCATATTTAATTTGCATATATGTGACTCTTGCACAAGTGTTTTCAGAGAGAATAGTCGTGGTCTTTGTAGTCAGAAAATTAATAGTGCAGCCTTAGTTGACCTTCACTCTGGGCGCCTGTGATAATTGTTCAAGTTGCAAGAATAGTGGATACCTCTTCCACCCTCAGTATTCTAGCAGCTGAATGTTGACGAATCCGTCCTTTGTTCCCACGTTCAAGAGTTCTATGAGCTTTAGCGATGATTGTGGAAGGGAGGAACGTCAGACAATCAAAAAGCATATGCAAGGTGATCTCAGGGCAAGGTTTCATGAAACTAGCTTATATGACTCACAGTTTCATTGCACTCGATCAAATTAGATTAGGTCACCGTTTCAGGCGAGGAGCGTTTAGTCCCATTGCCTGTTTAGGAGCGGAGGGTTGAGTTATTGACAACCCCCAAACCTGGGAAAAAGAACTATTCCAAAGCAAAAGCACACAGACCATTCACCCTGCTCAACAGAATGGGAAAAGACCTGGAGAGAATCTGTATGGGCATATTGACTGAAACCTGAATCGAGGAAAAAAGCGGTCTGAACATAAACCAATTTGGAGGAAGAAAAGCAAGGTGAGCGGAGGAATGGGTGGAACACACGCTGTGCTGGAGCAAAAATAAAAAAGGGGGAAGGAAAGAAGATAGCGCTGATAGCTATAGACATAGCTTATACTTTCTGAAATGTGTCTAAAACGAGAGTTGTAAACATAGTAGAGAGCAAGGAGGAAACAATAGGCCAGCCTATTGGGTGGACAGCTTGATTAGCAAAGGGAAAATCCATCTCAGATTCAATGTCGAGATCGGAAAGAAGCAAAATGTTTAAACAGGAATACCACAGGGTGGCCCAACATCACCGATACTCTTCAACCTATATATTGCCCATTCATTAAGCGGATCCACACATTAATTGAGAAGGAATTTGAAGGTGACACAATTAGTACTCCTAGCTAGTATATATTAGTAGTCGGTTTTACAATACCGGTAACAAGGCTAGAGTGGGAATAAACGATCAACAAAATAGGAAAACTAGTCAAAGAATCACATAAGTGTGCCGAGGAATACTAGGTAAAATTCAAATTTGAAGATAAGCAAATAGAATGGACTTGAATAGTCTGTGGAAAAGAAGAGGACAAAATACTTGAAATAAGAGGAAAAACAAAAAAAAGAGTATAAGAAAAAAATAAATGGCTTGGAATACTATAGATAGATAATAGACTCCCATTCAAAAACTACGTTAGGGTAAAGAGCGCTAGGGCTTCTAGAATGGCGAAATATATCATCAGACTTGGAAGAAAAAATGGTGGAATTGGTGTTGACAACACTAGCAAAATGTCTGTTTAAATTACTTGCTTGAGGCTGGTAGCCAAATGTGAAGGAAAGATAATGCAAAAGACAAAAATTACTCGCATGGGAAATCGATAAAGACAATATCTAGGCAATGAGAAGAATAGGGGGACACTTCAAACTATCCTGAGCCCTAACAGCAACAATTAAGATGGTCAACAACATGATATTCACAAAGCATACATTCAACCAAAAGGAAAAACTCCAAGCAATCAACGCAATATAAAAGCCAACCGATCACCGTATCAATATTGCAGTAAACGTTGAAATAAATAATATGGGAGAAGAATAGTATATACACGTATGGCAAGCGGTGAGTCGAAGAGAAATTGTAAAAGGACGACAAATGGCGGGGGCAACAAACACATTTAGACATATTGTGGGCAAAGACTGTAAAAAGATAAAAAAATGGAAAGAGTGTAGACAAAAAAGAATGAGTATGGGAGAAGTGGATGATTAAAAATGGAAGTAGATATCCGCATTTACAATAAGGGCAAGGAAGAAAGACAAAAAACAGAATAGAAAAAGGCATGGAAGTTGTGATGCACATAGACAGTAGTAAGAAAAAAAAAGGGCCATATTGGGCAGAGTCCACAGAATTGGTACAGGAGGAAACACACTTCTGAGCAAAGGGTTCCAGTAGGGAAACTAGATGGATATCATGGACGCCTAAATGGTCAGAATCAAAAAGCACTGGGATTTATTCTAAAACTGCCAAATTGAGAAAAGGGATATTTTATCGAAATATGGTTTAACAGCCAAGAAGGTCTCCTACGAGCCACCTTCTTTCCCGCTATTGATTTGAATATTTGAAATACACCACCAGGATTTTCGTTGCAACCAGGTTACACGAAGCCAAAAGTCTTTAGCACTTAAGCTTCAAGTCACAATCATAATGCCTCACCCAACCCCAGCCATGGTTACTGCCTTGCAAGACCTCCAACGAGAGTACCTCGGCAAAGACCTCCTCGCCGGCTCCAACTCCTCCATCCTCACCGAAATGGTCGATGAGATTCTCTTGCATAAGAACACCTCCCACATTGAAAGACTCCTTCTTACCCTCACCATCGGAATAGTCAACCAAAACGCGATTTTACTAGGCCAACTGGAAGAGCTTAAAGCCGACCACCACACAGCCGAAGAAAAGACAGCCACCACCCTCGCTTCTCTCAATAACAGAGTGGAAAGGACCATCGAACGCGTCACGACCCTCTCCAAGAAAGCCTCTCCCCCTTCCCCCCTCCCTCCCCCTGCCCTCCCAAAGGCCCCCCAGGCCTCCCAAGCTGCCCGCCCAGCCGCCCACACCCAGAAGCAGACCCCCACCGCCCCACCCCCCAGGCCATCAGGCCTAGACACCCCGCGAACCTACAACAGAGCTCCGACTCCCCAGCCACCACTGAGCGTTGGGAACAAGTAACCAGAGCCAGAAAAAGGGCTAGACCGGCTAGCACCGGCACCAAGCCACTCCCCGCCGCACAAAGACGATTTTTCGCAACCAGGGTATCCCCCGAGCCCATCGAATCCCCAGAAACCCTTGCAGCAGAGCTCTCAGTTACCTTCGGCCAAGTACTCGCAGCATGCCACCACGTCGCACCCGTCACCGCCCTCTCGGTATCAATAAACCAAAGAGGTGCTGTCACCGTCCTCCCCCCTCCCACAATCCCGTCATCAGTCTACGCTCCATACTTTGAAGCACTCACCGCCGCCCTCAACCTCTGCGTCAACTCCGAGAACACGTATACCACGTTCCGCCCAGCCCCTACCGACGTGGACATCGCGATCCACGGCCTCCCACTCTTCGCCTTCCAGACCCGGGAAGAACTAGACACCAAATTCCCAGAAATCTTCAAGCTGGCATGCGGCTTCACCCCTATCGCCACCCGTTTCCTCCACACAAATGACCAAGAACGCAACAGCAGAAAAACCTCCACTGTCGTGGTCACTGTCTCCGCCGACGAGGCAGCCCAAATTGGCCCCACCATCCGACTCCTTTCAAGACCACGCAAATGCGCTGTCATGTGGTCTGCCACCCCAATCACTCAATGCAAAAAATGCTGCAGATTCGGCCACCCCGAACAAGGCTGTAAACAAGAAAACCCAACCTGCCCCATCTGTGCCAAGGAGCACTCCAAGAAAGATCACACCTGCCCGGCCAACTGCAACGGGAAACGCTACGACAGCAAGGGATGCTGCGCAGCGGTCCAACCCAAATGCATCAACTGCAAGGGCGACCACGTAGCCACCTCCAACACCTGCCCCACCCTCACCGCCCTCATCGAAGCCAATAAGGCCCGAAGGGCACCACCTAGCCAAGCCGCCGCCCCACCCGCCCCAGAGGCTGCCCTCCCCCCCGCGCCAGCCCCAATGGAAGGCGTCAGGACCACATCAGCGCCCCAGAACACCCAATCCGCATAATTAATGAGTACCACAACCGCCGATAACTCTTTCCTACGCATCATCCAACACAACTGCAATAATAGTAACAGTGTTCTTATCTCCCTCTTCGCCATCCCTATGGTACAATCCGCACACGCGATATCCATCCAAGAACCCCCCCTCTACAACAGCAAGCCACTAAACGTCCCAGCCTTCAGGGCTATCTACCCCACCCCTACCTCACAAGATGACAAAATCTCAACATGCACTTACATAAACAACAACTTCCTCCAAAAGAACTGTCATGGCCTCCTCCAACAGAGACATCATCTCCATCTATATTCTGCTTTCGCGCGCACACACCCACACCACCATAACAGAGCAAGATGATCCCGCTCGATCCACCCTCACAATCCTCCCCGATAACCCTTCAATCACCTCCACCAATCACCCCGTGCGATTTCCACAACTCCCATCCAACCCTACATGGACACAGCCAGCCGAGCAGGCTACTCCATCCTCAACACCCCAGGAATCTTCACCAGACTATCCCACAACCAAGCACAGAAGCAGTCGTCGACCTGGCGCTAGCTTGGCACCCACGAAAAATACTCCCCAATCCTCCCGACCACCGCATCCTCGCCATCTCATTAGCCCTCCCCCACACAGACTTCGCCCCCTTCACTACCCCTAACTGGAACCTCACCAACTGGAACCTCCTCCTACCAGCCCTAAAGGAGACCAGCATCGCCCCCTGCGACTCCCCCGCTGCCCTAGACGATTGGTTCGACAAAGCACTGAACCACATCACTGACATGGTCAAACAACACACCCCACCAAAAACCATATCCAAGTGGTCTAAGAAATGGTGGACACCTAACCTCACAAAACTCCGCACCATCTTCCACTCGGTTCACAGAGCATTCAGAAAAGGCAGAGCCCCCACTTTCGAAATGAAAGCGGCGCGCAACGCCTATTTCAACGCCATCAAGAAAGCGAAACAGGATCACTGGAACGCCTTCGTCGCCAACGCCGATACCAAAGATGTCTGGCGCCTGAAAAAGATGGCCAACAGAACTGAAGACAAAATACCAACTCTCCCCAACTCCCCCACACCTACTCTCCTCAACCAGAACCTCATTAACGCGTTCTTCCCACCCAGACAGGATGGCCCAACCCCGTCCCCCCTCCGCTTCCCAGACACCCCCCCAATCACGCCAGACGAGGTACAGGCGGCACTAGCCCCCACCTCTAACCTCTCAGCACCCGGCCCAGATGCAATCCCATACTCAGTATGGAAAGGAATCCACAGGGCCAACCCCCTCCTCATCCCCTCACTTCTCACCCCCCTGATCCAACACGGATACCACCTCCTCTCACTAAAAACCGCAAACGGAGTCATTCTGGCAAAACCAAACAAACCAGACTACTCCTCACCGTCAGCCTACCGCATAATCGTCCTCCTCCAGACCTTCTCCAAGATCCTGGAAAAAGTTGTCACGCTCCGACTCGCCAAAATAGCAAAAGCAGTCGGCCTCCTCCACACCCACCAATGCGGCTCAGTCAGCGGCCTCTCCACAGGGGACGCTGTTACCACCCTCATGAACGAGACCAGAGCCATGCAACTGGCAAAACTCAAAGTCTCAACACTCTTCCTAGATATCAAGGGAGGCTTCAACCACGTCCTTAAGGACCAGCTCGCCACCACCCTCGCGAACAAGCACACCCCCCCCTATATCATAAACTGGGTCCTATCCTTCCTGTCCGACCGCTACATCACACTGCTGTTCAAAGGATCCCCTAAGATCCCCACCGCAGTCCAAGTAGGAGTCCCACAAGGCTCACCAATATCACCCCTCCTCTTCCTAATATACATAAACTTCCTCCATCAACACGACCACGCCCCCGGCATATCACTCTCCTATGTTGACGACCTAGCCATCACCGTGGCCTCCAAGTCATATAGGGAAAACATCAGCACGCTCCACTCCCATTACAACAGCCTCACCGCTCTAGCCGCACCTAAGAATGTCACATTCTCTGTCGCTAAGACAGAACTGATGCACTGGAGAACACCACGCGACAAATCCCCAGTCTGCCACCTCCCTATAATCCTAGATGGCCACAGTTTCCAACCCAGCCCAGTCGTAAGATGGGTTGGCTACTGACTCTCCCCTAGTTTTAACCCCAACACCCATTTCATCAGACGCACCGCTGCAGCAAGAGCAGCGTTCGGCATCCCCACTCGCTTTTCCTCAGCAGGAAAAGGCCTCTCATCGGCAAACTGCAGAAAAGTTGCCCTCCTCGCAATCCGACCCATGCTTACCTACGGAGCCAACGTCTTCACTCCCACCTCAGCCCTCAAGACCATGAACACCTTCTGGAACTCCGTCTTCAGATGGACAACAGGATGCTTCAGATCCACAAACATCCGCGTACTATGGGCCGAAGCAAAAGCCCCCCCACTGCTCCTCTACCTCCACTTCCTAAAATGCAAGTTTGCTATTAGGATCCTCCGCGCCTCCCCACTGGCGAACCCAGTGACAGGAAGGACCAGCACGAACTTCCCAACCACCACCCTCGACCGCGTCTACTCACACACCGCCCTACTAAAAGGCAAACCCAACCCACCCAAGAAATGGGACTCCAAGGCAAGAAAAGGAGTAGCCCATACACCCATCGAACATCTCTGTTCTCTCCTCCTCCCGCTCATTGAAGCAAGCATGGAACACGAAAACATGGCCCTAAGAGCCAAACCGCAACTGCTCGAGAACTGGCGCACCCAGTTCCCAACACCATCCTACTACACCCACGCTTTAGACACCTCACCTCTTCCGTTCTCGTACCTACATAAGTTTGTAGCCTCAAGGATCCACCAGATGAGATCAGGAAAAAGCTACCTTCGCGCTCAACAATCTTGGATTAACCTCCACCACTCACCCAAATGCCAAAAATGCGGACTCGAAGACGAGACCCCCCTACACGCAATTCTACAATGCATAAGCACAGAACACATCCGAGTCTCCTTCCTTGAGGAAATCTGGGACAACCACACACTCACCCTCCAACTCGGAACATTTATCCACAGATCAAGAACGGGCTACCCGGTAAGCCGGGGCCCATCACCACTCGAATCAGGCTCAGGTACCTCATCCCCCCTGAGCTCCATCTCATCGTCCTCCACATCAGCAAAAAATTGGGTTCATTCTGACGCACCTGGGCGTACCCAGGCGCACCAGGCGCACCAGGCGCATGAGAAGTTTTCTTACCTGCATCCATACGCCGCGGCGCAAAACGATATCGTCTCGACGAGAAAAAACGAACATCTCTCCCGTTCCCGTCGCGATGTCGTCTTTTGACCAAAAGACGAGTTCGTCTTTTGACCCCAAAACGAACACCGGGTCCACGCCTACGTAGCTTTTGCCCGGTTAACGGCTTTCACAAGCGAATTTTCTGGCAGAGTGAGATCACTCGGCAATCGGTACATAGACTAGGACACCAGTTCCGCTCAAATGTCACGTTTATTGATCCACATGTCTACGTAATTCTATGTACATATTTGCTAGCGACCCACCTGCCTCCGCCGGCGCCCCACCTACCTCCGCTTACTCCTGCCCCCCGCCGACATCCTGCCCGCTGACCTGCCTGCCTGCCCTCCTGCACGCTGAGCTGCCTGCCCGCTGAGCTGCCTGTATGCCCTCCTGCCCGCTGACCTGCCTGCCTGCCCTCCTGCACGCTGAGCTGCCTGCACGCTGAGCTGCCTGCCCGCTGACCTACCCTCCTGCCCGCTGAGCTGCCTGCCTGCCTGCTGAGCTCGCTGCTAAGCTGCCTGCACGCTGAGCTGCCTGCCCGCTGACCTACCCTCCTGCCCGCTGAGCTGCCTGCCTGCCTGCTGAGCTCGCTGCTGAGCTGCCTGCCCACTGAGCTCGCCGGTGAGCTGCCTGCCTGCTAAGCAAGGCGCTGAGCTGCCTGTATGCTGAGCTCGCTGCTGAGCTGCCTACCCGCCCTCCTGCCCGCTGAGCTGCCTGCCTGCCCACTGAGCTCGCCGGTGACCTGCCTGCCTGCTAAGCACGGCGCTGAGCTGCCTGCCTGCTAAGCAAGGCGCTGAGCTGCCTGTATGCTGAGCTCGCTGCTGAGCTGCCTGCCTGCTAAGCACGGCGCTGAGCTGCCTGCCTGCTGAGCTCGCTGCTGAGCTGCCTACCCACTGAGCTCGCCGCTGACCTACCCGCCCTCCTGCCCGCTGAGCTGCCTGCCTGCCCACTGAGCTCGGCGCTGACCTACCCGCCCTCCTGCCCGCTGAGCTGCCTGCCTGCCCACTGAGCTCGATGCTGAGCTGCCTACCCGCCCTCCTGCCCGCTGAGCTGCCTGCCTGCCCACTGAGCTCGCTGCTGAGCTGCCTGCCCACTGAGCTCGCCGCTGACCTGCCTGCCCTCCTGCCCGCTGACCTCCCTGCTGCCTGCCTTCCTGCCCGCTGAGCTGCCTGCCCGCTGAGCTGCCTGCCCGCTGACCTCCCTGCCTGGTAGGTGTCCATTTGGTGCAGTGTTCGAGGACTGGTAGCTGCAGTATTCGCTGCCTGGGGGTGTCCAAATGGTGCAGTATTCGGTGACTGGTAGCTGTCAATTTGGAGCCTGCAGCGGCATCAGTATACATTCAATATACTGGGAATTTGACGCCTTCAACGGCGTCAGCAGCGGCGTCAGCAGCGGAGTCAATATACTGGGGTATTTACCTGCAGCGGAGTCAGTATAATCGTCAATATCCTGCCCAATTTGACGCTTTCAGCAGCGTCAGCAGCGGCGTCAATATACTGGGGTATTTACCTGCAGCGGAGTGAGTATAATCGTCAATATACTGAAAATTTGACGCCTTCAGCGGCGTCAGCAGCGGCGTCAATATACAGAGCATTTGACGCCTCCAGCGGCGTCAATATACTGCCCAATTTGACGCCTGCAGTGGCGTCGATATACTGCATGATTTGGAGCCTGCAGCGCAGTCAGTAAAGGCGTCAAAATGCAGAGGAAGGTAAATACGTATCTAGGCGTCGATACAGGCAGGAGGTGTCGATACAGGTAGGAGGTAGGTGTCGATACAGGTAGGAGGTGAGGTAGGAGGTGAGGTAGGAGGTGAGGTAGGAGGTGAGGTAGGAGGTGAGGTAGGAGGTGAGGTAGGAGGGTGGAGGAGTCAAATCTGACGTCATTAGCTAGCGGTATTAGCATTAGCGCCAGTACATAGGCGGAATATCACTTCATGTGACGTCAAAAACCCGAGATATCACATTTGGGAGAGCGAACTAGGCGTCAAAAGACGAGGTGTCACATTTGGGACGCCTACTAGGTGCCAAAAGACGACAGGTCAGATTTTGGAGCTCCAGGACGCGCGGGACGACCAAAAGGCGAGTATTTGGGTGCAAAAAAGACGAGGTTTTGGTCGCAAAAGACGAATCGGTACGTCTGGACGTACAGTTCGTCTTGGCGGTTCGTTTTTTTTGCTAATGGGTGGATTTGGTACAGGTTCGACTCCCTCCCACCCATTAATGTTAAAGACAAAACGCTAACGACTCAGAGGGGAGCGCGTCCGGGTGCAAAGGTAGTACGGAGAGCAGCGCCCACTTTGGTACCCAAACAGAATGCATCCCAGAGAGCGCCGATTGCATCCCACAGAGCGCTCACTTTGGCATCCAGCCAGGAAGCATCTCAGAGATCATCACGACATCTCGAGAGCACTCCCAATACCCTCTCACATCAATGCCTTCTTCTGTACCGTTTAATCTCGCGATATTGACTATAGCTCTTCCACACGGCACATTAATCTTTCCTCGATCGTTAAAGTCTGGCGATTCCTCACCCACTTACCGCCCTATCGTTTCTCCCCGCCTTTTGAGGCGTTGGCGAAACTCTATGAGCGATCCCCGGATTCCCTCAAGCCCTCAGGAATATTCTACCAGAAGCGCCAAGATATGATATTGCACAGTTTCCTTCATCTATCGAGGACGAAGAAATGCTCCTATAGCAGAAAGTGAGGTTAGTAGTATTCCCAAAACACTCAAGACCGCTTTGAGAGCATCGTTAACATTCGTGCGAGTAACCTATCTCAGAGGTCCTTGTTACCTAGCTCGAGGAGTGCAAACGTTCTCTCAACGCAAGCCCAGAAAATTGAGAAGGAGTGCAGCACGCTAATCGGGGACCACACTCTTCTACACGAGCCTTTTCCCCCTGCAGCGAGGCTTTCGGTACTGGTAGTAAATATGTGGGCAACTGCCAGTCGCAGGGTGGGATGTGCAGTAGATCTCGACGAGGTCGTTATCAAATAGGTGAATGCTCTTGAAACGTTGACGAGTGCTCTAGAAGCGTAATTGACGACGATAGGTCAGAAGTCTACACTCGAGTCTTCGCACTTGATGCACGAGGTTAAAGGGCGCCTGGCAGATTCGACCATCTATGGGCTTGGAAAGCTCTCGAGTCCTGATGCGAGGGCTGCTCAAGTAGAGTATCTTTTGAAGAATGATCGCTTCTTGAGCCCTGCGCAGCATTACGAGGTATGATCAATCCCCAGCGAGCACCCGGGGGTGCTTCAGAAGCCTTCGGTGTCAATCTTCAGAAGCGTTGCCAAGCAGATACTAGATACTAGACCTACCGTCTACGGTTTCTTGCACCAGAGATTATCGACATATTGTACTATAAAACTTTGATGGTGTCAGAATGTGAGGGGTAAAAGACCCCGAGTTCCTAGAGCGGATTACCCCTACGTTTATTTGCCTGATATCCACTGCGATTTGACATGGTATTCGGGCATGGTCAACAGGAACATACGTGAAGCCTGACCATTTCCAGTCACAGAACGAGAGTGTTGTCAGTAAGCATCCCTGATCCCCTCACATCCCTTAGAGCGATGGCGAGTGCTTTGAGAGCAGTGACGGGCGCTCCCATGGCTATAGTGGATCTCCGCGCTGACATTGAATACAAGTAGAAACGTTCAACAGAATGAGCAACACATGGAAGGGGAGGAGTAGGCAGAACCAGGAGGCAACGTTGGAGGTGATTAAGGATAACCTCCGGGAGAAGGTATGCTATAGATGGAGGTTACAATGGCAGAGTGCTTTTCCGGATATTGAGGCTAACTTTGATAGATACGAGAGAAGAAAGGCATCACTATCGAGGTGATATCGGAAGATGGATTCAGCGAGGACGACGAAACGTTAGCTGCGGATCTTGCGGCATTCCGGAATGCTCGGAAAGCACCCGCGAGTGCTCCAGGAGATATCACTGGTTCGGACAATGGTGGCGGCCAGGAAGAGGTGGTTCACGCTCAACTTCGGGGCATTGAAGCGGAAGAGGAAGGCGAAGAGGAAGAAGAGGAGCAAGAAGAGGGGGATCACGAAGGGGGCGAGGAGGAAGAGGATGTTTAGAGCACCAGTGCTTTGGAGAGCACTGCCGAGCGCTTTGGACGCGAGTGCTTTGGAGAGCACTGGGAGCGCTTTGGAGGCGAGTGCTTTGAAGAGCACTGGGAGCGCTCTGGAGGCGAGTGCTTTGGAGAGTACTGGCGAGTGCTTTGGAGGCGAGTGCTTTGGAGATGGGAGTACCTATATACCTATATTATATTCAATTAGCGAGTTGAAGACGGTTTGTAGTTTTAGGATTTAGCAATCGAATCACGGTTTTGAATGCTCTTCTTGAGCAGTCTTACTAAAGCAAGAAAGTAGTATGCATTGTAAAAACAAGCTGAAGGGTAAAATCACGGTGTATCGAGCGCTGCTGGAGCAGTCGAGTGCTCCGAAGCATTAGCGATATCTTGAGTCGTCGAGAGCTCAGGAGGCGGGAGATAGGTAGTAGTCTCCAACGAGAGAGCATTCCGTCGCGAGAGCGTCAGGCGAGAGAGTGCTCCGTCGAGATAGCGTCTGAAGCGAGGTAGCTCCGTCAGGGTGAGCGTATTGCTCTCGGGGCGCACTAGATGCATTAGTGCGCGCCTGGGCGAGCAGAAACTAGTCTTCGCCAGGGGCAGAATGCTATGCGCCAGAAGGCGCCAGGAACGCTCCGTTGCTTCTCTGGAGAGGCAGTTTGTCTACCGAGCGCCCTGGGCGCCTGGAGCGTCCAGAGCGTCTGGCGGAGGTTGGAGGTTTGCTGATGTCTTTGACCGCCGATGCGCCCTTGAACCATACCTCAATATCCGAGAAGACACACAATGCAGAAACCGCCTTGAATACGGGCACCGACAGGAGCGTTGCTCAGGCGAAACAGACCGATTCGGACACTGCGCAGATGACTATACAACGGATAACCACCCATGCAAGTCCTGCTCGGGAGGAGTCAAATGCACACACTCGCCCATCAGATGTTACAACTGCAAGGGCTTCCACAAAGCAATCGACCGAGCTTGCCCCGAAAGGGCCAAAGCAACCCTGAGAGCCTCTTTAAGATTCAACGAAAGCAGACACCAAAAAATAGCACCGGCACTCCTTAATGTGGCCCCGGTAATCCCGGCCCTAATTGTCCCAGCCCCAATCTCGACTCCAGCTCCACCAGCACCAGAGTGCAAAATACAAGTCCCTGCAACACCGGCACCAGCACCGGTAGGAAAAGATCACGAAATGGGAAACAACCAGTAGGTTTGATTTTGGTCTCGTTTACCCCTTTCCCTATCTCATTCTTATTTTTGTAATCCACGGCCTCACCCGCCGCGGTAAATAGTTGATTGTTTTTCGTTTTGTTTTGTCTTCGGTTTTGTTTTTCGTCTTTCGTTTTGTTTTCGGGTTAGTCGGCGGAGGTTGTCGTTTGGGTAGTATAGTTTTGCGATAAGCCTTTTGGCCCCCAAGCAATATAAAATCTCTCTCTCTCTCTCTCTTCATTCCGCTTTGATAAAACTCGCTACGAACAACTATTACGATCGGGTACTCTATTCTTTTTATCTTTATTCTCACGCTATGGTTTACCCTAGTATATCATACTAGGCGAAGCCATTTCGTTTTTTGGCCGGACGGTCGAGTTGTAGTTGTTTTAAGCGCAGGAAACCTTTTGCAATCTGGCTTCAAACAAGCCCTCCCCAAGTCTAGTCCCACCGAAGGGAAGGAAAAGAATCCTTTCCGACACGCCATCCCCGAATAGATCTGGAATGGCTTCGCAGGCGTCCCTCTCCAGTTGTTTCCCGTCGGAGCCCCCTCCAGGCACCCCCACACCCCCTCGCTTCGGCACAACCCAGTCCCAACATCAGGACGAGGACCTCTAAGAAGAACCCCTCTCCACATATGTAACCGACGAGGACTACTCGAGACCTTATATCCCTAGCATCGACTACCTCGAACCTAGCATTGTCCTAGGTGAAATGAACAACAAAATGGACATGAACTACGTTTCATGGGCTATCAGACACGCCACAACAAACAAACTCGCTGCAGTGACAAACGCCCAGGCGACGGCTAGCGAAGAACGAAAAGAACTGTCAGCAGAAGTCAAGAAAACATCATATGACATAAAATACATATCAGACCGAGGAAAAAGGATCGAGGCAACCCTCAAAGACATGAGAGTAGCTCTCGCCCAAAGCATCTACCCCCTCTTGCAGAAAATTGAGAAGGACCATAGTCTCCTCCTCAGCAGACCGAATCCTCCCACTACTACAACGCTCTCCCATAGGGAAACACAAACGGAACCGGCCAGACTGCCAGTCACCGTAACACCCGTACCCGCAGTGCCCGCCCCCACCCGAGGCCCCGCCCGCCCTCCCCTGCCCCGCTGCCTCGCCGTGCCCTTCGCCCTCTCTCGCCGCCGCTCAACCTGCAATCCTCCTGCTTCTCCTCCGTCCAGCCCGCTGCAAGAGCGGGCCTAGCCCGGAACCAGGCCCCGCTATTTAAGACAAGAAATCAAGGAATCCAGAGACCTTCCAAGAAGGTCGCGAAGAAGCCCTCCAAAACAAAGATCAATGCCGGAATTCCAGGCGCTAAATGCCACTTCATCGCGACAAGAAAAACTATCAACCACAACATCGTACTTGAAACCAAGTTCAATACCTCCGCCGAAACCGCGCTTGCATACAAGCACGAGATCAAAGACGTGCTCACAGGGATGAGAATCTATGTGATTGATATCAAGGCCAACTCAACTTGAAAGTGGTCAAAGTTCCTCCTACACAGCATCCCGACAACAATCGGGGATGGACTCGACGCGGGCCAGCTGGTCGCGTCTGAAATCAGAAATAACTGTGGGGAAAAGTTCGAACTTGCCCGAATTCCCAGATGGATTACCACCCCGGAGAAGAGAATCGGGAAAGAACACTCCACAATGATTATCGCGATACCAGGATCCTTCACCATATAGACCCTAGGGCTCAGATCCCTCCTCCTCTTCGACCGTCGCTGCTCCCTTGAAGCTTACCTCAAAATCAGAGAAGATACCTAATGTAGAAACTGCCTCGAATTCGGGCACCGACAGGAACAATGTTCCCATGAAACAGGCCGATGCGGACACTACGCGGAGGCCCATACGACAGACAACCACCCGTGCAAGTCCTGCTCGGGAGGAGTCAAATGCACCCACTCGCCCATCAGATGTTACAACTGCAAGAGCTTCCATAAAGCAATCGACCGAGCGTGCCCAGAGCGCGCGAAGGCAACATTAAGAGCATTGTTAAGATTCAACGAATCCAGAACCTAGAAAATAGGTCCGGCTCTCATCAACATGTCTCCAGCAGCCCCGGCAGCAGCAGTCCCGGCCCCAGTAGTCACGGCCCCAGTGGCCTAGCCTCAACGGCACCAAAGTCTACCATCCAAGTACCCGCAACACCGGCACCGGCTCCGGTAGAACATGATAACGACAAGGGAAATGTCTAGGTTCGCTTAGGCTCGCTTATTCCGTTCCCAGTCCCTCTCTCTCTTGACTCCCCCCCTCTTTGTTCGCGGCCTCACCCGCTGCGGTAATTAGTTGCTTAGTTGTTCTTCGGTTTCTGTTTCGTTTTGTATTTTTCCTTTTGGTTTTTTTCCTTTCAAGTTGGGTTAGTCGGTGGAAGTTGTAGTTCGGGTAGTATAGTTGTGCGATAAGCCTTATGGCTTCCATGCAATATAAAATCTCTCTCTCTCTCTTCATTCCTCTCGAGCCTGACGGCTCGAGAGACGCCCTCCTCATCGATAATTCGGATACCAGAGTTTCTAGAGAGACTTCGCCGCACTAGATTCCCCCTCTATGACACGAGTCTCCCCTCCCTTTCCCCCTTTACTACCGAGTTGATGCCTTCGAGATGCGTCCATCACTCACCACCCCTCGCCAAAACGACGGCCATTGCAAGACGGTCGTTCCCCCATTTTTTCAGCTGCTCATCGCACGAGCATCAAGCATGTTGGGTTCGCACACTGTCCGTACTCTCTAGTCAGCGTTAACCTACGGCCAAAGCGCTCAACAGTACACGAAGTTAGCGATTCTACATCAGCAAAAAAAAAAATCCACCAAGACGAATTGTACGTCCAGACGTACCGATTCGTCTTTTGCGACCAAAACCTCGTCTTTTGCTACCAAATACTCGAATTTTGGTCGTCCCGCGCTACCCGGAGCTCGCAAATGTGACATGTCGTCTTTTTGCGCCTAGTATGCGTCCAAAATGTGAAATCTCGTCTTTTGACGCCTAGGTCGCCTCCTAAATGTGATATCTCGTCTTTTGACGTCGCGCGGAAGTGATATTCCGCCTATGTACTGGCGCTAATGCTAATACCGCTAGCTAATGACGTCAGATTTGACTCCTCCACACCTCGAGGATCCACCTCCACCTCCACATATACACCTAGCTACCTCGCCTCCTACCTCACCTCCTACCTCACCTCCTACCTCACCTCCTACCTCACCTCCTACCTCACCTCCTACCTCACCTCCTACCTGTATCGACACCTACCTCCTACCTGTATCGACACCTCCTGCCTGTATCGACGCCTAGATACGTATTTACCTTCCTCTGCATTTTGACGCCTTTACTGACTGCGCTGCAGGCTCCAAATCATGCAGTATATCGACGCCGCTGGAGGCGTCAAATTGGGCAGTATATTGACGCCGCTGCTGACGCCGCTGGAGGCGTCAAATTCCCAGTATATTGACGATTATACTGACTCCGCTGCAGGTAAATACCCCAGTATATTGACGCCGCTGCTGACGCCGCTGCAGGTTCCAAATCCTGCAATATATTGACGGTATACTGACGCCGCTGCAGGCTCCAAATTGAGAGCTACCAGTCACCAATACTGCACCAAACGGACACCCCCAGGCAGCGAATACTGCACCATTTGGACACCTCCTAGGCAGCGAATACTGCTCCATTTGGACACCTCCTAGGCAGCGAATCCTGCTCCATTTGGACACCTCCCAGGCAGCGAATCCTGCTCCATTTGGACACCTCCCAGGCAGCGAATCCTGCTCCATTTGGACACCTACCAGGCAGCGAATACTAGTCCAAATCGACACCTCTCAGGCAGGCAGCTCAGCGGGCAGGCAGCTCAGTGGTGAGCTCAGCGGGCAGGTAGCTCAGTGGTGAGCTCAGCGGGCAGGTAGCTCAGCGGCGAGCTCAGCGGGCAGGCAGCTCTCCGGCGAGCTCGGCGGACAGGAGGACAGGCAGCTCAGTGGGTAGCTCAGCAGGCAGGCAGCTCTCTGGCGAGCTCGGCGGGCAGAAGGAGAGGCAGCTCAGCGGCGAGCTTAACGGGCAGGCAGCTCAGTGGGTAGCTCAGCGGACAGGCAGCTCAGCGGCGAGCTCAGCGGACCAGCAGCTCAGCGGTGAGCTCAGTGGGCAGGCAGGCAGCTCAGCGGGCAGGAGGGCGGGTAGGTCAGCGGCGAGCTCAGTGGGCAGGCAGCTCAGCAGCGAGCTCAGTGGGCAGGCAGGCAGCTCAGCGGGCAGGAGGGCGGGTAGGCAGCTCAGCAGCGAGCTCAGCATACAGGCAGCTCAGCGCCTTGCTTAGCAGGCAGGCAGCTCAGCGCCGTGCTTAGCAGGCAGGCAGCTCACCGGCGAGCTCAGTGGGCAGGCAGCTCAGCGCCGAGCTCAGCAGGCAGGCAGGCAGCTCAGCGGGCAGGAGGGTAGGTCAGCGGGCAGGCAGCTCAGCGTGCAGGCAGCTTAGCGTGCAGGAGGGCAGGCAGGCAGGTCAGCGGTCAGGAGGGCATACAGGCAGCTCAGCGGGCAGGCAGCTCAGCGTGCAGGAGGGCAGGCAGGCAGCTCAGCGTGCAGGAGGGCAGGCAGGCAGGTCAGCGGGCAGGAGGGCAGGCAGGCAGGTCAGCGGGCAGGAGGGCATGCAGGCAGCTCAGCGGGCAGGCAGCTCAGCGTGCAGGAGGGCAGGCAGGCAGGTCAGCGGGCAGGATGTCGGCGGGGGGCAGGAGTAAGCGGAGGTAGGTGGGGCGCCGGCGGAGGCAGGTGGGTCGCTAGCAAATATGTACATAGAATTACGTAGACATGTGGATCAATATACGTGACATTTGCGCGGAACTGGTGTCCTAGTCTACGTACCGATTGCCGAGTGACCTCATTCTGCCAGCAAATTCGCTAGCGAAAGCCGTTAACCGGGCAAAAGCTACCTAGGTGTGGACCCGGTGTTCGTTTCGGGGTCAAGAGACGACGTAATTTGGTCAAAAGACGAACTCGACGACCTAATTTGGTCAAAAGACGAACTCGACGACCTAATTTGGTCAAAAGACCACGTCGCGACGGGAACGGGAGAGATGTTCGTTTTTTCTCGTCGAGACGATATCGTTTTCCGCCGGGGCGTATGGATGCAGGTAAGAAAACGTCTCACGCGCCTGGTGCGCCCGGTGCGCCTGGGTACGCCCAAGCACGTCAGACCGAACCCAATTTTTTGCTGATGTACGGTCGCGAAACTATCGTCAAATCTTTTACCCGGGGACCCCACGTGACTTTACCCCTCTTTTCTTCCGGCCTTAACCAGACAACCCATTCTCAACCGAGGCGGCCCGATCCCGTCACCACACTGTAACGGCGTACGGGACCGACCCCAGTCTGGTCCCGTCTTGGGTTTCCTTGTTCCTGTTTCCTGTTTCCTTGGCCTCGTTTCCTGTTCCTCGTGTTCTGTTTCCTGCTTTCCTGTCCCTGTTTCCCTGTCTCCGTCCTGTTTCCCTGTTTCCTTGCCGTCAGGTCACATCGGCTGCAAGCCCGTTCTTTTCCTTTCGTTTACAAATCCTGTACCCCTGTCCACCCTTAGCCCCTAGGCTCCCGCTCCTGAGTCCTAGTATCCCCGATCCCTGTAGGCTCTTCCTGCTCTGGCTTTACCCTGTCAACCTTTATCGTCGCGGGACTATTCAAGCGGACGTATTGGAAGATGGCTTTGGTACCTGGAAGCATCCTCTGGCCGAAGGTTTCTATGTCTTGGCTATGCCTCGAACCTCTACCATCCTCCGATCCCGTTGCCGTGAGGTAATCTTCGCCTAGCGTCTCACATGTCGCTAGGGTATTTGCCGTCGATTCCTCTGTGCTCCTGTCCCGTCTCTGTCGCCTCGCTCCGCCTCGTCCTGCCTTGTCCTGTCTCGTTTCTCTGTCTCCTTGACTCCTGTCTTTCTAGTTCGTTCTAGCTTCTGTCTCCGTTTAGATTCTCGCCTCGTCTGTTCTGTTTCTCGTCGGAGTATCTCCGCTATCCTGTCTTCTCGCTTCTGTTCTCCGTTCCTGTTTTCCTCTGCGTTCCTGTCTCCGTTCTTCGCCTGTTCTTTCCTCGTCTCGTTCTCGTTCTCGTTCTCGTTTCTGCTTTTTCTGTCTCGGCTCTGCCCTCGCGTTCCCGTTGCTTGTCGTCTGGATTAATCAGCGGCGTTATGATTCTCAGATATAAGGGGCTCTCTCTTCTCTCTCCGAGGGCTTTCCTTTAGTTCTCTAGTCTTTTCTTCTTGTAGATCTTATGCGATTCAATTCAGTCTTCGCCCAGAGAATCGCCCGCGTTCCTTCCTCCGGGAGCTCGCCGCGCCGAGGACTCCTGAATCCTCGTCCTCGCTTCGCGTCCTGGCTCCGCTTTTCTTAGAGCCTGATCTGTTCTCGTTCCTGGCTCTCGTTCCGTCTGTGTCTGCGTCGTCGCTCCGCTTCCTCTAGAGCCTGTCCGCGTTCTGTTTTCTGTCGCCTCTGACTCTGCCCTGCCAGGCCGCTGTCATGCCCCGTACCTAGCCTGGCTGCCCTGCTCGTTTCGTTCTTGCCCGCCTCTGACTCCGCCTCGCCTTGCCGTTGTCATGCTTCCTGTTAGCCTGGCCTCCCGCCCCACGGCCCGACCATCGCTCCTCGTCTGGTCAGCCGTGCCCTGTCTCCCGCCCCCGTTCCTCCCGGCTATCGCTCCCTCTAGCCGTCCCTGATCCAGTCCTCGGTCGACTCTCTCCTGTTAGCCATCGCGCCCTGTCTGGCTTAGAGTCCTCGTCCTTGTTCTGCTCTCCCGTCTTCCACCAGCTGGGGGGTGAACCCCAGCGCCCGTCCTGTCCTGCCCTGTCCTCCGGTTCCCGTCCCTCGCCCTGCTCCCTTCGCCCTGCCACCGACTCCTGTCCTGTCCCGTCTCCTGTCCCTGTCCCCGTCGGTGGCCTCCCGTTCTCAGTCCTGTCCTCGGCCAGCTGGGGGGCGAACCCCAGCACCCACCGTCCTAGTCCTCGCCTCCGGTCCCCGTCCTCGCTCCCGTCCCGCTTCCCGTTCCGTCCCGAATCCATCTCCTGCCGACCACGCCTGCCAAGAACCCTAGTCGTTACGAATCTACGAGGGCCCCTTCACGAAGACACTCTCTTCCACGAAGCAACGCCGTTCGCCCGTAACACTAAGAAAAGACTTTCCAGGGCACCAGATGGATATCCACGACCTGAATTTTGGGAAAATTTTTTCAAGCTAAGTTTATTTTGTTCGCGGGTGCTTGGTTACAATGAACCCGCTTAAATCTATGTCCCCCGTACGCCCATCTTGAATTTATACTTACCTACCACCTCTACACAGTCTTTGTCGATCCAGGAGGATCGATCCTGATAGGGGGGTACTCTGTAACGGCGTACGGGACCGACCCCAGTCTGGTCCCGTCTTGGGTTTCCTTGTTCCTGTTTCCTGTTTCCTTGGCCTCGTTTCCTGTTCCTCGTGTTCTGTTTCCTGCTTTCCTGTCCCTGTTTCCCTGTCTCCGTCCCTGTTTCCCTGTTTCCTTGCCGCCGGGTCACATCCCCGCTGCAAGCCCGCTTTTTTTTTCCTTTTTCGCTATAAATCCTGTACCCTGTCCACCCTTAGCCCCTAGTCTCCCGCTCCTGAGTCCTAGTATCCCCGATCCCCTGTAGGCTCTTCCCTGCTCTGGCTTTTACCCCTGTCAACCTTTATCGTCATGGGACTATTCAACCCGGACGATTGGAAGATGGCTTGACCTGGAAGCACATCCTACGGCCCGAGAAGGTTTCCTATGTCTTGGCTATGCCTCGAACCTCTACCATCCTCCGATCCCCGTTGCACTTCGTGAGGTAATGCCCAGCCCTAGCGTCTCACATGTCGCTAGGGTATTTGCCGATCGATTCCTCTGTGCTCCTGTCCCCGTCTCTGTCGCCTCGCTCCGCCTCGTCCTGCCTTGTCCTGTCTCGTTTCTCTGTCTCCTTGACTCCTGTACTTTCCTAGTTCGTTCTAGCTTCTGTCTCCGTTTCGTTCTCGCCTGCGTCTGTTCTGTTTCTCGTCGGAGTATGCTCCGCTATCCCTGTCTTCTCGCTTCTGTTCTCCGTTCCTGTTTTCCTCTGCGTTCCTGTCTCCGTTCTTCGCCTGTTCTTTCCTCGCCTCGTTCTCGTTCTCGCTCGTTTCTCTGCTTTTTCTGTCTCGGCTCTGCTTCCGCGTTCCGTTCTTTGCGTCGTCTGGATTAATCAGCGTTGCGCTATGATTCTGTATATCGCCAAGGGCCTCTCGGCGCCTTTTAGTTCTCTAGTCTTTCTTCTTGTAGATCTTGTACTGCGATTCAATTCGTCTTTTCGCCCAGAAGAATCGTTTCCCTCGTGAAGACCGCATTCCTTCCTCAAAGGGCTCACCGCGCACTGGGAGGACTCCTGAATCCTCGTCCTCGCTTCGCGTCCTGGCTCCGCTTTTCTTAGAGCCTGATCTGTTCTCGTTCCTGGCTCTCGTTCCGTCTGTGTCTGCGTCGTCGCTCCGCTTCCTCTAAGCTGTCCCGCGTTCTGATTACATTTTCGCCGGATCTGCCTGGCTAAGAGCCGCTGTCGCGTACCCGTCACTCTAGCCTGGCTGTCTTTCGTTTCGTTCTTGCCCGCCTCGACTCACTTGCCGCCTTACGTTGTCATGCTTCCTGTTAGCCTGGCCTCCCCTGCCCCACGGTGGCTCCCGATCATCGCCTCCTCGCTCTGTCTTAGCTGCGTCTGCCTGTTCCGCCCGTTCCTCCTGCTATCGCTCCTCTAGCCGTCCTGATCCAGTCCTCGGTCGACTCTCTCCTGTTACCATCTCGCGCCCTGTCTGTAGAAGTCCTCGTCCTTGTTCTGCTTTCTCCTGTCTTCCACTAGGTGGGGAGGTGAACCCCAGTAGCCCGTCCTGTCCTGCCCTGTCCTCCGGTTCCGTGCCCTCGCCCTGCTCCTTCGCCTCTGCCACCGACTCCTGTCCTGTCCGTCTCCTGTCCACTGTCCCGTCGGTTGGCCTCCCGTTCTCAGTCCTGTCTCATACCAATGAAGCGAACCCCAGCTTACTCCACCGTCCCTAGTCCTCGCCTCCGGTCCTCGTCCCGTCAGCTCCCGTCCGCTTCCGTTCGTCGAATCCATCTCCTGCCGAGCCACACCTGCCAAGAACCCTGAGTCGTTCTGTTCTGAATCTCGAGGCCTTCACGAAGACACTCTCTTCCACGGTAAGAACGCTGCCGTTCGCCAGAACACACACTTTACACACAATTACGTCCCGAGACCACCTCGAATATCTGATGCGCCACTTTCGATTCGACCACAATACATCTGAATTACGCCCTAGACCCATCCTACTCAGACGCCCACTACAGGACACAATTCTTACCGGTCTCCGAGACCACCCTTCAACACACGGTCGGCACCCTCAATTGCGACAACTACATACACCGAGTCTCAGACTCACCCCCTCCTGCATGTCCCCACCAGAGGACTCCACATCAAACACGACTCGGGCACAGCCTTTAGCCGTTGCTCCTGGGACCGACGACCCCACACATTACTACGGATGAAGTTATTCAAAAGCCAGGTTCGCGCCGCGCTCCCTCTTTCCTTCCACTCTCAATCGCCCTGCTACCTGACAAGTAGACTCCCAGGGCACCACTCTTGACAGAACCCCCTAGCTTTCGCACCTGACGACGGCTCGGTTGGCCTCCTTTAAGCCTTCGTGCCCGGATTCCACCGGACTCTGTTAAGGTTCGTCCACAGATAAAGTCCACCGGTTCCAGTAATGATCCATTTTGTGTGAACGGTTCGGTAAGGATAGCTCGCTTAGTTTAGTCTGACGGAGAAGTTGGGGTTTCTTATTACAACGGGGAGGTTTCTTTGATGTCGCTTAGATTCTGCTCACCTGTACCACTCGCGTTATCTGCGGCCTCCTCGAGCGTAACAATATTTGTATTTAGTCAGTTCGTTAGTTTAGTTTTCGGCGGTGGTTGGCGCGCGATAAGCCTTTGGCTTCTATGCGATAATAAAATCTATCTATCTATCTTCATTTGTATTCGGTTAAATCATTTTGGTTTCACCTGCTATATCATTGTAGGCGGAGCCATTCCTCGCTTCTGTTAGTTATCAATACATTCTGTTTGATCCGTATCCGAGCCCGATCTCCCATCCCAGTTCCTGAACATATCCAGAGTTGATCCTCGTCTCGGTATTGCTTCGTCCTGTTTCTAGAAGCTCGCCCCGTTAGATCCATTCCGTTATATCATTATAATGGGTAGAGCTGGCTCAAGAACCATTGAGGACAATACTAAGGTTCATGATTCTGAGACTGTAAAGGGAACCACAGATTTGTTAGGGATCAATAGGATGCCCTGGCGTGCATGTTTGCTAGATTTGAACTGTAAAGAAAATGTTTGGCAACTTTTGTAATCCGCACTTAGGAGGTTTTGTTTGATTGAGAAGAGGCTTCATTCTCCTGTTGAACTATTGGAGGCAGCCCGGGAAGAGTGTGATAAGATATCACAAGATAAACTAAATTCACTAGTAGATAGTATGAACAGGACATCAGCAAAAAATGCGGTTGACCAAGACGAACCAGTACGTCTAGACGCGCAAATCCGTCTTTTGCGACCAAAACCTCGTCTTTTACTCCCAAATACTCGCCTTTTGGTCGTCCCGTGTGTCCTGGAGCTCCCAGATGTGACCAGTTTTCTTTTGGCGCCTAGTACACGTCCCAAATGTGATATCTTGTCTTTTAATGTCTTTTGACGTCGCGTGGAGGTGATATTCTGCCAATGTACTGGCGCTCATGCTAATATCGCTAGCTAATGGTGTCGGATTTGACGCTTTCTCCACACCTCGAGGACCCACTCACACCTGCTTGTCTGCTTGCCTACTCCGACACCTACCTCCTGCCTGCATCAATACCTACCTCCTGCTTGCATTGACTCCTACGTCCTGTCTACCTCGACACCTACCTCAACACCTCCCTCCTACGTGTATCGACGCCTGGATACGTATTTACCTTCCTCTGAATTTTGACGCCTTTCCTGACTCTGCTGTAGGCTCCAAATCGACACCGCTGCAGGCAAATACTTCAGTATATCGACGCCGCTGCAGGTAAATACCCCAGTATATTGAGGCCTTTGCTGACGCCGCTGAAGACGTCAAATTCTCAGTTATTGACGGTATACTGACATTGCTGACACTGTCAAACACTCTAGTATATTGACGCCACTGGAAGCGTCAAATTGGGTAGGATATCGACCCTGATACTGACTCTAGTGTAGGTAAATACCCCAGTATATTGACGCCGCTGCTGACGCCGCTGAAGACGCCGCTGATGACGCCGCTGAAGGCGTCAAATTCCCAGTATATTGACGATTATACTGACGCCGCTGCAGGTAAATATGCCAGTATATTGACGCCGCTGGAGCCGTCAAATTCCCAGGATATTGACGATTATACTGACGCCGGTGCAGATTAATACCCCAGTATATTGACGCCTTTTCTAACACTGCTGCAGGTAAGAATGCCCCAGTATATTGATGCCTATACTGACGCCGCTGCGGGCTCCAAATCCTGCTATATTCACGCCGCTGCGGGCACCTCAGCGGGCTATTCAGCGGGATATTCAGCTTCAGCTCAGCGGGCCATTCAGCTGGCAGCTCAGCGGGGATCTCAGTGCTCAGCTCAGCGCCGCGCAGCTCAGAGGGCAGGAAGGCAGTGCCCGGGGCACGGGACAGGCAGTAAGCGGAGGTTGGTGGGGGCGTACTAGCAAATATGCATATAGAATTACGTAGACATGTGGATCAATATACGTGACATTTGCGCGGAAAAAGTGTGCTAGTCTATGTACCTATTGCCGAGTGATCTCATTCTGCTAGCAAAATGTGCTAGCGAAACCTGTTGCCCGGGCAAAAGCTACCTGCGTCGGGCTACGTCTGGACGTGCTATTCGTCTTTTGGTCAAAAGACGAGTGGTTGCGTCAGAATGCGCCAGGGCGTAGCGATGCGCGTAAGAAAACTTCTGGTGAGCCTGGTGCGCCTAATGGCGACTGCTTGGTCTGGCTTCGTCTGGGTTCGTCCTAACGAACTCAATTTTTTGCTGATGGAGGGTTATGACTGTTATTGAGGCAAATGGTGCTGCTA
The DNA here is from genome assembly GCA_024713705.1 of Morchella sp. 2018-W38C. Taxonomy (NCBI): domain Eukaryota; kingdom Fungi; phylum Ascomycota; class Pezizomycetes; order Pezizales; family Morchellaceae; genus Morchella; species Morchella sp. 2018-W38C. The sequence continues at coordinate 62,530 of JAMJEX010000021.1, read as the reverse complement.
CAAGATATTAAATTACAGATATATCTACCTAGCTATCACAAGCTCCTTTATTTTTAATTTCATAGCTATTACCTAACTGGTCGTTGACCTATTTCATTTTGAAGCCGTCCTCGACACCCATTCATTGGTGGTTGAAGCTACAACTTGAACTTGTTTATCTTGGCTCTATGTACAGCAGCAGGACATATCACCGAAAGCGCGCAACGGTGCAACAGCGCCGCAAAACAGCAACTATCAGAACAAAAAAGATTTCACAATTTTGGGCAGAGCAACGGCAGAACGCTATCAGGTCAATCTTTATGCAAGATACTGATAAGGTACACACTGCCGAAATTACCACTCACTGGTTGGAGGAGAATGGGTTGATGTTTTAGAGAACTGTCCTGTCTGCACCTGATCCAAATTCCATTGAGCATGTTGAGTACACCTTAAGGACCTCTACAATCAACACTACCCCCATTTGACATATGATACCAGATCATCTGAAGTAATTAAGCCCCTCATTGAGGCAGCTCATATTCATTGCTGGGAACTGTTACCTATTGTTTGATAGGTAGGCAGGTTGAAAGTATGCCTAGGAGGATGGTGGCTATTATCAAGGCAAGGGGTTGGTACAGAAGATATTAAATGTCATGTACTCTCTTTTATTCACTATAGAATTACTATGCCAAAAATCAGCTCAATTGTGGCTATTGTGCACATAATCGTTGTCCAGCTGGTTATGGTCGAACACGTTGTTACGCCGCACTTTCGGTCATATACCTCCTGGCGCCGTACATGGCTGCCAGAGTCCGATGACCAGGACCGGGATACCCGCGCAGCTCTGATCGATAATTCGAGGTAGCAGCTGATGGAGACCAAGTCCGTTCTTGGCTACCGGGCGTTGCTATGGTTGCAGGTAGGATTGCACGTGCGGCATACGGTCATCACACAAGGAGGGGCTTGCTGTTACAGTGCCAAAATTTATTCAAACTACAGAGATTGCAAGAGCTATGTGTAACAGAAAGAAGCGCAAAGATGCTGCTTCCGGTCTTTGAGCAGCACATCCGGCTAAACCGGCATCTGCTGCGCCTCAAAGCACGAGGTCCAGAACGAAGAGGACACAAAAGTCTCCCGGCCTTTGCCCGCCCTGAACCGATCCCAGGACACCACCACAAACTCCCCGCCGCTCCACGCGTATCTGTGCCCCGGGGGCGCGTACAGGTAGTCGTCGGGGACCCGGAGTCTCTTGTCCGCGGGGGTGCCAGGACGCATCTCATACCGGTTCCGGAGACTGTGGTGGAAAGGAGATTCCGGGTTGGTGTTGCGGATGTCAAGACGAACGGATTGTAGCCTGGGAGGGCCTTCAGCAAGGAGGTGCGAGAGCACCACCTCGAGCGGCGTGACGGCGGTGGGCGGGGCAGGGACCCACTCGCATTGCTCTGGGTAGAACCAGTGGCTGTCAACGGACCACAGCGGCATGGTGCTCGGTGGGAGGCGATAGGGGGGGCTGTTTGAGAGGTCATTGGCGATTGGGCTATCATGAACAATGTCCAGCGCCAGGTGCGATAGGCGGGCAAGCTTGGCCAAGAGTGGCGAAACTTTGATCTATTTGGGTGGGGGTTAATCTTTTTTTCTCTTCTTCTTCTTCATGTTGCTGGTCGGAAGGAGTACTTACAACATCTTCAAGTCCCACCCTGATGGACAGCTCCTCGAGGCACGGGCAATGCTCAACCAACCGCGCCACGTCTTTTTCCCGCAGCAGCGCGGGATCGTTGGTCACTATGCCGTTCCCGGTGTCGTGTGCGAGGACAAGCGTAGTCAGCGCAGCGCCGTGCCGACCAAGCGCGTCTATTATGGCGGTGGCCGGCGCCGGCGGCTCATGTCGATGATCAGCGGGGGCATGGTCCCCCGCGGTGCAGTCAACAAGCCTCACGCGCAGGTCGCGGAGGCGGCCGCGGGCCTCGCACCCGTTCAAAAGCTCCACCAATCCGCGTGGCGTGGCATTACCGGCAAGAGTGTGCGCGCTGGAGAGATCCTTTCCCCTCAGCGCGTCCAGGCCTGCCCCGCGCATGATCTGGAACTCTTCAACCGACGCAAAGGCCACAACCCTCTCGATGGCCGCCACGGCTTCCTTCCGGAACCCGGTCAGGCGCAGGGCCCTCACCTTTGGCATCCTGTCGACCCCTCTGAGAATCTGGCGAGCGACGTCGGCGATGCCATCGAACGGATATCCAACAGCCAGGTGCAGTGTCTCGACGGTTTCCGCCGACCCGTGCAGCAGTCCGGTGCCGTTGCCGTTGCCGTCCTCGTAGGGGAACAGCTCGTCGTGCCAAGCCACGATTTCCGTCAGACCCTTCAGCCCGGTGCGCCACAAAGGGCCCCCGAGCCTGCAGCAAATCGTCTCGAGCCCCTCCTGCTGCGCCACTAGACGTGCCACACCCTCATCGCTCTGCCTGCCCTCCCAGCGCAGCGAGCGCAGCCTCATCGCGGGCAAGACCAGACCGAGCACCCGACACAGCAGCGGATCGTGCGACGCGTGCGGCTCGCTCGGCAGGATCGTGAGGGCGCGCACCCATGCAGGATCGGCCATGCGCTGCCATGGCGCAAGAGAGAAGGCCGGGCGCTGCGTCGCTGCGAGGAGGGGTACCAGCGGCGACTGCCCGAGACCGGTTCCGTGGGGCTCGACCCAGAGGTGCGCGTAAAGGCAGGGCGCGGCGATGGTGTAGAGACGGCGGCAGACGAGCAGGACATTCTTTGGAGGGAGGGGGGGCTTGAGGTCGTACCCGTAGTGCCGGGAGGGGAGAAGGAGGCAGGAGATGAGGATCTCGGGCGGGAGGGAGAGGAGCGTCCTGCGCTCCGGCGCTGGGGCGGGGGAGGGGGGGTCCATTGTGGTTATGGCTGGAGCGAACTGTGGTCAGTCTGAAGGAGAGGAGGGCGCGTGCAGTATATAACAAGATTCTTGAGGGAGAGGAGATGGAGATCCCTCCCCCTCCCCACCGACAGCCTCGGAGAGATGGAGATGCCCGGTCAAGAGGCGCGGAATGCAGCCATGTTTTAGCGAGACGGCGACACATTCCAGTCGGTGGATGGCTGGGTTAGGGTTTCTGCACTGCGACTGGGGCGTCTGACCGGGCTGACAAAGAGCCTGTTCTGTGGCTGGGTGGACAAGGATCCGTGCATGGACCCATGGACCCTGGACCCTGGACCCACCCTGCATGGACACCCTGCATGGACGCTCTGCATGGACACTCTCTGCACACACTCTGCACCCACCCTCCCCTGGCCGCTGTCAGCGAGTCAGCCTCCTTATCCTCTGTCAGCCGTCAGCCAAGTCAGCCGCTGTCAGACAGCCTGGGGATTAAGCTTTCAAGGGCCTGCAGGGGGGGATCTCTGCATGTCCACATCGGGCAGGTGCATGCACCCGCGTAGGGCTGAACACTGCAACGGGAATCCCTAACCCTCAGACAGCTGCAGCCAGGGAAGCCAGGGAGTAAGCCTTTTCAGCTGTCTGCAAGAGTGGTCGGCGTTGACAGCATGTCGCCGATACAACACAATTAGCCCTGACACAGCACACTGTGCTGTTGGCCATCGCCTATGTCAGGGTGGACATGGAATATCACTCGCCTATACCTGCACCACCTCTGGCCCATCGGAAAGGTCATGGAGCAGCCATGCCTCCTCCCCCGAACGAGTCCCTATACCAGCCTGTGGAGCCGGGTGAGGACACCCTCTCCTCTCGCCCCAAGCCCAGGACAGCAGCTATAAAGCCATCAATCTCTGGCTCAAACAATGGACAGACCAAGCACAAGAATCCGGAATTCACTCTCATTCATTTCCTCGTCAACACTGGCTGTTGATTGACCTTCACTCCTTTCTTTCCTTCGTCTCATCATTCTCTTGTCCAAGGCCGGTTTCCTTGCCCCGGATTCCATCGCAGCAGGTCCATTTAGCAAACACTATACAGCACAATGCATCCCTCAAAGTTGATCCTGCTCCTCCTCCTCGCGCTGGCGGTCCTCGTTGCCGCCGCCCCCACCTACAAGCCAATCACCGTCTCCACCGAGATTGAAGCATACGCCCTCCTCAAGGCACCCAAGCTGGCGACCGCCAAGGACAAGGCCATATTCTGGTCTCTGGATCCCCCGGCCGGATACGCTGATATGAACGAGTACCTCAAGAAAACGTACATACCAACCAGCGGCGGCAAGGTGTTGCTCATCGACAAGATCGTTGCCGACGGCGGCCCGCCGGCCGCCTACCTGTCGGACCGGGGATACTGGGCAGCCATAAGCAAGTCGTTTGCAGCCGGCGCGTCGGGGGAGGTTGTCTATCTGGTGGGAAACCCGCGCGCGGGCTACAAGTACCAGGATTCCATCTTTTACCAGACGGAGCTGCCCGAGCTCACGAAGCCTCGCAGCGCCGTCACGAGCATTGTGGCGATAGACGCAATCACGCCCGCCAACAGGAGGGTCATCTGGCGGACTGGGGACGGCCATTGGGGGATGGGCGCGGCAGATGAGGCAGCAACACCCGCGGATATCTTTGAATCTCCAGCGCCAGCATCATGCGGCGATGGCAAGGTGAAGAGGGCGGGTGTGGCGTCGTGTCCGCTGCCCGCAGCCAAGAGCAGCGCAAAGACTGGAAAGGCAGGGACAGCCAAGGGCAAAGCCGCGGCAGGAACCGGGCAGAGCGCGAAGAAGGAGCCGGCCAGCAAGGGCACCAAAGCTCCGGCCGCTGGTACGAAGGTTGAGAAGGGGAGGACGCAACCAAAAGCAGCGGCCACCAAGGGCCCCAAGGTATCGGCAGCTAGTACGAAGGTTGAGAAGGGGAAGACGCAACCAAAAGCAGCGGCAAGCAAGAAGCTTAGACAGAAGCGGGCGGGTCCCAGTAGGATCTCCGGGGATGTTTAAGCGCAAGGAACGATAGCTCGGGGCTAGGATTGTGAAGGGGGTGGTTTGGCAGAATGATGTTTGTAATATTTAGCTCGATTATAAATGTCAAGATTAACGTGCTTTACCGTGTACCTTGCCACCGAAACGCATACAATTTTGAGCGTGATATACTGCTTGGATAAGCAATACTTGAGCGTTTTCCCATGTCAAGGTCGTATTCTCGTTTAATTGTGTTGTAAGGCTACGTTTTGAAATCCATAGCGCTGGATACATTAGCGCGAGAACGGGTATTTCTAGAAGGCTGAGAGGCAGACGGAAAGTCTTACCTTACCGGGTGTACGCATACAGTTTTGAGCTTTATATATTGCTTATTTGATGCTTATATGAGCATCATTTGAGCGTTTTCCCGTGTTTTGGTCTTATTCTCGTTTAATCATATGGTGAGACTACGTTTTGGAAAATCTATAGCGCTAGATAATGATTACTAATATTCATGAGTCTTATCCCGAAATAATAAATTTTTGACTATTAATTTTTGGAAAGCCTGATCCGGAAATAAGGCCTAAATAAGCATGAAATAAGGCCTACTCCACGAACAAGGTTTATACCGAATTTTTGCTTATTAAGTGTTGATTCCTGGATAAGACCGATAGCCCGAATAAGCAATGTCACCGGATCGGCAGCATTGAGGAATACGCAATATCACCAGATTGGCATCATTTAGGAGCACGCAATATCACTGTTTAATCCTGAATTAGAGTATAAATACACCGTTGAGATATTAATACAGAATCTGACGTCCCACTGACACCACCAAAAGAGCTTATCGTCATCCTCCGCTAGCACACCACCTGCCTGGGCACGTGCGCATACATTAGCACATGATATCGGCAGAGTATAGAGATTGGAGATCGACAGAACGCATTCCGTAGATTACACGCCTTCCTGTAGCCCTGAGTACGGGTGATATATGTGCCTGCAGTATAGCCGTCCCAAATCCTAGGGCTGACGTGATTGGCTGACGAGCCTAAATTACCTCTAAAAAGCAACGATTAGACGCTGGAAGTAGGCATTCTAGAAGGGTAATAGAGCAGGATGACGCCACAGCCCTAAATAAGCCCGATATCGTCCAAAGCGTGGCATATTGCCTGCAGTAGGCGCAATATTGCACTGTCAGTGAGCACGTGAGCTTACCCTACCCCCCCTCCCCCTACCACTCGTACCTGAGCTAATAGCGCAATTGATCAGCCTAAGAAACGAGCATCCGGGGTATTACGTGCTGGCTGTATTACCTCAAGCAAAGCAGCGTAATCTGATCGACTGATGCTACCTATCACGTCAAACAGCGGAATGGGGTTATTGGCACTCAGGCTGCTGCTGGGAGGCGGTATTTGGTGCGAGCACGTCAGCCTAATCGTCGATTTGCTCCTGCAGCTGAGATGTCCAAATAGCGAATAGGTGGTATATCGTCATCTGCATCAATTGGTGCCTCGTTTGGTGCCTCAACGGGGGAATCAGGTGCTTGATTCCGTGCTTGATTCCGTGCTCTGGTAAATGTCAGCAAATACAGCACCAAAGGTAAATCGTCATCGGAATCATCGAGGATTGCGCCTACAGGAGGCTTTTGAGCACGTCGTCGATGTTTGACGTGATATTTGATGCAGGTGGGAATGGAGGTGGGGGTGGAGATGGAGAGGGAAGTGGGGGTAGAGCTGGGGGTGGAGATGGAGATGGAGGGTCGAGGTGGAGGTGGGGTGGAGGTGGAGGTAGGCATGTAATTTGGCATGTGCCAAGCGTGCTGACGAATACATCATCGCCCTGTGCGTATATATACCGTGCTTAGGTGTACTGCTATTGAAGCATTTGCCCTGATATGGCGTATATGGCGCATAGGCGTATCGGTATCTAAGCCTGATCGCCGAGATCAGCATCAAATAAGCATCAGATAGGCATTTACCTCTGATATGGCGTATACGGTGCTCAGGCGTACCGGTATTTGAGCCTTTGTGCCTGGTATGGTGTATATGGTGCTCACATATACCGTCATTTGAGCATTTACTGCTGATATGGCGTATACGGCGCATATGTGTATCGATATCTGAGCCTAATCGTCGAGATCAGCATCAAATAAGCATCAAATAAGGATCTACCTCTGAGATTAAAGCGTAATCCAGAGATTACGCCTCATTGACGCCTTAGGTTTAGGGTTTTTGGTAACGCTAATCCAAAGCACATCATTACGGCGCTAAAAAGCATAAAATTAACCCTATTTTGGGAAAAGCAATAGCGCCTAATATTACTAATCCACATAAAGGCTTGATTCAGTAAATACTGTATATAATATGCTCAATTAAGACTCTCTGTACGTAATAAGGCTCAAAATTCTATGCGTACACCCGGTAATGTATTTACACCTTATGTCTCAAATAAGCCCAAATTTGGCCTTTTTTGGGATAAGGGTGACCGTTGGTCGGGATTATCTACAAATAAGGCTTATCTAATACTATTTGCAAAATGAATAATACCGATTCACTAAGAATTATGCAAATTTATAACAACTACTTTAACGTCAGAACGAGTACCTGTATAAGCCTGTAAACAGGCCTATTTGAGCCTATAAAAAGCATTAATCGAGATTAAGACTTGGCCGTCCGTTCAGGCTCTTACAAGCCAATCATTTGTTTAAGCTTTATTAATAGTAAGTCTTATGGTATCTGATGAGGCTTAATTTAACATTATACATCGGTGGGGGCTGCTCCGCCTGCCTACCTACCCGCCTACTTACCTACCTACTGTGACCTACCTATCTACCTACCTACCTCCTCGACTACCTGCATACCTGCCTTCCTGCCTGCCTGGCTGCCTACCCAGTGCCTTCCTGCCTACCCAGTGCCTGCCTACCCGCCTACCTACCTCCCAGGATACCTGCCTGCCCGGTTACCCATTAACCTCAATTAGTTAAAGTTGATACTCGAGTTGGGCTTTGATTTGGGTAATCGATTTGGGCGTCCATTTGGGCGTCAAGTTAATGCTCGATTTGGTGCTGTATCCGCTGCTGCTGCTGCTCTCTCTTCAATTCGCTGATTAGTGCGTGTTTTGATGATTAGCCAAATGCTAGGGGGGGAGTGAACACCGGGGTGGGGTGGTACGGAGGTGGTAGTGGTGGTAGAGGTGATGGAGATCTAGATAAATAGGTGCACTAGCAGACGGCTTGATATTTGCCAAGTGCTAGCCCTAACCCACAAACCTTAATTTTGGCGCCCTATACCTTGCAGATTTGCATAAATCTTACCTCTTGGTGAGCCTCACTACCAAGAAAAGGTTTAATAAAGCGTGGTTTATGCGGGCTCCTGAGCAACGGTCACATTTACGCCCAAAACAGGCTAACTTTAGGCTTATTTGAGACATGAGATCAAAATAAGACTTTCCGTCTGCCTCTCGGCCTTATAGGAACACCCGTTCTGACGCTAATGTAGTGGCACCTGGGGGCGCAAAATTAAGGTTTCGTGGGTTAGTGTTAGGCACTTGGCAAATATCAAGCCATCTGCGTCTACCATCTCCACCACCACCGCCACCGCCACCACCTCCGTACCTTCTACCCTCCCCCCTTTCTCCCCCCACAATCACCATCACCATTATCATCAAAGTGGGCGCTAATCAACGAATTGAACAGCAATTAATCCAGCAGCAGCGAATCCAGCAGCAGCAGCGAATCCAGCAGCAGCAACGAGACCAGCAGCAGCAGCGAGACCAGTAGCAGCAGCGAATCTAGCGCCAAATACAGCATCAAATACGGCACGAAATACAGCATCAAATTCAACCAATTGAAGTCAATGGGCTGGCAGGTAGGCAGGTAGGCGGGGAGGCGGGTAGGCGTGGAGATATGGAGGTAGGCGTAGGTAGGCATAGGCAGACAGGTAGGTAGGTAGGTAGGGAGGTAGGCAGGCACGGAGGGGGGAAGGCGGGGAAGGCGGAGAAGGCGGAGAAGGCGGGCGGCCATCGATGTATATAATGTCAAATTAAGCCTCATCAGACATCATAAGCCTTACTATTAATAAAGCTTAAAAAAATGATAGCCTTGTAAGGGCCTGAATGGACGACTAAGTCTTAATCTCCATTAATGCTTTTTAAAGGCTCAAATAACCCTGTTTATAGGGAATTCGCAAAATAGAGGCACGGGAACGGGGAGAGAGACGAGGAAAAGGAACAGGAAGAAGGGGAAGTGGGGCAAGGATGGGGCGGACTTAAGGACAGGGAGGGAGAAGAAGCCGTTTAAAGCAGTTGTTAGCGTGGTGTTTTAGGTTGTCATTCTCTACTACGTCGGGAAATGTGTAGTGATAATGCATCCTCATCATGCCTCCATATAATGCATCGGCGAATGCATCTCCAGTCCCACTTTACGATTTTACTACTAACATGACTTGAGAGTCAGAGATAAAATTTAAAAAAAATACATTGTCGGGATCGAACCTGGAGTACTAAGCTTTTTTTTTTTGTTTTTGTTTAATTCATTAATTGCATGCAGACCGTAGTCTATGGCAATACCACAACCCCGGAACTACCCTGCTCACTCCTGGCCACACCCACTAAAGGGCATTCAGCAAGCTCGCCCTCTTCCGCCGCCACTCATCAGCAAAAAAAAAAATCCTCCAAGACGAGTTGTACGTCCAGACGTACTAATTCGTCTTTTGTGTCCCGCGCTTCCCGGGACTCCAAAAAATGACACGTCGTCTTTTGGCGCCTCGTATTCGTCCCAAATGTGACACCTCGTCTTTTGACGCCTAGTTCGTCTCCCAAATGCGATAGCTCGTCTTTTGACATCGCGCGGATGTGATATTCCGCCTATCTACCGGCGCTAATGCTAATAGCGCTAGCTAATGACGTCAGATTTGACTATTCTCCACACCTCGAGGATCCACCCACACCTCCACCTCCACCTCCACATATACACCTAGCTACCTCGCCTCCTACCTCACCTCCTACCTCACCTCCTACCTCCTACCTCACCTCCCACCTCACCTCCTACCTCACCTCCTACCTGTATCGACGCCTACCTCCTACCTGTATCGACACCTACCTCCTGCCTGCATCAGCGCGTGGATACGTATTTACCTTCCTCTGCATTTTGACGCCTTTACTGACTCCGCTGCAGGCTCCAAATACTGCAGTATATCGACGCCGCTGGAGGCGTCAAATTGGGCAGTATATTGACGCTGCTGGAGACGTCAAATTCCCAGTATATTGACGCCGCTGGAGGCGCCAAATTCCCAGTATATTGACGATTATACTGACTCCGCTGCAGGTAAATACCCCAGTATATTGACGCCGCTGCTGACGCCGCTGCAGGCTCCAAATCCTGCAGTATATGGACGCAGCTGCAGCCACCAAATCGACAGCTACCAGGCAGCGAATCCTGCACCAAATGGACACCTACCAGGCCAAATACTAGTCCAAATTGACACCTACCAGGCAGCCAGCTCAGCGGGCAGGCAGCTCAGCGGGGAGCTCAGCGGGCAGGCAGCTCAGCGGCGAGCTCGGCGGGCAGGCAGCTCAACGGGGAGCTCAGCGGGTAGGCAGCACCAGGCACCGAATACTAGACCAAATGGACACCTACCAGGCACGAAATCGACACCTACCTGTCACCGAATACTGCACCATTTGGACACCCCCAGGCAGCGAATGCTACAGCTATCAGTCACGAATACTACACCAAATGGACACGTACCAGGCAGGGAGGTCAGCGGGCAGGCAGCTCAGCGGCGAGCGGGCAGGCAGCTCAGCGGCGAGCTCAGCAGGCAGGCAGCTCAGCGGCGAGCTCAGTGGGCAGGCAGCTCAGTGAGCAGGCAGCTCAGTGAGCAGGCAGCTCAGCGGGCAGGAGGGCAGGCAGGCAGGTCAGCGGCGAGTTCAGCGCACAGCTCAACGGGCAGGATGTCGGCGGGGGCAGGTGGGTCACTAGTAATTAGTATGTACATAGAATTTCGTAGATATGTAGATCAATAAACGTGACATTTGCGTGGAACTATTGTCCTAGTCCAGCCGTTAACCGAGCGAAAGCTACCCAGGTGTGGACCCGGTGTTCGTTTAGGGGTCAAAAGACGACGTAATTTGGTCAAAGACGACGTAATTTGGTCAAAAGACGAACTAAAGACAAACTCGTCTTGTGACCAAAAGACGACTCCGCGACGAGAATGGGAGAGATCTTCGTATTTTCCCGTCGAGACGATGTCTTTTTGCGCCGGGGCGTAGCTATGCAGGTAAGAAAACTTCTCATGCGCCTGGTGCGCCCAATGGCGCCGGGTGCGCCTGATTACGCCCAGGAGCGTCAGAATGGACCCAATTTTTTGCTAATGCTGCCTAACTAAAGGAAAAAATAAACACGCCCGTTCGCTTCACAGATTCTCTATTACAATTTGTATCTTCTCTCTTTCTTTCCCACCCTCCTCCGGGAATCCAACCAGATATCTTCCGTTATACTCTGCTATCTCATCCCTGTCTTCCGCCTTTATATCTTCCGCCTTGATAATACACTCCCCGCCCCTTATTCTTGCTTTAACCAAATACATGCTCCTTTCTCCGTATCTTCCAACCAACCCGGGACCACGGAAAGCCGAACGTCCTTGTCGTGGGCAGAACCAGTGCCATCCTCTCAACGTCATCTTTGCTTCCTCCCCTCGTCTCCTGTTGTAATCGTTCATCTCTCTTAAGCAGTCTCTTATTCGCTTAGTGTTTTGTCCTGCAATTGTGATACTTAACTCCTCATCCGGGTGAGGTTGTGCCAGAATGGGGGTCTCCGTTGGGGGAGTTTGTTCCAATCGGGGGGTTTCTGCTGTTTTGTCTTTACTGCTGTGCTTCGAGGATAACGATGCTGATGCCAGTGGTACTGGTAGTTGCGGTTGCGGTGGCGTGGAGTACTAAGCTTGAGGATCCCGCATTTTACCGTATAAGCCATCAGGGGATATAGTTCGATAGTAAATTGAGACATGACGGGTTAAAATATAAAAATTGCATGTATGGAAAAGTCAATAATTCTAACGGGGCGAGAAACTTCATCAGCAAAAAATCAAGCGCCGATATGTAATCGGCTTTCGGCTCGCGCTAATCCGGTGCTAATCTAGCTAATATGGTTTATATGGCAACCGGGGGACGAATATCGTCCTCCTTGGGCTCTGTGTAATCTAAATATCGGATGTAGCTCATTTGTAAAATTTTGTATTAATATGAATTTCAAGGTCGCTAAGAATTTGTGAATGTAGTATAATCTGTCAATAATTTAGCCCTGAGGCGTCCTCCAACCGGCGTTATTAGTCCTCCAACGGCGTTATTAGATCCGCTGGATGTACTTATATCTATATCTACGGTACAAAAATAAAATGCGATCTAGCATACAAGATTGAAAGTCCGGAGGTCAATTCTACTATTCACAAACCACGGTTGTCGCTATTGATGCTCTCAGGTACCAGCTGCACCCGCCTAGTATATCGCTTTATACTGATACACCGGAGATTCCGTTCAGTGTCTGTCGGACGATTACAAGCCCTTAATGGTTCCTGTACTTCACCTCCTCTTTCTGGGGTCAGTAGTTCCACGATAGCTACCGAAATGCACACTTTCCAGAGTCGATCACGGACCCAGGCGTCCGTATCTTCATAAGCGATCTAAGAACCGCCGGTATTAGTCGCGAAGAGGCGAATAAGCGTCTTTAAATCCCAGTCCAAACCCATATACTGTCGTTCTAGGTTGCTTGGAAGATCTCCACAACTTAGTACCGGAGGTCCGGATCATATGTATCTCCAGTCTCATTCTGAAAGTTGAGTACTGGCACGTGCAAAAGTCGATAGTGCTGCGCCGGGTACTCTTGTAGACGAATTCCGTCTATATCGTGCGATATTCGTCTAAAGTACGTTGCCAGAAGTGAGGCTAAATCCGGAATATCGCAAAGCTCGGCGATCTTTCCTACAGTATTAGCAATATCTCCACGTGTCAGGGACCCTAAACGCCGTAAGTCGTCTGGGGGCTGACGTATCGCGTCTGCTGGCCGACGTATCGCGTCCTTCCATCGCCCTTCCAAGAGGTTTAGTTCCGCCATGAAACTCTCAACCGTCGCTATATGGTGAGGATTTGCTCTGAAGCATCCACCTTATTCGACCGCTTGTATCCGACTTTTGTAGCCTTATGACTTGCCTCGCCCAGCTTTCGGTGGAAAACTGGGGTATCTGCCGTCTTGATGACATGACTCGGAAGTGGGACAGCATGTGCATTTTCGGAAGTTGAAATCCGATCTGTCTCTTGTATATTCCAAGACCTGAGAATCTATTGCCAGGCGTTCAGCGTCCTCTAAGCGCCGCCTTTTGGCTGTAGGGGAGCTCCTCTTACGTTGTCTCCAAGTCGTCTCTTCGCAGCTGGCTCCCCAACATTCTGGCCTCCCGATTGAGCTTTTGCCTCCTCGAAACTCCAAGAAGGCGTCTTTCTCCTGTGAAAGCCCATGAGATATCTCTCCAAAAACTCCAGCGTTTCCGTGGTGTGGCCGATATTGAGCCATCAGCGTAAAATCAACGAGATGTCGAACAGATCTAATCGCCTTATCAAAAGAGGCGGCTGCTCGGCCGTGGGGCGGCATAAAGAGGCTGCTAGGGTTGGTAAAGAACCTTCACCAAGTTCGCATCTCTTTTCCCTACCATTGGGAGACCTGACTATAGGGCTTGTTCATGGCGCTGAAAGGGTAAGGCGGAATCACGAGCCCAGATAGTATCAAATTCGTCCTTTCGCTTATGCTTCTTGAGGAATGCCATGAGCCAGTCCATCGTGTCTTGAATAATCCCAAATACAGGACATGCAAGATATCCGGTTTGGGAGTTGCACGTCGATGAAGGGATATTAGAGGCGCCTCTCGTCTGCTTTATGCCTCTAGCCTTCAATTCTTGTTCTGCTCCTGCCTCTCCTTCTTTGAGCCCGATGTAGGTCTTGATCTCTCCAGGTCTCGAGTTGGCGCGGTCGCATGTCTTTCTCCAAATGTGGATTAAGTCCACTTCACATCTGAGGGTGATATTGTGGAGCGTCATGTTCTCTTTGTGGTCCGCGATCCAGGCACATAGTATAGGGAAGCATCTTCTGACAAATCCGTCACTGCATTCCATGTCGATTCCTTCACTGCTAGCCTCCCTCAGTGGCTCGAACAAAAGGTCAATGATCTCTCTCAATATTCGGCTGCTCCTTCTGCGCAATGCTTCGTCTCTTTTCCGGTTTCCGGACATCTTGGGGGGGACGGGTAGAAGCGTAAAAGGGCGTTCGCGTGCATCTTTCGGCCTGTTTAGTCCTCGAATCGATGTTTCCTATCGTGAGATAAATTAGTAATGCCTTTTTGTCTCGAGAAATTGGTTAATTGTGTCTCGTCGGAGGAGATCAACAAGCGGGATAACGGTGGCGGCTGTCGGCAATTTCTCCTGTAGCGATGAGCAAAGGGCGTGGCGTCGGAAAAGAGCCTACCTGCGTCTCCCACCACCATTCTCCAGTATGTATCTCATTATATATCATTTGTCCCTCGCCGTTTCTTTCGATTATTGGAGAATACAACATGTTCTCTGAGAAGCAAGGCTGTCTGATCAGATAGGCTGCCGCTTTCACTATATCTCGATAAAAAAATTGCGTGGAGGTGGTGGAGCGTCGTTGGGTTTCGTCCTCCATATCACTGGAGTCACGAAAGGGCGAATATCGTCCTCTGGAGGCTGGAAGTCGACTTGACCCGTCATCCAACTACTGGAGCCCAGCCCATCGGAGAAACCCATCTATTTTTCAATAATTTGTAGGCGGAGTTATGCGAGACCTCCTGCCTTGCCAATCCTTTATTGAAGTAGCCATTAATGTGTTCCCTAGCATTTCTGAACCACTCCTGCTGACTCTCAAAAGGCGCCCATAGATTCGATTCGTCTTCTAAGGGCGTTCAACGTCCCTAAGATTTCTCCAGCTCTGGGGAAAGTTGTAACCGGAGGGTTGTTCTTTCGTTCTCGCTCGTTGACACTTTAAATGCGAAAAACTCTCAAGGTCGGAGTTCACGTCGTCAGCTAAATCATTACCCTCGTCCGTCAGTAGCTGTGTTTCGTCGTCTAATAGTCTTCTCTCTTCTCGTCGAAGCAGAGGCTTTGCGGGATGTCTGTTCTGAGATGGTTTCGATAGCTCGTTCCATATTTGAAGATAGTCCCGCACCATGGACATGCTGATCCTTGAATGGCAGACATGCCGAATATCGTCTTTTGATCAAAAACCGACGTTTCTGGGACCCAATAGGATGGCAGGCGTCCCCTCAGGCACTTCCTGCAGCGAGATGCTGGTTGACGTCATTCAGACGCACATGCCTTGTTCTCCGAATGGGGTTAGTGCAGCACACTGCAGTATTAATTTACCACATCAGCAAAAAATTGGGTTCGGTCTGACGTGCTTGGGCGTACCCAGGCGCAGCAGGCGCACCAGGCGCATGAGAAGTGTTCTTACCTGCATCCATACGCCCCGGCGCAAAACGATATCGTCTCGACGAGAAAAAACGAACATCTCTCCCGTTCCCGTCGCGACGTCGTCTTTTGACTAAAAGACGGGTTCTTTGGGCAAATGATGTCGTCTTTGACCAAAGAGTTCGTCTTTGACCCCAAAACGAACACCGGGTCCACGCCTACGTAGCTTTTGCCCGGTTAACGGCTTTCACTAGCGAATTTTCTGGCAGAATGAGATCACTCGGCAATCGGTACATAGACTAGGACACCAGTTCCGCTCAAATGTCACGTATATTGATCCACATGTCTACGTAATTCTATATACATATTTGCTAGCGACCCACCTACCTCTGCCGACGCCCCACCCACCTCCGCTCACTCCTGCCCCCCCTTCCTGCCCGCTGAGCTCCCCGCTGCGCTGCCAGCCCGCTGAGCTGCCTGCCCGCTGAGCTGCCTGTATGCCCTCCTGCCCGCTGACCTGCCTGCCTGCCCTCCTGCACGCTGAGCTGCCAGCCCGCTGAGCTGCCTGCCCGCTGAGCTGCCTGTATGCCCTCCTGCCCGCTGACCTGCCTGCCTGCCCTCCTGCACGCCTGCCCTCCTGCACGCTGAGCTGCCTGCCTGCTGAGCTGCCCGCCTGGCCTCCTGCACGCTGAGCTGCCTGCACGCTGAGATGCCTGCCCGCTGAGCTGCCTGCCTGCCCTCCTGCCCGCTGACCTGCCTGCCTGCCCTCCTGCACGCTGAGCTGCCTGCACGCTGAGCTGCCTGCCCGCTGAGCTGCCTGCCTGCCCTCCTGCACGCTGAGCTGCCTGCACTCTGAGCTGCCTGCCCGCTGAGCTGCCTGTCTGCCCTCCTGCCCGCTGACCTGCCTGCCTGCCCTCCTGCACGCTGAGCTGCCTGCACGCTGAGCTGCCTGCACGCTGGGCTGCCTGCACGCTGAGCTGCCTGCACGCTGAGCTGCCTGCACGCTGAGCTGCCTGCCTGGCCTCCTGCACGCTGAGCTGCCTGCCCGCTGAGCTCCTCGCTGAGCTGCCTGCCTGCTGAGCTGCCTGCTGCCTGCCCTCCTGCCCGCTGACCTCCTGCCCGCTGACCTCCCTGCCTGGGGGTGTCCATTTGGTGCGGTATTGGTGACTGGTAGGAGGAGGATTCGCTGCCTGGGGGGTGCAGTATTCGCTGCCTGGGGGGTGCAGTATTCGCTGCCTGGGGGGTGCAGTATTCGCTGGCTTGGGGGTGCAGTATTCGCTGGCTGGGGGGTGCAGTATTCGCTGCCTGGGTGTCCATTTGGTGCAGTATTGGAGGACTGGTAGCTGCAGTATTCGTGGGGGTGTCCAAATGGTGCAGGATTGGTGACTGGTAGCTGCAGCACCCGCTGCCTGGGGGTGTCCATTTGGTGCAGTATTGGTGACTGGTTGCTGTCAATTTGGAGCCTGCAGCGGCATCAGTATACCGTCAATATACTGGGAATTTGACGCCTTCAGCGGCGTCAGCAGCGGCGTCAGCAGCGGCGTCAGCAGCGGCGTCAGCAGCGGCGTCAGCAGCGGCGTCAGCAGCGGCGTCAGCAGCGGAGTCAGCAGCGGCGTCAATATAATGGGGTATCTACCTGCAGCGGAGTCAGTATAATCGTCATTATACTGGGAATTTGACGCCTCCAGCGGCGTCAATATACTGATGATTTGGTGCCTCCAGCGGCGTCAGTATACCGTCAATATACTGGGAATTTGACGCCTCCAGCGGCGTCGATATACTGCCCAATTTGACGCCTCCAGCGGCGTCAATATACTGCCCAATTTGACGCCTCCAGCGGCGTCGATATACTGCATGATTTGGTGCCTGCAGCGCAGTCAGTAAAGGCGTAAAAATGCAGAGTAGGGTAAATACGTATCTAGTAGTAGGCGTCGATACAGGCAGGAGGTCGATACAGGTAGGAGGTAGGCGTCGATACAGGCAGGAGGTGAGGTAGGAGGTGAGGTAGGAGGTGAGGTAGGAGGTAGGAGGCGAGGTAGGAGGCGAGGTAGGAGGCGAGGTAGCTAGGTGTATATATCGAGGTGGAGGTGGAGGTGTGGGTGGATCCTCGAGGTGTGGACGAGTCAAATCTGACGTCATTAGCTAGCTAGCGCTATTAGCATTAGCGCCAGTACTTAGTCGGAATATCACATCCGCGCGACGTCAAAAGACGAGATATCGCATTTGGGAGACGAACTAGGCTTCAAAAGACGAGGTGTCACATTTGGGACGAATACTAGGCGCCAAAAGACGACGTGTCATTTTTTGGAGTCCCGGAAAGCGTGGGACGACCAAAAGGCGAGTATTTGGTAGCAAAAGACGAGGTTTTGGTCACAAAAGACGAATTAGTACGTCTGGACGTACAATTCGTCTTGGAGAATTTTTTTTTTTGCTGATGTATCTATCTATCTATTCTTCATTTTGTACACAATACGAACGCTTGGTCTCACCTAGTCTATCATACCAGGCGGAGCCATTTCTAGATTTACGCTGGTTACGAATACATACGCGGTTACTTCTCTTATTACGAAGACCTTTGCACCTTGTTTGATTAACCTGACAGCTACTACTGTCGCCTATCGTACCCTGCGGAATACTCGCTATTGCCGCCCCTTGAGACAATCAACGGATGATGATATTCCCGTACATAGTAGATATGCAGCAGAAAATCAGTCTTGTACGACTGGAAAAAGCTTTACTGTTTTTCCTGGTATTTCAATTACTTCTAGGTGCCAATCTATCGTTTTCCAGATAGGATGCACTATTGTATTAAAGCAAGTGGTAAGACTTCCGTGGAGTCCTATTGGCCCAACCAGCCATATCAACGCTGCGACACCGCAACGCCGGGGCACAGGTTTTTCACAACCAGATGGCGCCGTCCAATACCCACAAAGCCAAGGGAATATGGCCGGAGTCTCTACAAAATTATTAGCTCTCCAAAGGATCACTTGTGGTTGCTGTGCTCATAATCGTTGTCCAGCAGGTAGTGTTCGAAGCCACTGCAACGCGCATTTCCCCCGAATTTAGGTAGGGTGCTATACATAGCTCTCCCTGTCATGCGTGAAACCAATCTTGCTAGGCCGCACCTACACTTGGTCTCAAAACCCCTCTTCTTCATTCGAGTTTATAATTACTACTATATTATCTCTTCCTTCTTCCTCCTCCAAGCATCACCACCCCACTACTGTACAATGCTGAGCCGAGATCGGGCACGGACATATCTTGCCAGGTCCCTGGGTATCCGTCCTAGCTCAAGGTCCCCTAGCCCAGCTCCTCCTCTTCTAGTTGAAATACAAGCATAGGCTTCACCGTCAAACAGATGTTCTCCCGCATGATGCGAGGAGATAGTAGCCCCATCACTAAAGAGTGTCGGCTGACTTTAAGAACATAGTCTATTATCGACCTCACCCATGCCACTGGCACCTGCATCTGCTCCTACACCACCACCACCTAGCCTACCCAAAAACCCCGCCTTTGTTTTGGCGTTGGAGAACCACATTAACAGCCTACTACCCGCCGAGCGACAAGTATTCAAGACCAGTAGTACTAAAATCGCACCCGAACAAATGATAGCTGAGGTCAGCAGCTATGACAACACTCACAACCAGGCAAGCCCTTTTACAGGAAAATATCAAACCCTTATATATACAAAATTGATGTGCCTAGAACAGTTTATCTATATGTACGACTACACATTGGCATATATGATAACACTCATATGAGTATTAGGACTTTGCCTCTAGGCTCGCATCATAATTCCAACAGCAGTGACCACCACAGTATCGAGTGATATGTGATGAAAGCAAGTGACACTAGCACCGCGAGTGAGAGTACATGATGCACCCCGAGACACATACCGAGGCCTGGCGTCTATAGGGCGGAATTAGTGGATGGAAGGAGCTGTTTTTTTGGTTTCATGCAGAGCAGAATAAGAATACTACGGACATGTCCTGGTCAGTACGACAAGGCGAGAGAAAACTACGGTACGTGCAGTACATGCAAAAAGCACTATACTCAGAGCAATTAAAAAGCCATCGATCGTTGAAGTCACCAAGTTAAGTGATCCCCATCACAAAGTGAAAAGAGAAACACAATCCCCGAGTGCAGTCAACTAGCCACTTTCTCTGTTTCCATTCCACTGCGGACGCACCCAGCCACGATATACACCCTCACCATCGCCGCTACGAGCCCCAAGACATAAGTCCGCAGGCTGTATATACTCCCAGTAAGTGTTTCTCGGTTCATGATCAGGTTTCGTGAAATTTAAAGACGTTTCATTCGAAATTAAATATTGAATTAGGGAGGCCATACCCTCACTAGCACCTGGGCGCATCAATGCACCCATTTGCTCGCCATCTCCCAGTTCCTGCTCCACAGTCCCCACTCGTCAACCCAGGTCCACGCCGGTACCCTCAAGCCTGCCGCCGGCCAGCTCGCACCGCCACAACCGCGCCACTCACGCCAAGTAGAACAGAACACGCCGCCTCTACCCCCACCGCCTCGTCTCCACCGCCGGGAAACGCCACATACTCCCCCATGCCCGCAAGAATCAGCGCAAACACCATTCCCAGCGCAGCGCGAAACGCACCCACAGTCTCCTCTCCTACTACGCCTTTCGGTTGCACCTTTAGGAACCCGCCCGGGCGCAGGAAAACGAGCTGGCGGATTCTGGCTGCGCGATCTGTGTCTGGGTGTGCACCATAACGTATAGACGGTGTGCGTGGCCCAGAACCTCCAGTGTAATGGGGCGAAGAGCGGAGGTCATGATGACGATGTCATGGGTGGCATCGTAGAGTGTGCGTATGCCGGCGGATATGGGTATGGAGCACTCTGAGTCAGGATACTATGTGGCTGGCGGATATAGCTGGGGGTACTTGTATGAATATCTGATTCCGCCTTCGCCGTCGAGATCCAGCACAATCTCCCCTCTCCGCCCGCCATCCCGCATCATGTGCACATTCTGCTTGTAAAACGAGCGAAATCACCGGCTCCGGATATACCAAGCAGTGCGCATCCTCAGCCAGGACCGACACTCGCACGTCCCACGGCATGCGCCACAGGAGCGCGCGCGCGCAGGCGGTAAACAACACATATATCAGCAACAGCAGGTCCAGCAGCAACTGCAGCGGCACCGCCCTCCAAGCCACAAGCGGCCATACCACCGCCCCCGCTGCGCCAGCCGAGCCGCCACACCCCTCTTCCCCCACCTGCAGAAGCGGCTGGCGGCACCCGGGCGGATGCCCGAGAGGGCAGCCGCGGTGACGAAGCCGCCCATGAGTTGCTGTAGTAGCCCGTATCTAGCAACAGTGACGACCACGCCACCGTTAATACAACAGTGGTACCCGCCCCTCGCTGGGATGTACGTGTCTGGCAGCGCAATTCGTCCTCCGCTCCCTCCTCTGCCCCCTCTGCCAAAAGCCACCGGGGCGGCGGGGTACCACGCTGCTCCGCAAACTCG
The DNA here is from genome assembly GCA_024713705.1 of Morchella sp. 2018-W38C. Lineage (NCBI taxonomy): Eukaryota > Fungi > Ascomycota > Pezizomycetes > Pezizales > Morchellaceae > Morchella > Morchella sp. 2018-W38C. The sequence continues at coordinate 41,717 of JAMJEX010000021.1, read as the reverse complement.
CGGGCGAGCCTTTGTGAACTCGCGTACATGCCGCAGCAGATACCAGCCGTACGCTGTCTTTCTTGCATCAGCAAATGCTTGCTTCTGCATCTGCATCTGCATCTTAGGATCTGGGGCTCGCGTGGCCTGGTATTTGTCAATGAGTGCCTTGAAATGCAATGGGCCGTGGGGGAGGCGGGCTTCGTGGATGATGTGGCAGACCGTGAGGTGTGCTGTGGAGCGCGTAGGCGGGGAGGAGGGTGGGGTTGAGGATCATTCCCCATCGGAGGAGTCGGTTATGATGGCACCGTGCGACTAGAACAAAAGATATCATTTTAAGCCCGGGTCCACTGCGGATTTGATGGCCAATTGGGAATTAGCCAAAATAAAAAGACCGCTGGATTTTGAAGTCTGTCCCTTTCGGTACGTAGTATTGTAGCGCAACCCCAGGTATATATGCATCAAAAGGGACAGACTTTGAAAGTGCACACTGGTCTTTTTGTGCCGCATACTCCAGCTCAAGGCATTGGCCGAGATATGACCCTACCCTCTTGGTTAACTGGTTGCTAAATGAATCGGAGGCGGGGATAAATGCTACGCGTTGATGGCGTAAATTATAGCATATCCGTAAGCTCACCCCAGCATAATTACCCCTCTTCTCTCTACATTCATTTCCATCAACTGACGACAATTTATTATACAACAAATCATCTATCTTCCGACTCTCACAATGTCTTTCGGTTTCGGTCTTGGCGACTTTATCGTGGTTTCCAAACTATCCTGGGAACTATACCGCACCTGCGTTGTTCTTGCTAGAGGAGCTCCTCATGAGTTTCAGCTCCTTGTTCACGAGATTACAACAGCAGCCATAGCTGTCGAACTCATGAAGAGGAATCCGCAGGCCGATCGTATATGGGAATTGAAGATGCATTATAAGGATGGTGAAAGAGGTGGTTCTTCGAGTCGAGGAAACATTAAAGGAGTTAAAGAAGGTGGCTAAAAAGTACGAAAAGCTCACAAAAAGTCCTGGTTCTATGAAAAAGTGGTGGAGTGGGGTAAAGTGGGCACTTGAGTCAGGTAACCTGGATGGATTGCGAAATAAGGTACGTTATGCGGCTCTTGAATTCTCGCTAGAGTTTCACCTTGTCTCCTTCCGTACCCATCTTTCTGATGTTACAATTGACCTCGGGTGTGCCGTTATCTTTCTGTCTCTGTCACAGAGTCTTTGCGCTTAATAGGCCCTGACATTGTTTAACTTTAGTTGGTGTATCATAATGGCATTATTAGCTTGCTCCTAGTATCTTGTGGGAAGTAAGTGCTCCGCTCCTCCGCAATAGCGCACAAGAGTCGCTGATGTCTGTTAAGCTCATCTCTTCAACGGATTGAGGCGTCAAATGCAAGACTGGAGAGAAGCTTTAGCCAAATTGATGCCTTGATTAGGACATTTCGAAACCAGGTGGATAGAACCCTTCAAAATCAAGTAGTTCCACTTCTTCCGACTATCTCCACTCTCTCGGGCGGAGCATTCAAGGCCACATCCATTACAGTTTGTTTTATAAAAAATGCCGAGTTACAGAACCGCCGGTGGTCCACAATCGGGGCTGAGGAATGGATCCAGGCGGGTAGATGGTGGCTCATGAAGGTAGTCTAGCTTAAACGAATATTCTATTCATGTGTATCTGATTGGGCTTGGTGACGATAGGCTCAGAGCGAGTTGCTAGCAAACCACCCTCCGGGTTCTCTTCCTTCAAAGCAAGGATACACCGACCTTATCAAGGCTTCTTGGATCTTGCTTGATGTGATTCAAAGACATCCACAGCTTAACCTTGTTGACACAGGTATTCAGGGTGATGCGCTAGTCTTGGCAGAGGTTAGATCTAATTTTTCATATACACATATTACTTTTTTCACTGAAATCTGTTAGGCTGTAACAAGAAAGCTTGAGCTGTTGGAGTCTTCGGGCTTTGCAAAACCTAGCTTTTCCGAAATAGAGACCTGTAACCTTACCATCTGGGAGGGTCTGACACGGGCTCCTTCCCTCCATCTTGGGCATAGCGATACAACCACTGGAGGGCCTTACAATCAATATCGCAGGTGGGAAAGCGCAGAGGAGCAAGTACTATTCCAGAGGCATGGAAGACCACTGCTGCTGTTATTATAACTTTAGATGGGCTGATCTGGCTAGTGTAGGTTTTGCAGCTATCAGGCTAGCTCCTCGGGAACGCCGACACAATGCGTTATTCTTTTCGTAGCTCATAAAAGAGATCAAGCAGCGCATATAGTAATTAGGAATCAGAGTTGGACGACTATCGCTACATGTGATTGTAATAAGTCTTACCCGCCCCTTTTCTGCCAGCTCTTCATTCTAATTACCTACCAGTCACAACGACAGAGTGTACAGCTGAAAAGGAACTTATCAAGCTGAATCCGGGTGACCAAACCTTGACATTCTCAAGCGAAATAGGTTAGCGTTTACTCACAACTAAGATCTCGTATTAAAGGTCGCTAAATCAAGCAGATGCATTATACACGTTGATCCTTTGGGAATCGGTCCGCGAGTACATCTTTCGATCTCACCGTGCCAAGGACGATCACCTGGCCCTCAGCGCGATAGCTATGCTCTTTGCTTCGAAGCGTAACGCTGCCGACATATTTATGCGGTTCATGCAAGTGACACGAGACCAGTCAGAGTCAAATAACGGGGACAAATGCCTGACTAGCAGACTCTTTGACGCTGCAAAGTCCCTGAACGGCTCGGTCCCCCAAAGGCCGTCCAACCCGCCTTGTAAATGTCAAGGGAAATCCTTATTGTGTTGGGCAATAAGATGTGAATACAGGGTGGTAGGTGAGCTGCTGCTGGAACTGAAACAAGAGGTGGCGAGTGACTATGAACTCTATACCTCGTTGAACCTAGCTGCGGGTGCGGGTGCCTCGCATGTCATCAAGTTCCTGCTCTTACAGGAATGCACCAATATAGATCGTCTGGATGCAAATGGTTTTTCTCCACTTCATTTGGCCGTCCTTGGCCATCATCTTGAGGTTGTTAGGCTACTCCTCAGCCAAGGCGCAGACCTTGGTTCATTATGCAATCATCCCAGGTTCAACGACAGTACCACCCTAAAACTCCTCACGGAACAGGATCAGGATGAGATTATAGAACTCCTCGTGAGGTACAATACAGAGCGGTACAAAGAGCATGCGTCGTACTTACGCCCTGCTCTATTGTCTGCGATTGATTCTGAACGACTACATATCTTAAGGATTCTGATTCGCGGACAAGATTTTGAGTACCCAGAAGCCCGCGTTATGTTGAAATTAGGTCTCATGAGATGTACGAAGACCGGGTTTGTAGATGGTGTTTTAGTGTTTTTGGAGATGGGGGTGCCTGGCAAGGCGTGTGTAGATGGTCAGACGGTACTGGAGGTCGCATCTGGGGCCGGCAACGAGCCGATTGTAAAGCTGCTACTTGCGGCTGGTGCGGATGTCAATACTGGACTGGCCGATGAGAGTGGTAGGACGGCTCTACAAGCGGCATCCGAAAGCGGCAACGAGTCGATTGTAAAGCTGCTACTTGCGGCTGGTGCGGGTGTCAATACTGGACCGGTCTATTGGAACGGCAGGACAGCTCTACAAGAAGCATGCGGCAGCGGAAACGAGCCGATTGTAAAGCTGCTACTTGCGGCTGGTGCGGATGTCAATGCTGAACCAGCCTCTTGGGACGGCAGGACGGCTCTACAAGCGGCATCCGGCAGTGGCAACAGGCCGATTGTAAAGCTGCTACTTGCGGCTGGTGCGGATGTCAATGCTGCACCGGGTAGCCATAATGGTAGGACGGCTCTACAAGCGGCATCCGGCAGCGGCAACGAGCCGATTTTGAAGCTGCTACTTGCGGCTGGTGCGGATGTCAATGCTGCACCGGCCTCTTGGAACGGCAGGACAGCTCTACAAGAGGCATGCGGCAGCGGCAACGAGCTGATTGTAAAGCTGCTACTTGCGGCTGGTGCATGTTAGATGGTTTCATGGCATTCAGTCGATGATATGGGTACTCCGCGATAAGAGTGTATATAGTTGATGTTTCTGAGGGCTCTATCGCTGGGAGAATCGGGCAGAGGCCTGGAAGTAGGCAAAACGAGGCCCTAGTTACAGAGTATGTGCAGAATAAGATATGTTTACGAGAAGAGGTTCGTTTTTGTTTGTTTATCTGAGGTGTAGAATAACACAGTCGAACACAAGCTTGTGGCCGCAACCCATACAAACTCGCAAGCCCCCATACAAATCCGCGAATATACAGATAGGCAACCGGGTGCAAGCCCCACCCCAGCACCATCTCCGCCACAGCCCACACCTCCACCACCACCATCCCGCCAACAAATCCAGCACCTCCCCCTGTAGCGAATCGAGCGCCCGCGCCACCGCAAGATCTACAGCCTGCCTGCCACCAAGTCGGCACCGCCTGCCTATCACCAAAGAGACACCACCACCTGCCTGTCACCAGATCGACACCACCACCACCTGCAGCGATTCAGGCACCAAAGCATGCACCAAAAGGGCATCGATTCAGGACCAAAGCATGCACCAAATAGGCAGCGGGAATGCTCTAAATCATGCAGCGATCCTGCAGCAAATAGGGCTCCAAATAGGGAGCGATTCTGCTTCACAGGCAGCGATTCTGCAGCGGATAGTGCACGACACGGCAGGTGATTGCTAGTTGGTTCCACCAAATCTAGAAACCCCCCCCTTCCGCCGCCACGGCCTGCAGCACTGCCGGCGCCGGCAGGGAATCAAGCTCCCAACATCAGCAAAAGATGCGCTTGACCAAGACGAACCGGTGCGTCCAGACGCGCCAATCCGTCATTTGCGACCAAAACATCGTCTTTTACGTCCAAAACCTTGCCTTTTGGACGTCCAGCGCGTCCTAGAGCTCCGAAATATGACACGTCGTCTTCTGGCGCCTAGTATGCGTCCCAAATGTGACATATTGTCTTTTGACGTCATTTTCGCCCCCCAAATGTGATATCGCGTCTTTTGACGTCTTTTAACGTCTTTTAACGCCATTTTTAACGTCTTTAAACTCTATTTTGACGTGCTATTTGGCCATACTACCAGCGCTAGCGCTAATGCTAATATTGCTAGCTACTAATGACGTCGGATTTGACGCTCTCCACACCTCGAGGACCCACCCACACCTCGACACCTACCCCCTCCTCTGCCTCTATCGACACCTACATCCTGCCTCTATCGACACCTACATCCTGCCTCTATCGACACCTGGATACGTATTTACCTACCTCTGCATTTTGACGCCTTTACTGACACCGCTGTAGGCAAATACACCAGTATATTGACGGTATACTGACGCCACTGAAGGCGTCAAATTCCCAGTATATGGACGGTATACTGACTCCACTGATACTGTCAAATCCTCCAGTTCCAGTATATTGACGCCGCTGGAGGCGTCAAATTCCCAGTATATTGACGGTATACTGACGCCGCTGAAGACCTCAAATTCCCAGTATATTGACGATTATACTGACGCCGCTGCGGGCGCCATATCGTGCACTATATTCACGCCGCTGCGGGCTCCAAACCCTGCTATATTCACACCGCTGTGGGCAGCTCAGCGGTCTATTCAGCTAGCTATGCAGCGTACTATTTAACACGCTATTCAGCCCGCTATTCCACGGGCTATTCAGCTACATCAGCAAACCTCCAACCTCCGCCAGACGCTCTGGACGCTCCAGGCGCCCAGGGCGCTCGGTAGACAAACTGCCTCTCCAGAGAAGCAACGGAGCGTTCCTGGCGCCTTCTGGCGCATAGCATTCCGCCCTGGCGAGCACTAGTTTCCCCTGCTCGCCCAGGCGCGCACTAATGCATCTAGTGCGCCCGAAACATCGCTCACCCTGGCCGGAACTACCTCGCTTCAGGCGCTATCTCGGCGGACCACTCTCGCCTGGCGCTCTCGCGGCGGAATCTCTCTCTCGCGCGCTCTCGCGGCGGAATGCTTTCTCGCCTGGCAGCTCTCGCGGCGGAATTCTCTCTCGCCTGACGCTCTCGCGGCGGAATGCTCTCTCGCCTGGCGCTCTCGCGGCGGAATTATCTCTCGCCTGGCGCTCTGACCTATCTCCTGGGCCCTCCTGGAGCAATCTGACAACTCCTTGGCATATCGCTAATGCTTATGGAGCACTCCCGACTGCTCCAGCAGCTCGATACCGCATTTACCTTCAGCGCCTGTTTTTACAATGCATACTACTCTTTGCTTTAGTGGGCACTGCTCTCAAGAGCATTCAAAACCGTGATTCGATTGCTAAATCCTACTACAAACCGTCTTCAACTTCGCTAATTGAATATAATATAGGTATATAGGTACTCCCCATCTCCAAAGCACTTTCGCCGATCTGCTCCAAAGCACTAGCCAGTGCTCTTCAGAACCTTCGCCTCCAAAGCACTTCGCCAGTACTCTCCAAAACACTTCGCCTCGAAGCGCTCCCAGTCTTCTCCAAAGCACTTCGCCTCCAGCGCTCGGTCTTTCTCCAAAGCACTCGCGTCCAGCTCGGCAGTGCTCTCCAAAGCTTTCAAGCGGGTGCTCTAACATCCTCTTCCTCCTCGCCCCTTCGTGATCACCCTCTTCTTGCTCCTCTTCCTCCTCTTCGCCTTCCTCTTCGCTTCAATGCCCGAAGTTGGCGTGAACCACCTCATCCTGGCGCCACCGTTGTCGGAACCAGAGATATCCTCTCGAGCACTCGGGGTGCTTTCGAGTGTTCGGAATGCCGCAATCGACGCTAGCAACCGTCGTCTCGCTGAATCCATCTTCCGGTATCACCTCGATAGTGATGCCCTTCTTCTCTACGTATCTATCAGCGTTAGCCTCCAGGTTAGCCTCCGCCTTCAGAAAAAGCACTCCGCCAGTATAGCATCCATCCTTATAGCATACCTTTTCCGGAGGTTGTCGTGATCACCTCAACGTTGCCTCCTGGTTCTGCCTACTCCTCCTTCCATGTGTTGCTCATCCTGTTGAACGTTTCTATTCGTATTTCAATGTCAGCGAAACCGTCGATTATAAGCCCTGAGGCGTCCGTCAGTGCTCTCAAAGCACTCGATAATCTCGAGGCGTCCGTCACCACTCTCAAAGCACTGCTATAGCTGTAAGGGGATGTATGGGTATCAGGGATGCATACTAACAACACTCTCGTTCTGTGACTGGAAATGGTCAGGCTTCGCGTATGTTCCTGTTGGACCATGCCGAATGCCATGCCAAATCGCAGTCGATATCAGGCAAATAAGCGTGGGGTAATCCGCTCTAGGAACTGGGGTCTTTTACCCCGCATTCTGACACCATCAAAGTATTTATAGTACAATATGTCGATAATCTCCGGGGCAAGAAACCGTAGACGGTAGGTCTAGTGTCTGTTAGCAGCGTTCGCGAGTGCTCTATTAGCACCCCCGAGTGCTCGTTGGGGATTAATCATACCTCGTAATGCTGCGCAGGGCTCAAGCGATCGTTCTTCAAAGATACTCTACTTGAGCAGCCCTCGCCTCAGGACTCGGGAGCTTTCCAAGCCCATAGATGGTCGAGTCTGCCAGGCGCCCTTTAACCTCGTGCATCAAGTCTTGGCCTTTTCGAGTGTAGACTTCTGACCTATCGTCGTCAATTCGCTTCTAGAGCACTCGTCCAGCGTTTCAAGAGCATTCACCTGTTTGATAACGACCCGTCGAGATCTACTGCACATCCCACCCTGCGACTGGCAGCTGCCCGCATGTTACTACCAGTACTGAAAGCCTCGCTGCGGGGAAAAAGGCTCATATAAAAGTGTGCTCCCGATTAGCGTGCTGCACTCCTTTTCAATCCTCTGAGCCTGCATTGAGAGAAACGTTTGCACTCCTCGAGCTAGGTAACAAAGACCTCTGAGATAGGTTACTTTCGCGAATGTTAGCGATCTTTCTCCAGCGGTCGTCGATGTTATCGGGAATACTACTAACCTCACTTTCTGCTATAGGAGCATTTCCTTCGTCCTGATAGATGAAGGAAACTGTGCAATATCATATCTTGGTTGCGCTTCTGGTAAATATACCTGCGGGCTTGAGGAATCGAGGGACTGCTCATAGAGCTCTCATGCGCCCTCAAAAGGCGGGGAGGAGCGATAGAGGCGGTAAGTGGGTGAGGAATCGCCGTACCTCGAACGCATCGAGGAAAGATCAATGTGCCGTGTGGAAGAGCTATAGTCAATATCGCGAGAATAAACGGGCACTGAAGAAGGCATGGACTGTGAGGATATCGGAGGTGCTCTCTGAGATGCCGGGAATGCTCTCTGAGATGCCGGGGATGATCTCTGAGATGCTTCCTGGCTAGATGCCAAAGTGAGCGCTCTGTGGGATGCGGTGGGCGCTCTCTGGGATGCATTCTGTTTGGGTACCGAAGTGGGTGCTGCTCTCCGTACTACCTTTGCACCCGGACGCGCTCCCCTCTGAATCGTTAGCGTTTTGTCTTCGACATTAATGGGTGGGAGGGAGTCGAACCTGTACCACATCCACCGAGATGTCGGAGGAAGCAATAACCTCCGCTACCGCTCCGGTTGGTCTCCTCCGAGCATTGCCCAGTGCTCTGGCAGTAGTGGGCTGTACTGTACGAGGCCTCTTCCCCGTACTCTGGGATCTCTGCTGGGTGGAGGCTTGAGGTTCTTCTTCCGGATCATCCAGATTCTCCTCAGAGCTCTCCTGAGCGTTCTCTGGGGAGTCGTCATACTCGGAGTGGCTTGTATCGGCGGTTTCCTCCACCTCCGGCACATCCTCCTGCTCCTCCTGCACTTCAACTCTGTCAGTATTGCCATCGGGGAGATGGAATTCTACCCTTCTAGGGCTGCTTCTTCCAGTGGATGTGTCGGAAGAACGGAGAAGCCCTTTACGCGCTATTGGGGCGGTGGTCGACTGACTACTCCGAGTGCTGGTCGACTGACTGCTCCGGGTGCTGGTCGATTGACTACTCCGAGTGCTGGTTGACAGTGCGGTCAATGCTCGGAATGATATTTCAGACTCGTCAGTCTGTGAATCATCATGCTCTTCGGGTGGTACTGGGAGTCGTGGTAAACTGCGGAAAAGAAGTGCTGAACCGGCGGATCGCTTGTTGAGAGGCATTCTGCTTGCTGGCAGGAGTATCCAATGTGCTCTAGGAGCATTCTTTTGCGTGTTTTGATTAGAAATCAACGCTTGGCGTCAGAGTTTTAAATCGCCAATCGAAAAATTTTCACCGCTAACCTTGTAGGGTAGCGATCCGCTCAACAACATCGGCCCGCTCAACCGAATCCGAGTCATTTCTAATCACTCGTTTTACTGCACTTTCAGAAGCGATACCGAGTGCTCTGAGAGCAATCTAGGAGTTTGGCTTGACTGTAATTCAATTAAGAAATGAAATAATCTAATCTGATCTAATTTAATCTAATCTAATAAATCTAAAACGATGATCCCATCTATTCATAATAGCACGAACCCAATCCCAGGAGCACTGCTTAGTATGCATGAAAAAGACATACCGCTATTCAGAGGTAGCGATTGTTCGGCAGAAAGAAAGCGAAGATTATACCAAAAGGAAACTAATGGCGCCAGTAGCTTTCATAAGTGCTCAGAAAACAATACATACCGCTATTCAGAGGTAAGCGTTAGTTGAGCAGAAGAGGCGAGATTATCTGCAAAAAACTAATGATGCCGCCATCACCACGCCACCACCACACGCCTCCGGTCCACCACCACCACCACCGCCAGGAAGGAGGAGGAGGAGGAGGAGGAGGAGGAACCACCACCACCACCACCGCCGGAGGATTACCACCACCACCACCACCACCACCACCACCACCACCACCACCACCGCCCGTAGGAGGATTACCACCACCACCACCAACACCGCCACCACCACCACCACCGCCACCACCACCACTGCCTCCAGCAGCAGCTGCGACTGCGTCAGCAGCTCTCTTGGCTGCTATCCCGGCAGGCGTCCAGATTACTCCCTGTGCAAAGTTTGCGTCAGCAACCCCTACACCCAGAGGATACTTCGCCGGTATTTGGGGTCTAAGTAAATCGATAGCATCCTGCTGTCTATCGCGGCGTCTAACAAGTCTGGATTAGCATTTGATTACTGGCATCAGTTCTGGGCAAATATACCCTCAGTCCTTTAGCATTAACACGATGATTTCCCTCCTCGTAGTCAGAGTCCTCTGCTGCGCTATCGATCGTGGTGTCGTCTTCCTCGATATGAGGAATGCTCGTGATAAGCGGCGGTGTTTCAGCACCACCCAAATTAGCACCGCGCCCGCTCTGTGGAGCACGCGAAGTATCCTCCGAGGCCTGCCAGTACTATTCTTCAACCAACCCTCGACCTCTTCGAATCAGTGATCTGGACCTCCTGTGGCGGACAGGAGGATTGGATGCTGGTGGAGCGTTCTCGAGTGCTCCCCAGATACTCCTGATTGCTCTGTCGGGTGGGGTGTGCTTCAGGATCAAGTTGCAGAGCTCTGGAAGCGTTATCTTTGTCAGAATACCAATGAGCGAATTCTGATTTTCGATGGTTCAGTCGTAGATCTGAGGCGGAACACTTCGGAGAATGCTCCCAGAGCATCCGGGTCAACCACCGTGACCATTATGGAAGGTCTATCGAGTTCGGCGGACACTTGATGGCGTTTACGCTTCTAGAGCGTTCGGCGGGCCGTCCACCGTCGTCATCATCATCGCTCTCGTCAGCAACTTCTCTAAACTCGCGATTCCCCTGCCCCCTCGATAGCTTTTCCTTCTGCTTAATCGGCAATGAGCCACTTCAAAGCGTCGGCGAGTGCTCTGCGGGTTCTTGATATTGCTTCCGTTCCACATAGGCAAGAAACGCTGAGAAGGCGCAAAAGCTCAATAAATGGAGGCATAAGCGTGAACGCTGCTGCTCCGGAAGCGGTTTTTGTTGACCCAGCCGGTGTTGTGCATCTCGGCTTTGAGGCTGTTGCGGACGTTAGTGTACACTTTAGGCAGGTTGATCAAACCTAAAGTCATCTTTCTTTGTTCGCCTGAGTCGTTGTGTGAGTGTTTTGAGAGATTGGGGGCGATGCTTCTGCAGCACCGAGGGAAACGCTTCTGGAGGACTGGCGTCGCTAACCGAGCGGGGAGTTTCTGGGGCAGGATCTCGGCGCCGCCTTTGCCTCTGCTCTGCGGTGGAGGAACTGGGTATTGGTATCCGGCAGGGGCGTCAGGTGAAACTCTGTGAAGCACTGGCGACTGCTTTTGGAGCAGAGCACGAACTGAGCTTCGGTTTGGCCGGACAGGGGCAGCCGGTGGTAGTGGCGGCGAGCTGCCTAACTCTGGGGAAAAAGCTGGAGACTTGTCGAACTGTTCGTTCTCTTGAGGGCTTTGGGCTTGCTGCTGGGCCTGCTGGGCCTGCTGCTGTGCCTGCTGGGCGCTGTTTGGGCTTGGGTGTTGCTGGGCCTGCTGGGCCTGCTGCTGTGCCTGCTGAGCGCTGTTTGGGCTTGGGTGTTGCTGGGCCTGCTGGGCCTGCTGCTGTGCCTTCTGAGCGCTGTTTGGGCTTGGGTGCTGCTGGGCCTGCTGGGCCTGCTGCTGTGCCTTCTGAGCGCTTTGTGGGCTTGGGTGCTGCCGGGCCTGCTGGGCCTGCTGCTGTGTGCCTGCTGAGCAGCTTTGTGGGCTTGGGTGCTGCCAGGCCTGCTGGGCCTGCTACTGTGCCTGCTGCAGAGCGTTCTCTGTCGGGGCTCGACTTCAGGTTGCCCTTCCTCGCTTCTCCTTCTCCTTCTCGCTGTCGCTGTCGCTCGCTTCTCCTTCTCGCTATCTCGCCTTTTTGTCCCACTCCTTTGGGAAAATTCGTGACTGCTGAGAGGCGGTGGCGCTTGCTGAGGCGGTGGCGGGTGCTTCTCGGAACGCGACGACTGCGGCGAGTGTCTCTCCTATCTCTATTGGGATAGGCTGGGTGCCTTCCTGCTCTTTCTGAGGCAGCGAAGGTGAGGACTTCTCTTTCTGCTTCTGCCTTCTTCTCTTTCTCCTGTGCCTTCCTCTGTAGCTCCTGCACCTTCTTCTGCAAAATCTCCAGCTCCTTCTGCGCCTCTATCTCTTGCTCCTCTATCTCCTGCTTCTTCTTCCTTCTCCTTCTTCTTTTCCTTCTTTCGGCGTTTTTGCTATCTGAATCGGCTGCCTCTGGATCGCGATCTCGCTTCTTCTGTGAGCTCTGTGGAGTGCTCTGAGGCGGGGTGAAGGTGACTATAGTGAATATAGAATATTTGATGAGTATGGTTCTGAGAGCAATAGAATTAGGAGGAGGATATACCATCTTATATATGATTGCTAGATGTGCAGCTTGAAAGCTCGAACTTGAAACTTGAAACTTGAACCGTAAACTTGAAGCGTGAGCTGAATCGCTTCAAGAGATATCTTGAAAGCTTTGATAGCGGTGACGGGTATGAAGTGGTAGCGCTGGAAGAGGTAAGTATTTGGAAGAGGTAGCGCTGGAAGATGGATGGTTAGGAATCTCTCCGCGATCTGGAAGGAGGAGAAGGGTGCTCTTATACCGAATAGAATCAGCTATTCCAGAGCTCATCATGCTTCGAGAGCACCCGTGTGCTATGGAAGCACCCCATATCTATCTGAGCACTCTCGAGTGCTCGACGGCGTATGGTGCTAAGCAGGTGCTCTGTTTGCTCCAATACATAGCGTAGATCAATGCTCTGGCTTTCGAAGATTCTACTCTGGTGGTTTGATTCAATTGAATAGCGTAGATGAATGCTCTGGCGTCTTCGGGAATGCTCTGATGGTAGTACCAACAGCGGTATCGATTGGATTCAATGTTGGGTTGGAGTTTCTGTTCTTGTTGGTGTCGGGGCTCTGTCGCTATGAAGCGAGTCGGACAGTGTGTATCGTTTGAGCTTCGTAGTCGATATTGGTATTGAATTTTCCGTTGTGAGCGGTTTCTCTCACGGTTTCTCGATCTGAATAGCTTTCGCGAGTGCTAACTGAGGATGGCGAATGCTGAAAGGGCAGAACGGAGCATCGCTGGTGGCATGATTGCTGTTTCCTCTCGTTGCATGCTCGTGTTTGTGTTTGCAGTATTCCGTTGGAGATGTATGACGTCAAAGTCAGCCTTGCTCTGCTGGAGGTGCGAGCGCAAGGCATACAATCACTCGACGAGCACTCTGCTAAGCGAGCACTTTGCATCACGGTGACTAATAAACGTAGAGCACTCTGCACAACCTCTTGGCAGCGAGAGCCTCATTGGTGACAAATCGACATAGAGCACTCTGCTGTCGCTCGGCGGCGCTCTGCAACCAGAGCCTCATTGGATGACAGATTGTTAAGTAGAGCACTCTGCACCGCCTGCAGGAAAAAACCTCCTCGGCCTTGGCAGACTGCAAATTCTCGAGTTCAATGAAATCGTCGTGCCCTTTTGCAGCAAGAGGTACAGCTCCTCCAGCAATTTTGACAGACATCTTGAGCGATACATCCTTTAGAAGCAGATGAATGGTTGAAATCAATATTCACTGCTGGAAGCGCGATCAATCAGCAGAAACCCCGGCGACACTGGCGAGAGCCAGAGAGCATTCCGATTGCTATTCAGAGGCGCTACGATTGAGTCCGACACTTTTCGACCAAGATTCGGGTAACAATTGGACCTCGAATCCGAATCATATTTCGTGATGGAGGAGGGGCGATTCAAATGGGCATAAGGCATCTACTACAGTTCTGAGGCGCTGGGGAAGCACTTTACGCTCGGAGGACTCGGCGAATGCTCACAGAGCCTTCTCCGATACCCATGGCACCCATTCCGGTCAGCATACGAGTTCAGAATGGCACGCTATTTCACACTGTCCAAAGCCTCACAGGGAAACATCGACAGCTTCTTTCTGCACGCTCCGCCGAGCAGTGGCGAGTGCTCCTACAGCACTGGGCGGGGTTTTATCAAGAGGCTGGAGGAAATGAACGACATCTTTCGGAAGGCGAGCTGGAATCGTTCGGAGGTGGATATTGGGGAGAAGGTATCTTACTACTACCGGGATCAATGGTGATCGTCCGATATCTTCTAGAACAGCGTGCCTTCCGAGTCATTGGTGTACTCGCCCGTGGTGGAAGCGTAATGAATTCGGCGGCGAATGTGCGAAATGCATACAGGAGATTGGTGGTGGGAGATACAGGTCCGTAAACCGCCCTGTCAGCAGGGTGCTCTATGAGCGTTCGATGATGCTCAGGAGCAGTCGCTGATCTTTCTCGACAGAATCTCGTTACGGAGGGTCCACTGTAGTACCAATTATCTGCTTGGCGTCGGATGGCACACATCTGACAAATTTCAGCGAGGACAAGAAAGCCTGGCCAATCTATCTTACCGCATAGGGAACATCAAGTCGTCGGTCTTAATAAGCCTACAGGGCATTCATTCATTCTCCTAGGGCTGCTACCAGTGCCACGAAGGCTCGGGAAGAATACAACACTCGCTAACTCCGTGTTCTGACGTCAAAGTCAAATGGCACTGCATCAGCGCTCTTGGGGAGATCTTTCAAAGCATTCGCGAGTGCTCTCAGGGCGGCGAGCTAATCAAATCTTGCCGGCGAATTGCGAGCGACTTTGCTTTCCGGTGCTCTCGGGGTGGATCGCTGATCAACCAGAGCATTCAAACTTGCAAAACATCAGCACTAGTGCTTGCCCAAGATCTTGGTCGAGTTTCACAGTCTTGGGAGCACTTTCGGCTCTGTCTTGTAATCGCGAGGACTACTGAGGGAGAAATCTTGCTATTTGGCGAAGCAGGGCAATCTGGAACCGGTGGAATACCTTGCGAGATCCGTCAAAACACTCTTCAATGCTTTCTGGGGTATGCGAGGTTAATCCGTACGATCTCAATAAACCGGACATTCTGCACAATATCTACCTGGGGATGTTGAAGCACATGATGGAGTGGATTCAGGGCTTCCTGAAGAAGCACCACCGATTGGAGGAATTTGACAAAGCTTGGGCTTCGATTGCGCCTTACCCTGGACTGGCAGTACCAAACAAAGGCATATCGTTCTACCACCCAATGGCAAGGGAAAGAGATCACGGAACCTGGGGGGCTCGTTCTAGGAGCACTCATGGCTGCTCTGAAACCGGGAGTGGCTGTCAGGAGGCGACCATAGCGTTGAAATCGTTGAAGCCTAATAGACTTCCACTTAATGGTAATATAGAAGTCATACTGACGAGCACCCTGGACTATATGGAGAGCTATCTCGAGGATTTCCATAAATACAAGGATATCTTTTTAGAATTCAGGGCGTACAAGAAGACGTTAAAGGATGCGAAGATCGAGCAAGCAATAAGTGGCTCCCAGAGCTCAGCGGCGCTCCCAGAGCACCCAGCGTGGAGAAAGATCACACTTCAACTTCATCAAATTGCACGTATTAACGCACTACCGGGAGCACGTTGAGCGCTTTGGGAGCATTCCTCAGTACTCCACGGACGTTAGCGAGCTTGCCCATGTACGGCAGGTAAAAGAGGCTTACAGAGCGTCCAACAAGGTCGATGCTGCGACGCAGATACTGGACTATGGAGGCGATTGGCGTTAGAGATTCGAATTCTGAATCTGAAAGACATCGTTGGAGGTCCTGAGAGCACTGACGACATCCTCTGGAGCCATCGGGATAACCTCAAGGAGTTGCTCGACATTTTCAAAATCGAGGACCGCAAGAAAACGCCGAATGAGCGGCTCAATAGTAAGCGGACTGCCCTTGAAGCGTCTTTGCAACCCCTCCCGAAATCGGAAAAGACTGTTCAGCGTCGCAGATGGACTGCAAATGAGTCGTATATGACTTTATCGCCTGATAAAGGAGTATGCGAAGATGCGGAATGCTCTCAGAGCTTTGCGGAAGCTCTGAGAGCATTTTTAAGCGCCGGGTGGAGGTTTTCACATGCTTGCAGGTTCGATACCAATCTTCCAAAGGCCTGGCGTATCTGAGGTTCACAATATCAGGTGTCTGAGAACATCATCTTTTAGGAAGGGAAAATAAGAAAGGATTGGGCATGGGTATCGGTAGGTTCCTCAGAGCAGTGGGGAGTGTTTGAGGACGCTTACTAGGGGCGTGGAGGCTCTGTTCAAGGTCTTGAGGATAGCGGGCGCCGTATAGACTATGTGTAGTTGAGCTGCTTGAGGCGAAGGATCGTGGTATCGCTGATAGCTCATGGGCTGCTGAAGGTCTGTAGGCGGAGGAGGAAGAGGATGTGGGTTGTGAATATTCGGATTATATTAGGAATGGACTATTTATTTGAGGTGGATGCGGTCAATTGGCTGGTAAATACTAGGATAGATTTGCGTCGTGGAATGAATTTAGTTGAATGCTTTGTGAGGCGGTCGTAAGTGCTGTAAAGCGTTGAGTGCTATCAATGATGTGAGAGTATTGCGAGTGTTCTCCAGTGAGAGCATTACGAGTGCTATTGAATGACAGCAGTCCGGGTGCTCCGTGAGGTGCGCTGTGAGGGCAGTGGCGAGTGCTCTGAGTGGAAAGTTAGACCCAATAGTACCCGTCTAATTCAAAATTAGGTAATCGTTCTGCTAGTGCAGCATGCGGATTGGAAGACGGAGGTGAGTTTCGGCCGCTCAGTATCTGAGTCTGTTATCCAGCAAGCTCGCTCCACCAGCATAATGCTGCTTATGCATGGGAAATGATTTCCAGCAAGCTCGCGCCGGAGTGCTGCTTAGGCAGGGCATTGAGCTTTTCAGACGAGCCGTACCATGGCCTAAACCTCAAGGCTTAAATGCCTTTCACGAATCGGCAGATACATACGCCATCGTCAAAGGTTTGGTAGCCATCTCCAGTATACACGACAGTGCTCGTATCAGTATTCGCGACTGACCGTTCAGCGGCGTGAAGAATACCCGCGTGAGATATCGTTTGAGAGACTGGCAATGCCTACCTCGCCTTTGAAGAAAGCGTATCGATTCATATGGGTCTAAGTGGGGGATGTCCCACCTTGAATAGTATTATCAAAGATATTTCCGCAGCTCTACGAGCATTGGTCAGTGCTATGAAAGCGGCCATGGTGCTCTCCGGATGTGGGCAATATCTCTTGAAAACCTTGTTGACGAAGAGTGTCTTGGCGTGAGCGATATGCTCCCGTGGTGTCTGGCGAGCATCTCAGTGAGAATGCTCTCCTGTCGCAGATAGCAGCGAGTGCTCTCTAGGCGTGAGGATATGTTCTGGTGGCGCCTGGAGATCAGCTCGTTATGATTTGATCTCCTGGCGCAGATATTAGTGGCGAGTGCTGTCAGGCGCTGGCGTTGTCTCCTGGCGGGCACCGGCAGCGTCCGTGATCGTTACCAGTCCTGGGCGGAGACTCATTTGTTGATCGTTATCCAGGCGCAGGAGGCATACCCCAGGCGTGCCATGGCAGAGAGCATCGCCGGGTGCTCTCAGGGCGATCAGCACATTGCCTGGGCGTGCTGGCGTGAAGGTGCACAGCGCCTAGAAGATCGCGGAGAAGGCATTGCTGGGTGCTCTATAGATGTATGTGATATCGCTAGGAGCACTCTGTAGATAGTAGCATTAGCGGCGCAAAAAAAAAAGCTCGTAGGACTATTGGGGTACTGCTTGGGCGAGTGCTCTGCTAGGAAGCGAGTGCTCTGCTAGGAAGCGAGTGCTCTGCTAGGAGGCAGTCTTTCTGCTAGAGGCGAAGTGCTCTGCTAGGAAGCGAGTGCTCTGCTAGGAGCGAGTGCTCTGGTGGAAGCGAGTGCTCTGGTAGGAAGCCGAGTGCTCTGGCTGGAAGCGAGGTGCTCTGCTGCCGAGTGCTCTGCTAGGGCGAGTGCTCTGCTAGGAGGCGAAGTGCTCTGTTAGGAAGCCGAAGTGCTCTGGTGGGCGAGTCTCTGCTTGGAAGCGAGTCTTCTGTGCTTGGCTGGTGCGCTCTGCTTGGAAGCGAAGATCTTGCTCTGGTGCTCTGGAGGCGTCGGGCGCGGTAATAGCATCGCCTGGTGCGAGCATTATGCTCCTGGGAACGCCTGGTGCGAGCATTATGCTCCTGGAGCAGCCTGGCGCGAGCATTATGCCCTGGCGACGCCTGGCGCGGGCATCATGCTGTGGCGACGCCTGGCGGAGGCACCCTGCTGTGGCGACGCCAGGCGCGAGCGATCTGCCCTGGCGGCGCCTGGCAGCAGCACTCTGCCCTGGCGGCGCCTGGCGTCCGTGGCGCCCAGGGCGTAGGCTCTGCGCCCTGAGGAATACCAGAGTTTGCTGATGTAGCTATTCAGCGTACTATTCAACCCGCTATTCAGCCCGCTATTCAGCTCACAATTCAGCAAACAGTTCAGCCGAGAGCTCAGTGGGCAGGCAGCTCAGCGGGTAGCTCAGCGGGCAGGAACTGAGTCCACTGGGGGAGATGCGGGCAGGAGTAAGCGGACGTAGGTGGGGCGCTTAGAAATATGTACATCGAAATACGTAGACATGTGGATCAATAATTAGGGACTTTGCGCAAATAGAGCCAGCTCCATTTTTTGACAACCTGATTGGTGGCGATCACACCATTAGCCAATCAGATAATCAAATATAGAGCTGGCTCCATTTACGCAAAGTCTCTAATCTGACAATTGCGCGGAACTAGTGTGCTAGTCTATGTACCGATTGCCGAGTGATCTCATTCTGCTACCCGTTAACCGGGCAAAAGCTACCTGTGTCTGGACGTGGTGTTCATCTTTGGGTCAAAAGACGATGTCGTCTTTTCTTCCCAAGACGACGTCTTTTGGTCAAAAGACACCCGGTGCATCAGAATGCGCCAGGCCATAGCGATGCGCGTAAGAAAACTTCTGGTGCGCCTGGTAAGCCCAATTGCGCCTGGGGCGCTGATGCGTCCAGACGCACCAAGACGAGACCCGGTTTTTTGCTGATGTATCCGCAGGTAATTGCATGTATTTACCTCCTATACCAGGTACCCCCACACCACCGGCGGGAGCGGTCCAGTAATATTCTAAGATCCTGGTACATGCGAGTGATATTCCGTGAATAGGAATATAATTGACTAGGGTTAACTAGGGTTACAGGTCAGCGTGCCTGCATGCACCGCCTGCGGAGATATGATCTGGGGATTGCGCTTATGGGAGGTGATTATTTGTCATCACAGGCTAGGTTTCACAACTTCTTCGGCTATCACGGCCAGAGCGCCCCCACATACCCTGCCGTGGAGAACATTGCGGAATCGAGTTGTTAGGTGAAGGATTAGTATGGCGTCAGATAGGTTGGCTGAGTTAGGAAGGTGCTCGAAAGATACAGTAAGCGTTAGGCGCTTCGGGTTAGGATTGCGCAAAGAAGGATTGAAATTAATTATGATAGTTCATTATGTCGGCTTGCTATTTCTTAAAGTTTGGTTGCAAGATTTAGTCATCAGGTTTCTTCTTGGGATATATATTGGGGGCTTTGTCCCTCTTCTCTGTGCTTCTGTTTCTTTTTTCCTTACGCAGTGTCTTCATTCAAGTTATTAGTAATATATTTTTTTCGATTGGGATCTGAGCCTGGTCACCTGTCCCTGTCCTTGAAGGTATCCCGATTTGATACTCATATCGGTGCCTGCCTCCTTTTGTTTTCTGGACACCATCCGGTTAGACTACATTGCGTCAATTTACATCGACTGCTGATACGTAATGGCCGCCCGACCTCAGTGGAGGTTCCCTGAGGAACTCGACAAATTCAAACAACAATACCTTGATAATACTGAACTACTACATAATAATTATCTAGATTGTATCCGCAAATGATCAAGAACTTCTATCAAGGTCATAACCTTAGAAACAAGCACGATGCCTTGCAACAACTAATATCCCCCAGAATAACGCAGCCGCTATCCTTGAGCTAAAAAACCAGGTCCACGACCTCATCACAGAGCTTACAGAATCAAGAGAGATTAATCACCTCTATCGCACCAAAGCGGCCGCTGCCTCTATACCTGTTGCCCCAGTCCCAGTTCCTGTTCAAACACCGGTCCCCATATCCCTCGCTCCAGCGCCCACACATGCTTAAAGATCTGACAGGATCCCTGACCCCACAAAATTAGATGGAACTTGCTTGGCCCTCCGTCTCTTCGTATCCCAGCTGCGCCTCAAGATCATTGGTCACGCTGACCGCTTCACCTCAAACCAGCAACAACTTGTGTATGCTCTCAACATTTCTTCATGGATGCACTCTTCGACAGCTCATGCCCATGGTAAATGGAGCCACAATCGATCTCCTTGATATTGAAGGTGTGAGCACCCGTCTTGACACTGTTTTCATTGACCCCAACCATATTGCCACCGCCTAGCAAGAGCTCGAACAACTGACCCAAGAATCACGGGACTTCTACGCTTACTTTGCCAATGTCGAATGCTTTGCCGCCGATCTCGGCTGGACCGAAAAGGCTCAGAAATAGGCCTTTACTCGTGGTCTCTCCAGCGATATCCTCAATACCAGGAATCATCATCGCATCCCTGACATTGTTATTAAAGACTCCTGACTGCTATAGGAGTTAGACGGACGCATTAGACATGCTCCCCTCTGTTCCCATGTTGTTTTTGCCCCTGCCCCCGCTCTAGCCCCTCAAAGGTCCACCGTTCCTGCTCCTTCCTCCGCCCCAACAACCTCCCCACAACTGTGCCACTCACCTGGGGGCGCAGTGTCCATAGATTTCTTTAATCTCCGTCATCCCGCTCCTCAATGTCTTAAGTCCCCCCTGAATGCTCACGTCGCATAGCCCAAGGGTTCTGTATACACTGTTGGAAGGAGGGACATTTTGCTACCGAGTACCCCAACCGCCTTTCTATTGTTCGCCCGTTCCGCGCCGCTGTCACCACCGGGGCTTACCAACCCCCGGTGATGCATGGGCCCCCACTACTTTGTACTCTTCTGCTTCTGGTTCTGGTTTTTCTTTGTTTTCTTCTGGGTTTTTTTCTTCTGATTCTGCTTCTAGTTCTTCTGGTCCTTCCGATCTTGCGTTTTCCTTCTCTAGTCCTTTCAATATACCGCGTCTCAGTTCTCAACCATCAGGAACTGGGGACGACCTGCACTGAGCGTCTTAGTACAGGTTCCTCCAACCTCTTTGTCTTAGTCTTCAGTTTCTGGTCCTGTTTATAGTGTTTCTTCTGTGCAAGGTTTTTCAGAAAACTTGGTTGTTTCATGTTCTGTATTCGATAAAAATAAAATCTTTAAAACCTACACATTAGTTGACACTAGAGCTTCTGAGATCTCATTTCGTGGTGGAGTTTAGATGCCACCAACAACTTCTTACCTCCCTGCTCGCCTAACGCCACAAACTACAAGTAATCGATGGCAGAGAGATCTCCTTCGGTGATATCACACATACCGCAGAACTGTCACTCCACATTCAAAGCCATTTTAACAACATCACAACTTATATAACTTGCTTTGGGCACTACCCTGCAGTCCTTGGTATTCTATGGATGCGTCGACACAATGTCAAGCTAGACTTTGCCACCAATACTATCCTCTTCTATTCCCCCCACTGCCTCCACCAATGCAATAATGACCCCGTCCCTGTCGATGACCAAAGTCTCTCTGATTCGTTGCCCACCACACATGATCTAGAAATTGAAAGAGTGTTGGCGGCTATCTTCTTTGAGACCACTAAAGACTTGTAAGAATTCATAGATGTCTTCAACCCAGCACAACTGCCCTCCATCTCAGATCCTGACACTCTTCTGCTGTCAGTCTACCACCAATACTCGTCACACTTTCTGGAAGAAGGGGCCAAGAAGCTACTACCAAATCACCCTTATAACCATTGCATCAGTGTTATGGCGTCGCGACAGGTAATAGAATGATGTGTTGTAGCGTGAAAAAAAGTGTGGTGGCAACGGTCGGAGGATTAGTCATATTGGTTTCTATGTATTTCTATACGGTTCGGTTATGAGTCATCTCCGGACAGAGGTTATTCGGTTATATACCGGGTCCTGTCTTCAGTCTACGTCTTGTTTCTCTCCCTTTCCTTTTCTCCTCACGCAACCTTTCGTATTCCGACTCGCGCTCGGTAAGCCTCGCTAAGAAAAAATTTTTCACGACCGTATACTCTATTCTTATTACCTTTTTCGCTTCGGCTCAACCTGGTAGATCATACCAGGTGAAG
Source organism: Morchella sp. 2018-W38C (assembly GCA_024713705.1). Taxonomy (NCBI): domain Eukaryota; kingdom Fungi; phylum Ascomycota; class Pezizomycetes; order Pezizales; family Morchellaceae; genus Morchella; species Morchella sp. 2018-W38C. The sequence goes on along the minus strand of JAMJEX010000021.1, from coordinate 19,652 downwards.
CCACCTCGCCTTTTTGCATCAGAAATGACCTCCCAGGCATCCCTTTCCAGCTATTTCGCGCCAGAGGCCTCCCCAGGCCCTCCGCCCCCCCCTAGCTTAGACCCAACCCAGTCCCAATGTCAGGAAGACATCAGCAAACCCGGAACCTCCGCCAGACTCTCTGGGTGCTCAGGGCGCTCAGGGCTCTCAATAGACAAACTGCCTCTCCAGAGAAGCAGCAGAATGCTCCTGGCGCGCTCTGGAGTTCAGCATTCTGCCGTGGCGCACACTAGTCTTCTTGGCCTTGTAGCACTAGAACTTCTAGCGCGCCCGATAGTGGTATCTTTCACCCGGACGAGTGCTCTCTCGCTGGCCTTAATCCCGAAGGATGTTCTTTCGCCCTGGCCTTCTCCTTGAAGAGTCTCTCTCGCCTGGCCTTATCTCCGACGGAATGTTTTTTAGCCTGGCCTTATCGGCGGAATGTCCTTTAGCCTGACGCTCTCGCGACGGAATGCTCTTTCGCCTGAGGCTACTACCTATCTCCTGGACGCTCCTGGGGCTCTCTAACAACACCTGGCATATTGATAATGCTTCTGAAGCACTCCTGACTGCTCCAGCGGCGCTCGACGCACCGCATTTTACTCTTCAGCGCACTGTTTTTACCATGCATATTTCTCTTTGCTTTAGTAGGCACTGCTTTGCGGAGCATCCAAAACCGTGATTCTATTTTTAAGTACTAACACTACAAGCGTCTAGAAATCACCAATCTAATATAATTCAGGTATATAGGTATCTCTCTAAAGCACTCACTGGTGCTCTCCAAAGCACTCGCCGGTGCTCTCCAAAGCACTCGCCTCCAAAGCGATCGTAGTGCACTCCAAAGCACTCGCCTCCAAAGCGCTCGGCAGTGCTCTCCAAAGCACTCACCTTCAAAGCGCTTGGCAGTGCTCTTCAAATACTCGCGGGTGCTCTACACATCCTCTTCCTCCTCACCGCCTTTGTTATCCTCATCTTCTTGCTCCTCTTCATCCTCTTTGCCTTCCTCTTCCGCTTCAATGCCCCAAAGTTGAGCGTGAACCACCTCTTCCTGGCCGCCATCATGGTCGGAACCAGTGATATCCCCTGGAGCACTCGAGGGTGCTTTTCGAGCATTCCGGAATGCTGCAAGATCCGCCGCTAACGCTTCATCGTCCTCACTGAATCCATCTTCCGGGATAACCTCGATAGTGATACCCTTCTTCTCTTTTATTTATCCAGGTTAGCCTCCGCCTTCAGAAAAGCACTCCGCCAGTATAGCATCCATCCTTATCCCCTATACCATCATGGGTGCCGGCTGGAACCCGTTTTCCACTGTGGCGACCACCACCGAATGATTCCACAACAACCAGACTATCATTACTCACCGAACTAATAAGAATAATGATATATAGATGGCAATTGAGGATTCTGTGACGTCTAAAAAATTTGAAGAAAATTTCTTCACCCTTGAATAAATATATAACATATGGGAAAAGCGAACTATTGAGATGAATTTTTTATTGACTGTGTTCTCAAGATATCAGTAATATTTTTCTTCCCATGGAAGGTAGAACACTAAGACCGAGAAACCTGAATGTCAACTATAATATCTATCTATCACCTGTCCGGGAGGATGTCCTGCCATCCATCAGATATTTTCAAAAGTCATCTTCACCCTCCATGAAAATACCTCTTACCCACTCACTCCCAGCTTCCACCTCGACACCATGACCACCAAAACTTAGTATAAGAGAGCAAAGACTCCCGGCAGAAGGTACATAAAAGTGTAATAAGAATATTCAGCAGAATCAGTCTACATCAGTCACCTCTAAACCCGCCCCTAAGTCAAAAAAGGGTCGAATTACGAAATATCACTCGGCCTCGGCGCTCCAGTTATTGCTCCCTGAACTCCCAGATGTTGAGCCCCTAGAACATCCAGTTCCTTTACACGAAGCATACAATACACTCCCACGGGCTCTACGTTCTCCAAACGCCCTAAACCGTTTGATATCTTTAACCTGTATACACCCGATGATATCATTGACTTCATAATGACGAACAGCAACCGGTATGCATAGAGGCAAATGGAACTCAATGGGAATGGAAATATTGGCCAAAACAGTAGATGGCAACCTGTATCAGACAGCGAGATCTGGATTTTGCTTGGAATCACTATTCATATGGGTTGTTTGGGACTATCAACAGCATATTATACACATTCTGGGTGGTGTGAGCTTCGGGTTAAGGCTAGATTTTAGGCCCCAAATGGTCAAATTTTGCAAACCCGTAAAAGCTACCCCGTACGGGAGGTATTCGATGACATTTTTGTGCCAAAAGTGCCCGTACGGGAGGAATCTGAATGCATTGATTTCACCAAAAGGTCCCGTACGTGGAGATTCCGGAGCCCTTTCTGTTCTCAAAGATCCCGTACGGGGAGATCCCAGAGCGCTGTCTGTACTGAAAGACCCATACGGGAAGCTTTCAAATTACTGTCTATTCCAAACAGACCCGTACGGGAGATATCCGATGGCGCTATCTGTGCCAAATTGGCCGTACGGGGAGATTCCAAAGGAATGTCTGTACCAAAAGCTCTCGTACGGGGAGATTCTAATGCTCCCCATCACCCGACAGGCCCCGTACGGCAGATACTGTTAGAGCTTTACAGTGATGATGGCCCGTACGGTAAAGACTGTCAGGGGTTTAGTATGGTAATGGCCCCGTACGGTAGAAACTGAAAGCTTTGCCTCCGCCAAACCTCTCGTACGGGAGGTATTTGACACTCTGCCTCTGTAGAATCCCCCCGTACGGGGAGTACTTGACCTCGAGGACCATGCAAAGTCCTCCTCTACGACAATCATGTGCAATGCATTCCCTTGACTCTGCGCATTCTCTCATACGGGAGGTATTTGACAACTCTGCCTCTGCGAACTGCTCCCGTACGACAGCCAGGTGCAGGCAGTAGGGTCTGCAAAATCACCCCGTACAGGAGGTATTTGATAACTCTCACTCTACGAATCTAATATCTAATATCTAATATGTACTGGAATACCATTCTTCTGAACTCTCTGCAATCTGATTGGTCGACAGCAACAGGGGTATTCGGTAAGCACGACACATCAAATTTCGTGTCTTTGGTGTTACCCTACCCAATCTGAGATTGTTACCCTACCTGATTCAGTGCGGTTACCCTACCCGATTTAGAGAAATTACCCTGCCTGCTTTGGCGGTTACCCTGCCTACCATCCTGCTGGCATGCCCGCTGAAACCCTAGCCTTGAATACCAGCCCACCCAACGGAACTCTTTATAATTAAATAATATATATAATCATTCAATGTGAGTAGTGAAGCAGAGGGGGAGGGGGAGGGGGAGGGGGAGGCTGTGGGAGGGGGAGGGAAGATGGAGGAAGGAAGGTGTAGGAGGGAAGGTGGAGGAGGGAAGGCCACGGAGCAGGGAAGGAAGGCCACGGAGGAGGGAAGGCCACGGAGGAGGGAAGGCCACGGAGGAGGGAAGGAAGGCCACGGAGGAGGGAAGGCCACGGAGAAGGGAGAAGCGGTGGAGGGTGAAGCGATGGAGGGGGAGGGGGAGGGGGACGAGAGGGGAGTGGGACAAGGAGGAAAGGGGACGAGAGCTGGAGGTGAAGGAACGAGTAAGGGAGCTGACATATATTGGAGCTGGAAATGTAGCTGGCACTGGAGCTGGCACTGGAGCCTTGAAACGGAGCTGGAAACGGAGCTGGCATTGGACCCGGCACTAGAGCTGGCCATGGAGCTGGGACCGGAGACGGTATATAATGGAGCTGGCACTGGAGCAGGCATTGGAGATGGCATTGCCAGTGGAGCGGGCCCCAGCTGCCATTGGAGCTGACATTGGAGCCTGAGCTGGTACTGGAGCTGACAATTATTTGAGCCCATACAGGAACGGGCACAGGAGGGGGCACTGGAGCAGGCACAGGAGGGGGCATTTGAGCGGGCATAGGAGCGGGCCTTAGACCTGGCACTGGAGCTGGCATTGGCATTGCTTAGAGCTGGCACTGGAGTGGGCATCAGAGTTGGCATTGGAGCTGGCACCGGGGCTAGGAAATGGATCGATACAGCAGGACTTGAGAACTGCCCATGAGATGTATAAGGGAAAATTAATTACCTAACCGAAGTGGTGAAATACTATACTTAGGTAGGAGATATCTGAGGTGGGAGAGACCTTGCGGTCGGGCGGTAGCGCACCCCTTGTCCGCTCGTACGAGAGGTGTTTGACCTCGCTAACTCTTCAGTTGCCCGCCTGCACCTGAACACCCACATCAAATCAACGTCTGCACATACCCGCCTGCAATCTGCAGGCTGACTGCTTACACCTGCGCACCCAGATTAAATCTGTGCTTGTATGTACCTGCCTGCAATCTTCAGCTTGCACCGCCTGTACTGCCTGCACCGCCTGCCCCGCCTGAACCAAGTGTGTACGCTTATTAGACTCTAACTCTGGCACCATATTGTGCCTAATTGTCACTTACTGAGTCTATTTTTCTTCTGCGTACTATGTTTTTCTCTTGCGAATTGCCAAATCGACAGCTAAGAGGCGCCTGCTTGAGTACCTAGTCAAGAATCAGCTGGAGAGTGCATTGAATGAACTTTGGGGCAACAAATCAAAGACTAACTCAGCATATCTATCAGGCATGAAATCAGCACCAAATTTGATGGCAAAAGCGAGTGATATCACATGATGATTTCCGGCCCTTAGGAGCGCTAATACCCTTTGTGTTAGAGTACTACGCCTAATGCGACAGCGGTACTGGTGCTGGAGTCATCCTATGACAGGTGAGCTCGCGGCACTGCTGGTACCCGCTGTTGATACCTGCTATTGCTTCAGTCACCCTAGCACCCCCAATGTGGCCTACCCCCTTATGGGTGTGTTCCGTTTGGTCTGAACTCGATGCTCCAACTAAATCCGCAACCCTTGCAAGCCCAACCCCCCAGCGCCCACTTCCGCCACATGCCTGCACCTTAACCTCCACCCCCGCACCTCCACACCCACACCCACACCATCTCCACTACTTCCACTGGCACCACCACCTGCGCCTCCACCTCCACCACCAACTCCACCACCGTGTCTATCACCGCCTCCATACCCTCACCCCCACCACAGTCTCCATACCCACCTCCATACCCAACTCCAAATCATGCTCCAAATAGTCAACGCTTCTGGATTGATGCCTGACTAAAGCATGTATCGATTCCTGACCCAAGCATGCTCTAAATACGCAGCGATTTCTGACGATTGCATGTAGCGATTCAGGTACATCAGCAAAAAAAAGGGTCTGTTCTGACGCCCCAGGGCATACCCAGGCGCACCCGGCGCCATTGGGCACACCAGGCTCATGAGAAGTTTTCTTACCTGCATAGCTACGCCTCGGCGCAAAAAGACATCGTCTCGACGGGAAAATATGAACATCTCTCCCGTTCTCGTAGCGGAGTCAAAAGAAAGAGTTCGTCTTTTGACCAAATTAGGTCGTCTTTGACACCAAAACGAACACCGGGTCCACACCTACGTAGCATTTGCCCGGTTAACGGCTATTGTTAGCCCATTTCGCTGGCAGAATGAGGTCACTCGGCAATCGGTACATAGACTAGGACACCAGTTCCGCGCAAATGTCACTTTTATTGATCCACATGTCTACATAATTCTATGTACATTTCTAAGCGCCCCAACCACCTCCACTGGTAGCCCCCCAAACTCCGCTGGTAGTCCACCCACCTCCGCTGGTAGCCCACCCACCTCTGCTGGTAGCCCACCCACCTCCACTGGCGCCCCACCTACCTCCGCTTACTCCCGCCCACCGCCGACCTCCTGCCCGTGGGTTGAGCTCGCCGCTGAATAGCGGGCTGAGCTCGCTGCTGACCTGCATGCCTGCCCTCCTGCGCGCTGAGCTGCCAGCCCGTTGCGCTCCCCGCTGAGCTTCCCGCTGAGCTCCCCACTGAGCTTCCCGCTGAGCTGCCAGCCCGCTGAGCTCGCAGCTGACCTCTCTGCTCGGTGAGCTTACCGCTGAGTTGCCTCCCCGCTGAGCTCCCTGCTGAGCTGTCTCCCCACTGAGCTCGCCGCTGAGCTGCCTCCCTGCTGAGCTCCCCGCTGAGCTCCCTGCTGATGTTACGGGCGAACTGCGTTGCTTCGTGGAAGAGAGTGTCTTCGTGAAGGGGCCCTTGTAGATTCGTAGCGACTAAGGTTCTTGGCAGGCGTGGTTGGCAGGAGATGGATTCGGGACGGAACGGGAGGCGGGACGGGGACAGGGAGCTGGAGACAGTGACTAGGATCGGTGGGTCCTGGGGTTCACCCCCCAGGTGGTCGAGGGACGGACTGAGAACGGGAGTCCCCGACAGGGACAAGGAATGGACAGAGGACAGGACAGGACAGGAGTCGGGGACGGAGCGAAGGGAGCGGGGCGAGGGACGAGACCAAGGACAGGACAGGACAGGATGGGTCCTGGCGTTCACCCCCCAGGTGGTTGAGGAGAGGGAGAGCAGAACAAGGACGAGGACTCTAAGCCAGACAGGGCGCGATGGCTAACAGAAGAGAGTCGACCGAGACTGGATCAGGGACTGCTAGATAGGGAGCAATAGCAGGTCGGAGCGGAGGCAAGATACAGGGCACGGCTGACCAGACGAGGCGATGGTCAGACGTGGGGCAGGCTGGAGACGGGGGCAGAGGCAGGCAGGACGGAGACGAGACGGGACGGGTCTTGGGATTCACCTCTCAGGTGGTCGGGGAACTCATCAGGCTCTAAGGGAAAGCGGAGCCTGCAAACAAGACGAAGGACGAAAGCGAGAGCAAGACGAGGAGGTTCATGAGTCCTCACCCAAGGCGAGGAGCCCTGGGGAAAGAACATGGTCTACGAGGGAAACGCTTTCTTGGATAAAGACTCGAATAAAGCGTACAAGATTATACAAGAAGAAAAGACTAGAGAACTAAAAGGAAAGCCCTTCGAAGAGAAGAAGGAGCCCCCTTATATACAAGAATCATAACGTCGCTGATTAATCCAGACGATGCAAGAACGGGAAAGCGGAAGTAGAGATGAGACAGGGAAAGCAGAACGAGAACAGAGAAAACAGAGACGAGGAAAGAACAGGCGAAGAATGGAGACAGGAACTCACAGGAAAACAGGAACGGAGAACAGAAGCGAGGAGAGACAAGGATAGCGGAGCATACTTCGACGAGAAACAGAACAGAAGCAGACAGAAACGAAACAGGCGACAGAAGCTAGAACAGACTAGGAAAGTACAGGAGTCAAGGAGACAGGGAAACGGGACAAGACAAGGCAGGACGAGGCGAGGCGAGGCGACAGAGACGGGGGACAGGAGCGCAGACTGGAATCGATCGGCAAATACCCTAGCGACATGTGAGACGTTAGGGCTGGGCATTACCTCACGAAGCGCAACGGGGATCGGAAACTGTGAAGAGGTCGATGCATAGCCAAGACATAGAGAACCTTCTCGGGCCGTAGGATGTGCTTCCAGGTACCAAGCCATCTTCCAATACGTCCGGGTTGAATAGTCCTGCGACGATAAAGGTTGACAGGGGTAAAAGCCAGAACAGGGAAGAGCCTACAGGGGATCGGGTAAACTAGGACTCAGGAGCGGGGAGACTAGGGGCTAAGTAGGATAGGGGTCCAGGATGGATCGGGCCAAGGAAACATAGAAAGACAGGAACTGGGCTTGCAGCCGGGGATGTGACCCGACTGCAAGGGAACAGGGAAACAGAGACAGGAAAGCATGAAACAGGAACGAGAAACAGGAAACGAGGCCAAGGAAACAGGAAACAGGAACAAGGAAACCCAAGAGGCAGAATGGGCTGAGTCAGGCCAGTATCTTACAGTTACTGGTGGTGTCTCTCTCAGCTCGCCATTTCTGCCTCCCTGCTGAGGTCCCTGCTGAGCTGCCAACCTGCTGAGCTCGCAACTGATCTTTCTGCTCTGTGAGCTTCACATTGAGATCTTTTTCCATTGTTGTCTCTCGAGATGAGTCCCGAGCTGTCCCCTGAGGTGCTAGTCCACTGTGCTCGCGGTTGACTTCACTGCCCAGTGAACCTGGCGCTGAGCTGACTCCATATCAGGGCTAGTTAGGGTTAGTTAGGGTTAGTTAGGGTTATTTTAGGGTTAGGTAGGGTAGGGTTAGGGTTAGTGATCAAGTGTGTTTATTCGACTCTAGCTAGGGAGATAGTTACTAGACTAACTACAAATACGACAGGCTAACCTACAGTATAAGCTGTTAACTAACCACTCAGCGGGGATGAAAAAATAATTAAAGTACAAGCTCCATCAACAGCAAGAAGACAATGAAACAGATTTGAACAGTTGAAAGCAGTAGCAACAGAAAAACAAATAAAGAAAACAACGTGAAGAATAACGGAAGAGTATCTCAAAGGCTAAGGGCCAGCGAAAGATCTTAACCTACGTTCCATAATCAGTATTCCCCAATCAGATTCTAACTATCTTGAGCATAAAAATTCAAAAATCTTAAATCCAAAACAAAAGCGACTGAACCTCCACACCGCCCATATGATAGATACAAGACCAATATAATCAATCGTGATATAAGTAAAAAATAGAAACTAAGGTATAATAATTCTTGAAGAAAATGATCGATAATATTTTCCTCCACTTAATCAATATCTGATATCTTGGGTTGTCTTGGTACTTTGATATTTAGTAAATAATCTATGATCGTATATTTTGTTGCTAACGGCAGTAAGGCTTTATCAAGTTCCATATAGGCGGCTTGAATTGCTTAAAATACCGTCAAATAGGCGCAAACTTTTAGTGCATTGAGCATCACGCCGATCAAACCTTATTCCGCAAACACATTTTTTACCCCAGCTAAAAATACCTCGTCATAATCCCATAAATCCTTTTGCATTTTAGGATCATCAATTGCTGAAAAACTATTAGCATTTACTATAATGTTTTTGAATATCGAATACTAACCTAAAACATCAATCATATCTAAATCCTTCAAGCGAATGGGGTTCCTGATGGCTAATAGTTTACTCTTCGTTTTTTTTCGTTCCTGTAGCGTATAGTTGCAGTTTTGTCGAAGAAGGAAAGATCATGGCGTATTTTGGAAAATCGTACTGGTAATGACAATGCATTCTCCTCCGCTTTGAACCGTTCATACAATTTATCGCCTCTCAAATTGCCTATTAGAACTTTTCTTTGATGCCTTTTTAGTAGCTGTTTCATAATTGTCGACAATGGATTGCTTTCGTTCATGAGGTCTAAATGTAATTGAAAACTGCAACGAAGATGTTGTAGCCGTTTTCGATATCCTAGTACCCCACACAAATTGGCAAATAGCTTTGGTCGTTTCGATCGCCCGCCAGCCACCCAAATCATACAACTATCCCAAACCTTTTCCAAAGGTTTTAGAAAGGTGCTTTGCCTTTCTGATTTCATATATGGGTCAAATAGCTCGGCGCCATATTCCATTGTTGGCGTAAGATATATTTTGTACGTGTTCAATCGAAGCGATTGTCCAAAGAATCAGAATGGAATTGAAGAAAACCTTTCAACCTCATTGTTTTTCGATAAGATTATCGATGCCTCTCAAAATCAATTCCATTGCTACCGATGGGAAAATAAATAACGATAGGTAGTGACGATTGGTAGAGGTTCTCCATAGAACACAAATGATTACTGCAATTTTTCTGGTCGTCCGTTGATCGATTATACCACACTTCAAGACATTGAATTTCATCGAATGATTATTAGCCCATCTCTCACATATTGCTAACTTTGTAGTAGCATGACCGAAACTATTAGCAATACACCATCATCAGCAAAAAAATAAGCTGAAGATGGTGGTGGATTGGTCGAGGATGGTTCATTCAGTTGATGACAAGTGAATTAATGAATTTTTAAAAATAAGCTGGGGATAGTGGAGGCCTTGCGGCAGTCATTATTACGAGTAAGCCTCTTTGATGAGGTACCGTTAACTACTATATGATAGGACATTGACTTAAAGAGTAGACTGATGAGGAGGCATATGAGATATTGTGGCATTCCGTGATCAATCAACTCTTGTACCAACATTACTTTACAAACTTTATCAAATGCAGATTCAAAATCCAAGAATACCGTTAAAATTCGCTCCTCGGCCATACTATGATTGAGGACCAAAGCGTGAGTTTGGGTTGAATACCTGGGATCGGAATCACCTTGACAAGAATCGTTCGATTGAAATCCCATATCGGATCTTCAAATATCGGTAATATCAAGCTTTCAAAGATCGTCTAAACATAACAAGTATTGATATAGGCCTCGTATTTGATGGTGTATAAGGCTTGGAGTTGTTTTTTGTAATGGATATAGTATAGAACTGTTCAAGCGTTCAGGAGTTGAGCGTTTCAATACAAGTTCGATAGAAATGATAAGTCTTTAATGAAATCGGTTTAACAAATTCTTAATCTGTAAAATATGTATCGTCCTCTCCACATGCTTTTGTTGTTCCAAATTTTCTATCAAATTCCTTTATTTTATCAACCGTTACTAAGCGTAATAGATAGTCTTGAAATACTCCATTATCAACTGATGGTATATATGTCATATTAGGAATTGAGTTCAAACATTGCTTGTCATAAACCTTTGAATATTTGTTTTCCAGGTCTTCCATCACAGTGATGGCATCGTTATCGAACTCATTTAGTCTCGATTTAGGAGAAGATCGTTTATAGCGTTTAAAGAGACTAATTGTTGAAACAAATTCGTTGGAACCGACCAAATTCCTATCGTTTATCGGGACAAAGTCTTTCCTGATAAAAGGCAAAACAGTTCAAGTACAACTTCAGATACAGCTTGAACCTTGCTCATCAGGATAATATCCAATAAATCTACATCGCTTGCTATCGGTAACAGTTTCATCCAGGCGAACAATATCATCAATTATATGGTAACAATTGAAAAATTGTTCCTGCGTCGAAAGTGATGAATCTTTCACCTTCTCATTCTAGTGTTCTTTCGTCGTGAGTTTTCATCCTTCAAAAAGCTTGTTCACCGATAGCGATATACATGATGGTAATTGTTCTCCGGATGAGATGCAACTGAAGAATTATTTTGGATCGATAAATGAAGAATATATTTATGATCAGTGTGAATACCAGCTATTGCGGTAGACTTTAGCAATAGGTGTGGACTCCGATTGCTCAAGTGTTGTTTAATAAATGCATGATCAGTAGCGAGCTGTAAGGATTTGCCCTCCGCTTGCATTCTGTACAGTCCAGACACTGCTTCCCAATCTTGAATAACCTTTATTTTATCTGAAGGTCCAACATTCTTCTGATCTCCAAAACGAACATTAATATCGCTAATAATATATCAATTGCAGGTAATGTTGTTAATTGAATCTGAAGATCGGAAGCATTCATTGTTGTAGGAGGATAATAAACTCCAGCAACAGTAATCCCATCTACCCAAACTATCAAAGTATGCTGCGTACCTTCCACCTTTAGGACCTTATTTCGCCAAAATTTGAAAACAACAAATATATACCGCCGCTAAATCTGCCCTTCTTTTTTTCCAATATTTTTGATGTAGGTAAAATCGTTGTCCCAATAACTGCCGGATTGGACATCCTACTATTATGGTTGGTATACCAATGCTCCGCTAGAAATAAAAAATCATAGTCCTTTTCTAGCATCTTAAGTATTTGATAAAACTTTCTGTCCTGTAAAGAATGAACATTTACATGTAGATTCTGGCGTGGCAGTCGTGATTCCATCGCGTCTTCGAATTCAAGACTAGATTCCGATTGATTAAGTACATTTCCCTCTAAAGAAAATCAGTATCTTCACCATCAAAATATCTTCTTCTTGCATGTTTCAGAAAAATATTGGGGATAACCTACCAGTAGCATTGCTTGGCGTGAATTCTTGCATTTAATCAATTGACTATTGAATTCATTACATCGCGTTTTAGTATCCAATCGTTGATATACTCGAGTCTTTGCATTGCTTGATTCATTTGAAGATTGAGCAAAGCGTTTGATCGTGTTCGCCTCAAAGATTTCTTCATTTGATCGTAATTTACACTGCAATCACTGATCTCGGAGTTGTAAGATTTTTGGGCTCAAAGGATCGAAGCTTTCCAGTACTGTCGAAAGAAGGTATAGTGCGTATTTTTCTCTTTCAGTTTTGTAGTATAAGACGATAGAACTATGATTTCCAAGATATCATCATTGATCCAACTTAAATTGAGCAGCTTTCGCAACTGAACTTTGCATGCTGATTTCAGAAATATTTTTGTTGAACTGTATGATGACCGAACAAAACCATTGATGTATATATGATCGTATGTTGGTGCAGTCATCTCTGGTGGTTTACGATGTCTACTTTCGATTGATATTGAAAGTGAGCGTACAGGATGTTGATGCTTTGATAAATCTGGTGATGACTTTGAATTTACGTCAGGTACGGCAATATCTCCTTTTTTTTTTGATTCAGTTTTGTGTTCTGCAAAATTATGTTCTAAATAATGGATGAAGAGAAACTCTTTATTACCAGTTCTCATACCATCTGTGTCTGTTTGGGATTGCCTGAAGTTGATATCGCGTTCTTCATTTCCAACGCTTCAACTTTTTTGTAATAAAGCGTTGCAAGCTGTGATTGAATATTGGCGATCTCCGTTCTCAGAATTTTCAACTCGTGTTGATCTGGACTGATGCAGGTTGCTCCAACTCATTATTACCTGTTAGAAATGTGGAAGGTACTGCAAATGAATCCATGTTTCTGCGTTCTTACGCCTTTGTTGTAAATCTTTTGTTTTAAATCTCCAAGGCGTTTTTTACTTTGAGAAACCAATGGGTTGAAATATGTCCTCTGGTTTTTGAGTATTTCATTTTGTATCTCATCAATGATTTTATCATGTCGATGGTAATTAGCGACAATGTTTGATGAAATCGGTTGTGCTAAGTGTTTTGGTGCAAGGCTTTCGTATAGGTGATTCGTTTTCATTTGAAGTCAATAATTCACCGCATTTGCATACAAATCTTCGATATCTTTGACCTTTCGAATTGATATTACCCGCATTACTTTTTCGAAATGTTCCATCAATTCCCACCCTCATGCATTGAGGACACGTTATTATCGCATTGAAGTGGTTGTGAATGGAATCCGCAAGTTCACTTTTGATACCTTCTGCTCGAACAGTTGGCGTCTTTTGCTGATGGGTAGACATGGCTATAACCTTCTGTCCAGAGATTAGTCGAATCAATCACAATGATAGGTTTTTTTATGAGAAGTTAGTATTCACCCTCGGTACTGTATCAACTACCATGCACAATCGAAATATTCTTCAAAGTAATAAACTTCAACTTTGTACTTCCAAACGAGCAGAACCCCCTTCAAGAAAGCTGTTGAGCACAAATCTTGGAGGGGTATTCAAGCCCTATATATAATTGGTTTGAGATTCTATTGATTGAAACACGATTCAAATGTGTAAAAATATAGCCCGGTTGATATGATACACCAGGTGGAGCTATTGAGAAATCTGTTACGTTTCCTGATTGATTGAAAATGCATCCAGAGAACTAGAGTTTTATTGCCTCCTCCTTATACAATGTATTGGCGGAATCCATTAACATTAAATGCAATTTTTTTTGATTGAACCAAATGTATCTGCCATACAAAACAGGATTTCTTGGCTCCGCCTGGTATCTCCATCTGGAAGCCATTGATATAGGTTGAAAATACAGGTTTCATCGCTCAAAATTCTTTGGAAAAAGATTATACATATCGTCTTGGACTAGTATGGTATACTAGGTGAAGCCACAAACTTTCTTAAAAGTCAATCCGTTTCACAAAATTTTCATTTTCTCCGAACAGTATAGTAGACTAGTTGGAAACCTTGAAATAACACAGATTATTCTTTGCTAAAATATATCCTGTAAATTCGAGTCCCACTGGCTCCACTGTATATACTATACTATACGGGACCATTGCAATAACATGGATGTTTTTCAACAAAGTCCATTTGATGAACAAGGGTCTCATTGGCTCCGACTAGTATCGTACACTAGTCGGAACCATGGAAATAACGAGGATTTTTCTTTATTAAAAGTCATCCGGTGAACATGAGTATCACTGGGTCCGACTATTATTATTTCGTCTCCGTTTATTATAGTACTGGATAGAGATATTTACGTGATTTAGCTTGGGAATTTCAATCTCGATATTCGGTTGTAAAATCAAGGCTTGTGGAATGGAACACTATCAGAACCAGAAAGGCGGTCACCACACTATCAAACCTCAACGACTAGGAACTCCAACCCGTTTCCACTAATTCAGGATATATTTTTGATTTTACGATTAGATTTATATGAAATCATTTTCAGCACTCCGCTCCTTTATTTAATTGTTTATCCAGATTCTAATTGGGGTGTCGATAGGGTAATTGAGTATGACTTGCTTCTATACATCAGCAAAAATTTGGTTTTGGTCTGGCGTGCTTGGCGTGCAGGCAAATGAGAGGTTTTCTTACCTGCATTCATCGCTCCGGCGCAAAAGACATCGTCTCGGCGGAAAATCTGAACACCTCTCCGTTATCGTCACGGAGTCCTCTTTTGGTCATAAAAGGCGAGTTAACGTCTTTTGGGCAAATAGCGTTAATCTTTGAACAAAGAGTTTGTCTTTTGACACCAAAAACGCCGTGTCCACACCTGGGTAGCTTTTGCCCGGTTAACGGCTTCTGCCAGCACATCTCTATGGCAGAATGAGGTCACTCGGCAATCGGTACATAGACTAGGACACCAGTTCTGGCGCCAAATGTAACATTGATTGATCCACATGTCTACGTAATTCTATGTACATTTCTGAGCGCTCCAACCACCTCCACTTACTCCTGCCCCGGGCACTACTCTCCTGCGTGCTGGGGTGTCTGGCTGCTGTGCTCCCCGCCCGCTGAGCTCGGCGCTGACCTGCCTGCCTGCCTTTGCTCCTGCCCGATGACCTACCTGCGCTCCTGCCCGCTGACCTACCTGTGCTCCTGCCCGCTGACCTGCCTGCACTCCTGCCCCCTGACCTGCCTGCCTGCCCGCGCTCCTGCCCCCTGACCTGCCTGCCTGCCCGCGCTCCAGCCCCCTGACCTGCCTGCCTGCCCTTCGCCCGCCCGGCCTGCCTGCCTGCCCGCGCTCCTTCCCGCTGAGCTGCCTAGCCGCTGAGCTCACCGCTGAGCTGCCTGCCTTCCTGCCCGCTGATTTGCCTGTCTGGTAGTTGTCCACTTCGTGCAGTGACTAGTATGTGACGATTAAGCTGCCTGGGGGCGCCCTAATCGTCAGTGTTGGTGACTGGTGGGTGTCGGTTCTCTGCCTGGGGGTGTCTATTTGGTGCAGTATTGGTAACTGGCAGGTGTCGATTTGCTGCCTAGGAGGTGTCCAAATCGTGCAGTATTCGGTGACTGGTAGGTGTCCAAATCGTGCAGTATTCGCTGCCTGGTAAGTGTCCATTTGGTGCAGTATTCGTTGACTGGTAGGTAGCAATTTGCTTCCTCTGGCGGTGTCAATAAAAGGCGTCAAAATGCAGAGGAAGATAAATCGTGTCAGGCGTCGATACAGGCAGGAGGTAGGTGTCGATAGAGGTAGGAGGTATGAGGTGAGGTAGGAGGTGAGGTGGGAGGTGAGGTGGGAGGCGAGGTAGATCGTGTATATGTAGAGGTGTGGGTGGATCCTCGAGGTGTGGAGAATCAAATCTGGCGTCGTTAGCTAACGTTATTAGCATTAGCGCCAGTACATAGGCAGAATATCATATCCATGAAGTCCATCAGCAAAGAATTAGGTTCGGTTCAAAGCACCCAGGCAAGCAGGCGCCATGGGCGTGCACAAACCAGAAGTTTTCTTACCTGCATCGATGCGCCCGGCGAAAGTGACAGGAAAATACGAACATCTCTCCCGTTCTCGTCGCGGGGTCGTCGTTTGGTCAAAAGACGAGTTCGTCTTTTGACTAAATTAGGTCGTCTCTGACCTCAAAACGAACACCGGGTCCACACCTGTGTAGCTTTGCCCGGTTAACGGGTGGCAGAATGAGATCACTCAGCAATAGATACATAGACTAGGACACCAGTTCCGCCCAAATGTCACGTTTATTGATCCCTATGTCTATGTAATGCTATATCGTATTTCTTTGTCGACCCACCTACCTCCGCCGACGCCCCACCTCCGCTCACTCCTTCCCCCCTCCCCTTTCCAACCCACTGAGCTCCCCGCTGTGCTACCTGGGGGTGTCGATTTGGTGCCTGCAGCGGCGTCAGCATACCGTCAATATACAGGGTATTTGTCACCTCCAGCGGCGTCAATATACTGACAATTTGACGCATCCAGCGGTATCAGGATACCGTCAATATACTGGGAATTTGACGCCTCCAGCGGCGTCGATACAGGCTGGAGGTAGGAGGTGAGGTAGGAGGTGAGGTCAGAGGTGACGTAGCCGGCGAGGTAGGAGGCGAAGTGGGTAGGCGTGTATATGGATGTGTGGGTGGATTCTCGAGGTGTGGAGAATAGTCAAATCTAACGTCATTAGCTAGCGCTAGCAGTAGATAGGCGGAATATCACATCCATGTGACGTCAAAAAACTATCGCATTTGGGAGATGAACTAGGCGTCAAAAGAAGAGGTGATGAGACCACCACGCCTTTGACCACGAGGATGGCCTCTTCGTTGGGGTAGCAGCAAGGACTGACTTGGTGATGGAGGTTAGGGCGCTTCCGAACCAGTGGTCGATGGGGTATGTGATCGGGGGGAGGGAGGTTTTGCTAAGGGTTTCCTGGATTTCGAGCCACGGGGCCTTCTTCCAGTCAAGGGCGTGTAAGGGAGGGGGAGGTCATGCTGGGCGAGAGTGTGAACTGCAGTTTGATTGGGGTTCGGCCGGAACCAGCGTTGGATACTGATTCTTGGGTGAATGAGGGGGGGGGGGGATGAGGACCAGGCCGGCATTAATTCGTTATGGCGAGGTCCTCTTCCATTGACTCTTCCTGTTGGGTAGCGGTGACTGATTTGGACTGGGTGGTTTGGTGCCCTGAGGGGTGGGTGCTGTGGTGGTGGTAGCGGGGCGGGTGCGGGCGGGCCTGGCGGGGCACTCCCTGTCAAGTGATTTGGTCATGAGTAGTTGATGCACTTGGGTTTCAGGTGGCGCAGCACTCAATGACTGGCTTTAGGTTGCCTTCCTTGTGGCAGATTAAGTTCTTGCGGCAGCGGTGGTCTTTCTTGGAGGTGGTTTCCTGCGCCAGAAGCGAGCATTGGGTGAGGATGGTAGCATCCTTCTGTTGAGTGTCTAGGCTGGCACACTTCCTGCAGAGTGTGTTGAGGAGGCTGGCCATAGTTTTTGTTGCACTGGCGGGAAGCGTCCGAACAAGCGGATCTGGTCTCCGATCTTGTCGGTGTCCATCAATTCAAGTTCCGCCTAACGTTCTGAAACAAACTCTGGCCTAACTTCATTTTTCTTACCTCAAAATGAAAGCAGTTGAGACAAGTGCATCAATCCGCATGAAAGTATCTCAAGCGTGATTTAGCCTCACATAAGTGTCTCCCTCTCCGTTAGGAGTAAGCTGTGGTAATTCATGCTATTCTTTTCTGATTCTTCATTGAATCTTGTTCTAATAAACACCGGCATTTGCTGATATGCGTCTTGTCTTAAGTAGGTTTATCTATCTTCCCGAATGCAAGCAATAGCATGTAAACTCATAGATTCAGTATCATCCGGCATAGGAATAGAATTTCGTTTATCGGTTCTAACGGAAGCCATTCTGATCGAATAGTTGTTCCTGTCACTAGGTATTCATAGAAGTTCAACTGACTGGCGTGCTCTTTGAGCTCTAAACCTCGATCTCACTATCGTTTCATATATATCGGGGAAGTGTTACTACCTAAACACTTTCTAATGCACGTGGCAAACTTCACCTTTCCACCTCTAAATATTGATTTTCCTGTATTTGCTATAATAAGGTTTCATGGCTGTTATCCATTGTCTGTTACAGGACCCACGGACAACGGTAGGGACGGCTTCTGCATCTGACAGTGTTAGCGATCTGAGGAGATATTCCATTATCTGAAAAT
The DNA here is from genome assembly GCA_024713705.1 of Morchella sp. 2018-W38C. NCBI lineage: Eukaryota > Fungi > Ascomycota > Pezizomycetes > Pezizales > Morchellaceae > Morchella > Morchella sp. 2018-W38C. The sequence goes on along the minus strand of JAMJEX010000021.1, from coordinate 1,581 downwards.
ATAGAACTTGTCTAGAAGTATAGTGGATGTTACTTCTGTTCTACACTAAAAGTGCTGGAAGAAATGGCGTGCTTGGAAAAAAATAAAGATTCGAGATCAAGCATTTAAGGCGCCGATTATGCGTAATTGAAGAAGATTAAATCTTTAAAATAATTGTTGGAAATTGAAATTGAGTCAGAGGTTTCTAAATCTCAACCATGTTTCCCTCATTAACACTAAAATTGTGACAAATGTGTCACACTCTTCAGCAAAGGAGTAGTTCCGAATATGTCAACTATATTATATAAAAACACAAACTCAACGGAGTAAATATGGCATTGCTATCAACGGGCTGTTTTGAACTGCGTAATCACCGGGATGTCTCAGATGAATAAATAAAGCAATATTTGTCAAAACGAGCACCGTCCAACGCTGAGACTCGGCGCCGGCATGCGTGATTAGTTAGGGCCAAAGCTAGGGTTAGGGTTAGTTAGGGTTAGTTAGGGTTAGTTAGGTTATTTAGGGTTAGGGTTAGGTAGGGTTCCATCTAGACATTTGCGGTCAGGATTTTGAGGGAGTGCGACGACCGTTGCCCCACAATCCCGGATACTCTGGCTGGGGTCTAAACAGGACCCAACGGATCCATTGCCACCATCAAAGGCATGGGTACGGGGGGGTTTGCGTCGAAATTACCGGGACCTACCCGACGGTGGGTAGGGTAACCTCCCATGAGGTCTTGGCGTATTCGTCTTAACCCTGACCGTACTGTCTCTTGGATACGGTCCCTTGGTAAAGGGGGGATGGGATGGGCCGCTGCCATACCCATTCTCACGAGACTTTGGTGCGGTTCTAGGTGTTCCTGGCCAAATGACGACCCGTCTGGCCGTACCGTCATGGTCGAGATGCGTGTGGACCGCGGGACGGTTTCCCGGTCATTCTGGTTCGCCTTTGACCTCAATTGGTGGTGGTTTGAGCATCTGGTGACAAAGAACATGCACAAAGATCACTTTCCCACACATGGATTCGATCATGGAAAATCACTCACCACCCTGTGTAAATAGAAAATAATTAAATCGAGTTTGACGCGGGGCCCTATCGAGGATGCCATCGGGATCGGTTCGATGGGACCTTTCCCATAGTACCCTCCAAGTTGGGATAGCTCGATGGGATACATTTGTTATATTTTGATTTGACGGATGGTGAGGATATATATCATCTGTATCGGCTATCTTTGTTGAACCCGGCCAATTCTTGAAGGCGTTCACAATCACGGCCCGAGGGCAGCCGAGGTAAAGTAACCTTACTTGAACTTACCCTCTCGGCGCGGGGTCGTATATCAGGATCTAGCGCCTTCTCAGAAACTCTCTCCTCTTTTCGCGTGTAATGGGAGCTCTGGATGTCAAAAGTAGGGTGGCCATATCTGCCGTGGAGCCTACCGTCTCAATTAGACACTGTTCAGGCCTAACTGTACGCTGGTTGGGGTCCGTTAGGGTTCACGTTCGGGTTAGTTCGGGTTAGTTAGGGTTAGTTAGGGTTAGTTAGGGTTAGTTAGGGTTAGTTAGGGTTAGTTAGGGTTAGTTAGGGTTAGTTAGGGTTAGTTAG